>VWZX01009335.1:3022093-3752167 GCA_013399015.1 Galbula dea
TCAAAGGACTGGAGCACCTCCCCTACGAGAACAGGCTGAAGGAATTGGGGTTGTTCATCCTGGAGTGGAGAAGGCTTAGAGGGGACCTTATAGCAGCCTTTCAGTACCTGAAAGGGGATTATAAGGCAGAAGGAGAGAGGCTTTTCTCCTGGTCTGATTGCAACAGGACACAAGGGAATGGCTACAAGCTGAAGGAGGGGAAATTGAGGCTGGAGGTTAGAAGGGGGTTCTTTACCCAAAGGGTGGTGAGGCACTGGAACAGGTTGCCCAGAGAGGTTGTGGAGGCCCCATCCCTGGCAGTGTTTAAGGCCAGGCTGGATGTGGCCCTGGATGACCTGGTCTTGTGCATGTGGCATCCCTGCCCATGGCAGGGGGGTTGTAACTAGATGATCTTTAAAGTCCCTTCCAGCCTGAGCCATTCTATGATTGGGAAGGGCTAACAGGGGAGTGGAAGGGGAAAATACAAAGTCTGGTATGGAATAAAGGAAGTGGCAAAAGAAGAAATCCACCATTGTTGATATTCCCATGTGGTGCCTTGGGAGTGGTTGTCTTGGCAGTTGCTGGCAAGTTCCTTTTGTATCTGAGACTCACTGCAGGTGCATTCAGATAAATTCTCCATGGGCTCAGCAGAACAAGTTAACTGAGGGCCTACACATCTGATCCTGATCTCATTAGCTTTACAGGGTTTGTGTACCTCTGAGTTAAGCGTATTCTGTAGTTCTCTGCTAGCCTGGCATCAGGTGCTCAGTGGGTGAGCCTGGAAGGGCATGGGGAGAGTTTTGTGCTGACTAGGCTGTGGGAAGAAACAGAAGTGTTTGTAATTAGTGTAACCAATCTAGAATACACCACAATCACCAGATTAATCTACTTCGAAAGCTTTGAATTACATCTGTTTACTGTAATGGAGCCTCCCAGAGTTCCCCACCTTGTTTTTGTTTCTTTGTATATTTTCATTTGGGAAAGCTGCAGCATGAATGTGTTCTCTGTGTTCAACTGAATCACAATACTACATTTTTTTGGTATTATTATTAGAAAGGAAATCCACCTCATAGTTAGCTTTTCTCTCTTGCTCCTTTAGATTGCCTTGAATGCATTCCTGTTTAGCTCTTAACCTAAACCTACTTCATTTTTTTTTATCCTTTCAGCTTCTTCAAATGCAATGACTCAGCAGCTACAGGATGAATTTCACAGTAGCGTGGAGAATGCAGAAGCTTGGATGAAGGCCATCCAAGAGAGACTGAGAAACAATGACAACACCAAGGGACCTCGATCTGCCCTAGAAGCCAGACTGAGAGAGACAGAGGTAAGGGAAGAGTGATGTAGCAGTTCAGCAGGGACTGTCACTCCTGCCATTCTTACAGCAGTTATTGCTGTGAGCTCTTTAGTTGTCCATTAGGAAACTGTCAGCTGCCCTTGCTTGCTGGAGTATCGGTCCTGTGTGGATGGATTTACATCAGTTCTCTTCCTAATTTTTCCATTTGCAAAATGTTTACTGATGTAGAAGAAGAGGATGGCAATTTGATTTCACAGGCTTCCAAGCTTTTCAAATTGATTTGGAAAACTAGCAGCAGGTTTGGCAGGTTAAAATGTTTGCAATTTCCTATGAGTGTGCTCAAACCTGAAACAATTGAGTTGCTGCTTGCAACTACCAGATAGTGATTTGCAGAAGTCCAGCATATAATACAAGAGAATGAGATCATATTAGTGTTACATCTCCTCCAGGACTCTGGCACTGATGCAAAAAGACTGCAGTGTCCTAGTAATGAACTACTCTAGAGTGATCCCTTTGTCCTTATCTATAGACCCTGTTGATAACAGGGTTTGCAACTCCCCTTTATAATCTGTCTAATGAAAAGGTAAATGTTTTCATTTTTTTCTGGTCTTAACTTAATCGCTTGTATAACTCCTCTCACAGAGATCCCATTGCAGATTGTGCCTGCTTCCTTACTTTTTCATTAACTTAGTTTCATTAGATGTTATCTTGTTCTTGTAATCTCGGAGAATGAAACACTCCTGTTTGTGCCATCTCTTCCATTTGCAGGTAGTGGGAGTGGTGGTATTTTTGTGATTGACATTGAAACTCTTTCTATACTTGTAATTCTTTTACTTCCAACTACTCTCGTTCTTTAAATTAAGTGGCCAAATCTTTCCAATCATTATTTACCCAAATGTCTTTCTTTTTCTGTGTCAATTCATGTTTCACCTGCCTCTTTTGAAGTTTTAACAGCTCCAAAGACACATTGCAGGCTTACTTGGAGGATGAAGTAGTTTACACGATGGTACAGCAATGCCCTCATCCTTTTTCCTTAACTGTGGCTCACTGGAGGCTGGATCTTGCCTCTGCATAATATAGAGACTGTTCATGGAGTGATGGATGATGGCAAGGCTTGCATGTCAGTCATGAAAGTCTGAAGTATTTCTTCTTGGTCTGTAGATTTATTTCTGCCCTTAAATTATTTTCATCCTTTAGTTTTTTTGGGAAACTATGATATATGCGGTCTCAAAAAACATGCAAGAAACACAGGAACTTGGGTAGGGTGAGGTGTAGTTTGGCAGATGGGGTGTGTTTGTGGCAGAAATAACAAGATGTAAAGTTTAGAAATTTGTGGTGGTTGAATATGGCCTGAACTGAACCCTGTTGACTTCTAAGGGCTTTGGAGAAGGTTTGCCTGGGCCGAAAAACATGACACTGAGTGGATATATCACATGCACCATCCTCTGGGAAAACTGAACCATACAACAGACAGTTAAAAACTACAGTAAAAGCAATGGGGGAGGGGGTGGAACCTTTGAAAACTGGAACAAGCATTTACCACAAGCACAAGTTAGTTAATACCAGAAGATCTGCCAATCGAACTGGAACTGCCCAATCAAAACTGCCATGCACAATAGAAGGGGATAAAGTCCCCATAGTGCACATGGAGAATGTACCAGAGAAGACAGTCTGGGTGAGTCCTGCTTCAGGCAAAAGCAAACCCATCCACAGGATTGCTTTTGCCCAAGGGCCTGCGTGCACCTGGTGGGTGATGCAGGAAGATGGAAAAGACCAATGTGTACCACAAGGTGATCAAAAAAGCCAGTAAATGAAATTTTATGATGTTAACTGTTAAATATGATGTAGGATGGTATAGTATAAGGGGTGGATAATGTCCTGGGGTTGCCTAGGGTAGTGTTAACTTTGCACAAGAAGTGGGAAGGAGCCACGCCCAGGACAGACACCCAAATCAGCCAGTGGGGTATTCCATACCATACTATGCCTTGCCCACAGGACACTGGAAGAGCAGGACAAGGCACTAAGCTAGGTGTAGGCACCGTGGCAAAAGCAGCAGCCGGTAACCCACGAGGGCCTCAGGGAGGTGCTGTGCTGGGAACTCTTCCCCTCCCGCATGCATCCAGCTGGTGCAGCAACCGAGGCATGGACAAACTTGGGAAGTGCAGGTTGGGGGTAGCAGTTGCTGGGCAGCAGTTGGCTCAGCAGCTGGCTCCATGCAGTCGAGTCTTACATTGTTTGTGTATGTGTATGTTACTAGTTTAGTTTTCTCTTTTGATCCTGTTGGTTTTTTCACTCTCTGGGTTTTTCTATTAAATTTTCTTTTTCCTTATCTCAGCTCCCAGTATTTTGGCATTTTTGCTCCTGATTCTTCTTCCCCTCCTCCTAGGCCAGTGGTGTGGAGGGACAGTGTGTGAACAGCTTTCATGGAGCTCAGCTGCTGACTGGATCTTAAACCGTGACAAGTTCATATTTTCATTTCAGGAGAAGCTTTGCAGCAGGAACTTCATGATTTCTCAATAAAACCAAAGTTTAAATTTAATAGTTATAATTGGGTTTTTTTCATACTCTCTCATTTGTTCTTCTTATAGAAAATATGTGCACTGGAACCAGAAGGCAGCTTGAAAATGGACTTTGTTCTTATGAAGGCAAATGCTGCTCTTTGCAGCATGTCTGAGGATAAGAAGTGTGAGGTACTATCTAAACTGAAAGACATTAAGGACTTGTGGGAAGAGACAACCTTATACATTACTCACTGTCACAGGTAAGACAAACATACTCTTTGCACAAGACTACTGTTTGGTGTGTTGAGTCAGTTGTCTCACCCAGTGCTTTTGTAAAGTGCTTTTTGACTCTCTCTGCTGCCTGTATTGTAGATAGCTATTATTGCTTATACCACTACCATGAGCATGCTGGGGCTGTGTGTGGAGAGATGGTTGGTGGGACCTTTGTGCTTTCTGCCTGCACAGCCCAGACAACTTTGTGGTCTGGAATGATACGTTGGCCAGGCACAGGGGCCTTGTACATAGTATTTCCTCCCCAGAGCAAGGAGGATGTGTGAAGTGAATACAGACCCTCTGAAGTCAGAGCAGCTTAAAATTGTAGAGACCCTTGTCATTTGCCTTGAAGGTCTTTTGAGCTCACCAGTCTCCACTGCTCCTATTGTAATTTGTCTAACTCATCTCTCTTGCTTTCCCCAATAGCCGTATTGAATGGGTCTGGCTGCACTGGAATGAGTACCTGAAAGCCCAAGAAGAGTTTTACACATGGATTCACAACATGAGGGTGATCTTGGAGCCTGACATTGAGTTGCAGCTTGGCTTAAAGGAGAAGCAATGTCAGCTGAGGCATGCTCAGGTTCTGCTGAATGATGTCATAAATCAGTCAGTCCTTCTGGAAACACTGCTAGAGGAAGGTAGTTCCTTATTCAGCAGAATAGATGACCCCAGCGTTGATGAGGATGTTCAGAAGAAAATGAGGGCCGAATATGAAGCAATCAGGCAAGAAGCTCAGGTACACCTATAAAGAGTACGAGGTGTTCAGATTTCACCCATGTACAGTATGGTTTACTGTTTGCTTCTTGAATTGATAGAGCTTACCTAGCAGGACTGTAAGAAGAAACAGAGCTGAGGACCCCTGTTCTTTCAGTCAGTGGACTGTTTGCAACAGTTATCATATGCCAGGATAAGCTATTCATTGGGATACTGTTAGACTGTGCTTTCTAGTGTGTTGTTGTAAAGTAGCTGCAAGCAGCTTCCTGTGATCTAATGAGTATTAATTCAGGTCATCTCTGTATAGTTGGAATTGTTCCTCATCTTTCAGCACGTTAGTGATCCTTGTATTACCAGACTTATTCCTATATATAAAGGTCCTAGGACCTATTCCTAGAGCCAGGGAATATTACATGCATGCAGCCTTGTTGAAGGAAGTAGTATTAGTCCAGATCCAGAGCTCCACTCCCTGCCTGCACAATGGGGAAACATGGAGGTGGGAGTCAGCTGTGGCCCAACACTGACCTCAACTAGCCAATTCCAGTACCTGAAAGATTTTCACTGTGCACAGATACTAATTTTTGCCTGATAAGAACTTTCTAGCTTGCAGAGTTGTTAGATGGGCTGGTGTAAGGCATCTTAGTCCGTCTTTCAGTGCTAGTGATTTCCTTTGACCCTATTCCTGGGTAAAGATTTCAGATATGGCTCATATTTTTCACTTCTAAAACTCAAATAAGGACAGGATTGGACCATGTGGCATGGCCGAGAGGCAGACATCTCCAGGTGGGCAGAAGAATTCAGTTTCTTACTAACTTATAACAACAGAAATACTCCAATGAGTATTGAAATATATATAGACACATCTATCCCAAGCATATAAAAATTAAAATCTAGCCTTTGACTCACAATGGCTTCCAGCAGTTCCATGGGCTGGAATTACCCAGTGGAAAAAGAAAACCATATACAATAATATACACTACAATACAATAAATACAATGTTTTCAATAAATATTGTGTTTACAATAAAAGTACAATATTTTCATTATACAATACAATGATTTTCATTACATTGGTTCTTCTACCTGCCTCTGTCATAGTGCTGCCTTCTATTTGCTCCCACATCTGCACCCCAATCCAGAACTGGAACCTGACACTGGTGTATGGTCTTCCTCCCTGGGTTCTGTTGTACAAAGTTAACTTCATGATGGAAGAACAACAATATTTTGGGGTGCTCATGCCATTGCTCTGCTTCTTCTACAGATACTTCTTCCATTTAAAAAAAACACACCCAGAGCCCCAGAACAATGGAAAAAAAACAAACCTGAGTTGGCATGAGCATGAAATTCAGGGGTTTTTTAGCCATAAAGATAAAACTTCTGCTAATAAGCATCTCCAAAACCAGAGTGTATTTGGAAATTCCATAACTGCGGCTGGCACAGAGAGGCTGCAAAGCCACCAACAGACTTAACATCAGTGTTGATTGTTTAAAGGTAGTTCCCTTCATTAAAAGACAGCTGGATTTACAAATAAGAACATTTCTGAGAATTCAGGTGTTGTCTATCTAGGTTGCCAGTTAAAATTCTTATTCATTCCTTTCCAACCAAAATTCTTCTTTGGTTTTAAAGCAGAGAACAGTCATTAGCTATTTTAATAAAGCAGTTCTTTCAGACAAGTTGTTTGACTACTCAAAACCATAATGTGACTTCTCTGAGACTGGTTTTACATAGTGTAATTTCTCCAACTGACTTGGATAGATGCTAGTGTAAATGAGATCAGGAAGTGGCTCGTAGTACTTAGCCAAAATATGTCTCTTTGTCTGCAGCCAACTGAGATGCTAGAAAAAGCTTTTCTTTGGCATTGGTTGCAAATATATTTCATAAAAGGATGGAGTGAGAGAATCCAGCTAAGAAATCCCTCTTTCAGGAGGTACAGAACAAAGAAGGGAGTTGGGAAGTCTTGGATTTTGCTGCTAAAGTAAATGCAGAGTTTATTAGCTTATACCAAAGTTATAGGCGCCTTGGAAATCATGTTGGAAAGTATTACGCTAGTTAGAGAAACCCTGCCCCTCTTCCAATAGGAGGGAAGAATGAATGAAGGAGATGGAGGAGTTGTAAGGGAATTGCTCCAGAGTCTCACATGTTGAGAGGCCAGGCTAAATGTGACTTACAGATGCCAGCTGAATGCCTGAGCTGCCTCACAGAGAAGGCATGCCGGTGGTTGTAGGTTACACTTGTGCTTGAAGAGCATTTTTAGATCCCACACAGTTGTCCAGCTCTATCAGAAAGCAAACTCTTGGACAGTGTTTCTTAAATGGTTTGCCTGTGACATTGCTTCTGTGGTATGAGCAAATGGTGATTTGTTTTGTTTTGGGGTTTTTGCTGTTGTTGTTTTTTCCCTTAGTGCTAGCATGTGTGATTATCATTCCCAAATTTTAAAAGCATAGAATCTTAATTACATTAGAAGAATATTTTTAGTTATGGCACCCATTACCTACGTGCTTTCCATTGCCTAGTAAAATAGCAACATACAGAGGTAGATAGTTGTGGGTTTTAGCATAAATGATCATAGAATCATAGAATTATAGAATCATCTGGGTTGGAAGGGACTTCAGAGGTCATCTAGTCCAACCCCCCTGTAGTGAGCAGGGACATCCCCAACTAAATCAAGTTGCTCAGAACCTTGTCTAGCCTCACCTTGAATGCCTGCAGGGATGGGGCCTCAACCACCTCCCTGGGCAACCCGTTCCAGTGTTCCCCTACCCTCATGATAAGAAACTTTTTCCTAATGTCTAATCTAAATCTACTTTTCTCTAATTTAAAACCATTACCCGTTGTCCTTTCACTACAGGTCTTTGTAAACAGGCCCTCTCCAGCATTTTTGTAGTTCCCTTCAGGTACTGGAAGGTCACTATTAGGTCCCCCTGAAGCCTTCTCTTTTCCAGGCTGAACAATCCCAGCTCCCTCAGCCTGTCTTCGTAGGGGAGGTGTTCCAGCCCCCTGATCATTTTTGTAGCCCTCCTCTGGACCTGCTCTATCAGGTCCATGTCCTTTCTGTGTTGAGGGCTCCAGAGCTGAACACAGCATTGCAGATGAGGTCTCACCAGAGCAGAGTATGATGGCTGAAGATAGAAAGAAAAATTATGATATGCAGTATGTTGAATAGTTAAATATATCAATTATGTCTGAACACATCAAATGCTTTTCAGTCTATGTTACCTCTATTAACTGAAACCGAGACATTTACAATGCCAACCCTAGAGCTAAGGCTAAAAGCACCAGGATGGCCTACAGGGGCTTTCTGTCCTCAGAATGCCACAGAGGAATTTAAAGCAGGAACTTCCTTTATATGCTGTAGATTGACTTCCAAAGGAGACTTGTTTGCCTTTGCTGACTGTAAGAGAAGCTTAGGGAAGCCTTTGTCCACCTACCTTGAGTACCCAGGGCTGGGCATATCCTGCCCAGACAAATCTCTTCCTCTGCAGCCCATGGCAAACCCATTCTTTTCCAGTTGATGCTCTCACTCCTTCCAGGTCCATGTCCTTGCTTAATGTCTCCTCACATTAATCAGTTGTATGTAGAAAGTTTAACACTGTCCTGCTCCCCATTAGCTAAATTGACAGAAGCAAGTGATACCATGTTTTCCATCATTAGAAAGTTTCCTTGCCTAACCTCTTAGTGGGAGTGAGAAGCTGTGGGGACTTTGCCAGCTCTTTGTAAGCCTTTTGTATGACAGCTAAAACAGTCTGTCCAGATCCATGGCACCTCTTCCCTGACTTCATGAACCAGCAGGAGTATCCAAACTGTGCGCTCCTTTGTTTTGGCTGAGTAGCCTGGCCAGGGGTGGGTCATTTTTACTTCCTATCGAACTCTCTATATATTAGCGTAAAAATTTGAGTTTAATAATAGCTATGCTTTGTTATTCTGACTTGCTTCCTTTGGAGCTTCTGTCAGTGCAAAAATTAGCTGAATTCTCTGGATTCAGTAAGCTTGGGCTGACTTTTTTCACTTTGTTGTTTGGTCTGTTTACACCACTATAAGATTGCACTATTCAAGTCCCCAGCTTGAGGTGAAGGTGTGAGGCATTTAATCTGCATGCATCGCTGCAGATTTGAGTATCAAGGCAAGGGGATCTGGCAAACAAGTGAGGTGTTCTGCTGGATACATCTTGGACACAGCAGTCTGCAGTCATAATTCTGCTTTTAGGTCTCATTCAAACCCATGCTTGCCTAGGTGGTGCTATTAAAGGTCCTCCCCTAATAAGTGGGCAGTATTTCATCCTTCATAGGAAGCAGTTGACCCTTAGTTGTCCCTCTTTTATCCCAAAGTAAGTCAGCTAAATTTAGGAGGGGGTCACTGTTGATTTACACAAGTCAGCACTGGATCAGTGGGGAGCAACTCAGGATGCGCAGACCCCTGTAACTTCAGGGATTGTTGGTTAGACAGTGCATACACAGTAACTCAGAAAAAGAACCCTGCTTCCTGTAGACTCAAATTTTCTTTCAGGGTCTGTGATACCACCACAGGATAGTTTGTAATCTGCTAATTTAATAAGTATGAAAGTTCCTGGGCTACATGATTGAAGGTGATGGTCACCTTCTGTAAAGCCTACTTAAATAATGAACACTTCAAAGCAATTACATGCCTCTAGCACAGTCTCTCTTATTCTCATTTTGAGATAGGCAAATGCAGTTTTTTGTGTGCTTATCTTTAGTTTTAACCAGCATGGGGAACATAACTGTGTGTCTCCCAAACTGAAAACTAGAAACAGACTTCTCTCACTAGAAAAAGAGCCAGAATAGTATGTTTTGGAAAGAAGAGGCTAGAAATTCACCTGGGATGACTTTGCAATTTTACTTCTTCAAGACAAGCCATTGAGAGCCTGCAACACAACTCAGATGGGGACAAGCCTTTGTGTACTTTTGTGTTCTGTTTCTTGAGGTGAACTGTGAATTCCTGTGGAGGTCAAGTGCTGTCGGGACTGGTGGAAAGGGACTGTTGCTTATAAATTCTGAGTTACAGTGCAAAGAAAAAAGAGCCAGATAAGCACTGTTCTTATGGCTTCTGATGTTTCTTGTTACAGAGCAGAGTGAAGCTGCTTGAAAAGATAACCAAGGAACATGAGGAGTACAGCGCTAAAGTCAACCAGTTTCAATTGTGGCTGAATGGTGTGACAGAGAGATTAAACCGCTGCATTGGAGATGCAACCAAGTCTTCAGCAGAGGACAGGTTACAGGCACTGAAGGTCCTTAATGATACAATTCTAACAAGGAGCTACAAATGTGTGTTCTTTATGCCTGTACATGTTTCTCAAACCACACAAGGGTGTACTTGAGAAAAGAATTACACAAAATAAGGTGATGTTTGTTACATGGACTAGGGAAGAAGAGTTGTATCAGGTCCTAGAACTGTAGTACGTACATCTCCCAACTGTAACACGAGTCACAGGATGCTCTGTTTCGTTTTTCTTAAAGTCTGATCTCCTACAGTTTTGTAATTCTTCAAAAATCTTGCCCTTTAAACTTAGTTAACTGAATAATATTTGGTACACATGATGGAAATAAAGTCTGAAGGCTCACAGGTTTTGAGACTTTAGAGCTGGTGATAAAAATACCAGTTTTGAGGACAGTGTCCAATATTTTGTGCCACTGCTTAAACTGTTTAAATCTTTCAGAGATCTGATTTAGTATTTTTTAGTGCTTGTATCTTCTATTTTCTTTGTTAGGGACTTCAGGTGACAAGCCAGTATTTTCAGAATCATGACAGTTAGTATTACTCAGAAGGCAGTCAAATGACCAGCCATGACTTTTGGTCAACTGAATAAAGACATACTTTGAAATAAGAAGCAAAGAACAAAATATGTACAACCAGGAGAGGTGGTCTTTTCTTCCTACTGCTTTCAGCTTTTTCCCCAATTTCCCATTCCTGCAGCTAATCTTTGTTTAACTTCTTTCTTCAGGAAATTGCCAAATACATTAGGAATGGTACAAAGAAATGGAAGAACCTTGAAAAACAGTGTGCAGAGGTGATTCCAAATACCTCCCCACTTGGAGCTAAGAGAATGAAGGATGAACTAGAAGAACTAAGAAAAAACTTGGAGAAGTTGAAACTACTAGAAAGTGAGGAGGAGGAGAGATTGCTCAAGATATTGCAGTCAGAAAGTGCCTATGAGTCCCAAGCCAGACAATTAGAGGCAGATTTACAGGAGTTGAGAAAAGAACTACAGAGACTAGAAGATAGCCTGGACCCTGGGGAAGGAGAAAAGACTGAAGATGAGTTTGTAACTCTGTGGAGAAAATGCAATGTAAGTTTTTATACTTTGTATGCCTTAAAACCAGAAGGATCAAGTGCAGTCATAGATTGAACACACATAGCTAAAAGGTGATAGAGTATGAAACAGACTGAGAAAAATGTGAATAGCAGCAATGGAATCAACTATTCTAGCCTTCATCTCACTCTGCACTGAGAGAGTGGGGTTGGAGGGTGTGTGGAGTTTGTCTTGAGTTCAGTGGAACCATATGCAAAAAGAGCACAATACAGAACAAACACAATTTGCTCTACTTAAAAAGAAGCTGGAAATAATGCCTCACTGTGTATATCTACACACAAATACATGTATTTCTGCGGTATTTGGTAAGACTATTTATATATTATATCCTTCATCTGTGTAAAATGGTCACGTGTATTCCTTTATTGGCAGAGACATCCTCATTCCTAAAAAGTCGTAAGTTTGTAGCAATCCAGTATTTACACCAATATCTATCTGCTGGAAAAATGAGTGCAAAAAGTTTGTCACACATAAAATAGATAAGAATCTTTATCACTCATTTCCTCTTGAGGACTGCTTTTGCATTTATTATCTCTTCTCAAAATGTCTTTAATTGCTATTTGTATGTCTAGAACTCAGCAGGACCAGCTGGAAAAAATATATTCAAAAAAGATTCACAAAATACAGACTGGTTCAATCCAGCTACATTTGCATGGCATTTTGTTGTTGTTGTTGTTGTTTCTCTACCTCAGCCTAGAATTAACATTCTATGTGAGGTTTTGAGAAAGATTTGTTCACACAAAGTGATGCAGTTAAGGCTGCTCCAAAAATGCATCTCATGTTAATGCATCACTGTGATCAGTGAATGAAACTAGGCCTGTTTGTGATTCCCTCTGTTCAAACAGCGAACCCTGCAGATGCGATGCAGAGGCTAGGCATCATGAGGAGAGGAGAGAGAGCCTGCAGGAGCAAAACTGTTCTTGAGAGGGTTTTCTGCCTTACCAAAGTCCATATTCCTTACAACAAGGAAAAAGGGCAGAAGAAAGGGGACTTGTGGATACCCTGAAAGACAGCTCTTGATTTTGTGTGCCAGACACTGCATAAGATGTGATCTCTCCATTTTTTTGTGATTAAGGCAACAAGAGCAGCTTTGGCTGCAGAAGAGCCCAAGATTAAGAGGCTGAAGGCTCAGCTTAAGGAACTGCTGAAGTTTTCCCAAGATGTGCAGCCACACACTAGGAGTGTCGTCTCTGCAATACAGCAGTATCGAAGGTAGTGGGAAGGCTGATTATGCTGGGGAAGGGGGTTGGTGGTGGTAGTAATTTTCTCTCAGATATTGAAGAGACTGACAAGGGCCTGAGAAAAAAGTGATGCGCCATCCAATTGTGGGTGATGGGTGGAAAAGAAAGGCTTTTCCTAATTATCCACCTTCAAATGTCAGCAAACCTGTGTTGATGACAGAAAACTGGGAGGAGTGGCTGGCACACCAGAAGGTTGTACTACCATCCAGCGTGACCTAGACAGGCTGAAGAATTGGGCAGAGAAAAACCTGATGAAATTCAACAATGGCAAGTGCAGTATAATGCACTGGGGAGGAATAACCCCATGTACCAGTACAGGTTAGGGACTGATCTGCTGGAAAGCAGCTCTGTGGAAAAAGACCTGGGAGTCCTGGTGGACAACAGGATGACCATGAGCCAGCAATGTGCCCTTGTGGCCAAGAAGGCCAATGACATCGTGGAGTGCATCAAGAATAGTGTGGCCAGCAAGTCGAGGGAGGTCCCCCTTGACTCTGCTCTAGTGAGGCCTCGTCTGGAGTGACTACATCCAGTTCTGGTCTCACCTGTTCAAGAAGGACAGGAAACTTATGGAGAAGGTACAGAAAAGGGCTATGAAAGTGATTAAGGGACTAGAACATCTCTCTTATGGGGAAAGGCTGAGAAACCTGGAGCTG
The DNA here is from genome assembly GCA_013399015.1 of Galbula dea. Taxonomy (NCBI): domain Eukaryota; kingdom Metazoa; phylum Chordata; class Aves; order Piciformes; family Galbulidae; genus Galbula; species Galbula dea. Next base: position 3,035,073 of record VWZX01009335.1, read on the forward strand.
TTTAGCCAGGCTAAGAGAAGAGAAGACTGAGGAGGGATCTTGTCAATGCTTATTAATACTTAATGGGTGGGTGTCGTGAGGATGGGGTCAGTCTTTCTTCAGTGGTGCCCAGTGACAGGACAAGAGATAATGGACACAAACTGTAATATAGGATGTTCCATCTAAACATAAGGAGGAACTTCTTTACTCTGAGAGTGGTGGATGCTCAGAGAGGTGGTGGAGTCTCCATCTCTGGAGACATTCAAAACCTGCCTCGATGCAACCTGCTCTAGATGAACCTGCTCTGACAGGAGGATTGGACTGGATGATCTCTGGAGGTCCCTTCCAGCCCCTAACATTCTGTGACTCTGTGATTCTGTGATTTTAGCCATTTGCTAGGAGCTGTAGGCTGCTGGCCATTTTCTAGCAAAGATCATTAGCGTTGTGTACAGTTTGAAGAAAATTAGATTGTTTGCAGCTAATCTGATCTTCTTAGCATTTTATTTCGCTTGCCTTTCATGACAGCAACTACAAAATCAGGCCAGGAGCTGTAGTAGTAAACGGTTCAGAAGAATTATGGCCCTCCCTTGTTGAGTTTGTTGTGGTGACTCATCAGCCTTAGCAATTGTTTGGCAGAGTTTATTCCCCTTCTTCTGGCAACGTTTATGCATGATTCCTGTTTTCAACTTGCTTTGGATTGGAAACCTCTGAAAGCCTCTCCCCAGACTTCAGCGTTTCCGTTTCCAGGCTGCCTAGAATCAGGAAGTAAAGAAGCTGCAGCGAGTTTTGCAAACTAGAAGAAAGGATTTTTTTTAAGGAAAAAGAAAGGTCAGGTTTTTTACTCTATCCAAGCTTGTTTTCCTCTGTCTGTTGCACAGGGTGCTGTCCTGCTGGAAGTGTTGTAGGTCATTATAGGAAAGGATTTGAGTTTTTAAACTAAGAAGTAAACAATGTCGAAAGAGAAGCAGAGAAAGCAGGGGACTTTGCTCTGAGTAGAAAATGTCAGCTGTTCTCTTGCCAGCTTCTTTGTAAAGCCTGAAGAAGTCTGGCAGCTTCTCAGTCAGCCTAGCATGGGCAGCAGAGCAAATGGCAGAGGACATATAATGTCAGAACTTTCTATTTGTGGAGCTTTTGGCCTCTGCAAGCTTGCCTTTGTTTAGCTCCGTGGCGTCCCAGTGACACAGGTAAGATTATTGTTTCTGGGTTTTGTAGAAAGGCAGTATTAATCTTGATTGGCATTGCTCTTGGTTGCCTGTCTTGTGAATTTGCAGGATAGTGTTCCCATGTAAACATATAGTTTGGGCTGCATTCTGCCGTATCAGATAGGATTCTGCAGACTGGGAGGTCGGGAAAGCTGAGAAAAACAGGAGGCAGCTGCATGGGGTGTGTCACTGTATTTTCAATAGGCCTTTATAAGAGAAGCCTGGATATTTAATGGATACCTGCTGGGGTTTTTTTCAATATATATATATGTACACACACATATATGGTTGTGCATGTATGTGTATCCATATATATATATAAATACAGAGCTTCTACCAGAATCACTAGGTGAATTAATATAAATGCAAGTGGTTCTGCAGTATTTTAAAAATTTAATTGTAGCCACTCTTGGCTTCTTCCTCCCATCAGTCTGTGAGACTGCTCCAATAATATCATTTGTTAAATCATGCTGGTGATAGCAGCCAAGAAAGATCACATATACCAGGAGAGTGCTGGCTGCTAGAGACAAATGTGTTTTATGGCATCTACATAAAGTTCTGTCAGATGTCTGTGACTGACAGAGCAGCTGTCAGTACACAACACCATGCTCAGACAGTAAAAATGACTGAGGCTTTTGTGTTGGATACAGCTTACACACAAGTAGTGTGTTAAGTCATGCCTTGCTGAATAGGATATTTGCACTTGGATTTCTTAATAATCCTTCTCTTGGCTGTCACATTATCCTTGCAGAGTTAAAGGCAAGACGTCTAAAATGAGCACTGATATGGAAAGCCAGCTGAGAAAACTCTTCCAAAATCCCCTTCAAGATTTTGAACGCTGGAAGCCGTCAGTCCAGATGTTTCTGGAAGCTCCAGAGCCAACACTGGCTCACATTGAGGTAGCAAACCTGTTCCTGAGTTCAGAAACTGATACTTGATTTGTGTTTGCTCAAGCTATGTCAGCAGCTGCCTGCATAGAGCTGCCAGACAACAGCAGCTGCAAGGCACTTTCCAGTGTGGCAGGAAACCCCACAATATAGATGTCAATACTTAGCTCCAGCTGTAACAGAATGTCTTACTTTCTGCCCTCTATTTGGTTAACTGGAGTTGTCAGCTGAATTAAGTGCTGAGTTAAAGGGCTAGATATCTTTAACAATGATGATAATATTCTTTAGCATTTGCCCAGATCTCCCTGGATGGGAAGTCTGTGGACTCTTTTAAGAAGTGTGCAGTAATGCAGTCATGGGATCATAAGGCATGATTTCTGCATGTGCCCAGCAAGGTGTTTGTTACTTTGTCATCCCTGTGATCTCCAGAATAAATGTGTCTGTGAACAGGGATGGAGTTTATCCTTGGGATGAGCATTCAAGCTGTCCTTTCTGTTGGTTGTTTAGGCCTCTTCTCTGCACAGACAACTCTTTCCATAGTACAGCTTTCCTCTATTTCTGTTCACAAAATGGATGCAACCATGGTGCTTCTAACATTATCAGGAAGACTTTTCCTTTAACTGGGCACTGTCCAGGTACCTTCTGTTACCCCTTGTCAGCCCAGCATGCTGTTTTTACCTGACTTTGTCATACTACTTTGGTTGTGTGACTTGTGTGAGAATAATATGGTTATATGATTATTTTATTTTTATATCTATCTATATATATATATACACACTATGTCACTGGAAGAATTTTCTCCTTTAGGCTGCTCTGGCTGAAAGCTCACAGTTCAAAGAGAAGTTCATGACATTACAACTGAAGAAAGATTTGCTAATCAGTGTCCTCGGTGAGGAAAAAGCAGTGTCTTTCCTGCAAGAAGTAGCTGAAGCTTCAAAGGAGAGAGAAATTCTACATAAAAGTCTGCTGCAAAGCAAGAGAAAACTCCAGGTGAGCTTCGAACCCCATATACAGTCTTTGCCTGTGACAAAAACAATGACCAGTCTTTTATTAAGACAGTTTTATAGATTTAAATTTATTACTAACCAGCTGTGCCCAATCCCTTTCTCTAGGCTGATGAAATATTCAAATAAATTTGTGGTCTGTTGTTCTGAGTATGAAATGGACATTGACAAAAGATGCTGCCAAGGGATATATGTTGAATGCTGGGTGCTTTTTCTTCTTTCTCCATCTAGAATTTGATATCACAACGTGAGGACTTTAAGGCTGGTTTTGCACCTTTGCAGAAGAAATTATTTGCCATCAAAGCCAAATTAGATCTAGAAAAGAAACCACAGCCTGACCTCTTGGGTAAAAAGACACAACTCCAGAGACTCCAGGTACATTACAGAAATGTTTGACTGTAATATCGTCAGTTAATTGTGGTCATATTTGTTCATTTTTTAATTGCATTAGTATTTGTTCATTTTTTAATTGCATTTAGTACCTTGTTGGTACTGAATTCAGTAGTGTGTTAGATGATTTCACTTGGTCCAGCTTATAGCATGGAATTCACGAAACTGAAGCAATGCAGGTAAAGAACTGGCAAACTGGACTTGAGGGAAGGAACGAACAGCTGGAAGCTGTTGGTGCCTCTCAAGGGTTAGAGCTAGGCCAGCCACTAATCCAGTGACAGACACTCTAGAGTAGGAGGAATAAGAGAGAAAGAGAGAGACTTGTGGATTGGAAAACTAAAACTACTGTAATGAAAATAATAAAATGAAATATATACACATATATATATATATATATATATACACACAAACATATACAAAACCAATACTGAATACAGACACACACACACCCTCCACCCCAATGGCAACTACATCATCATCACCACTGATGCTGTGGCAGAAATCCCAAAATGGACTTAGCAGCAAACAGGAACCTGATTCAAGGGCTGGATCCTGGAACTGGATTCAGGAACTCATGGATTGAAGGCAAAATGGACAGAGTCCTCCTCGGGTACAGGCCTTGAAGAAGAGCAAGAGAGCTTGACCCTTGTGATCCCTCAGCTTTATATCGACTATGATGTCTATGGAGTGGAATACCTAGTTGGCCAGTTTAGGGTCATCTGAACTGTCCACTCCTCCCCACAGATGCAGCTTTTTACTCTGCATGACCCAGTGTGGGACACAAGATTTAGCAGTGACCTTGGTCTGTGTACCAATCCTGGTAGTAAATCTAAACACTAGGTCTTACCACTGCTGGACACAGGCACTGTCTGTGAAACATGCTGTAATTTCAGAAAGTGCAGTTAATTAGAGGAGCTTTAGCTAAGAAGTAAAATCACTGAACAGAGTTAGTTCAGTTCTAACTCAGACCAGGACAGTGCCACACTTTCTTGGGCTAGTTTCATTATTCAAGAAAACATACCTTGACACTTTCCACTAGGAGTAAAACTGCACAAGATAACCTGAACCAATCTAACTCACTTCAAAAGCAGGAAGTTCCCATTGTCCCACCTTCTTCTGCATCCCCCGCTTCTTGTTCTTTACCTTGTCACAGCTTTGACACATGCTGGATTTACTCCATGGACTAATTCAGCTGGCCAAGATAATAAAAGAATAATGAACAGGAAAAGTTTATAATTTTCCACTTGATTAATGTTTTGAACTGGTTCAGAAAGGGTCCAACATTCAGTAGAGCCTGTTCAAGGCATGCAGTGAAGCTACATAGCTGAGAGAGGGAACAGAAGAACAGGATGGGAAGAGAGAGGGGATGTGATCCTTCCTTTTCACCATGGTGAGCTGTGGTAATTCAGCTATACAATGCCACTTCATCCTTGGTGACCACACTGGTGTCATCACCATATGTCTTTGCAGTTCTTACCTAATTATATTATATCTTCTCTGGAAGTTTCTCAGCAACTTGTCTTCTTTGTTATCAACTGGTAACATGTACGAACATCCAACCATTTCAGAAACATTTACTTCTAGACCTCAAGAAAGCAATTTTTTTTTTAATGACAGGGATTGTTCCTTTCTGTTTGTTCCCCCAACACTGTAAAATAAAACTACTTTTAGTGCATGTTTTGTGGAAGTCCTTGCCACATATGGAATCTGTCTTTTCCTCTGCAGATGATCCAAGATGACTTGGCAGAGATTGAGATTCAAATGGAGGAGGTAAAGAAGCTTGCTCGGTTAAATATCACACACAGGCGTGAAATGAACAAACTTGCATCTGAATTTCAGGCCCTGAAGAGATCATTGGAGGTAATATACAGAAGAGTTTTTAGTTGCTTAAGGAGTTGTCAGTGGCCACTGTTTCAAAATACAAAAAAATCCATTTTTGCCCTCTCTTCTGGAGGAAGCATTGGTAAACCATACATTTCTCATTTTAGTTTCAAAAGGGGAGCAGGTTTAGTAGGTAAAATGGAAGGGTTTCTTGGATGTCTGAGGAATTTCCATTCGATTCCTGCATTTGTAATACTTTCAGAGCTCCTTCTTCTATCTGTCATGTATGACAACTGTTCTATTTTGGCATACCACCTTCTAACAGTGTCTCTTTGAGCCACTCCTGAAGGTAGTGGCGTTCCAGGTAGAATTGGTCATAATACTTTGAAAGGTCCCTGTATTATAATAGATCGTTGTTTAGTGGTTTCCTCTGCCTCTTGCAGTGCCAAACTAACCACAAAAAGCCCCTCTTCCAAATTGGAATATCTTTTCTCAGAATCTTCAAAGCTATGGGAGTGGAATCCTATGGGATGCTTGAGTCAGTTTACACACACTGGGTTTTTGGTCTCTTACATTCACAGAATCATTACGGTTGGAAAGGACCCTCAAGATCATCTAGTCCAACCGATAGCCCTACACTACTCTTTTCCCTAAATCATCCCTGAAGAAACGCATCAATCCTCTTCTTAAAAACCTCCAGGGATGGTGACTCCACCACCTCCCTGGGCAGCCTGTTCCAATATCTAACCACTCTTTCAGTAAAGAAATTCTTCCTAATATCTAATCTAAACCTACCCTGGCACAACTTAAGCCCATTCCCTCTAGTCCTGTCGCTAATCACAAGGGAGAAGAGGCCAACAGCCACCTCTCTAGAATGACCTTTCAAGTAGCTGAAGAGAGTGATAAGGTCTCCCCTCAGCCTCCTCTTCTCCAGGCTAAACAACCCCAGCTCCCTAAACCTCTCCTCATAAGGCCTGTTCTCCAGACCCCTGATTAGCTTAGTTGCCCTTCTGTGCACCCTCTCCAGTACCTCGATGTCCTTTTTATACTGTGGTGCCCAAAACTGCACGCAGTACTCAAGGTGTGGCCTCACTAGTGTCGAGTACAGTGGCAAGACCACCTCCCTCCTCCTGCTGGTCACACTATTCCTGAAACAAGCCAGGATGCCATTGACCTTCTTAACCACCTGGGCACACTGCTGACTCGTGTTCAGCCAGCTGTCAGTCAGCACCCCCAGGTCCTTCTGTGCTGGGGAGCTCTTCAGCCACTCTTTCCTGAGCCTGTAGTGCTGCTGGAGGTTGTTACAACCAAAATGCAGGACTCTACATTTACCCTTATTAGAACTCATACCATTGGCCTCTGCCCATCCATCCAGTCTGTCTAGGTCCCTCTGCAGAGCCTGCCTACCCTCAAGCAGATCAACACTCCCACCCAGCTTAGTGTCATCTGCAAACTTACTAAAGGTGCATTCATTAACAGCTGGGTTTTTTCCTTTTTGCCCATGAGAGTCTGCACCAGTAGTCAAGAGTGTTAGATCCAGTAAGGAAACTGCTTTTTGTCTGTTTAGTTACTGACATATTTTTGTCATTTGTAGGTGATGATACAGCAGAGTGAGGAGCATGTTCAGAAGCACTGGGCATATAAAACCAAACTTTCTGACCTCCAGCAGTGGATCACAGTAGCCACAGAGCAGATTGACTCCTACCAGGGTGCTGATGGAGAGCAGAACACGGAGGGCAGGGTGGCAAGCCTTGAGGTGAGAAAACATCTTAGTGTAACATGTTAATTATTCACTTTTCAGCATTCAGATATTAAAGGCAGGAGTTTTCCCAGCTGTGGAAAGTAATGGTGTTTTGTCTGTCTTGTTGGAGATGGTAGCAGGGTGGAGCTCAGTCTCTTCTTCTAGATAACAAGTGATAGGACAAGAGGAAATGGCTTCAAATTGCACCAGGGAAGGTTCAGGTTGGGTATTAGGAAGAATTTCTTCATGGAGCAAGTTACCAGGCATTGGAACAGGCTGCCCAGGGAGGTGGTGGACTCACCAGCCCTGGGAGTGTTCAAAAAACATGTAGATGTCGTGCCTGGGGACATGGTTTAGCAGTGGGCATGGTAGTGTTGGGTGGACAGTTGGACTTGATCTCAGAGGTCTTTTCCAACCTTAATGATTATATGATCCTGTGTGGAGCTAGGTGAAAGACGACAGTGAGAAATGGCTAAGAACTGTTGAGATAGATAAAGCATTATCAAAGGATAGGTGGTTTTAAAGAGCTTTTCCTGTCAGGATGATCTCTCTGGCCAATACCTACCTTTGCTTGTATGTACTCATCAATACATTGAACATTATTACCCTCTAAGCCAACCTTAATATTGTGTTGAACTGAGCTGTTCCACAGCTGCTAGATTTTCCCTGTGTAGCAGTATTTTACATGCTAGATTCACATTGGTAGGTTACTTCAGCTGGCAACTTTTGCCTTCATACAGGAAACCAAGATATCTCATGAGAAGGCCACAGAAGGGGTGCATTGACAGCTTGCACCTTTTAAATTTTGCCATCAGCTCTTTGACCTATGTTGGCTTTTCCCAAGAATCCACAGCATTTTTTTTTTTCACTTGGTATGTTCTAGCTAGTGCCAACAGAACCAGCAGTCCTCGACTGAACATGGCCGTCAGTCTGACAGAGTCTTTGCTTTACCTGGGATACCTAGAAGTAACTGTAAGGGCTGTACCTTTCAGAGATGGCTAGCTGAGTTTCCAGATAAGGAGATCCAGCTGCACACTGTGGAGGCTCATGGCCAGCTGGTCACGAAGAATTCGTCACCAGAAGAGAGTGCCCATGTCCAGGCAGAGCTGGATCAGCTGGAGGAGTCGTGGAAATCACTGAAAAAAAAGACAACTGAGTAAGTGTTCGTGTACTTGATGCTTTATGCTTTGTGATGTGAAAGTGAACAGCTGTGTTACAGTAATAGAAGCAAGAAGAGATTTTATTTAATTATTTGTAAACTGGAAATCATTACTTTCAAGAAAACCATCTTAGAGAATTCAGGGACCAGAGCAGTCTATGAAGCTGCCTTTATCTCACACTTGGAGTAGGAGCTGTCTCCTTAAGACCTGGCTCACCCTAGTACTGCCAGGCTGTAGCAGGGGAAATAAGACATATACAGGGTGACTTCTGCTGTTCTGCCTCTTCTTCCTGCTCTCCTTGCTGTCTGATCTGGAGATACCTCCAAGGGGGGTATATGTGCACTGGGATTTGTGCCTAGGAGTATGAAAAGAGAAAAAACCCTCTCTTAGCTGGCAAATCACAGAATGTGGACTTAATATTATTTTGCCCTTACTGTGCAGTGTCAGACTGCTGCTCATATTTGCTACCATGTATTAAAATTTAACACTGCATGTCATGGTTTTCCCCTCCCCAGTAGGCAAAACCCACACCAGTTGCTTCCTCAAAGAAAAAGTGCAAGGCTCAGGGGAAAGGACAGGGAGGGCTTATCACCAATTAGGATCACGGGCAAAATCAGAACCAGCCACAGGGAGAAAGCAAAATTTAATTTAAACAAATACCATCAAAACAACAAATGAGTCAGGGTAGGGCAATGACACATTCACAGAAATGTTTCACTGCACTGATGTCTCTGGTTTTGTGTTTTCAAGTCTTCTCCAAAAGTGGCAGTTAAATAGACCAGAGGCCGCTAAGAAGAAACTAGCATTTGTGGACAGCACACAGATGTCTGGACCTGCCTTCCACCTTTTAGATGTAGATCCCAACCATAAGCAGGTGAGAGGGGGAGTCTGTATCTGCCATCACATCAGCTTCACAAGATCAGTTTTATTGGCTTCATCTTATATTATGGTTTGCAAAGTTGGAGGTTAAGATCTTGCAGTCAGGCCTTCAGAGGAAGCATCTGATGCAATAGTAAAGGCTTTTTTGTTCCTGTTGCTCTGTAACCTAGGAGAGGATAGGAGGAGGACAAAATACGACCGTCCACTTGAAGCTCCTACATGACTTTGAAGAGTGGTTACAAGGAGAAAACACCAAACTGGCCACAATACTTGCTGCGACTTCATCTTCCACAGAGGATATTAAGGCATACCAGAGCAAACTGGAGGTTAGTTTTCAGGGGATGAGGATGGAAACAAAGACTGCAATAAGTACAAATGCTTTCAGAATTTAGACAAAAAAAACCCCAAACACCAAAAAACCCAAACAAGCAAATAAACAAAAAACCACAAAGAAACACACCAAAACCCCCAAACACACACACAAAAATCACACACACACCCTCCAGCCAGCAACAAAAAAAGCCCTCACAAAACAAACAAAACACAAACAAACAAAACCCCAAAACCAAACCAAAACAAACCTTCAAACACTACAGTCTCTGCTTTAGAACACTCTAGAGTAGATGAAACTCAGGAATTTAGGACAATTATTTGACTCCTACTAATAAAGGTCTGCCAGAGATATAGCTGTGTAAGTGAAGGGAGCAGCCTGGCATCTAGCTGTTGGGCTGGACCTTTCCAGTGTGATATGACAAAGGTGTTCTTTAAAACAAGCTGATTAAAATGGGTAGTCTGGAATTAGACCTCACTGTTTCTGTTGAATATAGCCAAAAGTAATGACAATGGATGCTGTAAGAAGTTAAACAGAAATATCAAAGTAGTCCTCCACATGAGTGGACTCATTTTTATGATTTCAACAATAACAAAAATAAATGCACTCTTCCAGAGTACCCAGTAGTTTACTTAGTACCAGTGTTCTGCTAGATTTGAGAAGTGGAGCCTTCTTGAATTCTGAATTGCTGCTGACCTTGTCTTTGCTTGCAGGTGCTGCAGTCTCGTGTGCCTGATGGTCAGCGTCTCTTTGAGGACCTTCTTCATCTTCATCCTGTCATTGGAAACTCTGACGATCTAGAGGACCTGCGTTACCGATGGGCGCTCTACAAATGTAAACTGAAAGAGCCCATGAGTTCACCGGTAGGTGACAGCACTCAGCTCACAACTGCTGATCTCTGAGCTGTTCTTTTAGGTTGATTCACATTGCTAGTCATAACTGAACAATATGTGTTTGTGTCTGCTTAATTAAAACCTCCCTTAGTTAATGCCAGCGAAGACAGAACAACTGTAGCTATGTGTTTGTAAATATAAGCACAGATATCCTTGTATTAAAATAAGAGTTGTGCACCATCTTTTTCCTCTTGTAAGCAATGCCCAGAATATTTTTTTTAAAATAGAAGGTTCAAAACAGAATAACAATTGGTTGTTGTCAAAGATGCATGCAATGGGTGACTGTAAGATGGGTGTGTGAATATTTTGGAAATACGCCTAGTTCTGGGCACATGCATTTCTAGGTTTTGGCCCTTTCTCCACAGAAAATTCCCCTCTGAATTATTTTTTTAACGGTTCCTGCAGTAAGAATATGTTTACTGTTCGCTATTTGTGTTTCCCATTGTGAGACAGAGTGAGCAGAATAGCCAGTGACTGCTGACTCAGAAAGTAACTGTGCACAGAAGGACCTAGTCCTTTTTGAAATTGTCTTTACAAGCTTAGGATTTGGAATGAAATAACAAGGAGGTATTTTGATGCAAAAACCCCAAGTGATTAAAGAAGTTACCAAATTGTTATATATTAGGCATGCTAAGAATGGCAGAATTTGTCCCCATATATAAGATATTCCAGGGCATGCTAGGGACATGCCCATTTTCTTAGAGTAAACATACATAATTAAGATTTTTCTAGCTTAACTACTCACATTATTTGTTCAACTTCAAGATACCTTAATTGGGTGATTAGACTTCACAGGTGTGCATTTGGTGTTTTATGTATGCAAGTGCTTTGGAAAGTATCTGAACTCAAACACCTAAAATTTGAGGCTCCTTAAAATTTTCTGCCTTGGTAACCTTGTCTTCAAATCCAAAACCTACTTAAAATACAAATCCTTTAAAATGCATGGAAGGTAAGCATGATCTCTCTTAATAAAGAGCATATTTCTAATAAATGTTTGCCACTGATTGTAATGAGTTATGCTTTGTTAACCAAAACTGTATGTAAGTATAAACATAGTCAATAGGTGTCAGCAAAGTCAAAGCTGTTGCTGGGAGAACTGCTCATCTGATTCAAAAGGTCAAAAACCTGAAAATATTTCAGCTTTTTGCCTTGTTGGTTCACTCTATCCTGGTGACCATGAATTTGAAAGAAACATCCCCTGTGAGGTGACTACTCCTTTATAGGCTCCACTCTCCCCTGGGATCTTAAGTTCATGCTTCTCTCTCTCTCAATCTCTCTCTTTTTTTTTTTTTTTTTTAATGTGCCTATTTATTTATTATTTTTAACAGAGTCCTGGAGCTTTGGAAGAACCAGACAGACTTAGAAAGGTATGACAGTTTCCTATCATTAAACAAAAAAATGTTTGATCAGACATTTTGCATATAATTATATCTAAAGATTCTTGAGAACAATTTGTTTATTCCTAGCCTCTCTTAAAGAATCTTTTCTTCAGATTTTAAAAGGAAAAATATTATGGAGTTTTTACTCTTGAGCTATGCTTACTGTATCTCTAGAAGCTAAATACCCATCTCCTGGGAGTGTAGATGAGCTATATGAACTTAATTAATTTTTCAAAAGAGACTAAGGAAAAGCCCAAACCTCTTTGATTGCTTTGGGGCATTCAGCCCACCTTCCTTCTAATGCAGAAAACCAGAGAAAGTCAAGAGATTTGGCTAATGTTATTAGACTAATCCTTATTCTAAGCAGCAGAATTCCTCCTGTGAAGGATTTTCTTTTGGAAGTGATGACATAAGAAACAGAAACAGTACAGAAGATGATAAGTAGCTTAAAGAAAACAAAATGCTGCCAGTCTTATTAAACCCAAGCAGCTTTTCTGATCCCATTTTCATAACATCAGCAAGTTTTCCCGTTGAACTGAGTCTTTTCTCTCTGTCACAATTTGCTTTGTTTATAGACACTGTTAGCTTCTGCTGTGTACTGTCATCTCACCTTCTCTTTATTTTCAGAAGGAAAAGAGTCAGGTTTCATTTGTCCAACACAAAATAGATTGGATGAATAGCGTGTTGCAGGAGCATAGTCACATAATTATCTTAAGCTAAATCTAACCCTGATTTCTCCCATTGCAACATCTCCTTAGAAAAGACCAATATTTAAAGGCTAGTGCATTTCTAGAATGGCCAGAAGTCAACACTTTCCTTATTCCAATGAGGTACTCAACTGGTACTTAAATGTGGAATGGCATCTCCAGTATTTTTCCCCAGCAATATACCGACAATATATTATAGTTTAATGTAGTTTTCACACAAACCTTGAACAGTTTTGGCCACAGTTCAGCCTTCCTGTCTGTCTCAGCATTAATTGTTTGGTACTGCTAGTCATCCAGTAAAGTCACCAGAATTTTTCAGGCTACAGAAAAACATATGACATTTTAAAACTTAGTGTAGAGGCAGCCAAACATTTAGCAGTGTTGCTTTTCCCTAGAGGAGACCTAAAGGGATATTCCAAAAGACTGACCAAGGAATTCTCTGCTTTTGGATCAGGTTGGTTGTAGGGGAAAACAAAACAAAACAAAAGCTTTAGGCATAAACATAACTCCTCTGCACTATTAGATATAATTTTTTAATTCATCTGTCCCACTTGCCTCAGAGTAGGTGGAATTTATTCCTCCTTCTCCAAATGAGATTAAAGTCTTCAGTTAATTTTCAAGGGTTCTGGAAAAACATAATGGCAGGCAGCAAACATTTGTCAATTACGCCTACAGCAAGAGCACCAAAAAAAGCATTCTATGAGTTTTTAATAGCTGCTGAATACAAACAAAGAGAAACAGCTCCAGGCAGGAAGGAATGAAAACTGAAATAAGCATGAAGGAAATGTCTCTCATTGCACCAACAAGTGATTTGCTGTTCAAGTGTTGCAGTAACTCACACCTTGCTCACTTCAGTGTGATTTTGCTGACTGTGGAGCATTGGTTCTGCATTTAAACAGCCTCCCTACAATGAGTCAATGAGAATCCAAGCGCTGGAAGCAGAGTTGTCTTTTTTTTCATTCAGGCTGAGCCTGTGTTGCCATAAGATTGTTGAGCACAACTCAAGAGAATGAGAAAATAATATTAATCCCTTTTGGGTGCATTGCTGTTCAGGCTGAGAGAAGAGGAAAAGCAAACCAATCGCAGAATTCATGGTTTTGCAATTCATTTCAAATTCAGATTTAAGACCTAAAGTGTTGCTAAAAATGAAAGAAAAGATTAGGCAAAATATTTTTTAATGTTTTGTATATCCTTTGAAAACCATGGTGAAGGAAACCATCTACTCAGATAGAATGGCTGGTCCTCAGGAGTTATTCTCTACCAAAAATACAGGTTAGGGGCTGAATCACTGTACTTGCAACATTCAGTGAATCTGCATCCAATGGGATCAGGTTATCTCTGGTTTGTTGGCTTCCTCTTGCTTTTAGATCAGACGAAATCAGCAGAGGTAGCAGAATTTCAGCTATTTTTGGACCAATCTCTGCTCTCTGCAACATGAGGCCCCCAGTGACTCTGCCTGTCTCTCCTGTTTGAGCTGTGAATATTTTGCAGCAACAGCAGATCAACCTGGAGAAGGGGAACACTCAGCTGCATCCAGTCTTGTTCCATTGCTTTCTGGTTTTACTCCATTTCTAGCCTGCGTGGCCAAATGTTGGGCAGAATATAGCCTGCTCCACATATATTAATGTGCTTTTTTTCTGATCATTCATCCTTTGCTGAGGACATGCCCTAAGCCACTGCTGCTCTTAGGAACAGTACAGACTAATGATGGTGATGTGAGTGACTTCTTGTTGATTAACAAAAAACAGTTGCAGGAAATTGCACTGACTGCAGTGAATTTTAGCAGGTGCCAGTGACAGGGCAGTGTAGATGAATATTTCTGCAGGGCACCTAGCACACCCCAGGATGTAATCAAGCATATCCTCAATAATAACTATGATAAATGTTACTTTCAAAGGTTGGCTTCCAGCTACCTGAAAATATTCCATGAGCATTCTTAGCATAAATAGAAAGTCAAAGGCTCATTATTTACAGGTCTGGGTAGCACTGTTGAATTTATTTTCTCAAGCACGCAGAGTAATTGCCCTTCCTTGCTAAACAAATCATTCTGCTGTTATTGTTTGTACAAACAAAATAATTAGGATTCATTACATCAGCGGTCAGCTAATTACTTCCTTTGAGATTCTGCTAAGGGTAATCTCCTATAATACACAGACAGAAGGATCTTGTAATTTAATCTTATTTAGAGACACCATTGATCTGGAGTCAATCAAATTAATGCAGTCACTCGGGAAACTGTGCAAAGCAAGAGCTGCCACAGCTTACCAAGAAGAAAACAATAATGCACTCTGCCCAAGTGCAAATATAACAGGAATTCTTCATGGCAGAAAGTCACATTAGAGAAACGCACAGCATCTTGTCTGTAGGACTGGTAGTGGTGCCTCTCAATTGAAAGAATGTGACCCATTTGTTTTCCTGAAGTCCTGCTGTGTGTTAGCCACTTGAGATCTTCTGTACAATTACATTTTTAGTAAATGGAAGAGACTCATAAACTTCAGTTTTCCATATTTCTTCTACAGATATAGAGAAGATCTCTCTGTATTTTTAACATCCCTGTGCCTGTAAGCCTGTGCTTACCTGCTTTAGGAAAGATACCGTGGCCCAAACACAGTGAGAATGACACATCTTCTTATTCAAAATTAGCAGATAGATTTATTTTCCCTCAGCAGTAATGTTTGCTCAGAAAGGAGACACAGGAGATAAAAAAAAAGGAAAGCTGAAAAATCCTGTCTGCCTCTTCCTAACTCTGACCCACTGTTAAGTATGCTGTGCCAAACAGCATCATATCCTTCCTTCTCCAGCAGGTCCGTGAGCTTGCCTTCACATTACTGCATCTGTGAGATGGTCTGCCCTGCCCATCTGCTCTTATTTCTCTAGGTTTCATGTTGTTTACCAATCTACATTTCAGCTTTCCCAAATGCTAGAAAACAGGGACTTTATTTTTTGTCTTTTATCTAGTTCTGCCACTTCTGTGCCTTGTCAATGCTGCCCTTCTACAGCAATGCTGGTGCAAGATGGAGAAGACATCTTGCTTCCTAGGACACCTGGTTCTTACTTTCTGTTAATGTTCATGTGGTATTAGCTAGGTATTTAGTTAGGGTATGAGCTTTTGGTGAAAAGTAGCCTACCATGTTGTGAAGTATTTGCAGATTTTCACCAAGGAGGTACCTTAGAATGATTATCTCAGCAGATATAATTTTACTTCCTGATTGAAAGGTAATGAGAGATTTGTTGACCAATAGCAGAATGAAACCAATTTCCAGTATATACCTGAAAAATGGTTTTCACACTACTGTAAAAAGCATGGTGATAGGAAAAATTATTGTAATCAGTTACCTCAGACTGTATAGGTATTAGGTCTTTAAAAGTAAGCCATCACATTTTAAAATTACTTAAATAAAATGCAAAAAATATTCAAATTATGTATAGTGATTGCTGAAGTCTAAAGAACATTAATCCTGACTGGAGAGATGTCACGGGTAAAGGAGCTGGAAACATACATTGTTGGCATGATAAACCAACTTTTGACATCAGTAGCTTCTTCTACTGGTTCCAGAACATGTTGTCTTTATTTCAGTTTTTACTCTTTCTATGCCAAATTTAATTAGTTTATTTCAAATTGCAAGGCTGAGTGGAAGGTAGAAATTGGGAGAAGTTTTACTTCTCTGCTTTCCTGAATGAATGTAGAACACTGATGTCTCCTACTGAATTCCAGATACACTCACTGAAGAGAAATCCAGCTACTAGCAGCTGCTAACTCTCCTTCTAAAAATAGTACAGCCTTGCTCTGAAGTACCAGCTGTATTTATAGGGATAAATTGTGTTGCTTATGAGTATATTTAAAGCTTTTGGAGTATTACTGTGCTTTTAATTGAATTCAATTAAATTCAATGAGCAGTTCAGCTCCTCACAGCTACTCGCTCACTCCCCCTACAGTGTGATGTGAAGGAGAATCAGAAGGGTAAAAGTGAGAAAACTCATGGGTTGACATAAAGGCAATTCAATAAGTAAAAGAAGGAAACAAGGGAAATCAAACCCAAGAAAAACCCCAGTGGCTCGCCACCAGCAAACCCAATACCCAACCAGCCCCTGAGGAATGGCAGCCCTGGTAAAACTCACCCCTAACCCCTGCCACTCTAGTTTTTATTGCTGAGCATGACATCATATGGTATGGACTATCCCTTTGGTCAGTTGGGATCAACTGTCCCAGCTGTGTTCCCTCACAGTTTCTTGTACACCCCTGGCCTAATAGCTGGTGAGGTGATGTGAGGAGTAGAAAAGGCCTCGACTCTGTGTGAGCACTGCTCAGCAGTAACTAAAACATGGCTGTGTTATCAACACCGTTTTCATCACACATCCAAAACATAGGCTTTCCTGCTTGCTTGGGCCTGGAGGATTATCAAAATCAGTGCTACTTTAACAGATCAGGCTATAGCCCTTGTCCTGTGGCATGCTTCTCCTAAAAACACATCATGTTATAATATGCACACAGAAGCTAATCTTTATATTCATTTGTGTCACAGTTGCATATGGCATGGTGCTTGGTTCTAAGGAACTTTGCAGCAGAAATTCTGAAGTAGTACCATATTGCAAACCTCAAATACAAACTGCTGGCTTTTCCTTGTTTTCTGTTTCTTTTAAATGAAGTTTTCATTATCCAACTGTGTTGAGGTACTCAAGAATCTCCCCTAAGGGAGAAAATAAGGCCTGTAATTTGCCTGTATACTTATTTATTTACATACATACACTTACACTCTTCAGAATTCAAAAGAATGTTAAGGTTGCAAAGTCAAGCAATCCGAAGATAGAAGATGTCAGAGCTAAAATTGCTTGTCTGACCTCAGTTAACCTCCCTTCAGCACATTCATTCTGGTAGCTCTTTATGAGATGGAGAATGATAAGCACATGACTCAAAGGGGTCCCAGCCATCTTTACTCATTCCTCACTGCTGGTTGCCTAACTTGGGTAGTGTTTACATTCAGGAAAGTACAGTTCTGAACCCAGTGGCTCCCTGTCCTTTCATAGAGACCATGTAACCTCTGATTGACAGTATCCAACTCTTTGTTCCTGCTTTGGTATATGAGAATGAGCCACAGCTTTGGCCAGGGGCATGTTGAGCACTCAGTTCTATGG
This sequence comes from Galbula dea, assembly GCA_013399015.1. NCBI lineage: Eukaryota > Metazoa > Chordata > Aves > Piciformes > Galbulidae > Galbula > Galbula dea. The sequence continues at coordinate 3,052,579 of VWZX01009335.1, forward strand.
GAATAGTAGTATTAACTCCCCTAAATTATTTCCCTCTTGAAAAGACCAGCTGTGATTTGCAATATGTTGCTTATTGTAAAGAGGCGCTGAGTTGAGAACTGATGAGGAGCCCAGCTTCAAACTGTCTCACATTGAGGTAAAACTCCAATTTTCTTTGGTTTGAGAGAGCAGCCTGTGCTCCCCTTGGAACTGATCTCTTCTTGTTGGCAATAACCTGCCTCTGTGAGTGGCAGCTGAATTGGTAACCAGTGGCATCTCAAGCAGCAGAAACCCAAGGCCTCTGAGAGGCAAAATATTACTGATAAGGCAACTGCTTTACCAAAAAAAAAAAAAACCAAAAAAAGTGACAGTGCTTTCTAATGGCATGCTCCTGTTCACAAGGGTATGGTAAGCTGCTGTTGCAGCCTTCCTGGCAGCTCTGTTTATTCTCAGAGGAGTAATGAAGTGGTAAAATTCCTACCTAAGGAGGAAATCCTTTCCAAGGCCTATCTGTTCTTCTTAGTAAGAAGCATTTCCGCTGTTCTTATTGCTATAGTTTAAGCCCATTATGTTGTGATCTTCCCAATGTGAAGGCCTAGATTCATCCTGTCTAATCATTTAACTCAGAGGTTTACAAAATCATTCATGGTGCAGAGAGTGCAGGTGGGTGTTGGCTCTCCATCTCTTCTACAAGAAAGAACTAGGAGCCAGATTCAAAGCTAACACAAGGGATCTGCTCTTCATGCCAGTTGGTTGACCTGTGGAACTCCTTGCTAAAGGATATTGAGGACTTTATATATAGTTTGTAGAAATTTATGGGGAAACTGGACATGTATCTGTAAGGAAGGTTCACTGAGTGTTAACTAAATGGACAAGCTACATAAGGCTCAGGTAGCTGCCTGAGGTGAAAGCAGCTGGAGACTGAGAAGATTAAGGAGAAATTATTTATGCTTGCTTTAGTACCTACTCATCTGTGCCAATAGCTGGGTACAGCACTGGCATGATGCAGGATGACTGTTGGTGTCTGTGTCTGTATAGTGTCTGTAGGACACTAGGACATTGGTGCCTCTATCCGTGGGAAAAGCAGGAGTTTTCAGGCTGTAGTGCATGTCCCAGGATAGTCTCTCAGTGAAATGCTCTAAGGTATAAGGAATGAATCCAAACTAAATCTTTTTTTTCTCTGCTGGATCACTGATTCAGTGGTGCAGGTATGATTTTTGTCAGTCATGCTGGTGACATACAAGCAGCAGCAAAACCCCACTAATGAGCATGGAATAAGATGCTGTATTCCTCTGCTCTCTCAAATAGCTAGATTAACTGTGTGTTTTCATATATCCTGGAATGTGGTCAATAGCAAGGGAGTGCACTGGATTTTAGTAAAACACTTCAGCAAGGTACACAGGAATATTGTATAGCAAGTTCTAAAGTACTTTTCTGCAGTTTCCCATCCAAGACATTTTCCACAGCGCATTTGGTCAGGACTTATTAACTGCAAACAGATTTAAGTGCTGAGGACTCCCTAGATCTAAACCGATGCTTGTGATTCAAACACCCCAGCATGAATCAAGTACAAATGTGAATGTTCACAGCCAGAGCAGTTCATTAGGTAACAAGGATGCATTTAGCATTACACAACACACAGCCATCTAACCTTTGACAGTCCTTACTTGTCCTGGTATTTTGAGGGAGAAAGGGGAAGACATTTATCCTTGATGGTCAACTTTAAAAGTATATTTTCTTTTTAAATGTCAACCTATTCCTTTTCCATGTGTGTTTCAAAAATGTCTTTGACACTTTGGCTCAATACCCAGGTATTTCAGCTGTTATTCTAAGATGGTGGAAAATAAAGTTCTGTTGACTTCACTGGAGTTTTGCCAGTTTTCCTCAGAGGAAGATTTGATTTCAGAAGATGTTGTGGAGCCTAGATCTGATACACGCACTGCAAGTGCTGTGGATGCTGGGTGCTAGCTGTGCTGATGCCAGTAGCTGGAGTGATTAGGGAAGGAGAATTCCACTGGACAGCAAAGGTTGTGGTTCCCACTTTTGATGTTGTATGGAAATGAAATGTTCAAATTGTCTTTTACAAAGGTGGACTCTCTTAGCCTGTGCTTTTCTAACCCAGAATGATGTGCTAAAGGGTTAGGAGTGTGGCCCTGACTTCAAGTAGACTCCTACAGCCTTGATCACTCCGAGCCCAGCAGAGCAGAGGTTTGAACCTTGGCCTCCTGAATTCCCTGTTGGTGCCATAGTCTCAGGTCACCACAGCCTGAAAGCATCTCTCTCTCCAGCACAGACCTTATAAAATGCCTTGACTTACAAAAAATGAAGTGCTGCTTTTTTTGCACTTGGAGAGGGAATCAGTGCCCAAAACCTTCCCTGCTTTTTCCAACTGTATCATCTCTTCTATTAAAAGTTACTATAAAATACCTCAAAAAAAAAAATCTTCAATTGTTCCAGCAAGTATAAAGCAGCAGAATTAATGTAGATTTCATGTGCATAGAACACCAGAACCTGGGCATATAGTAATGAATCCATTTGTAAGGGTATCTACCGAACTCCATGAATAAGTAGTTCCCAATCCTGACTTTATTTAGTTATCTCTGTGCATAATGCTGTTGTAGACACTGAAGTTAATGGTAAATCTACCATGGATTTCAGTGTGTGCAGGTTGGCATCCTCATATATTAAGGGTTTATCATTGCAGATTTGCTGAAAGCACCAAACCCTCACAGCTTCTGTGTGCCTCATCTTCAGTCCTGCAGAGACATCATAATACCATGTTTGTAATAGCAGAGTCATTCCCATGGCAACAAATGGAGTCAGAAATACAGGATTCTGACCTTATTTTGTGATCAAACAAAACAGAGAAACTGGGTAGCAAAGATGAAAGTTCATTAAACACAAATGCAAGCAGGTGGGAGAGAAGCAGCAGATAAAGACAAAATATTTCTCCTCCTCTGAAGTTCTGCCCCCAGGCAAATGTACCTCCACAGATTTTTATAATGCTGGGATCTGCTATGGTTAGCATAGTATCTTCCCCTGCAGAAAGCTCCAAGGAGAGCAAACATTATCTTGTTAATAAAGCCATTTCACATTAATTGTTTCTGGAGGATGAGCTTTGAAAAACAATACAACTCCTTCCAGTAGATCTAAAAACAAGGCACTTAATAACATTTCAACCTCATCCTATTTCTTAGAGTTGCATTAAGAGTCTTTTCTTTTAGAGATCAGAGCAGAGTCAGTGGCCTGCTGTGAAGCGAGTGGTGGATCAGTAGAAGAATTGGGGTAGGAAAACCATGAGTGACTAATTGTCTATGTGGTCATCTTAGGAAGCCAACAACAAACCTGGGTGACCGCAAGACACTTGCTCCCTGGGGTGTGGCAGGAACAGAGATGAGGCATAGCTGGAAAAGCCCACTATTTCTCACTAGTTCAAAGGCAAAAGGAGATAAGTGGGAAGACAGGTGTTGCAGCTGGTCTGACAACAAAAGAACAGTTTCAGATTGAAGTAGCTTTCAAAACTGACACTAAAGGACTGACATCTGTAAAGCAAAAGTTTGAGGTGCTGCTAGGAAGACTAGCAGTCCTTCTCAAAACTGTGTCAGTGAGAGGTGGACTTCTAATCCCCAGTTTGAGTTTATGAGAACATTTTTGAGACTTCCAGCCATAATGAACTATTGGACAGTCAGTCAGAAAATCCTACCGTTTAACAACATCAGCATTAAGTCTTCCTACATCATGGTGGTGGAAGGAAAAGCATGGCTTGAATTGTCCCAAGGCAGAGGTGTCTCTAATCTGATTTTCCACCAATAGAACTACACCTGTTAATACATACAAACAAACTTCTGCATGGCTTCTGGAACCTGGAAAAGGCTTTACTCCTTATAGATGGGATATTATAATAAGTATTTGTCATGTTACTGCATATTATGGATGCAGTGGAGAATTAATGAGAAATGGTTGATGAAGATAGAAGCTGTCAGTGAGAGTGCATTGGTTTATACTGATTCCACTGAGGACTGGCTGTTTTGTGGCATCACAGAGCCAAGTCCAGAAAGTGCTAAGCAAGAGTTGTGGCTGCTGCCCTTACTCCTAACGGTTTTAGCATTGACTGTAAACACAGAAGCCCTGCAGGTAGATGAAGGATTCCACATTTGGGCTCCAGGACTAGAGAAGTGAAAGTCCCATTAGTACAGCTGCTTACTCCTGGAACTTTGGCTCATGTTTGAGAACAGGTTGCAGTAGGAGCAGATGAGCCCTGTGGTGCAGCCAGGTTGGTGAAGCTTTGTTTGGAGAGTAAGTGAAAGCTATACCCCAGGAAGTTGCCCGAGGGTGCTTAAAGTCAGATTTTCACTTGCAACTTGGCATTTAAGTCATTGCCCACTAACTGCTGACAGTTCCAGTGTCCAAGAACCTGAGTTTTCACTGGCCTCAGAAAGCAAGTTGCAACTCAGATACTGCAGGCCAGAAATGATAGTGCAAGCATCTGTTGTTCTGCTTGCTCTACATCTGCCTCATGCAATAATTAAATCTCATCAGCCATTTGATATAATGGAAGCAAACCAACTGCAACAGGAGGATTTCACAACACAACCATCTCATGATCTGTAACCACAGTAATATATTTACCTTCGTAATTAATTGTGTGAGCATTTATATAGAGGTGCAAGAGACTGAGGAATTTAAAAGGCAGTAGAAGAAATCCTTACAAAAATAACAAAGGGTGTAATTACCATCATTCTGCTCCTTATCTTCACTGCTGATGTTTCCCATGGACTATTTATGGCAGTGCTGTAGTGGGAAAAAGGCACTGTCAATTAAGTATCCAGTAGAGGCCAGAAGCCCTAATTTTGCTGCAGCACTGACATCACCTGTGGCCTGAATACAACAAATTAACTTACTCTTGAGGAAAACAGGGGTCCCACTTCAGTGCATGTTCTACATTGCTACTAATAATATAGATTGATGCCTAATGTTGTAGCAACGTTGAGTGTTCTTTCTGTTTTCTGGGTATGAATCAATGTTTGGTGAAATGAATAGATCTATTGAGCCCTCTTTTTCAGAACTCCCTTAGAGATAGTTGATGGCCTTTTCTTTTTGTGAAACACATAGTTCAGCTCATTGGCAGGAGATATCCAGGAGTATTGCTGGTAGAAATCTCCTTAATTAATTCTTTTCTGAATTCTGTAGCCCCAAATGTGTTCTCTCCTGGTCATGCTAATCTGGATGAAATTCATGAGGTTAACTGTGCTACTCTAGGTTTGCACTAGCATAAAGAAAAGTATAATGGGATTTGTTTGCGTGTCGCTCCTGTGGCAGCTCAGCAATCAATGTGACTTTAAAGCTCCTTCACTGTTACTGTTGTGGTTTTTCCATTCTCTTGCATTACATACAAGTTTAAGTTGGGCCTGGTAAGATATAAGAAGTATTGAGGCAGGCTGTATGGCAGGGCCTTTTTTTCTGACCTCCAGCCTTGTGAAGCCCAAAGTCAGAATCCAAAGAGCGCAGCTGGGGAGATGACTGGGAGCTGGATGAGCTTCAAACAAAGCTCCTTTCTGCTGATGGACGGCAGAAGGCTGGCTTCTCTCTTCCAGGCATCAGCATTCTCATTTTACTGACAGAAGAGTTGCTAAAACATATATACTGTGCCAGACTGTGAGGAGACCAGTCAGCAGCTTTGGCATGAGCATTTGTAACCACCACTTTGTAACTGGAAAATGGACTTGGAGGCAATTGTTGTCTTCTGCTAGAAAGTCAGCGGTGTTTTATTTTTAGAAGGCAACAGTTTGAGGCAGTGAATTCTTGAAGAGTGAAATATTCTTCTAAAAGACGTTATTTAAGTCCCAGCTTCAGTCAGCTGCAACATACCAAGCACCCAGGCTGGATCCTAGGACAAGGTCAACATGGATTGTTCACCACCTCTACCTGGAAGCTTGATGTGTTTGAAATGCACCTCCCCAGGTCCTTTTTGTTTAGTTGCTGTTTGGTTTGTGTCTTTCAGAAGCGCCCTGGAAGAGCGTGCTCCTTCGCACGGCGAGTGTGCTGCGTAGCACTACCATTGCAGCTACTCCTCTTGCTCTTCCTGCTCCTGGTCTTTGTCCTGCTCCGGTCAGAGAACACCTGCAGCTGCGCACATGCCAACAACTTTGCCTCGTCCTTGCAGCTGATGCTGACACACAAGGGCCCACCTCCAATCTGATTTCCTGGTATGGCACAAGATGACTGTCAGAAATGTAGACTCAAATTTTGAGCAAAATTCATATTTTTACAATATTTTAATTGTATTTATAATGTGTATATAGAGACTGTGTATGTATGTATGTACATAGATCCATATAAAAATGCATATCTGTGGTCACTCTAACAACCATCATCCACTCATCCTCCATTTAAAGATAATCCTGCAATGCTTCTGTTTCTACCAGCTTTCAGCAAGGAGTACTGAATGATGATTTTGTTGTGAGTTTTTTTGCATGATTTTTAAAACCAGATTCTTGTTGTTTACAAGCAAAGTCAGAGCAAGTATGAGAAGATACTGGCATGCAGCACAGTGCAAATTGGAAAGCAGGCTGAGTGAAATCATGTTGGAATACCATGGTTGGCATTCGGCCCAAGGAAAATTGGATCTGTTTGAAATCTTGAGCTGTTTTTTTTTCAGTATCAGGATGCAAGGATTGCAGAAGGCAATGGAAGTGTTCCCACTGACTTCAGTAGGAGTGAGGGTGGGCCTTCTCTTGTTCTCATTTTTTTTTAATAGATTTCTTTTCTAATTACCTTGTTGTCCAGCTCACCTGAATCAGGAGAAGTGGAATACAGTAGGAAAAAATCTCAGAAAAGAAACACTTCTGTAGCAGGACAACTTTTAAAGTCAGGTCATATTTTTCTGAAGAAATTTGTGAGCACTGAACTAAACCCTCTATCAGTGGTCTTCTCTTTAAAAAGCGATGGAGGTTTTTTTGTTTGAGGTTTTGGGCTGGTTTTCTTTTTTACTTTTATAGAGAGTCACTTGGTAATAGATCATAAAGCCTCAACAGTGGGATGCAGCCTGGCTCAGTGTCTGTGAAGCAAAAGTTGGAAGTATTTTAATAATACCACCTTGGAAACAAGATTCCTTCCTAGGTTGTTTTTGTATTAATGGTTTGTTAAACTGCTTGTATAAAAGAGAGTCAAACCTAGATTTCTATATAGTCTAAATTCTAGGATGATGGCAACCTAAACTTATGCCTGATTTCTCACATTTTCAAATATACATTTTAACATTGCCTTTTAATATAAAAACAATTCTCACTTTACTGTGATGAAACCATTCCTAGTGGTGTTTTACATAATTGACTCCTGAGAGAAAAGGAAATTCTAAAATTTTGTGCCATTTCTATCTCACCTTTTTATAGCCACAGGAGTTATCATGTGAAAAAAAAATAACTGAAGGAATAGTAACTTCTCCCATCCTTGCTATGTTGTGGGAGGAACTTGTCTTCTGGATACCAGTGTGGTGTATTCTCTGTTGTTTTCCAAATAAGTTCCAAAATCATATTTAATCTGTTGTGCAGGTAAATTATTCAGTAACTGAGGGACTGAAGGAGGAAGTCATACTTCTTTAACAAAACCCTGAAAGTTTTGCTGAAGAAGTAAACCCAGGTAGAATAAGGAGGCATAGCAGCAAGGAGCTCATTACAGGCACAGAATGAAGGAGAACAAGCAGATGTGAAAGAGGGCTAGCTAAAGATAGAGAAGAGAGTGTCCAAAAAATTTATACAGCATAAGAAAAGGAGTCACAATGAACACAGAGAACAAGAATGAAAAAAAATCTATTTGTTTTCCTCTCCCTGCTACAGTACTTTTGCATATTAGACAGCTTTTATTCAACAAGGCTTAAAATAGGGCAAGTAACAGGGACTCTACCAGTGTTTTGAAGAGACTCTTCCATCACCAGGACCCTGTCACTGTGTTCCTAATAATGATTCTGACTACACTGGCTTTGCTAGAGTTGGTTAAAAATGCAAAAGTTCTGCTAAAAGTAAAAAGGAGAGTGGAAATTAGAGGAAAGGGAGCAGGGATGGTGAAGGTATTTAGGTAGAGTGCAAGGGGAGTGTGAGGAGGATCCAAACTGATGCAGATTAAAACTTGACTGTCAGGAGGTAGCAGAAGAGGTCTAGACAGCAGGCAGAGGGGGCTGCAAGCAGAAAGGTGAGGAGAGGGGATGTATGCTGAGTGATAAGGCATTCACATCTGAATGGGAAGCAAAGGAAGGTTAGGCCTATGATTTTGTTCATGAAGGAGCAAGATGTAGAGGAGCTATAATTCAACAGAGAATGGGGCAAATTAATTCCTCTTTGCAATGGTTCTTTCTATTGGTGGAGGACATAGGTCCTCTCTCCTCTGATTAGCTGTGTAAGAGCCATGCACTTTCCTGCAATGCTCCTCTAAAAATTGCTGCCAGCCCTGAGGGAAGAAACCCTTGTGGCTGTGCAGCAAGGAGCTAATCATCACACATATCTTCAGTCCAAATTAAATGGTCCAGTAGAAGTGTGAAGGAAGAGGGACAGCTACAAAACCTGCTGTGTCTAGTTGTGTATATGTGTACTTGTGCATACACTTTTCTGTGGTGTGGCTACATTGCACTTCTCTGAGTCTTGCTGAGCCGTTCCAGGTGATGAAAGAAAAGTTCCAATGAGAAAGTAAAAATAATGAGGAAATATATAACCATAAGAGAAAATGCTTAAGGAGATAGACAAGTTTTTCCTATGAAAGCACAAAATCACACATTGGATTTCTTTCTGCCCAGCCTTTCTGATCTGATTGATTTTTATGGGTTCACAAATGCATTTGACACCACAGGAGTGTGCAACTAGAGGAAAAATTTCTACACAGAGGGTCACAACAGAACAACTGCATCGTCACCTTGGCTTTTCAGGGTTGTGGCAGAGTTAAAAAAACCCTAAATTAGAAACACAGTTTTGCTGCTGGGCTTGTATTCTATTTACTCTACAAGTCCCTTGTCTTTAATCTTGGAATTTTTTGCAGATCCATTCTCCTTAATGTAAATAATCTAAATGTCTCACATAAGTGGTGAATCTTTCTACTTCCTTGCAGTGGAAACTATCCAAAGCACGGGACTATGATTTTCGTCTCATTCAGAAAATGTTCACTTTTCCATAATGTCATTGACCTCACCTGTCCAATGCAGGTGTGAGATTTTTCTAAGAAAGAAATATTTGTTTTTAAATCACAGAAGTAAGCTTGAAATGTAAATCCAAAATTTAGTTTCTTTTTTATTCTTTTGTTTTACTTCTGAGAAGTTTGTGATACTGGTTCCTGGAAGTGTGTGTAAATATTAGTCAAGTTAGTATCTGGAATAGTGAAAACAAACAAACTGCCCAGTTCAACTTGCTGGAAACTGAACAAAGCTCAGATTCTCCAAATGCAAACTAAATTATAATTTATGTTTCAGAAGTGGTCATTAAAATCTGAGCACTTTTCTTTATGCCTGAGTCTTTGCTCACACGTGGTTTGGAGGTTACACCTTCGTTTTCGTGTCTATAAGATCCCCACTTCATAGATCTCTTACATCTATATGTAACCAAGATGTGTTACAACTCAGCTTTGGATTGAGGATGCTGGCTTAAGACATCCCTTGCCAAAGAACTAGGATGCACAAAACATACAAACATCCACAACTGAGGCCTTGTACTACTTTAATCCAAATCCAACCACTGTTAGAGGCTTCTAAGGCCCTCTAAAATAGATTGAATATGTTTGAGCTTGTAAATTGTTTGCACATCTGGCTCAGGCCATGTCGCCTGTACTGCATGCAGATACCCAGCCTGTTCACAGAGCAGAACTCTTGTACATCTCTGCAAGCTCTTTTGCCTGCACTGTTGGATCCACTACTTGATTGACCACATTAATGACTGTTCAGTGTTGAAGGCAAAATCTTGCACTCCAGTGCCCATGCATTAAAGTAAGAATTCTGCACAGCCCCAAAGGCATACTTCAAACCCACCCTTTAGAGTGAAAACAAGCCTAATTTATAAATTTTACTTGATTTTGTAGCCAGATGCTTTCAACAGAATTTTCCATGACTGCAATACAGTGAGGTAGAAAATTGCTATTGTGCCACATCTGTTAATAACCCTTTCCCTGATTCCAGCTAGCAGTTTAGATTGTATTAAATATTATTTGTATATGCCCTCTCCAGAAATTTCTGTATTAAAAACATGTTCAGTTCTATGCACACAGATTAAAAGCATTCTATTCCCATACTAACACAGAACCCCCAGAGCAATCATGGTTTCTACCAACTACTAGCTTATTTGCCCTGACTGAGGTACTTGCTAAACTCAAATGTTTAGTGCTGAAAAGAAAGCTACTAGCCTTATAAATAAAAACACTTGATGATCACTGAATTATTTGGAGAGGTTTCAGAATGGCTTTCTGTTTCTCCTTTAATCCTTTTCTTCAGGGTAGTCAAAGATCTCAAAGAGAAGAAGTGTTTCCAAAAAAATGGCTGTCACTAGGTAGCCTGGTGGTAATCTCTGCATGTCAGAAGAAATATTATATTCTCTTTAGATGCTCTGGGACCTCAGGCATTTCCTCCATCTGATCTCTTCTTCAGTATTAAATAGGAAATATTGTACTTTGAAGTGTGTGCATACATATGTGATTAGAACTAAAGAGATTTGAAGAGTGAGTTCATATACAGGAATTATTTTAAATTGTGTCAACAAGAAAATGCTCGGTCTTCTCCAGATAAAATAAAACTGCTGTATGGTAGAGATTCCCAGAGCAAACAAAACCTTTTGGAATAAGTGAAGATTACAAACTGGAATTGAACTGGAGAAATAGTTTTGATTTTCAAGAAATGCTGGTATGAATACCCCAATAAACATCTTTTTCATAGGCATCATAGGTATCTTTCAGGTCATAGCTTATGTACCCCGATGGCTGTAAGAGCTGCTTTTGGACACTTTACCATCCATTGAACAATGTCAGTTGCTAGTCTGCAGCAGAAAACACATTTGCCCAGTGAACTATATCAGCTTCTTCCAGAGTTGCTGGGGGTTTTACAGATATTCTTAGCAGTTCTTAGGTCATTGACCTGCTCTGAGCCTTTACAAGTTTATTGCCTTAATCTGTCTGTCAGGGGTTGGCAACTCAAAAACCAGTTTATTAAAATACTAAAAATAACATTGTTGGTACAGACATCACAATTCATTCAGAAACCAATCTTATGATTTTTGCCATACTTAAACATCTTGGTTATACCAGGTTATAAACAGATTAGTCATAAGTGTTGGGTAGCTGTGGAATTTTTTATGGATAAGGCTTTTTGACTTGCACATGTATGTTTAAGAATTGTGGCCTCATTTTGCACTTGCTCAATAGTAAAAGAAAGCAAAGCAAAGATTCTTGAAGGTAGCATTTAAAAAAAATATATAAAGCAGGATGGAATAATCTGTCATACAGTAGAATTTTTTTATTACCTCTTGTCTCTCCAGTTTAAAATATGGATATGTGTCTGCAAGACAGATATTAGTAGGTCTGGAAACAAAAAGAATATCTATCAGGAATATGCCAATTCAAGCATCAACCTAAATGGCATCTTTGTTACCTAACCTACCTCAGAAACTGCCAGATTTAACTCATTGTATCTGTGAGCTAACCACCCTCCTCCTAGTAAACCATGGGTGAGATGAAACTGCACGGGTGAAAGTATAACATTCCAGTGGAGGCAGCAGCAGATGTTAGGTGTTCAAAAAGCAGCCTGGTATCTTGATGCAAGAGATGAACATATAGGTCTGGCATAATGAGAGCAGCCCAGGACTAATGTCACAGGAACAAGGGTTTGCTTTCCTGGTCTGCCAAACAAAATTTTGACAGTGGCTGTCAGCACTATCCAATTTCACATCCCTGACTGTGGAAGGAGCCTTCCCTGAGGGCAATTTGCTCTAGCTTGAGATTTGAGCCCTGGGAGTGCTTATTTCTTTTCGTTAAATACAGAAAAAACTGCTAAATCAACCCCCTCAGTGACAGATTAATGATAGGCGGTAGGTGCTGATGCTCCAGGAAAAGATACAGGAGATGCTACTGTAGATAAAGAGTTGTGCAGGTCTCTCTTCAGTCCTTAGGAATTAGTGACTCATTACAGAACTGGAGTAGGAAGCTTTCTGTTCCTTTCCAAGTAAATGCTAGCTGTTGCCTTTAATCTTGTGAATTTTGGGGGTGAGGCTGTTCAGTGTCTTACTGAATGCTAGCGGCTTTCTGGCTTCACAGATGTTCACAGTAGTAAGTTCCACATCCTTCCTACAAGTTGTGTGAAAAAGGTATTCCCTGGAATTGGTTTTGTATCAAACCCCTTTTGTTTGAGAGGTAGGGGTTGTTTGATTTTCCTTCTTTGGCCCCTGTGTGTTCAATCCAAGGAAGTAGAAAGACCAGCACTACCCTATCCAAACCATGCTTTGTCTTCTATTTGAGCAGAGGAGATTTGCCTTTGTCTCATTCATAAAGTCAATTATCCCAGTCTTTTCTGCTTCTTTTCATCTTATACTTCTTCCACACCTTGGTCATTCCTGTCACCTTTCTCTAACTTGTTTCCAATGCCTGTTCTTCCTCCAAATGTAGAGCAAAGAAACTGATCCTATTTCAATAAATTGAATTTCAACAAATATTTCCCCCGATGCAGTTTCTGCTGTAGATGCTTTGCCTGTTTCTACTGCCTCCCATGTCCAAACAGCCTTCATCACTATCCGAGAGGACTCTGGTCCTTGCCAGCCATCTCTTCCAAATCTCCTGGCCGTGTACTGCCCTCATCTGCTTTGTGTTTGCTCAGGGACTGCCTTTAATATTCACATCTGTAGATGGGAATGGCAGGCTGTCACTTAACAAACAATAACAATGAAGGCCTTGTCATTAGCCTTGTCCATAGCCTGCCCAGACCCTTTTCTTTTCATCTCTCTTGGCAGGTTTTGATGTGTAATCCAATTGCTGCATGCAGAAAATTGCCCCTTCTGTAGGGGCTGATGTTCCAGCTCTCTTATCCTCACATTGTCACTGCCTGTGTAAGGGCTCCTGTGTGCTGCTGGGCCCAAGGCTGGACACTCCTGTGTGTGTGCCCTGGAGCTGCTGGGAGTGTTTGAATGTTGCTGTTATCCACCCTAATAAGCCATGACCCTTTTTTTTGAGCTGGCGGGAAAAAAGAAAAAGAAAGAAAAAGAGAATGATGGCTTTTAATAAACTGATTTCACAACTCATTTATCAAGCCCTATAACAAACCATTTATTTTAGATCCTTTTTGTTCATGCAAAGGTGTATGTTAAAAGGGAGAGGTAAATTCCAAGAGGCTGGGAACTGAAGGCAGGCTGCATTGCCACCTACCCTCACCAGAGGTTTGCTGGGAGGCCTCCAACTAAAATTCAGGGGTAGGAGCTCTTATTTTTCCTGAAGTGACTCTCGCCTTCAAAATCCAATTACTTCTTTTGTCAAGTCTAATAAGCACTGAACACTACAGGCTTGGTTTCATTTCAGATATGAATTAATGCCTCTGAAGAGTACTTTCCATTGCCATTAAACACATATGTATGTGTATATGTATGTATTAGAGAGTGTAATTACTGTTCTACTTAAAGAAAGGTGACATTCCACTTCAATGTAACTTTCAAGTGCAGCTTTTAAGAGAAACTGTGTCTTAAAGGGAAGCTGGAAGTATTTAGAAGTGTGTGTTTTAATAAGCTTTAATGAGCTTTAATAAGCTTTGAGTTAGGGCTTCAGTCTGTAAGGCAAATAGCACTCAACATGATTTTCCCAACATCTTCCCAGTTCAGATCCTGTAAAGTTTAACCTGGGAGTCGCTGCTTGAGCACTGGCTGTTCCTGAAGGTATTAGGATGCTGCAGGTACTAACTGTGTGTCTGTTCTCAAACACTAACCTTCATTTTATATCTGTCCTTGACTGGAAGGCAAAAACCACATCTTTGTCTTGCTCCAAGACCCTGGCAGTCCTTGTTGTCTCAGCAGATGTATTCCTTTTGATCAGTATCAGTCTTTCAAGTTTTTTTTTCTTTTCATTTGTGCTGACTGATTTTATCAGGTGATTCCAGGAGGACACATACTCCACCTGCCCAGCCTCAGAACTTCCTTTCTACCTATATACCTTCCTTCATTTGTTTACTTGGCTGTACTGGACCACTGTGAAGCAATTACACAAGCAATAATGCTGGTGCTGTGCTTTTCTGTCATTGCCTTTTGTAAGATGTAACACTCCATTGACATTGGAAAGTGGTAGGAGACCCAGAAGCTGCATTGTTGGTTACTAGCAATATAACTCATCTACAGTGCTTCTACAGGGGACCTGTCCTCACTCCTCAAAACAGCTGGCTGTCTTGGGCCCAATTTAATTCACAAGGCTGGATTATAAACAGTCTTGGATCCCTTTACCAACACTCCATCAATCTTGTTTCCCTTAGTTTTTGTGCTTTTGTTTGGTTTCAGTCTAGAAGAAAGTTGAAAGAAATATGGTAAGTCTCCTGTATGGAGTCAGTAAATATCCCATATATTTCATAAAAAATACAACAAAATCAAGGGATTTACTCTCCCATTGAACAGAATTAATAAGAAGTTCTAATTGCTGTATTAAGAAGTTATTAAGAATAGCCTGAAGTTTCTGCAATCAAACTGTTTTCTGCTTTTAATTTACAAATCAGCAACTACTGAGGTACCTTCTGCCAGCTTCTTTTAGCAGTGACCTGGAACTAAAACCTGAATCCTCCCAAATGGGAGGTTTATTGACGTGGCTCTAAATTTCACTAGTGCATCCCATGTTAGATCACCCACCTTGGGGCAGAGAGAAAACCTAAGACTGTTCACAAGAGAAACTTGTGTTGTGAATGGTTTTAAAATTCTTCAGAGCTCCTAGCCACTTCCAAATGTCACTAATGGTAGGGAATAGAAACCTTCCTGTGAACTCTGTCCATTTTGCATGTCAAAATCCTGGTTTGGATTGAGGTCTCCACCTCAACTTCTTGTAAATGTTAATATTCAAGTAGAACAAAAACATTAGAGGCAATTACAGCATGAACATCTCTTCTTGTTTATGTATAGTAGCTGATAGCGGAGTCTGTAGTAATAATTGTGTTTATACATGTGCTGTTCAATGTAACAGTTGGATACAAAATACCTTTTAACTGTCACAAGAAAATAACTGGATGGATGTCACTTTTTGCTTATATGAATATAATTACTTGCCTTGCAGGGACCAGTTCCACTTTTGTCATGTTATTTATGATTTTTAAATACATTGTGATAAATTGTGCTCGCTTCTAAGGTAAACAATACTGGAGCCAAGCAGCTGTCTCTGTACATATGCATGTTATCACAGCTGATACCAAGTCCAAGTCAGACTCCTTGTCTTGCCTGGACCTTTCCTTAACCTTTCTGGCTTATTCAGGGAAATGTGGACCAGTCTATTTTCTTATTAAAAAATAGAGCTTTTGGAAAAGCTGAACATATTTTTTAAATCCTTTCTTTTTGTAATTATTGATTCAGAAAGACTGTAACAGTCATATTTTTCTAAACTACCAATTGCTTGTTAGGAAATTATATATCTGTATATACATTCTATTTTACAGATTTTCATGTAGTTTTGAAACTCTGTTTTCATATATGTCCTCCTATTTGTGAGAGCTATCTCAAAAAGCTGTAAGCTTCTGTATACTGACTCTATGAAATTGCCTAAAAAGACTGACTTTATTTTTTATTTGAATTTTTAGAGCTAAGTCATCCTTAGTGTTACACCATGCAACATGTCTGGAAAGAAATCAGGTCATTGTTTCAAAAGGCTGGACAGTGTTACATGACACTTCCTAAAAAGTTGTGGCTGAAAGAATTTACCCTTGAAATGGTGCCATTTGGGGGCCTTATTCTACAGTTTATTCACACTGTTTAGGACCTTACTTCACAAGTATTCCCATGAAATTTCTTGCAAATATTAAAAATAAGAGCCTATGATGTGTGAGTAGCAGTGATAGAACACTTCTATTTCTAATGAAGAACAGGGCCTTTTACCTTGTTAAGAGGCTACATTTTGAGTATCTCAGGACAACTTTTGGTGTTCTTTTCTTCACTGTGGACTCCTGTGTATTCTGGATTTATTCTACAGCTGAAATGTAAGATTACATTGATTGAAGCCCCATGCACAGATTAACATAATGGAAAGCTGCAGTGAAATACTGCAGAAAATGGCCTGATTTCCTTCTTCAGAACAACAGTTAAGGTGACTCACAGCCTTGGTTTCCATGCACCTGTGAAGCAGAGATCCTTGCTTTGTACTTTGGCTGTGGTGTAGCACAGAAGGATTTCTGCTTTCTGCCTGGAAAATACTGTCTGTTCCTTAAGAAAGAATATTTTCTGAAAGCCTAATATTTTCTGAAGTTAAAAAAAATCTGATTCTGCAAAAGTTGTTCGGGAGTTAAGGGGCAGCTGGGACCTTCTGTGGTCAGGCCACATTATTCCAAAAGTTTATCTCTCGATGGCAAATAAAACATGATGTGGCTTTGCTGTTTGCAAGTCAGATAAAGAGACTGGAAATTCATCACCTCAAGCTCTAGCCCTGTGACTGTTCTGTGGTGTTCCACTGTTACCAATGAACTATGTTGAGTCAGATTATAAAATCAGAGTATTTTATTGCATGTGTCCTTTTTTGTAATGAAAATATAGCTATATTTGATGTTGCAGTTATAATGCAGTAAATAAACACATTTTTCTTTTTAAGGACTTTTGAATTATTCTTGGAGGTCGTTTCACACTTTTGCTGTGCTTATTTCTTACCATCAGAGTATTTGGGTTGACCTAGAAACATCCAGAAAAAATGAAGCAAGTATAAAATTTGTTGCTGCCCACTTCTCTGCTCATGTACCACTAGAAACAAGTTGTGCTGAGTGTATCTACTTCACTCTAGCTCTGGAACATTTAATAGAAAATGTCAGCTTTTCTACAACTGTGCAAATGTTTGAATAGAATTCTACTGGACCCAAAGAAAATGTGAATTTGCTAAATCAGATTATGATTCAGAAGGATTTCTTACAGCGTTGGCCTCTGATACTCTCTGTGGGGTTCCTCTCAGTCCCAAACCTGCTAAGAAAAAGGGGAACTTCTGAAAACCTCAAATTTGAAGTTAACACCAACCACATGCAGTGAGCAAGCATGTATTAGTTCAACCACCACCAGTTTCTCTGAAGAGTAATCATGGCAGCATGTGTGTGCAGATGCACAACTCTCATTAGCATCCGAGCATCTCACTAGCAACCAGCAATTGCTGGTTTCTTTCCTGAATCTTTTTGAGATAGACTCTGATATTGAAAGGCTCCACAGACAGTTACATCTGGAAGAGTGGAAAGCCACATTTTTGGCAAACCTGTGGGCTAGGTTCCCTGTTGCTTTTATGAACACCCTGAGCTTTATCCAGGTCTTTGAACTCTCTCAGCTATTTGGACCATGTGGTCCTGTGCCATCCTATGAGCTGTCACCTGCTCAGCCCCCACAAGTTCAAGCGCAAACACTTCAGCCGATGGTAGCTGTGTCAAGATCAGAGTGGCTGATCCAGAAGAGAATGAGGTAAAGCAAGTTCCAGAATGTAAGAAAGAGCAGACTGTGATGGTGGAAGAGTTACATTCCCACAAGGGCTACAAAAGAAATATTTGTTTGTTGTGTGGGGTTTTTTTGTTTAGTTGTTTTTTGGTTCCTGTGCAATGCATTTTTATATCTTGCAGTTTATTTTTTGTGGAGCCAGAAAGTAGGCTTCTTTGTGTATATCTGGCCTTTTCTTCTCAAACTAGCAAAGAAACTTGGGACTTGATTTTGTCCCAGACACTGTATATACCAGGAAAGATTGTCATTTAGCAGGGAGGAAAGAAAAGCACCTAAGAATAGATAAAAGAGCTCACACTTGTATGCTGAATGAATGTTTTGTTGACCAGGTTCAGGCTGCAAACCACTCTACAGCTGATCAGTGGGAGTTGAGACAGTCTATGAGAATTATTATAAACACTTTTAGAGGACAATGAAATACTCCAGACAGTTATAAATCTCTTAAGTCATATATTAGTAGAGAAACACCTGTTTTAGATAGCAGCGCTGCTGCTTAAGGATGGAAGTATCTGTTTAGGTTGTAGCAGCAAAAGGTGACAAGTTCAATAAATAAAAATAATAGGGTAAGACCCTGAAGTGGAGTAAATCAGTGTAGCTTCATGGAAGCTGTTGGAACTAAGTCAATTTATAGCAGTAAGAATCTGGCTTGTAGTCAACAGGGATTGTACAGAATGCTTAAAACCTCTCCATTTAGAGAGTTCTCCCCTGCCTTACGCCTGTGTACTAAACCGTATCCACACAAAAGTCCTCAGCAGCATAATGAGGTCATTTCGGATATGAGTGTTCATTATGTGCTTAGGTAAATTAAGGGAAAAAAATACGTCAGTAGCAAAGTCTTAAATAAAAAAGAATGGAGCAAGGTTACAAAGTGAGAACTATTTAAATAAAATCAGCCTCAGCCCTGGAGAGTTAATGGGGAGCGGCTTTCTATGGGAAAGGGTTGATGGTGTGTTGATGCTGCACATCAGTGTAGAAGCTGAGCGCTACAGCCGTGAGAGATTAAATGCAGGGACTCAGGGTTCTTTCTAGGTTAATATTTCAAGCTTTCTAAACTTTATTCTGTGACATACCATGAATGCAGCCTTGGTTTCCAGCTGCAGAAAAATGCTCTGATAAACACATATTGCTGGAGCAAATGAAACTGAAGGCTCATCCGGTTTTACCGTAGCACTCATGGTATTAAGAGGGATTGTAATATAATCCTCTTCAATGAATAACCCTAACAGATGTTATCAGGGTTGCTCTGTACGAGCTGTGGACCTCTTGCTAGAACTCCCTCTGTGGAAGTCCAGTTCATAAATTGTCCTAATGGGCTGCCTGCCTTGTCCCATCCTGCTGCTGCAGCAGCATGAAAGGGAGGTGGTTAACAGCAGCCTTGAAAGCCGGCATTATTCCCATCTGGTTCACATTACAATACTGCTAAATATTTCATGCTTTTTGTTTTACAAACAAATAAGAGCAGAACTAATCTTTTTGTTTAAAGTTCCTTGATTGACATTTGAGTGGGGAAAAAAAGTTTGAGGTTTGAGTTGATTTTTTTTTTCCTTTACTTCAGATCTTAACATGGCTCTGCAAAAGCTTTTAGTGGAAGATAGAGCAGAGCACCGTCGACTTTTCTGGTGGGCTTTTTATGGCACCATTGATACAGTAAAAGATACAGGGGAAATCCAGATGATGAATGTCCTGTTCAATCAGCTGGGATTTCTTTGCTTCGAGGAGATAACTCGATGAAGTGAAAACAGAGACAGGGAGCAGACGTTGACTGCTTGTCAGCTATATACAAAACTGTCTCTGGCTGGGGCTGCTGGAAAACACAGC
Source organism: Galbula dea (assembly GCA_013399015.1). NCBI lineage: Eukaryota > Metazoa > Chordata > Aves > Piciformes > Galbulidae > Galbula > Galbula dea. Next base: position 3,072,015 of record VWZX01009335.1, read on the forward strand.
GGCTATTAGTACCCCTGTGCCCTTTCACAGTGTTCTGTCAGAGTGTCCCCAAGCACTGCAGCAAGAGCCATCTATTAAAACACAGAGCAGCAAGTCTGTTTAATCACTCTCACTTCACGGGGAGGGGAATGGCATCCCTGGGAGGATTCAGATGGCATTTTAACCTCTTGGTTCCCCAAACTCCTGCTGAAGTGGATGAGGGGAAGGTGTTCCCAGGGGTGCTCAGCATCTCCGGCAGAGGGTGCTGCTGCTTACCCTAGCAGGATGCAGATGACCCACTTCCACAGAGGGACCTTCATCCACAGGACAGAGGTTGGGGGGGTCAGGAGCCCTCCTGGGATGTGCAGCCTCCTCTCAGGGTCCTGCCTATAGAAATGTTGAAAGTTTTGAGTGGTTTCCTTCCAATTCAAAGTGAGTCTCAGCACAGAGTGGGGCTTCTCTGCTGACACTTCTGTGCTCAAACGGCCACATCAGCTAGTTTAACTGACATTTGGACAAACATCTTCATTAGGGAGCTCATTGGCCTATATTGGTTGTAAGGCCTAATCTCAGGGTGGGATGAAAGGTACAAAATGTCAAGGGCTTAAATATTGAGAAAAGGTAAATTCTTACTCTCTCAGCCAGCTGCAGCTTGGACCTGCAACAGGATGGCAGTGTGTTAGTATGGACAGTTAAATCACCAGACTGTGTTTGACTATATAGTGATATTTTTTTATATTGTAGCACAAACAGAAACAGGTTTTCCTGATCAACTCTTTAGGATAATTCTCTACAGTTACTGTGGGATGAATTCTTCCCTGATGGCTGATGCATTAATCATCTCATCCCTTCCTTCCATAACTGCTGGCCTGAAATCAGAGGCAAAAGTGAGTCTCGGGGCCTGACCCTAATGTTTGCCTGCAAATAGACTTTAAGACTTATCTTGAACAAGACACCCAAGCGGTAAAATTATATACAGCCTTCTGGATTATGGTTTTTATTTTCCTAGCATTTTCCTCTTAAGACTCTCAAGGCCTGCTGCAAGGTTTTAACTCATATTCAGCAGTCATCTGTGAATTAAGTTCTTCTTGTTAATCACAGCTGAAATACGATTGCCAGAACATAAGATTGCCATTCTTGAGCATATTTCTACAATAGCGCACCACAATTTCACTCAGGATTGTAAAAATAAATTGGAACTTGCAACTGTCGCAGTTCCTTGCATTCAGTCATTTCCATTGTGGATTTTGATGTTCCACATAAAAAACTTCAAATCCAGGAATAGTAAATGCCGAGTCATAAAAGCTTAGGAAATAGGTTGAACCCGGAGTGCAAGGCAGCATTACAGTGTCTGATCTGCTGTCTCTGATAATACCCTCACAAGACATGGGTCTCTTTTTTTTTTTCATTCCTGAACAAATGAATTGCAGCATATATGAAATCTCCAGAGGCCATCTGTGACTGTAATTCATTTATGGTGGTATTATGGAACAGATTTTCCAGTGAGTTCAAAACTTGGGAAAGGAGGGGGAAGGGAATAGTATGATGAGAAGGATCTGTGATCCATATCTAAAAATAAAAATATTATTCAATTGTCATATTTGATGGATAAAGTGTCTGACATACCAGGCAAAGCCATGGCAACTAGATAAATATGTTTAAAACATTTAATTTTGATGCATTAAGAATGAGTTGGAGCAGGGGCTTATCGACCCTGAAATTAAGCAGACATTTCTAAGTTCCTAAAAGCCTCTGATTTTGTTTAGCTTGGAAGAAAATTTGCTGCAGATAAATTGGAAGTGTAAGGGGAAGTTTGACTTGGTGCACAACGGAGCAGCTCTGACAGGTCAGGACTAGCAATTACGTTTCTTCTTCATCTGTTACTTTCCAAGTGCCAGCACCACTGATTTGCTTTAGACCACACAAGGCCCCTTGGCAAATTTTCAGACCCTTGGCTTCTGCTTCTACTAATTGAAATTAGTACATTCATTTATGGCCTTAGCTGCTACAAAAATATTTTTATATATAAGGCACTCTCAATATTTCTGTAGTGCTGTTAACGTTCAGTAATTGTTATTAGCAACACATCCTCCTGAACAGCCAGTTGGTTATGTGGCTGCAAGCATCAGATTTCCTCCCTGAGTAATTCCAAGGATGTCACCGAAGTTACAGCAGGAATGAATTCAGCTCACAGAGGTTGGCAGGGTTAGTGTTTACACTGTGTGTCATTTTGGTGCCCACTGAAGCGTTTTATGTTCTGCACCAGGTCCTGTGTTTCTTCATAAAGTGACACTGTGCAGAAGAGGGAAATGGTGCAAACTTCTAAAAATTGTTTTCTGTAGCCATCTGATCAGGAGTTATGCCTGAAGGAGGAGAACGTTGCTTCCATGCAGTAATTAAGCGACTGTATCTGAGCACAGAGGGGTGAAGAGGAAGGCAAGAGGAGTGACACCCAGCAGAAGCAAATTAGCTTGCTGTCAGCCTGAAATCAATGAAAGGTGCTGCACCAATCCTTTTATTTGCACCCTCTGGCACTTGTAAGCAGCAGTGTCAACTTCTTCCTCCTAACACATCAGGGCCTGAAGTATCTTCCTTCGGAGCTAGTGCAGAAGTGAAGACACACAACCACTTTCTTTTTCCCCCTCTTCAAAGGGTTGCAAATGCACTCACCTAACTCACACAGGTGCTGTGGGGCATAAACTGAGAAGGGACTAGGGAACAGCTGGTACAGCTAAGCATTAACAGAAAAACTTCCAGCCTCTGGAGAAGGATTCGCAGCTCTTCAGTTGTGCAAAGCCAGCCAAGCATGCCTGCTTGGGGGCTGAATGTAGCCTAATGCTGCTACATCACTGCTTTCAGCATAGCCATCACAGCCCATTAAGGATGAAGTAGCTGCAGATTGTATTTCTTTTTTGTTCATACCTCCACATCTATAGCAGATAAAATACTTCACAGAGTGCCCATAATGCTGAGTGTAGCTTTTTGACTTAGCATTATGCAATACTGGCAAAACATTCAGTGACAAGACATAGTTTACACTAGCAAAACTGCATCTTTTTAAGAATAGTATTTATTTTCCAGTGGAGAACTAAGACATAGTGGCAGAAATATGCTTTTACTGATACACCTGTATCTATGTAACAGGTTTTTTTCCATGCCTATATATATTTACCATGATAATCATGATCAACAACATTTGTAGTGTTGGTCTTGTCTTACTCAATGCAGACATTAGGCAAGAGGTTAGTAAGTAAAAGCAGTTTAGGTTCCTCTCTGTCTCAGCTCTGCTCATTACTCTTCAAAAAGCTGGGGAAGATGATGAAAAATGTGACCACTTGGCCATTATTGCTTAATTTACACCAGTTTTCAGTTTGGTCCCAGAAAACTAAAATCACAATCAAAGGAAACCAAAATTCATTCAAAATCCAAACTGCCCAAGGCAAGACTTAGGAAATTGAAATAAAGATGCAGCAGCAAGGTTAAAAAAAATAATTAAAAAACCCCAAACAAACAAACAAAACCCACAACAGCATTTATGTATGGAAAATAAAAAGGGCAAATGACAAATGAAGTGACAACAACTTTCTAAGGGAGGGAAGAGTAAAGCCTGGTGAGCTGCAGATGGAAGTGCTATGTTGGGATGAAGAGGAGGGACCCAGCAGGGAGTGGAAGCAGGAGCAGGTGAGAAGGAGGGGGCCACATGCCAAGCGGAGCACAGGGCTGGCCCGACAGGAGAGTGACAGAGGTAGCAGCTTAATGCCACAATGGGCCTTTTATGGAGGCACTGAATAGGGCTGAGATCTCTGTTCAGCCTCCATCTGGGTCACAGGTGCCCACTGGTCATTGGGGGAACTAGGGTGAAATCCTACTGTCCTGAGGAAATCTCTGCCAAAGATCCCCTTGGCTTTCATTGATTTCACAGTGCAACAGTGTTTTCACACTTCGGGAATTTGACTCACAAAAGCTGAGAGGAACTGGAGGAGGTTTGATGTTTTCCATGATCAGCTGTGGGTACCTGACTTGCAGGAGACCCACAAGGAGCAGGACTCAGGGTCAGACTGAAGGCACAGTTTCAGCCACAACCACGTGGCACACTGGACATGAGAGCCACATCCTGCTGCTGCCAGGGGATGCTGGTGCCACCTCCTATCTACCCTGAGAAGCTGAGGTTTGGGGTGACCTCCACAAGCTGATGTGGAAAAAAGAGATAAACAAGGCTCCGCAGTCCTTCCTATATGTCTGAAATTATTCAGGCCCCAACTACGTGCCCTGAAGCAGTGCTGGGTTTTCCAAGGGAAGAGGAGGCAGCAGGACAGCATCCTAGGCACAGTTATCAGCCTGGAGGGGCACGGCCACCACAGGGATCTGCTGCTCACACTCCAACCTTTTTTCTCAGAAAGAGGCAGAAAAGTGAAATGCCTTCTGCTAAAAATCATGTCTAGAGATACTTTTTAATAACATTTCCAATCAGAAGTCACATTGCCTGTGGTACAAAATTCCAAACTGATCTTCTTCAGCTGTTGCTGTCTTACTGTTTGGTTCTCCAGCTCTCTTTCAGCAGCCCGCTTGGGGAAGAGTGCTCCTGGCACAGGGAGATGCCCAGTTCCCTGCAGAGGAGCCAGCCGCAGCCCCAGTCGGTGCTGGCAGGCAGGCTGGCAGTGAACCAGTGAGGCTGGTCTCCATCAGACTTTTGGCAGAACTAACTCATACCCACAGGATCTTTATAACCAGAAGTTTTCTAACGGCTTCATTTTCCCTCCAAAACCATCTTGACAGTGTTGCACAGCAAAGCCGAGACCAACAGAAACTGGCTTCGGGCCTGCTTCCAGACGGCACCCACACACCTTGTTTTTGCCTCCTGGCCTGGTCCAAGCCCTTCCTTCAGCCCCTGCCACAGCATGGCTGCCTGCCAGCAGCACAGTCCTCTCCAGGGGGCTCCTAGTAAATCTTGAGAAAAGCTAGAGGGAAAGGGTTTTTGGAGAGTAAGGTTAAATTTCTGCATGAATGCAAGTAACATCTTCTGGGTGCCTGCCTGCCATGCTGGAAGGAGAGTTGGTGAGTCTGGTTATCTCCTTTTGCTTTGAAAACTGAGGTTCTACCTCAGGATTAGGAAGCTTGGCTAATCTTACCTTCTTCAGACCAAATTTTGAGAAGTGCTGTTCCTGCTCTTGTACTCAGTGCCCTTTCTAATAGTGATGACTGTCTCATATTTGTCTTTGCATTATTTTTACAGTATTTTAACCACTAGTCATCCACCTTGTTCCTTGTGGGAACTGCTAAATGCAACAACTGGAAAGAACTGGCACAATGTCACAACACTTTGTAGTGTGTTTGGCAGCCATGTCCCCTACCCACCTCACATGGCAGAACATATTAGCAGGGGTCATGCAGATGGGAAATGCCAATATGTGCATTGCTGGATGATTTCCCCAGGAGAGCAAAAGGTGTTTAATTTCTTATGACATAAAACAGGGTCAAGAGAAGAAGACTCTTCTCTTACACTCTTAGACTGCTAAGCAGGAGGAGAAATACAATTTTCTTTGGTGCCACTTTCTTCCCGGCCTCTGAAAATGGAAGTCAACATCCTAGAGAGCCGTGCTGGGTCAAGCTGGTAATCCAAGGTAGCAGGTGCTACTGTAAACATAGATTTATATCTGAAGCTGAATGTCACGTTGCTCTGAATGTCTTGGCCTAAACTTGGTGGAAAACTTGGGTTCAATAAAAATTGACAATAGTTGCATTGGAGCAGATGCAGCTCTTGCTTGAATTTGTGAAAATCTATATTGATAGTAGAGAGAGAAGATAGCCAGAACTTTTTTCTACTGGCATCTAACAAGTATCTAACATCTAACAAAAATCACACTCAAGCATGCGTGCCATGCTGCTGACTCTGCTCAGAGAAGCACAGGTAGAAGTGCCAGCAGCTGGCAGAAAAAAGATCACTTGTATTTTTAAACCTGTTCTTGTTAACATTGTACATTTGAGAAGCCTGGGCACTCAGAAGGCAGTGAGAAGAGCTAGGCAGTTTCACAAGCAAAGAAGTCCACAAGGCCTGTGGGGTGGGGTCACCTGCCCAGGAGCCTGGGACCCTTGCAGAGAGGCATATTCCCATTGTGCTGGGTATTGACTCAGAAGAAAGGTGCCAAGTAACTGGACTATGATCTCCAGAATGAGATCTTATCTGATTTTTAATGTGTTTTTTGTTGGTTTGATGTGGGGTTTTTTTGTTATTGTTGGTTTGGTTTGTGGCTTTTTTGGGGGGGTTTGTTGGGGTTTTTTTGAGGTCTTGCCTGATAAGACCTTCTTTGGAGAGCCCATGTGCTGAATTTAGTTGCAAACAAGTTTATCTCCAATTTGCAATGTTGCTGTGGGAGGCTCTTTTGGGGACACAAGTGTGTCCATGCACACACAAGGCTGTACATGCTTCTCATTTCCTCTGCCCCTTTCATACCACAGCCTGAAACATTCGTGTTTAAATTCCATCACACTGTGCAAAACCTCTTCTGTTTCAACTGGCCAAAACCAGCTGCTTTTTCTTCTTTTGTTTGAAATAGCAAAGCAAAACAATGTTTACTTTAATTCTTGAGAGTGCCACAGATAATCTGTGGGATGGAGCCCTCATTTTCCATGCACTCCAAAACCACTGCATGTCACGCACAGCTGTCGGTAGAACAAAAAATGTGATGAAGTCGCTCAGCTCAGACAAAAGCAGATAAAAGTTCTGTGCATGTTTTCCCATAAGAAGAAAAAAGGAAGAAGGGAGAAGGAGAAGAATCTTAATATAAAAGAAAGGTGAAGATTTTAGACACTCACAGGAGGATAAAAGAATCTGAAACCTGCCAGTAAAGAGGGATCTGTTGCCTTCCTGAAGCATGGGGATCTAATTACTCTTTTCCCTCACTTTGTTATAAAGAAACTATCGCAGAATATAAATGACCTTGCAGACTTACTAGATATTCCTGCCAAAACCAGTATCCATTATCAAGTAATACATTTTCTGCTTGTGTAGTTCCAGAGTGCTCTTTTGAAAAGCAGTAAGTTCTCTTCTGACTCCCTTATCACATTTCAGGATGCCTTTAGCCGTGGAACTCCCCTTATTCAGTAGTTCATGTCAAATTTACTTCAGTAAGCAAAACTTACAGTTCTTTGAGGGTTGCTCTTCTGTTCCCCAGTGAGGGAGGTGTTGGGCTTGCTCCTTCGCTGACTAAAAGAAGTTTGAGGTTTGCTATTGTTTTCACAGAGGCCATGAAGGCACAAAACAATACTTCTTGAGACTAAATCTCTCTGGAGCTAATTCACACCATCTGAAGTTTCTTCTTGCAAGAAATCATCAGAGAGAAAATCAGTATTTGGGGAGAAGCACTTCAAAAAGTTAGAACTGAATTTTAAAATGCATCTTAGTTCAAATCATCCTGGCTACCTGTATTGATACACAATTTGTGTATTGTGAATCCTGGGTCTCTGGTAGGGAATAACTTTAGATTTAAGTCAGACAAAAATAATTCTTGATAAACAAAAAAACTTCAAACACTAGAAGCAATCTGAAATGGGGCATTGCACCACAGTGCCTTCAGGGGATAGTTGTGGCCAACCCTACCTCCTGAGCTGTTCCCAGTAGCAGCTCAGGACCATGTGAGTTGTCATCAGCTGCAACGAGGCCATGGAACATCCTAACAGGTTAACCACATAGATTACCACAGAGTTTGAATTGGCACTGCAAAGAGCAGTACTATAAATGCATTTTAGAGCCCCAAGTTCAGGTAAGTACATTGACCTCTGATGCCAAAACCTGGATTAGAGTGCTTTGCTTGGTGATACATTAAGTGTCACAATAATAAAAGATTATAGTTTTGTTAAGAGTGAAACAATATCCACTATTTTTGGCTCAGAGAGGGAGCCTTCTATTTGCTCAAAATAACTCATAAATGGGAGCCGTGCCCTTAAGAATATAGCTATTTGCTTTCATTTTAAAAAAATTAAAATTGCTATTGTTAATGTGTCCCACATTTTAGTCAACTGTAGTGGTACTTGGGGTTTTATTGTATTGTATTGTTTTTGTAAAGTATCCAGGCCTTTTAGTCTCAAGGGGCATGAAACACCGACTGTCCTTGCATGATGCATCATCTATCTGCAGATTTACAACAAAAGAACAGAAGAAAGAAAAATGGATTGCAATAAAGGTCCCAGAAATGCAGAAAAATGTTCTGATTTTTTATAAGATGTTTCTTGTTAGGAGCTGTCAGTTTTCATAGCCTCCCTTGTGTGCTTAAATACTGAGTGTCCCACCAGGGTCATTAATGGCTGTCCCATGCCCTCCATGGACCCAGAAGAAGGCACATTACCTCTGTCATTTTGTGGTTTCCCTGAATTCTAATACAAAGCAAGATAGACTTGTTCTGTTCTGCTTATACTCACATTCAGGCTTTTATTGACCTAAGAAAGCCAGAATCACAGACATATCTCAAGTCTGATCTTGTCATGGGTGTACCTGCTTGCAGCAGGGGGGTTGGACTAGATGACCTGTAAAGGTCCCTTCCAACTCTAACCATTCCATGATTTCTATGACTTATTGGGCCAAGCAGTTTCTAACATATTTTCACAAAGTTCTCCATGTTGACCTGAACAGAGTGGATAAAAATTAAGTGTTTACAGCCTCTATTTTCATTTCTGCTAATTAGTTCAAACTTTTCTCCTTGTTTACAAAAAAGGCAAATTTTTAATTTTATTTTTCAGTGAGCTTTAATGAGCTCCTGGTAGTATCCCAGGAATGGTTCAGTCAGATCATCTAGACGCCAGGCAAGTCAAGGCTATCAGTCTCACTTGCTCTAGTTTTCCCTTTCTGGGGCAAATTATAGTGTAGCACTAGGTAGTTTCATCTTTCTGTGTCACTGGAAAACAACTTCATGCTGGAGAAGTAAGACAGTGGACTCATTTGATATGGACTGTCTTCATTGCACTGCCATTTATTTCTTATGTGATCTGGGACAAATCCCCCTGGTCCCAAACTACAAATTTTCCTTCCCATAAATAAAGACATTAATGTGTGCCACATTAAGTGGAAAAAATTATTGACATTTTTGAAACTACCAATAAAATAAATGCAGTAGAACAGATTTATTACTAGGTCTAAGCAAGTATCCAGGTCTGTCAGCATCAGAAGTAACAGATCTTAGTTTCAAGTAAATTTGAATTTGCATCTTCTTGGGGTTTTTTTAACTGGGTTAAGCTAAATCTGCAGCATGTGCTGGGAGAGAAGAGAGAACTTTATGAATTCCTTTAGCACCGGAAAAAGCTCAATCAGAATTACCTTTCATTACACACAGGATATGTTCTTCATCTGGGAAAGACAACTTGAATGATGAGTGGATTTTTATGTCTAATAAAGCATTAACTGTGACCTAAACTTTTCCTGCAGCTAAAGTATTTAGAATGGCTCTTTCCTGTGTGGATTCTCTGCTGTGTCTCTCCTTTACCTGGCTGCTTATTTAATACAGAAATTGCAAGAGCATCCTATCTTTGTGATTTCTCCTCCTTGGTCAAATCTGGTTGCAACTGGTCCCTGAGTTATTACAGGAAGGGTAGACAAACACATACTCACATGGAGTGTGATCATATAAGCCTTTTTATCCAAGCTAAAAATAGAAACCCAATGAAATATCCAAAAATTACTTTAAAAGATGAAGCTTATGCTAGAGGGGGTTTTGTCATCTCTAGTATTAACCATTAGTATTTTGCTGCCTGCCCTCAGCGTATCTATGGGGTGCAGGGTAACCCACTGGCCCTAGAAGTGGTTTCTGTGATGTGAACATCAAGCAGTTGTACGACAACCTCATTACCTGTGGGACAAGTACATCCTTGCACATCATCCCTTCTACAAGAACCTTTACAGGGAATGCCAGTGTTCCCTAACTTACATATTTTGATATCACAAATAACCATGGAAATGGGATTAAGCCAAGACTCAGATGGGAATTTCTGTTGATATTTGGATTGAAATCATCATGGCAGAGCCTCAGGTTGGGGAAGACTGAGTGCCTCTAGCATCAGTACTTTGCTGACCTGCCTGAGAGGATATGTCACTCTTTCCCCACAGGACCTACCCCAGGACAATAAACCCACCAGCCTGTAAAACAATGAATCCTTCTCTCTTGATGAAGACAATGTACCTTGAAATATCCACATGGAGCATGGCTCACTCAAGAAAACACTATCAGGTCAGTTTGTCTGAGTAGCTTTTTGCAGGTATGGGTAACCTGCTCTTCTTTGTCTACCCAAAGACTAGGATTCCTTGGTTTTGCAGAAAACTGAGAACTGTTTGCATTCCACCTGCCACAAATGTGTAGTTGTGCTGCCATGCAAAGCAGAGATGGCTGCAGAAAAGCACCCAGACTGCCTCAAGAAAAGGCCCTGAACATGAGGGAAACTATAAAAAAAGGGAAAAAAAGGCAGGAGATGTAGCTCAGCCAATGCAAACATGTAAGCAACTGCGCAAGGGCTCAGAAGAGAAACCAGATTGTTGTTGAAATAGCTGGTTAACATTTTGTCTGGAAGCACAGGTTCAATAAAATAGGTAAGGAAACCAGCTAAGGACCCCCAATGGCAAACATATTTATTGAGAATCCAATAAAAGTCTCAGAACAAATAGCCTGAAGGACCTGTAGACACAGCCTCTGCTGTAATAAAAATGCAATACAAGGCATCAGGGAAATGGTAAGGGAAAAGGGCTGCTCCATGAGAAAACCAAACAAGAATCCCAGAGCACGAGGCCTGGAGACACGGGCTGGGATGTAATAAAATAACTGCCATTGGGGGAAAAGAAAGAAAAACAAAACATCTAACAAAGGCACAAAGAAGCCCCAGGCACCCCAGCTAGTCCAGAAAATCACCACGAGTTGCTATAAAAACACATGGGAAAATAGGAAAAGAATAATGGCTGCAAAGTGATCGACTCCTGCAGGTACCTAAAGGCAGTGCATAGGCAAAAGTCCACAGGAAGCCAAGTCAGCTGCAGTAAACTCTGAGGGTGCCTAAGAGACAAACCTGTAAAAAGTGACAAAACAGCAGCCCTGAAGGGGCTAAATCTCTGCATTGGAGAGAAATTTACATTAAATGCAAACCCCACATTGCAAGGAGATGACGTTTTTGTTTTCTTGGTCAGGAAAACTTCAGTAGGTTCAAAAAGATGCTAGAGAATTTCTATTATAAGTACATAGGAGAAACTGGTTTCAGAAACATCTGTTGGTTCAAAGGGTTCCATCTGTACCAACTTACTGTGAATTTTCATGTACCATAAAAGCAGCCAGCAAAATGGGCAATTATTGTCAAAGTCATTGTCATGTTAAGTACTGTTAATGGAAATTACATAAAATAAGGGTTTGAAGGAACAAAGGATTTTTTATTAAGGCAAATGACTAAATTGAGAAAGAAGGTGATTTTCATTTCCTGGCTTAAGTCACGTGCTGCAGGTCATGGCCATAAAAGAGCAGTTGTCTGTCACAAGGCAAGGACCCATATTCTCAGGTTGTGCTGCTGCCTGGACCCCTGCCCTTCTAACACAGAGCGTGCACAGACAGAGCAGGTCTAGGCTGGCATGTCAGGAGCACATCCTCCTGGCTGATGGCAGTTTAGCTTGCCTTGCTGCAGAGAGATGTTTCAATATAGGTAGGTCTGCCACAGACATATCTCATTGCTGCCCCTGGTTTTACCATCAGTAAGCAAGGACAGTGCATGACAGTTCTGCATGGATTTGGGCAAGAATGCTTCCAGCACAATCTAAGGTGCAAATGTCACCTGATTTTCTCCACATAAATGCCAGCCTTGGAGAAGCTGTGGCACACGTTTATGGTACAAATTACACAGCTCTGCACTTGGGATCTTTGAGTATCTTCATAAATTCATTCAACCCATGCCTCAAGGCTTTGTTTTTTTGGTTTTTGGGTTTTTTTAAATATATATACCTCTCCTGGAATAACCACAGATTTTATTTTCTCAGAAATGTGCTAGAAGTTGATGCTAACAAAGCATTTTTTTCTTTATGAGCCTCTAAAGCAGGAACCTAACACTGACAGTGCTGTCAGACTCATGAATCCACTTGTCAAGTTTTACTTTCCATTGCTGGCAAAGAAGCATGAGCTTTTTCAACACCTATCCTTCCACCTGTTTGTCAGCTCTGTTGCTGGTACCAATCCTTCTAAACTGCTTTCACTCCTGAAATTGCCCTTCCTGAACTGGGCTTCCTGGGCTGCAACAGTCCTAGGTTTTGCTGGACACATGGTTTAGTAGTAGAGAATGATGCTAAAAGACTCTTCAGCTGAGAAGGTAGTAGACTGCTCCTCACAGCCTAGATCTCTCCAGCTCCCAAAGATACACCGGGGTGGATTTTGCTCTCCTTAGGCTGTTCACAGTGTCACTCCCTGCCAAGGACATTTCAAATTATAGCCACTTTGTCCACTAGTCAGGCCATCTGAATTGGATTTATCCATCACTGCCAAGTAGTTTCCATCTATGCCATGAAGTGCTCTGAGGACATGGCAGTGTCTGCAGTTTGCAAAGCCATATGTGCAGGGGTGCTCTCATCACATTCAGGTCTGGAAGGAAGAAAGCCCAAAAAGACCAGTTACATCAAAAAGGTTAAGCTTTGTGTCTGTAGTCCAATAGAGTGGTGATCTAAGCTCATTCCACCAAGTCTCTTGCTAATCTGGTGCTCTCAGGGGTGTGAAATATTATCAGCTGCTAGAGTTATTAACCAGTGTTAACCAGGTAGTGAGCGCACTGAGCTCTGTTTAAGGTTAACTGTGCCTTTAAGGGCTTACAAACTCAATTAAAGATTTTAGTGCTCAGCAGTTAATGGTTAATTTCTGCAGATGTCCTGTTTCCAATTACTATTCATATATAATGTTAGCAGCATGGCATCACACTTCAACTCAGACAGACCAATCTTTTTTTTTAATATATTTTATACCAGCAGAAGGTTTCACTTAATTGAGTAATACCCAATATCTAGTATTCCTGGAGTGTCTTTGAAATCCCTCTTAAATCCCAAGTATTTTCACCTTTCTTTTTCTATGATTATCACTGCTCCCCACCTGACTTGTGCTCATCTGACCCTACAAGGGTATGGAAGAGTTCTCTGCATTGTGCCATGACCCTGCTGCCCGACAGGGAGGAAGGCATGACGAGAAATGGTCATCCAGGGAGAGACTTGGAGATTTCCTTTTTTCTTTTTTATTGGAAATTATGCAGGAAGCTCACAAGCCCCAAAATGTACTGAGACGTAAAATGCAAATTTAAAAGCCTACATTTGAGCCTGCTGAATTTCTAAAATTTTAAGCAAGAAAAAACCTATTGTAAGACTAACTCTGATAAGGAAGCTTTTGACTAAATCTGTGGTGGAGCTAACTGGGAAGGTTTGAAACCTGGAGTTACACCAAGTTGTAAAGAAACCTGCTACTGTCAGTAAAGAGAAAGAGTGAATAAATCAGCTCTCAACTAATGAAACAAATAAATTTGTAACTAGAAGCTGCATTCTTACCAACTCACCCATTAGTAAAAATCAATTCCTTTCCATACATGCAACTGTGATATTCCTCCTGAGAAATATTCTCAGTGCAGTGAAGAACATGAACACATACCTAACTCCACATGTAAGTAAACCTGTGCTTGTCATTAAATTTAAATAAATAATTAAATCAAAATTAAATATTAAATGCCTTGGGAATTACTCATAAGCTTGCAATTCAGTCATTTAAATGCAGTGTTAAACTGGGGCCTCTTGGAGAAGAGGACATAGGGAGATGCACAAGGCACAATGCTTGCAAAACCCTCTGAGATGGTTTCACAAGCACTTTCAGCCGTCTGATGATTGCACTGTTATTAAAAAGGCATGTCCCACCTCTTTTCCTTGCCCTGCTTCCCCTGTACTGCAACAAACCAAGTTGTCTGGCCAACTGCATCACCAAACTGGCAAAACCCAATCCTACAAAAAAATCCCAATCATTTTCAGATGGGTGTGTTCTCCAGTTGATCTGACTGCATGCTCGTGTAACTGCAGGTGCTGGTGTGTGAGACAGAGCAGTGGGGGGATGGTGTGATCCCACCTCTTCTAGTGCTTGCAGTTCAGTCTGTCAGGTTGATAAGGAAACTTCATGTGCTCTGAGGGCCTCTTACAAAGTTTGCATCATTTGGAAAGGCTTTGCAATCACTTCTGGGTCTGTACTATTGCATATGGAATCATGGATCTTTGAGTCATTCTTTCAAGCAGAGGACCTTTTGGAGGTTATCTAAGGAGATATTGTTCTTGGATGCTTAAATTTCCAGAGGACATTTCAGTCTCCAGGTCCGGGGGATATCCTCTGAAAGCCTTAACTTTCACAGCTGAAAAGCCTCACATTTCAGTTTATAGTTTTAAACCTCAGTGGGGAAAATTTTCAGGTGTACCCACTCAACATTTGCTTGCAAACCCTTCAGCTGTCACATCCCTGAAGCCTGCAAGGCTGGCAGAGGTATCCTGTGGCAGGTACTGGGCTGCTGTGTGAACAGTCACTACACTGCAAGGTACAGACACTTAAATGCACCAGAACTGAGTGCCCCAACCATTACTGGCAGTGCTAGTTACTGGGTAGCAGCTACTCAGTGTATTTCTTCCTCTTTAGTATCCATATAGCCAAGGTCATACTTGCAGCAAGCTGTGAAAACTTTAATCTGGAGATGGAATGATTAATTTTCCATATTTGTTGTGGTTTTCATTAGGTTTTCTGCCTGAATGCTTCACTGAGTGTTTTCTTCCAACGTGTCAAATCAAAAGGGGAGGGGAGGTTACTGTCATTTAAAGGTGCAAGTTGGTAGCTCAGGATTGTTGTGTAGAATATATATTTTAAAAGAAATGAAAAAAAATAAAGAAAATAAATGAATAAGAGCACCTGACCTGATCTGAAACAGCTAGAGCCTGAATTTTTGCAAATTGTGTCATTAAACACTTTAAGACAGTGTTTAACTCTATGACAGGTTCCTGGATGCCATCCTGTGCAACCTGCTCTGGGTGAGCCTGCTCTGACAGGAGAGGTTGAACTAGATGATCTCCAGAGGTCCCTTCCAACCCCTAACATTCTGTGAGATTCACAGAGGCGCAGCATCATTGCTTCCTATGGCTATATAGGCTATATAGGCAGAAAGTGTGTGAGCCACTCAGTTGTAGAGATACACATTTTCCTAAAGAAATAACAAGAGGAGTCATTAACTCCAGTGGCATAAGCATGCTCAAGCACTGTAAATTGGAAAAAATCTGAACAAGACCTTAAGAGAAGAGACATACAACTTCCATTATTCAATAGAAAAGAGGCAATGCTAAGTTTATGTGATCGCATATCTAAAACTTATTATGGATGGAGATAACAGATGGCTGCTGCTCAGAATTCATCTAGATGTCTCTAAAGTTTTGGGGTGAAATCCATCCTTTTCAGGGGTACAGAGGTTTCAGTGTGGATAGAGCTGTTCTGGCCAGAAGTTTCCATGCTGGTGGCTGTTCAGAAGCTGTGTGAGAAACTCCAGCAAGATACAAGACCCGGCCTAACACTCAGTGCTTCTTACTCCAAATGCTAGGGACACTCTTCAACCTTGTTGTCTCCCACAGAACTACAACCTGTTGAGTACCTCTAAATGCACCTCCATGAGTTCCCAAAGAGGAGAGACCAACCCACACAAGCCAGTAAATGGAGAGCGAGAGGAGAAATGAGGCATGTATGACAGATATTCATCACATCCTTGAAGGTATCACTGGTTGAGGTTCACACAGGCCTTGCAAGTATTAGCAGTGCACAACAGATCCAAAAAACGCGGGAATTATCCAGTAAAAGACAATGTGTGGCTGACTTTAATTTAAGCAAGTGAAAATGAAGGAAGAGACAACCCTGCTTAAGGACCTGTTTTCACTTAGGGCTGGGCACCTTGCTGAATACATCTATTTTTAGGAGGCATTTGTCTGACAATAGTGGAACTGCTAACCAAGACCAGGCCACCAGAGTAGAGAATAACCCCAGCTCCTTACAAAGAGACGAAATCAACTGACAAGTCAAAAGGGTTTCTCAGACCTCATAGGACTTTTGTTTGCTTTTTTTTTTTGTCTCAGTGGAAACTCAGAGAAGCACTCTAGTGGATGGCAAAGTGTCTCACAAATACTTTCTATGATTTGTCAACCACCATGTTCCACATCTAATTTCATCACAGCACCTTGAAGGTTCTGGGGGTTTTTACAATGGTTTTTGCACCTTTAACAACATGCTGATTATTGCATTTTGAAATTACTCACTTCTTTAAGAATAACCTAAGTGAAAATTTCATTTAAAATTGCAACACCTGGAGAAAATCAACATCATGTGACTTGTAGGCACTTCTAAACAGGAAATACTCCATTTGTTTTTTTAGCTGTGTTTGTGTAATAAAGTCTAGCATCCAAGTGTGAGCAACACATTTTCTTGTTTTATTAAACAGCATGAAAGGGTTTATTACTTCTTCACTAAATGCACTTCTGGCACCAAATGGAGCTGGACAATAATTGTCAGGCACTGAGTTCAACATTACGAGAAAACACCTTTGGTGGAGTTAGAGTTTATTGTATAATGAAAAATACACCTAGATGGTGAGGCTTCCTGTGAGAATTTGCTTGGTGAGTGTAATCTCAGGTACTACTGCTTAATAAATTGGATTCTTTGAAATAGAAATTAAAGTACTGAAATAATATCTAAGAAGGTTATTTTTCCTTTCCTCCTCTAGCTATGTTAAATTCCTTGAGAAGGAAAATAAAAATAGAGTGAACGGAGAACATTTCTTTAATCACTCGAGAGGTTAGGGCTGTGAGATGTTCTTACAGGGCAGTGTACCACACTCGGGACTTTTCTCCTCATCTTCTCTAATCTATCTCAACTGCACTGGTTCCTAGGGTCCTACTGCAGGCCAGAGCCAGGTGTGAAGCACTTGCCTCTCTCTCTTGTTTTATTCCCTGAATGGCAAGGGCAGTTGTGAAGAGTTAGGACTGGGCCAGCCACCAAACCAGTGACAGATGCTGTCTATTAACTCTTCTCACTTCCTAAAGAGAAAGAGAAAGGGAATAAGGAAGAGAGACTTGTGAATTGGAAAAGAAAACCAGAACTTCTTTAATGAAAATAATAATAATAAAATTAAATACATACAAATATATACAAAAGCAGTGTTGAGTCCAGCTCCCTAATGGCAATTACATCACCATCACCACTGATGCTGTGGAAAGGCACTTGGGAAGTCACATGCTGGACTCAGTGACAGAGGGAACTGCCAGGGAAACTGGATTCAGGAGCTGGATTCGGGAATTGGGTTCAGAAACACATGGATCATGATTGAAGGCAGAATGGACAGTGTCGTTCTCAGACACTGGCCACTGAAGAAGATTGACCATCATGACATCTCAGCTTTATACTGAATATGATGTATACGGAATGGAATGGAATGGAATGGAACGGAATAGCTAGTTGGTCACTTTAAGGTTACCCCCAACATGGTACACAAGATTTAGCAGTGTCCTTAGTTGGTACTAACTATAAATACTGAGTATTATAGCTACTAGAAGCAGACACTGTCTGTGAAAACATGCTGTTAACTTCAGAAAGTGCAGTTAATTAGAAGAAACTGAGCTAAAAAGTATTACTGAACAGAATTAGTTCTGTTATAGCTCAAGCCAGGACAACAAGGCAGGAGCCTTGAAGATGGGCTTGGCTGGAGAGAAGATGTCACTGGCTGTTTTGCAGGCGTGCAGTGTTCTTATACCATCAGGAGTTCCCCAGAAATGGAGACTCATGAGAAAAGGGGGAAATGAGGTTAAAATTGAAGTCCTGCTCTTCAAGAGGATGCGGAGAGGGGACCAATCTGCAATGCTCTGCTCATGAGTTTCCTGCATTTCATACAGGCAAATGTGCCCATGCAAAGTGTCTGCAAAACATGAGCAGCAGAGCTTAATGCTGTTTCAACACTGTCACAAATGACTACGGTAGGTCAAAATAAGAAAAAGGCCCTGTCTCTATGGTCCCAGACCACATCCCTATGGTCCTGACAACATCCCTATGGTCCTGGGCTGACAAATTCTCCCCAGGGTCTCAGTGGAGCATTTCAACACTCAAAATTAATTTTCTACAGAGACTGGCAGCATGTGTTAGAGGTTTGGGGTTAACTATAAGAATGGGAAAATGCTTTACACAATCCCCAAATTAGGGATTCTGACTAATGAAAAAGCTCTCCCATTAACTGCTTGCCTTGGTGTAGGACAGCAGGTTCTGGCTGTCACGGCAGGACCTGCCCAGTCTGCCCTGGTGAGGAAGGCAGGAGGAGGAGGGGAACATGGGTGGCCCTTGTGCCCCTAATACAGGGCAACCTCGAAAAGCTGCTTTCTGTGAATTATTGCAGTCTTTGTCTTTAGCACCTATCTATAGTGATCTGTACGTTAAGCCAGGTTATAACCAGGAATCCCCGCGGTTTTCTGCACTGTGCCTCCTGTAACCGTATGGTGCAGTTTGCACACTCCCGCACCCGAGTGCCACATCTAGACGTTCGCACAGGCCACCCTAAGCAAGCCGAGATGCTGGCAGGCGCCAGGAGAGGGCAGCAGTGCCCAGGGCTGGGCGGCTGCCTGCGAAGGGGTGGGGTGGGGTATGGGCCCTGCCCGGCTACGGGAGGCTGCGGCCTGCTGCCGCTTTACCCTCTCTTGTCGCTTCCTGCCCTTGTGCGGACTGTTCCCGCTGTAGCTCTTCCTGCCCCCAAAAGAGTCAGGGTGCACTCATGGGCATTTCTATACCAGACACTGGGGGCTATGTATCAGGAACTTCATCTGGGCGTGTAGTGATAAGACAAGGGGTAATGGTTTCGAACTGCAAGAGCATAGATTTAGATATTAGAGAGAAATTCTTTACTGTGAGGGTGGTGATGCACTGGAACAGGTTGCCCAGAGAAGTTGTGGATGCCCCATCCCGGGAAGTGCTCAAGGCCAGGTTGGATGGGACTTTGATCAGCACGGTCTGCTCTAGTGGAAAGTGTCCCTGCCTGTGGCAGGGGAGTTGGAACTAGATGATCTTTAAGGTCCCTTCCAACCCAAACGATCCTATGACTACAAATTTGATTTTTGGCTGAGATTCCCTGTTTCCTTTGATGGTGGGATGATGCATTAATCATCAGATAGAAAATTCAACTTGCAGTCACCTGACTGTAGCACAAGCAATTTCTTAAGGGGCTGCAGGTTTTAAGGCCAGAAGGGACCTTTATAGTGAGACAGTCTAATCTCTGATCTGAAATGGGCCTTGCATCATGATGTCTGCAAACACCACAGCTCTCTCTGGAGACCTCTCCTATGTGGTGGGAAAGAGGGATTATCCTCTGATGGCCTCTGGTCCCCATAGGGTGCCCACTAACTTGGCCTGGTCCTTCCTACCCTGAGGATGCATGTGCATGCATAAAGCAGGGAAAGGAGCACCAGGGGGCGGAAGGAGAAGAAAAGTGGACATTGTGTAACATCAGAAAAGTAAAGCAGGTGAAATCACATCTGTACCTGGGAATATCATGGAACAGATCTTCCTAGAAGGGGTGCAAAGGCATATGGAGGACAGGGAGGTGATTCAAGACAGCCAGCATAGCTTCACCGAGGGCAAGTCTTGCCTGACCAACCTAGTTGGCCTTCTGTGGTGGAGTGACTGCATCAGCGGACAAGGGAGAAGTACAGATGTCAGGTGTCTATCCAGACTTCTGTAAGGGCTTTGACACAATCCTCACAAGATCTTTCCCTCTAAATTGGAGAGATATGGATTTAACAGAGGAACTGTTCAGTGGATGAGGGATTGGTTAGATGGTTGCATCCAGAGAGTAGGGATCAACGGCTCAATGTCCAGATGGAGACTGGTAGCAAGTGGTGTCCCTGACGGATCTATACTGGGACCAGTGTTACTTAGTATCTTCATCAGTGACATAAACAGCAGGATTGAGTGTACTCTCAGCAAGTTGACAGATGACACCAAGCTGAGTGGTGTGGCTGACACACCTGAGGCACCTGGACAAACTTAAGAAGTGGGCTTGTGTGAACCTCATGAGGTTTAACAAGGCCAAATGAGAGGTCCTGCACCTGGGATGGGGCAATCCTCAATATCAATACAGGCTGGAGGATGAAGGGATTGAGAGCAGCCCTGCAGAGAAGGACTTGGGGGTACTGGCGGATGAAAACCTGAACTTGAGTCAGCAATGCACACTCACAGTCCAGAATGCCAACTGTATATTGGGCTGCATCAAAAGAAGTGTGGTCAGAAGGTTAAGGGAGACGACTCTGACCCTCTTCTCCACTCTGGTGAGACCCCACCTGGAGTACTGCGTCTAGCTCTGGAGCCCTCAGCACAAGAAGGACATGAACCTGTGGGAGCAGACCCAACAGAGGACCACAAAAATGATCAGAGGGCTGGAACACCTCTCCTACAATGAATGGCTGAGAGAGTTGGAATTATTCAGCCTGGAGAAGAGAAGGCTCCAGGGGGACCCTAGAGCTGCTTTTTAGTACTTAAAGGGAGCCTATAAGAAAAGTGGGGGCAATATTTTTAGCAGGGTCTGTTGCAATAGAACAAGGGTTAATGGTTTAAAACTTTAAAGGTAGATTTAGGCCAGATATAAGGAGGAAATTTTTACAGCGAGGGTGGTGAAACACTGGTTCAGGCTACTCAGAGAGGCAGTAGAAGCTCCATCCCTGGAAACATTCAAGGGCAGGTTGGATGGGGCTTCGTGCAATCCAATCTAGTTGAAAATGTCCCTGCTCACTTCAGGAAGGGTTAGGTTAGATGATCTTTAAAGGTCACTTCCAGCCCAAACCATTCTATGGTTCCATGATCCAAAATAGTGTTTATTGGTTGCTTTCAGTTGTGTCTTGTGAGTTTAACGATCCTTTTCATTTGGTGGACAGCAGATCTCATTGGCAAGGCATGAGAACTGTAGGTGAAGCAAACCTGAAACAAAAGGAAAACCTGTCTATTACTCTATGTTTCTTGTACTTATTGAAGGAAATACAGAAAATCACAACAGGTAAATGTAATTAAAAGTAAGATATATCTTAAAAATTGTGTGTGCATTTACACATTAATATCATGGTGCAGAAAACAGTTATTCATATAATTAATGCTACCACCATGATAATTCCACTGTGGTACATTTGCTGTAGGTATTCACTTTTTTACAGAACTAGAAGATATTTCAGTTCTACCTCAGTTATGTAAATCACAGGATATTACATCTTTATGAACATGTGGACAAATGACATTTGGAGGAAAATTATTATAATGAATAGATATTATAGGATCAAGACCTGATTATAAATAACAAGGTCATTGCTAAAATGGGGATAATTTCCACCCAGTTTTAAAATTTGTCTGGCAAAAAAATAGGTTAGGCCACCCTAAATGTCATTTGCAGTGTGGTTCCAGGCAATTCTGAAATCAGTTTGGAGGAACTAATTTAAAGCTTGTATGCTATGTATCATAGAAATTACAACCTTGGGGAACTCGGATTGTATTTATGTGATTCTTCTCTGAGCATGAAACTTTGGGTTCAAAAAGCAGAATAAAACTTGAAACTAAGAAAACTAATCTGAGAGAGAAGTGGTCAGAAAATGTCCTGAAAACAGTCTTTCTCTTATACTATGGGTATGTATGGGAAATGAACGGCAGACTTTTGATGTAGTTCGTATGGTAATCCTCATTACCTTCACCATCCTGACTCCTTATGGATCGTAGATTGTCTCCTTGCAGTCAGACCCTGGAGTCACTGTTTCAGGGCATCAAGCCTTCATTTGGCTAGGAAAGGATTCCCTCTGAGTATTGCACTTGCACACACAATATGAATCATAGAATCATGTAATGGTTTGCCTTCAGAGGCATGAAGACCATTTTTCCTATGGAAAAATGCAGCTGGGATTCAAGCCATTTGCTTGTATTTGTGCTTAGTCTGTTTTATCATGATGTCAACCCTGTGTGATACCAATGATAATTATTGGGTGACTAGACAGCTCCACACTTGGAGACTGTTTCCACAGACAGAAGAACCTATCCTGATAACTCATATTGGTGAAACTGAAATCTGGTAGGAGTAAAAAAAATTACAAGTATTTTTAAAAATGTATCTACTGCTATCTCCAAGTTTCTACACAAAAATCTAGAGCTGGCACTCTTACCACGTTTTAACAGACAGGCCATTGTTCCTGTCTGACAATTCAGCAGACCAGCTAAGCACGTGCTTCAATATGAATGGTGACAGGGAGGAAATAAAACATGATCAAACGTAGAAGTTTTTCCTAGGTGGGCCTGGACCCTGGAGGCATCTTGGGATCAGGAGTGGTCATAAGATCTTGGCTTAGCCAAATAATAAGTATAAGCCAATAATAAACCAAGTAATAAGATCAGGGCTAGCCAAAAGATGTTACCTCTCAAGAGAAGGAATTGAGAAGACTCACATGGCATTGGCAAAACGTATGACAATCTAAAACCAAACCATAAATACCATAGCCGGCCCCCAAGTCAAGTCCTGTCCAGCATCATCTCCATGAAACACATGCACACAGCAATAATTCCATCATCTCAGTGTTTGGAACACATGCAGGAAGAGGTAAATTCCCTCTGAATCTTTATGGCACAAAGTATAAGCTCTTGTTATTTTTGTTGGGTTTGTTTGGGGTTTTTTTAGACTGTGTGGAGAAAAAGGCAGGCTTGAAATATTTGTGTAGGCTGTTTGGCAACAAATTGCATGTGATCTTCATAAAAACAATGAGTTCTCATAGAATTTACATTGTGTTTGAACTGGGTGCTCATGGCTCCTGACCAGTTCTCAATGGTTGGTTTGTGGGAAGAAACAGGGAGAGAAGTGTTATATTGTGCATTGTGTGCTGCTACTCCAGCTCTCTGAAGACAGAGCTGTCAGAAGTTGAAGGCCAGGGCAAGAATAAAGCTATAGCTTTTACAGTACTGAGACTGGTGGTGGTTGTGAGCTTAAGGCCGCTTCTGGGGGGGTGTAATCTGCACGCATGACATGGTGCTCCCAAACAGAACTGTTGGCTGCAGCCTACCTCCTTCAGTCTCAGGAAATTAGCTGTGTACCCAGTATTTTTCCTTCAGAAATGATGTGCAGTATAGGAGCTATGAAACAGATTGTAATCCTTTCCCTATCAGCTGAGAACTGATTTAAAACGGATCTATCATCTGTTCAGCCACATAAGAAAGGCAGAGAACACCTGCACTTGCAGCTGCTCAAAGATCATTGAAATGAGTTCAGAAATCAAGAGATTTCTCAAAACAATAAGCATTACTTACTTTTTTCTTATGTTTCCTGCAAAAATCACAAAAATTCCCATGCCCCCTTTTGACCCTTTCACCTTTAGGAAACACAACTGAAGCTTGTTTTCTCAGGTTGCTTCCACTACTGCTGAAGGCAAAAACATAATTCATCTCCCAACCAAATTCTCTTCCTGGCAGGAAAATGGACTGTTAAGTGAATAGCATTTACAATAGCAGTGAGAAGAAAACAGTGAGGATTTCTGGTATTGGGTATCCATAATCCAGGGAGGTTATCCATTTCCCTGCACTGCTGAGCTTAAGTTAGGACCCTTTGATCCTTTCCTGGTGAGGCTGGAGGAGTTAAGCACATGCAGTACCAACTGGGTTATTCTAAAGAGGAAATAAAAAAGAGTTGAACACGGTTGTATCTAATCACTGTTGCTTCACTTTTACCAGTTAAAATACAGCCACTGCTTTCTGTTTACACAGGTAATAATGAAACCACATGGCTTTCCTGAAACTTCCTCCACATGAAGACGTGAGTGTAGCCACACACAAGAGCAGGGAGAAGCAGGCCGTGCTGATCAGACAGCATGCAGTCCTGTGAAGAAGACAATATGAATTCAGAGAAGTTAAGTGACTTACATATGATCATGTATGCCCTAAGCCAGAGCCACAGCCAAACTAATGTCCTGATTTTCTGCATCCAAGTGCTCTGAATTCAGTGAATGATGATCACTTCTTTTAGATGTGTAGGTATTTGAGTTTTAACTTTCAGAACATACCTAAACAGGAAAAAGGAACTCTCAAAAAGTGTCACCCAGTAGCAGGGTACCCACTGACTACCTGAGCTTCTCTCTGCAGATATCCTGTGAATATTATGAGTCTTTGTGAAACTGCATGAAAAGAGCATGAGGCAGTGAGGCTTGTGCACAGGTGTGTACAACTGGTAGTAACGGTGCTGAATGAATATAACATGTTCACATGGCCATGTTGCATCAACACGACTCTTCCATTTACTCCCCCATTCATTATTTCCATATATAGGTGTATGTATACATTCATACATAGAAAATTTTATATGCATTTGTAGCAGAGAAGCCACAGGCTACATACCTACACAGGTATGAACTGTGCTATAATAAATAGCTAGCAGCAAGCGTTTTCAAACACTGTGGCATTAGTTTTGTCTATAAATTCAGGATAACCTCACAAAATGTTGACTATGAGTTTTAATGACTGTATTGCTGAACTGATAGCAGAGGATTAAATTAGAACTATCAAACCATTCACCTTTGTAAATTATAACTCTCAAACCTAATTCACCTGGATCTAATAGCAATCTGTTTGATAGTGACAAAAAAATCCCATCTGATGGTAGCTTTGTAGCTTTGTGAATAAGTGAATTAGCTCCCACTGGCTGAGCAGTAACTGCAAACTGTTGTCACTTCTCAGTTGCTGTTAGTACTTTTGCTTTATTCAATGGCTTCATTTTCCAAGGTAGAAATCTCTAAGGAAAGGAACTAAAACTCTTTGACCTAGTCTGTGTAAGAGCTGGAAAAATGAAAAGGAAAAGAACACCCTTTCAAGATGAACCTCTCAAAACTAAAGGCAAAGGACCATTAGACAGATCCTCCGATCTGGCTTTTATATTACAGGCCATTACACTTTGCACAATTAACCCACTTCTGAATAAACCGTTCTGTGTTTGAGTATGGCACATCTTCTAGAAAGACATGTGCTCTCTCTGAAGACAGTAAGAGTTGGCAAATCATCATTTCTCTGGATGACTGACTCACTATTAAAATCTTCTCATTTGGATTCATTTTGGCTTCAGCTTCTGGCCATCGGTTTTTGTCTTCGTTGTCCCCAGTGCATTGAAAAATCCCTTGATGCCCTATGTTTTCTTCTCAAGAAGAAAATTAACTATATGCATGAAGAGCCTTGAACACTTTTCCTTTTTTATGAAAGATTTCACTGATAGTTGATCAATGACCATGAGAAAGAGCTTCTGAACAGATAGATTTCCTTTTAAGCAATTGTGCAATAAAATGCAACAAGATATGTAAAAGCAGGTAAAAATCACTGCATACAAAAGTCAGAACTCTTCAGTGCAATGGCATATGGTCACACTTACACCTTATCCTGGAATCTGAAAGAGATCCTGTAAAAGTCTGTTTTAATCAAATGGGATAAGCCATTAACTTTTATAAAAACACATGAGAAAGAACAAAAAAAATCCTTGGTTGTTCAAGCTGTGGGCCATTGAGCAGCCTGATCAGATCTTACCAAAGCTTCAAGATTTGGAAGATTTTTACATTGCCAGTTCTACAGTCTTGGAAACAGTTATTGCTGTTGGACTTCCATTCAAACCCACCACTCACTACCATGTTGGTTTTGGCAGGTAGGAGATTGCACCACATGTCTTGCTGTTTTGGTTTTGGTATTGGTTTTGGTTTCTCTTTTTGTTTGTTTGGTTTGAGGGGGTTTTGTTTGTTTTTGGTTGTTCAAATTTTGAGGTTTTTTGTTGTTCTCTTTTAATCAGCTGTTCTAAGAGGAGAATTACAAAGTGTTTTCCACCTCCCAATTTTCTTTTCAAATTACACAAGTTAAATTGTGTACTATGATTAGCATCTGTCAATTCAAGTCAAGGGAGTTATAACATAAATTGATGTATTCCTGAGCCTTTCTCAGAAGCCAAGTACAAACATTTCCATCAAAGCTGGCTTAAGAATATTTGCCAAATGGTGATGCCTCATACTTGTCTTCCCCCTTAACTGCTGTTCATTTTTGCAGAGAAGTTATTAAAACAGGGAAAACAATGCATAAACACATATAAACCCATTAATTTCTTAGCACCTCAACCCTCATGTCTGCAATCAAGGCATGCCTGGATGATGCAAGGGGAGGCTAGACATGGGGAGAGCCAACTTTAATGATATCCCCATCATGAAGCAAGTTATCACCTCAGACTGCATATCTCTGCACATGCACCCACAGATACCTACAAACTGAACACTGGAAATTTTTTAGTGCCCCACATCTTGCAAATACCACTGTTTGTTTTCTCCTCAGAGTTTTCTGTTCAAAGGATGTGCTTGAAAGTCATCTATTCTCATTCTTCTTCAACAATGTACAGTGATATTAAGCAAGCAGCCACCTCTCACTAGGAGAAGTTCTTACTGGGGGCGCTGCTCTCTAACCCAACACTGAAGGCCCTGCTGACCCCATCAAAGCATGGAGATCAAAATTTGCTTAAGGAAAGGCTCCACTGTGTGTTCTCTAACATGACTTTTGAAAGTGATTGATTTATCTTTAATGCAGTATCGGTTAGAGGCTATAAACCCTGACAGGTACTTGTAGTTCACTGTGGTCAAGTGAAGTACCAACAACCATGACTTCTAAACTGAAATCTACAGCAACCACAAGGTCATAACTGATGTCGGTAGTGCTTCTGAAGGTCATTCTTTGAAACATGGTACAGAGAAGCTTCTAAAACCATCAATCTCCTTCTGCTAAAGAATCACTACCAGGTTTTAATTCTCCCTGTTTTCAGAGGCTTCTGGCAGAACTGTGACATAAAATATTCAGTGAAATACAAGTAAGGTTTGAAAATGCCTGCTCTGAAGGAGATTTGAGCCATTAGTGCACCTCATGATGCAAAAGCCTCTTTCTGGCAGGTTATGCATCAGAGTCATCCACTTTTTACCTAAAAAAATGATCAGCTTATTTATCAGCTACAGGCAAGTGCCTGTCCATCTGAAACATTTATGTGTTTCTGTTACTTGCAAAGCTAATATTGTTTGGGAAGGCCAGGGAAGGAATCTCTTCTCACGTCTCTTTTACAGTCAAGCTGAGTTGACATCGGGTGTAAAATTGAAACCGCTTCTTCAAATAGCAAGAAACAAAGAGGAGAAAGGTTGAATTACTTCTGAAGGGAGCTGCATCAACAGGCAGTTTAGCTGAATGTTGCATTTGGAGAATATTTGACATCTCTAGTGCTGTGAAAGGTCAGGCAGTTCAAAAGGAGCATGCCTGTTTGTTTGCTTCTAAGAAACAAATTAATGTTATTATTCTGATAAAGTACACAGCCTAGATTGCACAATTAATTCCTCCACAAACATTTTATTGAAAAGATATTCAGGTTGTTTTCTAGAATATAAAATATTATTTCAATATTTTGTTTCAGGCAGGTTAAGACAGGAACTTGCAGAAAATTGAAATATACAAGAGGTGGAAAGCTGTTTATAAAAGCCAACAATGTTACCATTATTTTTACAGCATCTGCAACTGCAGTGCTTAAACACTTTAGTAACAACCTGCTACTCTGTTTCCAGTCCTAGCATTCATGGGGTAAAAAATAGACCGTGCAATCTCCATTTTCTACTTGAAGAATTCACTTTTGCTTGGTGTTGGAAACAATTTATAAGTTGAACTGTGTTAAATTTGTAGTTAAGTCCAGAAATAGTCTTTCCCAGTGAATGTTATTGCAGAAGCCTTGCTTTCTACCTGTTGTCTATACAGTGAAAGTACCCCAAGTGTCTCTAATCTAAAGTAATTCAGGCAGAAGAAGGTAACACAGCTAGCTATGGTCACCTGAAGCTGAACATTGTGCAGCAGAGTTGGCCTACTCTGAGCAATGTTCGGCAGTAGCTGGGTTGATTCTTCCTCCACAAGGTCACCAGCTTAGATAGCTCCGTAGAATCTTACTACCAGGAATCATCATCTAGAAATATCCACCATACCAAATCATGGCTCTGTTGTGCCTCTCTCCTTCCATGAAGTAAGCCTCTATATAGTATAGGCTCTTCCACTTCTTCAGTCGTTGTTTTAGCTCCTGCTTTTACCAAGCTGGCATCCCAATCTTTGCACTGAGATCAGCATGAAACAGTGAAACTCATGTTATGGGAGCAGGTTGTGGAAGAATTGGAAACTCCTAGGAAACACTTGGATACTCTCAAGATGAAAGCCTCACTTCACAGGTCTTTTTGCTGGCCTTTAGGGTGCTGAACAGCATCTCTACCCAGAAAAATGGTTCCCTTTTGTCCCCTTACTGTCACATACTGCAACCTTTGTTCAGTATCTACTGGGGCAAGAAATCTTCATAGCTTGCTGGAGCATACAGAAGAGAATCTGAAGGTCCCGAATTCAGTTGGTCACACACGCCTGAGAGCAAATTAGGCTCTAAGGGAAAGAATTACACAATACTGTCACATGGATGAGACCAACTGCATCTTGTATGTCAGAAACAGAAGAAAAATAAGAAGGGGGGGAAAAGAGAAAAATAACAAACAAGTATTCCAAAACTAGATGGAGTTTTTAGTGTGTCTTCTCTGAATCAAGGAATGGTTTTGCCCTAGTAAAGGGGGAGATTTTGAATGAAAGGCCCATGGCAACAGAAACAAATCTTCTCCACAAGTACATAATATTCAAATGAGTTTTACATAACTACCCTCCTTTTCTTCCAGCCTCCAGACTGCATGAAAGAATGACAGAAAACCAAGCAGAATGTAAGAAAACCAGCCTGCAGGCCAGGGAAGGACCTTTCCCATTGCTTCTGTCATACAAGTCATGCATGCTTTCAATGAATCACACCTTCAAATAAATCATGCTCAGCAACACAAATGAAAAAAACAACAATAGAGGAAGGACTGGGAGTGGCCCACACAACCCTGCTCCCACCACACCAGTTGCCCTGGTGAAGAACCACAAGGACCTCACTTGCACAGCTCTTGCACATGAAAGCTGTCCCTGATATGACACTATCAGCCCAAAAAACCTAGTCATTGAAAATAAAATGAAACTGCTCAGTGAAAAGTGCATTTTGTTACTGTTGGTACAAACTTCACTTTGGTAGCAAGCAAATAAAACAAATTCAGCTGGACATATCTAAGTTAGAAGCCACTGTAACTCCTGGCATTTTTTGGAGACTGAGTGGTGAAAATTATTTACAGCACATAGAGACCTTCTAGCAAGTTGCACTGTCTACTTATTCCCATAATATGGAAGCAGGTTATGTGAATCAGTGTGGCTCATAAGTATGGCCTACATGGTGGGAGTCAGTGGGTCAGTGGGAGTCATTCTGGGAGTCAGTGAGGAGGCAACACAATAAAGTAGAAGAAGGGAGGTTGCTCAACCTCCAGAGTTTGAATATGTGCTCAATGGTACATTGATTGAGGCAGGGCCAACAGTCACCACACCTCTTCCTATGTTAGCATCTGAAAGGGACCAGATTGAGACCTGGTTTAGTAGGGCACATACTCCTGTTTCTAAGCTGGTAATTTTATGTTGATTATATCAATTTATTAATTTATTCATTGCTTCTTATTGAACTTTGGTTGGAGAAGTAGACCACACATTTTAACGAACTATCCCCTACCTTTAAAAAAAAAGTCATAAAGCACTTTTATTTTATAGCTTTTTTGGGGTTTTGTGCATGATCTCACTTCCTCCAGTTGCTTAACAGTCTTATTACAATATCTTTCATTCCTTTTGCATCTTTTCCTGAGAGTCTCCTGTTTACTTGGTTAAATTAGACTGCCTTTTTTCTCCTGCCTTCTCCTATGTTTTGCTTTAAAGTCTATTTCACATGGCACCCCTCCCATTGTTTACATGTGTGTGGGCAGAGGAGCTAGACTAAGGGGTGGCTGCTGTCGGACACAGTAATAGAAACAAAATCTTTGCTTAGCTATTCATCTAGTACAACTAATGAATCTTTTCTCATGGTTGGCACTCCTTGGTGTTTCAGATATGGGCTAAACAAGGAAAATGAAGTGTTGATGAGTCCTGTGGTGGTGTGATTATTGCCTTGAAATGGGAGTCACCATTCAGGTCAGGTTGTACTGTATCTGTAAGATAGGAGAGTAAAACAGAATTTAGATTACTTTCCTCTGTTACATCTTTAACTTTCTTCACTTTTCCTTATTCAACTATAGGGTAAGAAAGACTCTGTTTTCTGTCCTCTTCCAGGAAGACTTCAGAAAAAAAGAACAGATTAAAAATTCAATAAGATCCTGGCCTTCTCTGTAGCTCCTTTTTAAGAAGCCAGAAGAGTGTGCAAAGACTCAAGGGCTATGCCAGTAGTGTAGAAGCGGGACCCAAATCCCCACCACCTTTCCAGAAACACAATTTGTCGTGGGCAGAGAAGCACCCTGCAGGCCTGTGGCCTTCAAGAAGGATATTTGGGAGTGTGGGCAGAGGGAGGTCTAGAAGAGGTCATCATGGAGACATTTTTATAGTTCCTTGGCCAGAGCAGCCAGGGATGGCTAAGGCATGTCTGCATAAGAAGTTATGCTTCTGTGAGGTTTGGAGTGAATATATATGATGTCCTCACAAGGACGCACCTATTGCAAGATAAACAACGCCTGGAACTGGTTTAAACACAGCCAGAAAATAATCCATTCCTGGAATAATTGCTCACATGGGGAACTCTGTTTATAAACCCGAAACAGTTTAGCTACAATGGCACAAATATCTCCCTTAATTCAATAAATAGCTTCCTTTGCCTAAGACACCTTCCCTTACCATTTTAGCAGGAGCCATAAGGCACCCTCCCTGTGGACAGGCACAAAGCCTAGCTGTAGGATTTGATGGGTTTGTTGCTACTATCAGACAATCATCAAGTACAAATTTTCTTCTCAAACTGCAAATTCAACTCATTAAATCACTCACAGGTAAGATATGCAAAGGATGGTAAACCAAAAGTTTTTTACCATCTTTATTCTGCATACATAACAAGGGAAAGATGAAGGTGATGTAGAACAGTGGTAAGCTCCCCATGAACTTCCTATTAGACTGCCTGCCTTCTCATATGTGACCAAATTCTTTTTTTTAATAAACCTGTTATTATGGTTCAGAGTCTCTGCCAAGTGTTTACAGTGTTGCCCTGAGTAACAAGTCTGAGCCTTAATTAAATGGACTTAATTAAATGTAACCTGCTTTTTCAGTTATAGAATTGTTCTTAAACATCAAAAGGCAAGTGAACTTTAATACTACAATCTGAAATCACTTTTTGTTTAAGAGAAGTTCTTTATTCTTCACTGTATATAATCAGTTACTTAGAAGGCATACAGTATTTTCACAGATAATTTCCCACAAGCATTTACAGATTTTATGACAAGTAACACATTGTTTGGAGTTCTGGCTGTATGTGAGAATCTCAGATTTCATACTTTCTTCTTCAGCTGATTCACAGACCTCATGGTTGTGGGGAAGAACACAAAAACTTAAAGAATAAAGTTTATAAGAGATGCCTTTTTTGATCTCCCAATTTTTTTAGTGTCCTTACAATTTTAGAGGTTAGCATTTCATTTTGGAGCACTCAGTTCTGCACATATTGCAATTTTTTTTATAGTCCTCTCAGAGGAGGTTCTACATATGACAGCTTCTGCTAACTGCTAAAGCTGTTTTGGGGAAGGTGCTGAAGACCTGTCTGAAAGTCTCAGATAGACAAATGCAGGTGACATGGCTGCTGCCTCCCTGGACAGAGCTACACACCAGCTAAGTGAAACTGGACCAGAGTTTTCATTCGCAGTAGCTCACGGCCCAGCATATTAATGGAAGATGAGGTCAGTGCAGCTTATACTGCTTTGCTGGTCTAGAAACTGGAACAACTAAACTGCCAGATGAGCCAGGACCCCAGGCCCAGGTTGAGGTCCCACCTCACCCACTGGCAGGTGAAAGTCAGGCTGCAAAGGTAATGCTTTTGCACCCCATCAGCATAGGAAGAGAAGGGAGTCCCAGGCCGTGCTGCCTGCCGGACCACACTAGCCAGTGCCATGTTACCTCATTGAGAGGATGAGGCTGTAAGGAGCAGATGCTTTCCCAGGTAAGAAAGGTTTAATGCTTTTCTCCTCTCCCCACACGGAAGTTTTAACAATGTTAATCATTAACAATACCTTAAACTCAACGTGACCCTGAGACCCAGACTGTGCAGGTCAAATGCAGTTAGTTAACAGGCCTGGGGATGTCAGGGGCACCAAGGCTGCACCCTCAGCGACCCTGATAGTGGAGCTGGGCTGTTCTCACACAGCAGCAGGGAGCGAGGTGAAGGCGGTAATTAGCCCCAGAAAAATATGTGGAGAGCAATGAATCGCAGCTGTAACATCACACAACGGGGTGGGGGGGCTGGCAGCAAGGAGTTACTGGATTGCTTCCTCTGACCTTTGCTCCTTCTGCTGCACCTTAGTGTCCACCTTCTGTATCAGAAATAGTGTGGCCAGCAGTACTAGGGAAGTGATTGCCCCCCTGTACTCAGAACTGGTGAGGCTACACCTTGAATACTGTGCTGGAGTGT
The DNA here is from genome assembly GCA_013399015.1 of Galbula dea. Classification (NCBI taxonomy): domain Eukaryota; kingdom Metazoa; phylum Chordata; class Aves; order Piciformes; family Galbulidae; genus Galbula; species Galbula dea. Next base: position 3,104,598 of record VWZX01009335.1, read on the forward strand.
GTCCAAAGAAGAGCAATGAAGCTGGTGAAGGGTCTAGAGAACAAGTCTTATGAGGAGCAGCTGAGGAAACTGGGGTTGTTTAGCCTGGAGAAAAAGGAAGCTGAAGTGAGACCTTACTGCTCTCAATAACTACCTAAAAGGATGTTGTAATGAGGTGAGGGTTGGTCTCTTCTCTCAAGTAACATGCTATAAGACAAGAAGAAATGGCCTTAAGTTGCACCAGGGAGGTTTAGATCAGACATTAGGGAAAATTTCTTCACTGAATGGGTTATAGAGCACTGGAACAGGCTGCCCTGGGAAGGAGTTGAGCCACGACCCCTGGAGGTATTTAGAAGACTTGTAGATGTGGCACTTAGGCATGTGGTTTAGAGACAGGCTTGGTAATTTTAGGTTAAAAATTGAACTCAATGGTACCGCCTAAACGATTCTATGATTCTTCTGCTGAAGGCTGCAGTGGTCCACCTCTCCTCCTTCATTTACCTGTGTTCTCTTACCAACTCCCTTTCTCCAGCTGGCACACTGACCACAGCAAGTGGCTACTTGCTAGGGAGTAAGGGAGGTCTCAGAAACAAGCCAGTGCAGTCTGGGACAGGCTCTCTAGATACCTCATTAAACCCCAGCTCCTGTGGGTGCCCACACATGATAAGACAAAGCTTCAGCTGCCCCCATCCAGCATTGGCAGTAGTCCTGCTTCAAGCAGCACTGTGAAACAGGGACCTCCAGCCATTCCTTGCAGACAATATTTCACTGATGCTGTGAAATCATTCACCTGCTTTTCCCACAGCCACACTGGCTCAGTTTCCAGCTCAACCCCTAAACACGGTACTGATGCATTCAGCCCACTTGGATAATTCCTGGGAAAAGCTGGTCCTCCCAGCACAAAGTGAAGTCAAAGCCTGGCATTGCAATTTGTGCAAATCCATCTGAGTTCAGATGCAGTTTCCTTTTCATAAGCTGTTTCCTCTACTCTTGGCATTCAGGTTTATAAACTCATTGGCCTGGCATTCATCTGCCCTTACATTTGTGCAAAACTTTCAAACTTTGATATGTAAACAGCTGAAGACTGCCCGTGGCTCTTGGAGACTGGATTTTGAGATAGCCAGCCAGTGCATGTTACAGTGGTGACAAATAGTTCACCTATTAGGTGCTTTATGGATGCCTTTGCATTCTCACCATCTCGATCTGATTTTGAATCACAGTAAAGAAATTGCTGTAGCGGGCTGTGGGAAGAGCACTGCATTCCTGAACTGGGTGAAACAACTGGTTGTGTGGAGTAAGCGTTTACTTGGGATCACACAAACCCTATCAACTTGAAAAAACCACAATCTCTAGATCCCAGTTTGTTTATATTTAACTTCGTAGATCTCAGGCTGTATGTTTTGCTAGTCTAACTAATGACGCTATACTAGTCTGACTGGATTCTGTCAAAGTTTGCTGCTTACATTATACACTCTTCATGGTTTGAAGACAGGCACAAAAGTACAACTAGTCATATACTGTAATGAAATGCCTTCTATGTAAAGTAAGTGCTCATGTTTGTAGAGCACACATCTGAAGAGCCTTGATAATAATTACTGCCCGGTTTTGATGAAAACCGGATTAAATGAAGGTATTCGATGTGAAAATTCACCACGAAGGAAATTCGACAGCCTAAACAGACTAGTAATGCGTTCGCAAAAGATACATTAACGCTTTTCATTTGCGGTGGTGCTTATTTCATCTCCACGAGGAAGATTCCTCTGCCGTTCACATTTTCATCTTCCATTTTTCTCGTGGATCTGTGACATTTATTCCACGGGACGACACTTGTCCCGTCCCCACGCACAGCAAGAGAAAGCGGGCAAAAGCTCCGTATTGTTTGCGGCCTCCCTGCTGCCTCAGCAAGAAAAACGTATTTATTTGGAATGCCAGGAGGCCGCTCTCGAGCGGGATGGGGCGAGGGGCGGCGGGGCAGGCGTTCCCGCCGGGGGCAGCGCGGCCGGGCCGGGGAGCCTCCGCAGCGCCGGGGCCGCCCGCGCCCGAGGGGACGACCGGTGCAGGGGGCACGCCGCCTCCCACGCCGCTCTCCGGGGAGGCAGTGCGGGAACCCTGCCGCCTCCGCCGCCGCTAGTGAGGGGAGAAAGAGGGCTGCAGGCGGGGAGCTACCCGCGGCCGGGGGCACGGCCCAACCTCTGCCCGCTCCGCTCCGCCCCACTATGTGCCGCCACTCCGCCACCCCCAGGCAGCCGGGCAGAGGGACGCGGGCGGGAGAGAAACAGAGAGAGAGGGAGAGAGAGAAGGAGGGAGGGAGGGAGGAAGGGAGAGGAGGGACGCGGGGCGGGGCGCTGAGCGGAGAGGGGCCGCCCCCCCTCCGCCTGCTCCGCTCCGCGCCCGCCGTCGGTGCCGGTGAAGGCGTCGGTGGCGGCGCCGGTGAAGGTGGCGCCGGTGCCGCCGTCTCCCGCCGCCCCCCCTCACTCCGGCCCCGCGTCCCCATGGCCGGGCAGGAGTGGGACTGGTTCCAGCGCGAGGAGCTCATCGGGCACATCAGCGACATCCGAGTACAGAACCTCCAAGGTAAACCAACACCCCCGGAGAAACCCCTCCCTCCGCCCCCGCGCCGCCCCGCTCCCCTTCCTCTCCCTCTCTCTGTGCCGGTCCTCCCTCCTCCGCCTCTCCCCGTGCCTGGCACGGGACTATTGTGGGCTCCCCGGGCCGCCCGGTGCGGACCCCCCCCTGCTCCCCGAAACGGAGGCGGTGCGGGGCCGGAGGGGCCAAAGTTTCCCACGAGAGCGGCGCCGGTTCGGCCCAGCCCGGGGAGAGCCCCAGGGAAGGGGCGCGGGGGACCCGTGGGCTCTGGGGTTGCCGCCGCGGCGGGGGACGGCCCAGACCCGGACCTGCCCCGGGGGGGACACTGCCACCCATAGCCTCCTTCCCGAGGACCGCCTTCGGGAGAGGGGCAACAGGGGCCGTCTCGCCTTGCTTCCCCTCGAGGGTCCTCGCCGCCTGTCCGGTGCAGAGCGATTGGTACCGGTGCTCACTCTGTCTCTTAAGGCTAACTGGAGCTTTGCTTTTTGGTTTTTGTGGAGGAAAGGCGCCCCACAAGCTAGGGTGCTGAGCCTGCCCTGCTACTCCGACCTGGAGACGTGGGGGTCCTCGGCCGCAGTCGGGATACGGCTCTAGGTCCGTATCAGTGCAGTTTCAAGGGAAACCGATGGCTATCGGGATACTGAATTTAATGTACCTTCTCATAAGCTACTGTTTAATAAACATGGGCAGAGCTTTTGGATAAATCATTTGCGAGATGCTCTTCTGTTCTGCCACAGGCACAAAGGATGCAAATACCTAGGTGTGAAAGTAGTTGAGTATTACTGTAGTAGTTCCTCCAAAGTTATGTTAGCCCCTCACCAGCTAACTCTTCGTGATTGGCAAGGATAGCAAGAATCAATGAAAGAAGGAGAAGCAGCAGTGGCTTGTGGGAGAACAACTCATTTAATGTAACATACCAATCTTAATCAACAGCTCACATTATACTGCAATGTATCTTCATGTTCCATAAAAATAATAGACTTGAATTATAGATCATTATCTTTTCCTGTTTGTGCATAATGATATTAAAGCAGTGTCTACTGGCAGAGGCAGTGCAGTTGCTGGAAATTAGTTTTGGTTTGGCTTGATTTTAGAAGATGGATAATGTAGCAGAAAACAGACCCAAATGAACCATTCTTTCAGCCCTAATACATCATATTAATGCAGTTAACTGCTAATCGGGTCATTCCACAACATTTTGACCTTTATCATTACAACCTCTGAAATTCAGGTTTTGGGTACAAACAGGGCTTTTGATTCCAGGTTGAACTCCCTTTGGGATTTGACAGTCTCATTACAGTGTAATTGTACATTTCTGACTCCTGGCTCTGTTTCTTTCAATTCTGTATGTTAGCAGAGATGGTCTGCCTCTGATCTCTTGTTGTGCAAAACTGTAGCAATTAAACCAGATTTAATCCTTAATTTATGGGTGTTTTTCGAGAAGGAGTAGAAAAGAAATCTGTTCTTAAAAAGAGTAATATATGTTTTGCTTTGCTTCTCAGCCATTTGTATAAAAAGGAGTTAAAGCAATATCCCTGTCTGTCATTTATGTAGATGCACACAGCCGTCTCTAAAATTCCTATGGTCCTGTAAGAAAATGTCATGTACAGGGCAAATTCCTTTGAATAACATGATTTTCATGAAAAAAAAACCACCCTCCTGTTCCTTTCTTACAGTACAGGAAGAATTTTGAGAGATACATTAGTTGTCACCTTTCTTGTACCACTAAATAAGGTTTTAAGAAGTTTTATGCCTGGTGTGGCCTATTATAGGGGAGAAAAGTTCTTTCTTTTAAGGTGCTGCTCCAAGGGAAGGGATAATATCCATCACTTACAGTACATATGATTTGTAACACATAGTTCTCATGAAAAACATTTTACAGATGGTGAGTCTGATACCCGGGAGAGTGTGATTTTTGTCACTCAGGAGCTTAGTGGCAAAGCATGGAGCTTCTCTTCAGGATCGCTTCTTGTAAAATGGCAGCATATGCTCTGTGTTCATATGTGGTAATTAAACTTGCTCCTGCTTTATGATTCAAAATTCATTCCTCTCTAAACAGTGTGATCTGAATCACTGCTAGTATCATTGTCTGTCAGTTGCAGAATCAGTAACAGCTTTGATGTCCTAGAAAGTCAGGGGTCTAGGATGGAAATCTAGCCGAGGATGATGCAAAGTTTCCAGCATCACCAGCAAAGTTCCTGCAGGGCCCTTCTACTCATTGCCACAGGAAGGACTTTAGGTGGTGAGGGTCTCTGTCTGCTGCTGCATTTCCTGCTCCCGCAGTGTTCTCTTGCAGGACCAACTGTGTTTAGGGTAGGTTCTATCAAGTTGGTAGCTTGTCATATTCCAAAAGGCTCCCTTTCACTGGGACATTTTGCATATGTGAAGGTGCTTCCCGGTCTCTGGGGCTCCCATGATACAAATATAGACCCACAAGAGAATACATTGTAAGGAGAGGTTGAGAAGCAGCAGCTAAATATTTGCAGGCATGAACAACCCATGAAAACACTGGCATATCGCTGTGCAGAGATGGAGACTTCTGCTGATGCATGGAGCCAGCCAAATATGAGGTCTTTCGGGTCTGGAAGGCAGATAGAGGCATTACTGTCATGCTGTATCTGAGCCATCCTGCCCAACATCTAAAGGAAGAGCCATGAAGATGAGCCAGGTGATGATGACCATGAGAAAAGGTGCCACTTGCACATAAGCAACCTAGCTGTTATTAAAGTTTCTACAGGCATCACATAGACATCTGCTGTAGCAGTTTTCCATACCCTTTCTGCCTCCTTTTTAAAGCCTAAATTATTCATTCTCTTGAAAAGCTTTTCATTATGTCTTAGCTAAGCCTGATGTAAAATACTATTTGAAGAGGGCGTATGCTGTTTCAGTCTGTTACGTCTCCCCTCTCTAGGTTGGTACTTCTGCATCCAGGAAGGATTGAGGGTGCCTGTGACTGGGAAGTTTCTGCTCTCATGGGAGTGCTTATGCAGTGGTATGATCCCACCAAGATCAGGAGTTGTTCTAGGTGCACGTGCTGGATGCAGAAGTAGCCTCAGAAATACATATACTGTCATGTAACTGATGGGTGAAACTATGGCATGCATGGGGTTTTCGGCTTTCTCACAGGGACAGCCAGGAGTGAAATACACTAAATAGATTGGACAGAGAGGGGGAAAAAAAGGATGGTTTGAAAAATGGAATTACATCTGGATATCTAGACATAGGTATATGATGGTGGGCTTTTATTTTCCCTTTCCATCAAGGTATGAAACTTCCCATTTGATTTTTTTCAGTAGAGGAAGTGACAGTTCAAAGCTGTCATGGGTAAGCGATGCTAAAAGCCAGGCATACTGCTTCCACTCTTGACAGAAGTAGTTTCAGAATATGGAAGCAAAAGTGACAATCTGATGGACAAGAGGAGAGGGGAATGTAAAGACAGAATAAGCACCAGGCATGGTGATGTGCAAACCAAGTTCTTCACTCCAGGTCTATTCAGTTTCTAAATTCATTTAATAAGTCGATATTCTTGTGCTCTTTGTTCCGTTTGTATATTCTCCACAGTGAATTTCTCCACATACTGAAAGAGAAAAATGGAAAGCCTGCACAGTGTAGGAGCACATCATCAAGCAGTGGAATGTTCAATAATTAATTTTCTGCCAGGAGCTTTTTTTTTCCCCTCTTTCTTTCTTTCATTTCAACACCAGCAGGAACATTTTGTTACAACACAAGAATATTTTAAAATCTTCCCTACTGGAAGCTTCATTTAGGATCATCAGAAATCTACTCCCTAACGTGGTGAGCTGCACTCAGTGGAAGGACACCACATCCTCCACAGGAATTATTCTCTTTTAGATGATATTTTGGTTCTGTGCTTTGCAGTAGTCTGGATGTATTTTTAGTAGTGTGTATCTTTCCTTACATTCCTTGGAATTAAATATGCAGAGATGAGTACTTGCGCAATCATGTTTTGTCCATCTCTGGCAAACAAGTGCTTTTACCACCATTTAAAAATAATGGAGAGTTCAATGTTCATTTCATGTGGAGAGGAAGTGGGCTGGGATGGTAGAACTCTATCGTTCCTCTCTCAGAGGACTAGACAAGCAATGCAAAGTCCTGCTGCTTGTCATTTTGTTGCTCATGGTTTGGTCCAGAACCCGCAGAAATCCGTCAATGTTTATTCCTTCATTCAGTGGATTTAAACTTTTTTATTATTCAGTGGATTTAATTTTTTTTATTTTCCTGAGTCTCAGGCATGCTCTGCTGAGGATTGCATGGCCTTTACACATGTTTGGAAGGCTATAAAGGGATGTACTATAGTGTTGTCAGAAATAATGAATAAAAAAGAAAAATGGTGACAGGCTGGAAGAGCTAAGCTGACTGAAAACCAACCTTGCTGGTTCCTCATCATTGCCCTAGTTTGTACCCGTGAGTGAATCACTTAGTCACAAACTTCCAGGACTCTGATATTGTGTGTTCCCATTTGGATTCTTAAGATCTAGATGTTCTAAGCTTTGGACAGAAGTAACTGCAGTTGTCACTGATAGGCACCTCGGCTTCCTTTGAGGTAACAGGTCCCAAATGTTGTATCTTAAGATATAATATGGATGCTTAACTCATAAAGCATAGCTCTGGCAGTGAGAGTATCTACCTGCATTTACCTTGAGGGGTGTAACCATCTCTAATGGACAACCAAAGGCAGGTGTTATTGTCAATCTCGAAAATGTTTCTCCCAGTATTTTTTTTATGCACTGGTGTATGAAGCATTATGCTTATGACTTTTGCACTTAACTCCAAAGAGTAATCATTTTTTTTTTAATTAGAAGATACAGCAGCATTCAGCCTGTTTGCTATAGTTTGACATGCCTTTCAAACGCCTGGAAGTTTTACAAATAGAGGGAAACCTTTTCTAAGATATTTATTTATCCTGACAAAAGTAAGGTGCTGTAACTGCTCACTACTTTAACTCTTCCATAACTTGTTGACATATTTAGCAGGATTTCTTTCTGCCTATAGACATGGTCATTTCAGTGCAGCTCTTTGTAGATTTAAGTGACATTTGGAAAGATTAAATTGCCTGGAGAACCTTAGTAAAAGCCCTGTAGATTTACAAAGTTATCCTGTTCTATATGAAAGTGGAGTTAAATAGGCCTGAGTGTTATAAATGCAAACCCCCAAACTAAAGATTCAGATCCAGGTATAAGAAACCAAAGATCATGCTGGAAACCTTTATGTTCTGATGGGGAAGGTCTTTGTAAGGGCAATCTCATACCCGACAGTATTTATCAGCAATGGAAGGAAGATTTACCTGCTGCAGATGTAGGAAACCCTGGCACTGAAATAAAAGAAGCAGTGAGAGGTAAGGCAGAGTACAGTTTGCATGTTTCAGCATGCAGTTTTAACAAGGTCAATGCCTAATTTCTCTAACAAATTAGAAGTCTGGGCTCTCTGTCCCATTGCATGGATGAAATTACACCAAATTCAAATCATGCCCAGTAGCTCCACAGTCAAATGAACACTTACACCCATGTATTAACTCTTCAATGTAAGAAAGACTGTGTTTAGCATGCAGGCACGGACCTGACTGAAGGCATGAGGTTGGTCAGGTGTCATTCATCACCACCACCTTCTCTGTCTTTCCTTGTTGAGCCATTGTTCAAGCACTGGCCAGCCTTGGTGTTAGGAGAGCTAGTGACATCTTAAACCATATCTTTTACTTGGAGTTGAATGGCATTAGTTTAAAAATTACAAGGCTACAAAACATTGTGTTAAATCTAGTGCCAATTTAAAAATAAAAAGTACTTCTCATAGTTTCATAGAATCATTTAAGTTGAAAAAGGCCTCTAAGAGATCATCAAGTCCAACTGTTGACTTAACACCACCATTCCCACTAAATCATGTCACAAAGTGCCATGGTGGCATGTTTTTGGAACACCTCCAGGGATGGTGACTCCACCATTTTCCTGGACAGCCTCTTGCAATGCCTAACTACTCTTTCAGTGAATAAATTTTTCCTAATATTCAACCTGAACCTCCCCTGGCACAATTTGAGGCCATTTCCTCATGTTCTATCACCAGTCACCTGGGAAAAGAGCCTGACCCCCCACCTCACTACAACCTCCTTTCAGGTAGTTGTAGAGAGCGAGAAGGTCTCCCCTGAGCCTCCTCTTCTCCAGATTAAACAACCTCAGTTCCCTCAGCCACTCCTTGTAAGACTTGACTCACCAACTTTGTTGCCTCTCTCCAGGTTATTTTTTGTTTTGTCCACTCAGCTTGGACACAAATTCAAACAATTTTCTTTTCCTAAAGTCAATTTCAAGATTATGTCACTTGCATCCTGAAGTATGTGTAACATTTACTCTGAAAATACTACAAAGGGATGACTTGGTTTCCTTTTTCAGGTTTAAAGGCAGATTTCTATTGGACTAGAAGAAGCAACCTTGGGCATTTTGCCTTGTCAGTGTCCAGTTAAATGTTATTTGTTCCTGTACTATGATGTTTAAACTTACCGTTGCTGCGGAATGATTGTTAAGAGCTTATGTCTAAAGGGGAAAAGCCAAATGTTATCTGTTTTGTCTTGTAGAAGTCAAAAAGAGTCTCAAATTTACATTTTCTGGAGAATATGTTGCCAGATAAGCAGTGACATCTGTGTCAGTGCTGGGGTGGTGAAGGGCATCACATCAGTTCTTAAGCAATAAGTGTCTTTTGCTATATGCTATTCTATTTTTATTTCTCCCCAACCAGTTAAATACAGGGACTGTAGGTGGAGGATTGCAGGATGGATTTTACTTCATTATAATTGCTGCATACTTGTCTTCAAAGAGCTGAGCTATGTTTTAGCTGTGCTTTCAGTCTTCATAGCCACAAACACAAATTTAAATGGGCATCCTCTAAAGATGCTCATAATAGCAACAGCCTGGATATCTACAAATACCTGAGGACATGTAGCCTGCAGAGAGGATTTCTTTATAAAACCAGAAATCCTACTGAATATGAAAAGATGTTATCAAAACCACTTAAAAGATCACTCTAATTTCATTGCCCATTACTCAGCTCAGTGGTGTGATTCAATACATAGTTGTATGTTGGATTCTGTTTATTTTCCACTAATTCACACATCATAAAAACATATTTTATGCTGTAGTATCTTGAAAATTATTCATGACACTTACTGGTGTAATTCAGACCCAGTGAATCTATGAACAAACTGCCCTGTTTTTTATACTTCTTGTGTTAACATCTTTTACTATGTGTAGTCAGAAATGAGAACCTTCTACAGCAGTGTCATTGATTGGATTCTTTATGGAGATTTTGGGGGTGAGGGTTCGTAGCAAATTCTAGTTGTTTACAGAATCAGTGCTTACTAAATATGTGCCACAGGATTACTTTCAAATAGAAATATTTGTATTCCAGTCCTTGTCTTTAATGCATATATCTCTTTGGATCTTCATCCTATCCCATCCTAGTTAAGATTGAGGATGAGTGCATTTTGTGGTGTCCCAAGCTGGGCAAAGAAGCCTCTGCTCTTGCACAGTGTCCGTTACCAGGAGACATGGCTGTTTTGTGGTGTAGCTTTACACTCCAGCTAGACCCCAGCCCTGCAGTGCAGATCCCACAGGCTGCAGTGCTGCCTCACTCAGTCTGGTGGTGCTCCTTACCTCTGAGTCCCTGCTAAAATCAGCAATGCTCTACCCACAAAATGGCCCAGCTAGATCACATTGTAGTATCAATGCCTTCATGTGCACAGGGACTTTCAGTATAAGGCCAAATCTTTCTTGAAGGTAGTAAATAATTTTCTGCTTGTCTGTACTGGTGGGTTTGTGGCTTTTTGGGCAACTAGACTTCTCAGTTTTCCATTTCATATTCGAGTGTATAATTAACTGCCATCACAGTGAATGACATGCTGCTGCTGTTCTTATACTGGGACTCTCAGGGCAGGTGGTCCACGTTTTAGCTAGACTTACATGAAAGCTCCAGTTTAGGTCTTGTACCTGGGATTGTCCCTCAGAGGGACTGAAATTCTCTCAAGTGGCTGTTCACTGTGGCTCAGCAGTGGCAGTCTACAGGTTAACAACAAGCACTTAAAAGAAAGCATTTTGTGTCTTGCACCAGCAAGAAGGTGTTTACAGAGGAGAAAATGGACTTCAAATAAACTGCCTATGTGCATTTTTTCCCTCCCCACCCAGCTTACCGTCACTGTTAGTGGTAACGTAGCAGGGTCTTACTGTTTTGGACCTCAGAATGCTTCACAGAATCACAGAATGTTAGGAGTTGGAAGGGACCTCAAAAGATCATCTAGTCCAACCCCCCTGCCACAGCAGCATTCCCTAGACCAGGACTTCATGCGTTAGTACTTCTGAAACCTGTGAAAGGCCTTTGATGCACACGAATCTTGCTAGTGCCTTGTAACTCAAGTGCTCATAGTAAGCTGGTTTTATTCTTCCAGCCTGTTTTTCCTATCTTTTTTTTAAAGAAATCCCAACAGTGCAACAAACCCCTTGATGATCAGGTGTCTATGCCTTATTCGTATGTTGTGAGAGCCGTTATCACAGCCTGAACTGTCCACTTCAAGGGACTCCAGCTGAAGCTCTGAATTGCTGCCAAAGCACAGGGACTGGTTGCGTGCAGGAGCTGTCCTGTCTTGCACTGATGATCAGAAGTACTTTGCAAAGACTGAAACAAAATGGCAAAGAACTCTCTGATGTGTATCAATAGGTGTTTTGCGTATGCAGTCAGTGTAGTTCACAACCAAAGGCTGATTATGCTTATCTTGGCTCAGTGAAAAATGGGAAGGGCAACAGAGTCCTGGCACTGTGACAAATGAAAGCAATGTTAATGAAGATAACTGTTAAAATCTGATCCTTCATATGACTGTGTCTGGACATGTGATTAAAACTTTCTGGCTCTTGCTGATGTTTGTGATAAACAGTAACTGCAGTTATACCTTAATAAAGATGTAGTATTTGTAAATAACATAGTATGAAATGTCTACTTCAGACTCATTGTCTGGGATATATGTAAGGAAAGAAACATAAGTCTGTCTGGGCTGTTTTCCCAGGGAGGGTAACCAGGCAAACAAAAGTGGGCAAATGGGGGAGTGTGGTCCTCAGAAACCTCATGATAGCACAGGAGGGACTGCAGACAGCACCTTCATGTGATACTTAAAATTGGTAAATCATAAAGATCTTGCCCAAATGACAAGACAAGCCTTCAGAGACAAAACTCTCATTCAGTCTCCCTTTTTGACAAGACACTTGTCTTGTTTCTGGTACGAATCCTGAATGATCCCAGCAGTTACTGTTCAGAGTAGCTTGGAAGACTTTGGTCCCAGTCCTTGTTCTCAGGTTCCACAACAAGTAGGGGACTTCCCAGCCCTGGTGAGTAATGCCACTAAAAAACATTTAGTTCCTGTTACTCTCAGAGTTTTGGGGGTTTGTGGGTGTTTTTTGTTTGTGTTGGTTTTTTTTCTAAAGATCTCCCTGGATACAGGCGAGGAGTGATTTGAAAATGTAGGGACTCTTGTGTGAGTTTTTCCATTTCTGCATGATATAAAGAAAAAAGTTTTTAAGAGACCTAATGTTGGCTAAAAAGATCTTGTGTGCAGCCTTCTTCTAAAAGTTAATATGATTATTGACCTTGGCTAAAAGAACACATAGTATGAATTTTTGCTAGCTAAGCTCCATTTCTTCTTGTGAAGGTAGATGGTCCTTTTGATATATTCAATGTTGGCCTTTCAAAACTTTGAAACACTGTGTTTATCAGAAGGATCAAAGAAGATGGGAGATTTAATTGTCTTCAAAAACTGTGTGTATCAAGAGGAAGCACCATGTTTTGGTTGCTAATACTGCTAAGGGACGCTATAAAATCTTTTGTCTGTAATGCTGCACTTGACAGTATCACTCATCATAAGTTTATTTTAATTTAAGAACTTGGAGGTCACGCCAGTGTGACTACTCTGAAGTCAGGAAGTGGTTGTGACCCTGGTGATGGTAGCCTGTGTCTGCAGGAGAAGGGCAGCGTTTGCTTCCCAGGCATCACCAAGAGTGGCCATCCTCAGGCGCTGAAAGGTCCAGGTGTAGCTGGGAAGAACTAGAAAGCTGATACCCATCTACCTCTCAAGACTCTTTGGAAACTAATTAACACAGTCTGTTATATTCAGGTTTTGTTTCAGCTGGTCAGATCTTGGGTACCTTTCAAATCTTTGATTTCCTGTAATCTGGGAGTGGTCTAAACATTTTTTTCATTTTCTATCCCACTAGGGGCTTTGGAGCAGGGATTTTTTTGTGCAGGATTCCAGGTTTTTTCATGGATCTCAAGTCCTTCACTTTTATGCTGAGACTGATGACAAAAACCAGTTGCAGAGGTTGTCTGGGTGCTTGCAGCAAGCTCAGATGAGACCCCATTTTGCGTCATTCAAGCCACTAGACAAGTTTGACATTCAGGCACTTAATTATGAAACAGACGTTCACTTGACCTCTTATATTCTCATTTCACTAATGAATCAGGAATTATGAAGAGTGACTGACTGCAGAGTTGCTGCCACTCATGCTCTATGAGCCAAAGTTTCCGCTTATTTCTTTTATCACACTAATGAACAGTTCTGGAGCCCAGACACAGGCTGCCTCTCAGAAGCTGCGTGGAAGACACAGCTTAATGTGCTAACCTGATCTCCACATGACAAGAAGATTGGTGTAGGCTGCCCACTGCATTTTGGCTTGCCAGTCTTGCTAACATGTGTCTGTTCATGCACGCTGCATCCTTACAGAAGGACGGGACTGTTCTGGGTGTGGAAGTAGCATTTAATAACTGTGGTTTTACAGAAAGAATCCAAGCTTGAGTTCTAGTACTCAGATAATATTGATGTACCTAGGCTTTCTTTCCTACTGCTTTTTGTTTGTCTTGACTAAAATGGAAATGTGTTCTTAATACATTCTAGCAGGGATTTATTTAATTTCTTTAGTATTTGAGTGTCTCATGGTTTTGGTGTATTTTTCTAGATGTTAGGGTTGGGGATCAAATGCAGAGGATTTGTTTCAAAGTTACACAGACAACCTAATGACATACTTTTCTGTATGTGAACATGGAAAATTTTAGTGGAGCAGGCCTTGAATGTTGGCCTTCTCTTTCCAAGGTGACCATTATAGCTGCCTCACCAAATTCCTCTCTTCACAACTTCTTTTTCTTTCCTTCACTATCTGACAGCAAAAGCTGAGAACATCATCTAACAATTCACATGAACTGTAATATGTATATGCTGCCTTATCTACCATAAACTTTTACAACTTGATAATTCACAAGAAGCTACAAACCCATCTTTTGTCCCAGCATATAGTGTTCTCAGGTTTGGTGGCAGGCAGTTTCCTTCTGGGTTTGCTCCTGCTCATTGATGTTCTTTCCAGCACACACCAGTTGGTATGAAGGCTGAGTACAATCAGATTTCATTTTGGCTTGGCTTAGGGGTTTTTTTCAATGCAACAAGAACAAACTGTTTGTGGAATGGAAGCAACCTGCTTTCTTCTACTTCTCTCTATTTGTGAAGATGTATTTCTTGAAGTTTCATGTTGGTCATCTTTATAAGTTACTATTTATCATCTTCATGTGAAACCTTTTTTTTTCCCTACAAGTGATTTGCAGTTACCTCAGTCAAGATCCAAATCAGCTGTGCTCCCACTGCCTTTTCCTACTGTTCTTTCAGTTCACTGAGTTTGTTCCAGGAGTTTTGTTTGCTCTGGTCTGATTGTGTGTTGCTAGACAGGAGATAAAGTTGAGATGGGGAAGGAAGAATACTTGCTCCTAGAAGCTGGAATAAGGTAATTAATGATGAACAACTCCAGGAACTATAATTTATTTTCTTTGAGGGATGAATGCTAATAAAAGTTTTCCATTTGCATGCATAAATAAATCAGATTATATTTTATCCCAGGCAGAACTTGCTGCCAAATCATAGTGTTCAGTTCTCAGAATCATCCAAATATTATTTTAACAGAGAGCAGTGCTATGCCCACTGTACTGAAACCCTGTCTCCCTTGTGCACGGGTCTGAAAGAGCTCAAAAAGGGAGAGAGGAAGACCAAGGCAGAGCATCCTTAAAGCATGGATGAGATACATTAGTTTGTATGAATGTAGAGAGACACCTACCTAAAGATGTCTGTCAGCCCTGGGTGATTATAAGGATATGTTCTGCAAGAGAAGGAAGTCAGAGGGTTAACAGGAACAAAATCAGAAATAGGAAAGCAATCAGATTCTGTTTTTCCTTTCTGCAAAAGTCACAGAGGAATGAGGCAGTTAATTACCTTACCTTGAAATGCAGTTTATAATGGAAGCTCTGCAATACCTGAGAGTATAAGCTGCTGTTACTTGAAGCCAGTTGCACCTGGTATCTGGTGGAGTTACACCTTGATAAGTAAGCCATTCTGACCTGCTCCTGGAAGATGCCTTTTCTTCTTTGTTTTATCTTCCCAGTTTCTCCAGGTCTTTGGTATTTGTCTGTTGATCTCCATCTATAGGCTTGGCTTCATGGCATGAGCAGAGGAAAGCATTGCTATTTAGTCTTTAGAGATAAATTATTAATACATAAAGGAATGAATAGATGACAGGTGCTTTGCTGAGCCCTTTCCCCTGACTTTTTCAATCCTGCCTCCCACTGGAGCATGGGAAGTGCTGAGACCTGGTTAGTTCTGAAATAGCCTTGAGTCTTACCTGTGCCTTCCTAGTGCACATGGGCAATGAATTGCAGTCAGCATGTGTGTGGGAGCTGATCCATTGCTTAAGGCTTCTTTGGGAACCCCAAAGAACAATAATATCCTGTTGACTAGGATTTTACTATTTATATCCACCAGCTGAGCAACCACCAACTCTGCCTGCTCCCTAGTTACCAGTCTGTAATTCTCTCTTTGGACTACATTGCATGGTTGGTGATAGGATTTTTAATTTCAAGGTGAATTTGCTTGAGACACTTAGAAGAGCAAATGCATTGATGAAGAAAGGCATCAGCTTTTCTTACTTTGTTAACCTGTTAGCTTTTTTGGTCATCAGGCAAAGAGAGTGGCAGGAAGCTAATAAAAAACTAAGGGGTACCATTAATAAACAATGCAAACCTATAGCAATGCAAAGAGGATAACAATTAGATCCCTTATAGGTATATTTGTGGAGAAGTGCTGACATACACCTTTAAGATCAAAGACTGAATCCTGCCACCCACATACTCTCCCAGCAGTTTATTCCTTTTTTTCCATTTTTTCCCCCCCTCCATGTTTTTCTGCAGCAGATTTTCAATCTACTTGGGTAGAAAAGATGTCATCTTCTTCCAGAAGAACCCTATAAAAAAATCCATAGGGAAAACCATGTCAAATTTAGCCTGATATTTTCTAGGCTGCATTTTTAGAGGAGAGCCTTTTAAGAGAGGCTGTACAATTTGCTTCAAAGAGAAAAAAATACAGTCAAACCTGTGGGAGTGTGCTAGAGTGAAGTGAAAAGACAGCAACTATTTCACTGCAAGCTTTTATGAAGGTTTTTGAGGCTCCTGTCAGAAATGAAAGTGTGTTAATAATGGGACTTATAAAGTCCAATTGCTTTGGCATTGATATGGATAAACCCCATCACGAGGGTAGGAGGTTAAACCTGATCTGAATCAAAAGCAGCCTCTGCTCCCAGTTTGAGCTATTTTTAACCCTATCAACACGGCTCACATAGTTCCCTAGTTTTCCTTCGGTGTTATTGTGCATGCAGGTCTGTGGCCATGACTTCTAGAGACTAGGTCTTTTTCTGAAAACCTTGCTTGTGTAACCACCAGGGAAGCACCTTGTAGCTCTTGGCTTACCAGTTCTATCTTCTCCACACTCTAGAAATATGATGGCTGTGCACAGTTCCCCTTTTCTGTGCTGTTGCTCCCCAGCTCTGCCTTTTGAGGTTTTCTGGTACTCATTCATCCTCCTTGTTAAAGCACTGGAAGCAAAATAGAGGGCTTGTTCAGCAGTTAAAAGTGAACTAGGAGTACTTGGAGAAACCAGTATATTTTCTGAAACCATTTTTTAATTATAGTGAAAGCTTTGTGCTTTTAGAAAGTTTGGAGTATTTTTGGTACCATCTGGACACCTAAGCTTGGACAACAAATCACTTCTGACATAATGACGACAGTGTATAATACTGTGTTCTTCTAACCCATGTCTCATTAATGTGGAAGCACATGGATTTTCCTGCAAAATGTTGATTCACCATCTGTGCTAGTTTTCTTTGTATGAAGTAAAAGGCTGCCCTTTGTGTTGTAATTGCAATGGACCCATTCTGCTTTTAATGACTTCTCTCTCTTGGACCAAATGGGTAGGTCACAGAAAAAAATAAAACTACACCAAACAGCACTTACTGCTAATGCTTATTTACTTTACTTCCAGTGTGGGAGCTATCAAAATGTATTAAAGGTGGAAGTTACAAGACTAGGTGACATTTTTCTGTTCTAACTTTCTATTTCCCATGCTTTGGCTTTAATTTTCTTTTTTGGGCTGTAAACCCTTTGTCTTGGGGAAACTGAATTCCTTGTATGCTCTTTGTAGATGTCAAAACCTAAATTGGAGAGTCTGTAAAAGACAGTAACGTTCCTAGAATTAAAATGGTACAGGAAGGTTTAAAATGGTATAGGTGTGAGTTGTCCATTGAGTGAGTTGCAGCTTGCTTTGAGTCGTGTTGCTCCTCACTTCTAAAGTAGCTTAGAGGTTGTCTGCCTTCAGAGCTAGGCATTGACTTTTTGAGTCTGGTCTAAGTCTGGGGATCCTCATCTTCATTTTACTTCTCTACTGGCATTTGAACTGTTCTTTAAATTCTTCAGCCTTCATTGTGAGGCCTTTTATATTTACAGAGTAATAATTAAGATTCTTATATGGAAGCTGTTGCAAAGCAGCCTGTCTCTTCACTGTCATGTGATTTGAAATATCACAGAAGGAATGTTTTACTTGCTGTGAAGTTTTATTCCACTATCATATAACTGGTAGCTTCATTTATACTATTGAGTTTCACAGGCCAGTACTGATAGTTTCCAGATGAAACTAGTGAAATTCAGGGATCTTTATCCATCTTATTTTTTTTCTTAATTCCTCTCAGGTCCTTCTGTTTTTCATATTATTGACCCTGAGAAATAGGTGGAACAACTTTACCTGAGTAAATAAGTATATTAATGGTAAAATTTAATCTTCTTGAGTAAATTCATGAGCATAATGTAAGAGCACAGTACAACTGAAGGACAGATTCTGTTTTCTTGCACTTTCAGTAGTTTTACTTCTGCAGCCTCATGGAGATAAACTGCTTTATGGAAGATGCTGATCTGCATTTGATTAATGAGCTTTTGAGTTAGTTTTCATATCTCAGTAAATAATACCAAAGGGAAAGAAAGGGCTTAAAAAGAGATGTGTTGTGAAAGGGATGCAGCATATCAGTCATGGTGTTGGACTTCTCTAAGGCTGCAGCAGGAGAAGACACTTAGAACAAGACAGCAGGAGGAAGACTTCTCTGAAAGTTCTGGAGTAGGAGAAGCTGGCAAAGCAGTAACACAACTAATCCCTGTGCTTCAGGGGCAAGTCCATCTTTCTTCAGAAACAATGAATGACTTGAGCCTGATTCAGTAACAAATTGGAAACAGCAATAGGGAAGCCTTTATTAGCTCCTTCAGGCTAACTTCTGATGGGGTCTAGCAAAGTTGAAGCAGCAGTGGCAGGCAGCAGTTAGCAGGTTGTTATCAGAGAATTGGCTAGAACAGTGTTTTCTGAAATGAGAGAAAGTAAATAGGAGAGACTATTGCATGTAGATAAAAGCCTGCAGTTTTGCCTGCTGGGATGAGAAAATCCAAGGGTGTTTGCTGGGGACACGGAGGAGGAGGTGGTTATTTTGATGCTTTGTTCATGACTTAAATCCACCAAATTATGCTCGTGTGCAAACTTCTGTATCCATTATCTCTTATATTTGACTTCATCCTCCCTACTTGTCATATTAATACATTTGCCTGCAACTGGAATCTGATCTTGCACCCACTGAATGTTTTGCTATTGAGCTCAATGGGGCTAAATCTGGCTGCTGCAGTGGCGGAGCTGCTCATCTCTGCTGGTCTCGTGTGCATGGAGTTGCATGCTAAGGCTCTGAGCACACAGTGAAGATCCTCCAAGGGCTACAGTATGGCTGCAGGCAGTTTATATAAATATATATCTGCCTGCAGTCAAAAAAGCTGAATATACAGAAGTACATACCAGAATTAGATGCAGATCCTTGGATCAGCAATTGTCCTTGGTTGGGATGTTCTCAGATGGGTGAGGAGCACATCTGTGCAAGAGGAGTGTTGTGGAAGCCCCTTGGTGGATGTTACAACAGCTTTGTGTGTGTATTTGCCCAGGTGTAGGAGTCATTATTACGGCTTCTGGCCTACTTCTCAGCAAAGCAATTAGGAAGTCCGAAAGGTCTTGCCTCAAGGCTCTCACAATTCATGAATTATGCACTTAATTCTGTATCCTGCCTTCCATTTGTCTAACATGCTCTTTCAGAGCATGTAATGTCTTATTTTCCCCTCACATAAAAATTCAACAGCCTGGTGCCCAGAGCAGGAGAGCAGGAAAGCCTATTTGTCATCTCTTTGCAACATGCAACTTTTTGTGGTTTTGTTGTTGTTGTTGGTTTAGGGTTTTTGTTGTTGTTTTGGGTTTTTTTTGTGTTTATGAAAGAAAATGCTTTTTGCCAGACAGTAATATCTTTAGACTATTCAGTACCTCCCCTGTTGAGAGTCCCGAGAGCAATAGCAATCTGCTGGGCATTCGGCAGCAACAGCTGCTGCTTGCCTGATGCCATTAAAACACAGGTTTAGCATTTATTTACAGTACCATGGAGCCCACTCTGATATGGTCTAGCCGAGGAATAATGTAGAGTATGTCTGCATGAGTATACTCCAAAGTTAATCCACATTAACTTTCCTGAAAGTTGATTAAATCACTCTGGATGCTGGTGTGACAGTTCCTCTGTTCTACCTCTACTCTAACAAAGGTGGCTCTACCTCAGCTGTTTCTAGTTAAATGTAAACTGAATTAAGGATGCTTTTTTCCTCTGCTTGTGTTTTACATGAGGCAAGCTGTTAGTGGCATGGGTCTGTTGCTGCCTGTTTGAAGCTGGCCAAAGACCCTACAGCGCAGTTGGATGCAGACCAAGCAGTGAGGGTGGCATAAGAGAGAACTTTGACCTCCAAGCATGTGCTTTGTGCCAGGATCAATACTTGTGGATCTTGGCTCAGTCACAGCTACCAACACTGAGGCTGTGACAGGAGAGGCAGGCAGAGGAGTGGTTTAGCTGGAAAGGCTGAACAGAGTCCTGTCCTGCCAGAGCAGTGAGGCTGAGGCTAATTTGTGTGTAATTGTGGCTTTTGCTTTTGTCATTGCCTCGAGCAATGAGGAGTTGTGTGGCTACTCTAAACAAATGTAGGGTAGGAAAGAAATTCGTGTGCTTTTCTGTCACAACAAGAAGCTCACTGGGGATGTCTGCACTCTTTGTAATAACAAGGATTCTGAAAAAGGGTCACATGTCTGTGTGGAGGGTATGTTGACTGTGCAGGTGACAAGGCAGGGTTATATATCTTGATGTGCTCAGTTCCTGGAAGCAGTTTATTAGACCTCTCCAGACTTAGGATGCTCCAGGGTAAATTCTGCTTCCTTAAGCTGTGTATTACCTGTTCAACTACTGATCTGTTGGTTATGATCATTCCTCCAGTCTCACAAAAAAATGCTTTCCTGATTCAGTGCCATGACAGTGAATGTGGAACTAAAAATGGCTTTCGGCCACTAAAGAAGCTTGCTGCCGCCACCTTTCAGGAGTCCCCAAGGAATCTGAGACGCCTTCAAGAGAGCCATCTGTCTCTCAAATCAGTTCTTTGAGATACAGACCCACCCACGCCAGCGATGGTAATTCCAGGCAGTGTCAGCTGGAAGGTAATTTGGTGCCAATGCCCCATCGTTTTGCTGCTGGGAATTCTCCATGGATGCCAGGATTGCAGCATGTAGGGGTGGAGGGACTCACAGATCTAATCGTGCTTGCAAAATGGCACAGGCTTTGTTTCCAGTACCGATGTTGCTGTGCTTTCTTTGCCCTTCTGCACTGAAAATCCTGTCTGCTTACGAAAGTCAGTTATAAACTGAGGCTGGAAGTCTACAACTTCCAGCAAATGTAAAATTTAATTGTTAGGATGAGAAGTATTTGGGTAGGGAAGTTGCTGCCATGATATAAGCACGGCAAAGTTTCAAGGGAGATGTAATGTCTTTTATTAGGCTGACTGATAAATTGTTCTGTTGTTTTTTCAACTCCCATTTGTTGGCCTAATAAAAGCTACTACCTCACCTAAGACTTTATTTGTGGTATGCTTATTTGAGTAACGAATGAAGTGAAAGTGGTTATGTTTTCAGACTGCAAACTATGAATCAAACAAATTCAAGGTTAGTTAGTATAAATCCATCTTATTTATTTCCTTGATTATGTTGCATTTGTTCTCTTATTTGTGACCATTGAGAAAAAAATAGGTTCTTTCATTGATACAGAGTAATCTCTTGAGAACACGTCACTGCTTCAATAGAACGACTACAAATATATAAGATTACAGCAGTGACTGACTGAGAATGACAAGTAACCAAAGCACAGCCAAAGTCTAGCCTAACTGCAGTTGCAAAATGTGAAATTTTGGCTTTGATAGGTAGCAAACAGGTGGATTAAACTAAAATGATGGGCAGAAGAACGTTGTTTAGATATGTTGCCATAACCTGAGTTTGCCAGGGTCTGCTTGGTCCCTCAACAAAGTCGCTCAGCAATGGTTTATGACAAAAAGCAGTGCATAAAATGTGCTTATCCAGTCTGCAGTCTTGTTAGTAATTTTAGCATGTATAATGTATCAAAACAAGAAGCTTCATTGCTTGAAATGTAAATACTATAAATCATACATACATTTTCCCTAGCTTATTTGACTGTGTAGGGCGAGGCCTATTTGAAGTTCAGCCTACCTTAGTTTATTTATGCATGGAAAGTACTTGAGGAGCACTCCAGGGAGGAGACACGTGCAAAGGTTGGGAAATGCCTGAGTGTATCCCAAGCCCTCTCCAGGCTATCATGTCGATCGAGGATCTAATGTTCCTGGGAGCAGGGTTAACATTGAATTCACCTTTTTTGTTCTTGCTATAGCTAGCAGAGTGAAGTGGAAATGTACTTTAATTTACTAAAACAAGGTTTGATTTACTAATGAAAGAATCACATTTTGGAGAGCTTTGGTGTCAACAGTAGGGAGGTTATTTGGCCTGCTTGCTTTAAAATTATTTTGGCAAATGTTTCATTGAAAGTACGATCTACTCCTATCTGCAGTCAATGTAACTGTTGGTATGAAACACCTGGAAGGTCCCTCATGTTGTCTTAGCCCTCACTAAAGCTGTTCCTGTCTCATAGCGTCAGCTCTTAATGACAAACACCTTGAGTCACAGCATTTTGCAGTGGCTAGATGCGATTCCTGAACCTAGCTCTCCTGTATCATAAACCCTCCCGGGACTCTCTTTACAATTTTGGCTTAATAGGTGGCATATCTCTCTCTTAAGCCCTAGATAACTGGAAGTTGGACATCCTCAGCAAGTCATATAGACTTCCTCTAGGGCCATGATTTTTTTCCCCTAATTTTGGTGGTTGTTTATAGTACTTAAGAATGTGTAATGCGAAATGCCTGGCTTGAAAAGGACTCTCTCTTGCTGTGAGAGAATTAGGCTCAGTTTCTGTCTTTGCTGTAACTCCACAGACAGAAAAAGATTTGGGGCCAGCAGTGTAAACGCTGCAGACTACAGTGTAAGCCCTGCTACTGCCAAAAAGGCAGAAGTGGCAGGGGGGAGGCAGAAGTTGCCCTGATTCCTTTTGACAGAGTCAGAAAACATGAATCCTCTCTGCCAAAGGAAGGCTGCCCTGCTCGATCACAGAGATTCCTCGGTCATGTCAACCTATGTTAATGTGCCACACATGGTACAAGAGCAAATAAAAGAGCAGAGAGTTCTCAGCAGAGCACCCTCTGTCCTACATAAATGGCATCTTGTTTTGGCAGATTGGCTAGTCAGTTTTATTTCATTTTGCCAGCATAAACTCCTTTCCTTTTTCTTCTGTGGTGTTTGTAGTGAAGTGTGAGCCATTTGTTAGTGGTATGTGGTCCTTACCATGTCTGCCTTAGAAACCTCAAGGTTTCATCTGCACCTTCCTGGATGGAGACTGTAACATTACCAGCAAAAGCCAATTCCCCACTGCCACTGTGTATTCTGAGTTCAGCCTTATCTGCTTACCACATTCCTTGTTTTCTTTGCTAATGCAGACTGAATATCAACTGTTTATGCACAGGTAAAACTGTGTTTATGAGAACTGAGTCAATCAGGTTAGTGCTGAATTATTGGTACAACTAAGTAAAAAAAAATCTTGCATATGATTGGGATGTTCATCTCTGGAGCAAGGCAGGGTGCTTTGACTTACTTCACAGAGGTCCATTATGTCTCTTGCTGGCCTAAAAAGCAGTTTGGTGTGGAAAAGATCAAACAACTCTATCAAATCTGAGTTTCTGTTAATCTGAAAAAAAAAATACTGTCAGGCGATTTCAGTTTTAGGTCTTTTTTCATGTTGTTGCTTTGTTCCCTTGGCCTCTTGTTTACCATCCGACCAGTCTAAAATAATAAAATATCATTAAATACTTTGTAATTAATTCAAAGCTCTGATAGTAGTAAACCTGTTCTTGCAGAGTTCATTGTTTTTTTTAGCAAAGCATCCAAGCATTGAGCAGAAGGCAGCTCTAGTCCTTCCTCCCTGATAAAATCTTTTTCTGTTCAGAGAGAGTATTTTTGTGTGCAGAACTTAAATAATACTCAAAATGTAACTTTGTTCTAGTAATGTTAACTGTTTTTAACCAACCATTAGAGTGTTATTACGAAGTGGAAAGCCCCCACAACACCCACTCACGTAGGTGCTAACTCTCTTCAGCAGCTGCCTGGCAGTGGTCTCCCTGTCACTTCTACCTTAGTATTGCGTGCCACCTTGTACGTGTCTAAACTATACAGAGCTCGTCTGGAGAGAGACTGGAAGTGCTTCAGGGTAGTAGCTTTGTTTGTATGTGTGGCTATGTAGTCTGGATCAAACTCTCTTTGATTTTAAACTCTGCTAATAATTAACCCTCAGCTTGTAGTAACTATGCAGCATAATGATAACCACACCACTGGCTCCTGTCCACAAGGTTGTTAGGTACACATTACACGGCGTATCCTTTCCACCTTGTGTCTGACAACTGATGTCTGTGAATGGATATGAAAACATCTAAACTAAGGACACTTCCAAGTACGTTTTCCTGAATTCTGTTACTTTATAGGCAGATGTCAGTTCATCTGTATTTTGACCTGTTATGTCAGGCTTGGAGAGTTTGCTTCTTGCGGAGACTTTATTAAGCTCTTGAGCACACATCGTGGGCTGTGTTCTCAATTTTGCATTAGTCATGGTGCTTTTTCATGTTAAACTTGTTTGACTATAATCTGTGTGAGATTAAGTCTACATCTGCTTTATCTAGATTTTTTTTCCCAGTTCCATGTTACGTGAAGGTGGGTAAGCAAAGCAATAGTTGGGTCTCTGTTTCTCATCGGTCTTTCTTCTTTGGAAGACGCAAAGAGGTGGCAGGGGTGTTTCTTGCTGCTGATTGCCAGTGCTTTCATAGCTTATGCAGAAAACATTTCTAAGAGGCTCAGAAATTAATGTAATTTTTGCCTAAAATACCATCTACTTTAAATATCAGCTGGTCTTTCCTGTTGGGTGCTTATTTCCTTTGCCTTAGCTGCAGTCCCTCGACTGATCATCATCAGGACCGAAAACCTGGAAAAGCCAATTTGGCTGCAGAGCTGGATGATTGACTCTCATTCTGGTGGCTGAACCTCAGCAAGGAGAAAATTTTAGTTGCAAACCAAAGGGAGCTCACACAGCCTTGGAAGGGGGAAGAGGAGCAGAAAACCCATCTTCCCCCCTGCCTGACCCAGCATGATGACTCTGCATCTCCCTCTGCAGATGGGCTGTCCTCAGTCTCCCAAACAGCTGATTTACAGCCTGTCCTTAAGTGCATGTGTGAAGGAAGGGGAAAACTGAGCTGTAGTTAATCTCAGGTTTCTAAGCAACCAGGTAATTCCCTGCAGCCGATCCCTGAAGGGAAATTCCTGTTTTCTTGCACCCCTGCTCAGCTGCAGCAGAGGATATCACCACCTCTGCCTTCTCCAGCTTCAAGAACATGGGGACCCGGGGTGCTGCAGTTTGAGGATGGTTACAGCTTTTCAGCATTTCTCCAAATGCTGTGGGAGAGGGCAAGGAAGCACAAAAAGGGAGCTTTGTTAATAATCTGTAACAGGTAAGATGGTGTTCATTGAAAAATCAATAGAATAGAGGGCTTGAAAAGTTTTAATGTTTTGCCCAGGGCTAAACCAAAAATCACAATCACAAGTGTAGGGGCTTTCTCTGCTCCATAAAGCATAAAAATGTCTGAATAATGTATTGCAAATCCTGTTTACAGTGAAATTTCTGTTTGCTGTAAAGTTTTGGTGATAAAAATGTCTGAATTATGTTTTGAGCCTGTTTGAGCCCCTCAGAGTGATTATAAGGGGCTACCATTTTATTAATAAAAGATTCCCAAACTTGAGACTGTAGAAATAGAAGGTAGAGGAAACTGAGGTCAAATGAGATCTCTGAGCTTCTCCACTGTCTGAAGAATGTGGATGCCTGGCTGGGCCTCCAGAATAGTAATTACTAGACTTTTTTTTTTTTTTTTAAGGTAGCCACATGAACCATACACAAGCAGTTATACTGCAGGGACCTAAATCTGCTCAGCTCCACTAATGAAGGTGACATGTGGTGAACCCAAAGGTGCTGGAATGGTGCAGGAAACGGGGCAATTAAACCAAGTCCCAGCTCCAGCCCCAGCAGGGAACCTCAGAGCCTGCTCTGTGAAGCAGGGCTGAAGAACTTGAGAAATGCTCCTGTGGGTCCAGGTACATGTTTCTCTCTTGCTGAATGCTACCCATTTGACCAAATATAAATGCTGGTTAGACTAGGGGAAAAAAAACCCGTAAAGAATACAAGCAGTAGGAATATACTTAAGGAAGATGGGCATCCCCAGGCCATGAGGGACAGATGCATCACTGTCTTGGGGTTTGGGCTTTTTGGCTTGCCTGGTGGTAATCAGAAGCTCAGCTGAGAACCAATCCCTGCTGTCTTTTGTCCTATGTATTGATAAATATGTGCTATTGGCCAGTGTTGCACATGAGATTCTGGGTCATGTGGTCTGATCCAGCTTTTTCACTGTCCAGAAAAAAAGCACACTAAGCCACCCTGCCTGAGGATCTTACAGCTTGGCTAACCAGATGCTGGAAACAGATTTGTTTAGAATAAGTCTACAAGCCTGATGCATTTAAATGTGTAACAGGCATGCACTTTTACAAGGTGGAGTATTGGAGCAGGTAAACTTTTGGCAATATTGCTTCAAAGTGCATTGTATTCTGAGTTTTACCTTGTGGAAAGGGTATTCATGAAATGGCCTTGCCTGGAGCTGACGTGCTGACCAGGCGCAGCACCTTGTCCTGTGTAACTCCTCACCAACCCCAGGAGAGCCACAGAACCACACTTCTGTAATGGACAAGTAGCTTCTTCCCCAGCATCACCCTAGCACTTCACTGGTTTGTCTTCTTGTAACCTAACAGGAGGTTGACTTAGACACAACCAACTGAATGGCTGCCTTGCCCATCGTGCAGCCAGTGCACGGGCTTGCTTCTCACAGGGATCCACAGAGGAACCCAACCAGGGCTGCCTGGAGCCGGATGTTTTTTTATTTCAAGGCAGGAAATGTTGTCAGGGCAGATTACATGAAATGGCCAGGAAATCTTCCAGAAAACTCATTTTCATCTTGGGTCTGGATATGTTTATCTCTTTTCATGTAGCCATAGAAGAGCATGTATCTCAGGGCAGTGTGGTTCATAGGCTTCTGCTCCAACTAACAGCAGCGTGGCAGGTCCTGTGTCCTTATATGAGGCTATGTGTAGATACCAAGGAGTAGTGTTTGGCTGATATCTGGGAGCATGTGCAGAGTAGTAGGAAGCACAAACCTCTCTTGTACCTTTGTTGAGGATCTGAACATGGCTAAAAAGGAAAGAGTAATGGGCAGGAAGTGCCTGAGAAGACAAAGAGATTAAACCTGTTGTAATTTTGGTTTGGAAACACAGCAGAAATATTCTACCTGACATGACCAGAGCTGCATTTGAGGTAGCTGTTTTCTGTCAGGCATTTCTCCTCTTAGCACCAACGTGGGCTTTCGTCTGTCCTTAAATTAGTGTTAATTACAAGTTATTAATTTTTTAAAAAACAGCAAAATGCAGCTGAAAGTAATTACCCCTAATTGCTAATTTGTATATGTATACTCAAAATGCTAATGTCTTCATCTGAACACCCAGTTCTTACTGGAGTCAGTTGATGTGGTTTTGCTACCATTTTTTTACTTCGATTTTGGATCACATGACAGTTACTCTTCTTAGTGACTTCTCTGAAAGCTACAAAATCTCTTCCAAAAGTGCTGTGATCTTCTTGAAAGTGTGATCTTGTTAACTGCTAACAGGGCCTCAGTAAAGAGATGATGCTATTTGGTTTTGAAAGTAAAGCTGAAGTAGCAGTTGTTGACACTAGAAATTACTCCACTTAATTCTTGCAAGTTGTGCCTAAATTGCACCTGAATTTCTGTTGGATCTTGATTTCATCTGTGAACATCATTATTCCTTTTCAGTAAGCTAAAGGCCAAACAAACTGCTATTCTTGTGCTGATAAATTCATGGTACAGTTCAACACTGACTTCTGCAATCCCAGATCTCAGATTGTTTTGAACTTTAAAAATTTAATTCAGAGATATCATGGCTTCTCTTTCCATCTGCATATTTTCATCCTTGCCAGTATAGGAGAGATTCAAAGCTGCCAAATTCTGCCAGTGGGAAATGGCCTTTCTGATACTTCAGACACAATCTGGTGGAACAGATTGTTAGGTGGGCTGATGGGACCACCTTTGGCTGAACTCCAGATGATCAAAGGGCTGACATCCAGCTGGCACCAAGTAGTGAACAGAGTACTCAGGGCTCAATGCTAGGGTCCACATCTCTCTACATTTTCATCAGAGGCCGTTGAAGACACAGTGTGCCTTCCCCAAATGTGTTAATGGCACTAAATTAGGGGAAGCAACTGACACAGCATCTGGGAGAACTTAAATCCAGAGGATAAACTTGGGGGCTAGGCTACCATGAAGCTCATGCAGTTCAGTAAGAAAAAGGGAAGTGGTCTGCATCTTGGCCAGAACAACTCTTGCATTGGTAGAGGTTGGGAAGTTGGCTGTATGACTTGTAGCCCAGCTGAAATGGATGTGCTTATTACTATGGATGCCAAAAGGTGCCAGTTGTAAACAACAGTGCACCCTGATTGTGAATAAGGCAAACTCTCTACTAGGCTACCCTGAGGTCACTGCCAGCAGACTGTAGGAGTTATAATGCCTCTCTGTCTGGTTACTGAGGAGGCCACAGTTGGTGTCCTGTATCAAGTTTTGTCCCCCACCCCAAGTCAAGAAGAATGCGGAGAGGGTCTAGTGGGGGACTACAAAGATGGTAAGATGACTAGACCATGTCCTAGGAGAAAATACTGTGGGATACAGGCTTTCAGAGGTCTCTTCTGTCCAGCATGCCTGTGACTGCATGGGGAGTGGCTCAGTGTGCATTTGCATGGTCTGTGTTTTCACACTGTGCTTCTTGAACTCTGTTTGTTCACAGTTCTAAAGGAAACTTCAAAAAAATTAATATGCCAAGGCAGGAAAAAATGTTAATGGGTAATTACCAGTTGTTAAAACAGTGGCTTTTCTTTGCCTAAAATAGCTTTTAAAAAGGACTGAAGAAATTAAAATGATTTTTATATCATCTAATCTTAGTGGTGTTATAGAGCCACCTGCACTGTTTAGAAGAAATGAAGTGTTGCAAGTGCTCAGGAATTTCTTTTCAGAGGCCAAGGCCTGCACCTGAGCCCAATGCCCAATCTACATGCTGCCTTTTGGGCTGCCATTCCCACAGTTGGCAAATGCCAACTGCAGCTGATTGGTCCTTGGAGAATATTGGTTGTGACTGACACTGAAATGCTTCATCATACAGTAGCATGGCTTCACTTCTAGGTGGAGGTGGACAGAGAACTCCATGATCTGTCCTGAGGTGTTTAGTTCAATTTAGTAAGCTGAGTATTCAGAGGCACTTTGTCTCCAAAAGCTGTTCTTTAATCTTTCTTGTTTTCACATCCTTGCTTCAAATGGTGAATCCACCTCTTAGCCTGAGGTATATCCATAGTACTTTTCCTCTCAGTAATAAAGGTAAGAGGTCAGGCCGTTAAGGAGGAAAGTGCAGCTGCCAGTGCACGTGGCTGTGGGCAGGAGAGTCAGCCTCCGTCACTGGGCTGCTAACAGAGATTTCTGGAGCAGAGAAGCTTTTGTTCCATCTCTGGTCCTGCCTGGGTAGGTGTCGATCATGCTGCATGTGCCCAGTCAATCTCAGTGAGCCCTGGCAGGGCTGGCAGTACCAAGCTGCCTTGGAGGGGTTGCCAGGGACAGCAGCTAGCAGCAAGCTTTACAGCTTCAGTGAGAGCAGTAGGGATTTTAGTAGGCTTCTTCACCTATGGAAAGTGATTTTGCAGGCATGGTCTATATTTAGCCAGCTTCTGTTTGTGCAGCATTAAGTCACTGGAACAAGATTAAGGTTATTGTTTCATTTCCACCAATGTGGCGTCTTGCAGCTAATACAGGTCAAACCCCACACCCTGAGTGCAGCTCTTGTTCATCCATGTGGTACATTTCATCCTGGAGCAGCTTGTAAAATTAAACTCAACAAGAGAGACTCTTTATCTGCCTGTAATGTGCCACCAGCGTGGGGAAAACAGGACAGCTGTGAGTCTGGTGCAAGGCATGGATGTGCCTGTGCAATGAACACATTACCCAGCTGAGAGCCAGAGTGACTCAGGAGCAGTGGGTGTGCATGCTGCACGTCAGCCAGCTCTGCATATGTCTGAGTGATTGATCTTTGGCTCTTCTATGCTTTTTCATGTATATGAAAGTCTTGATCTGTTAGATGTTTTTCTGCTCCTAACTAAAGATTTAGTTCTTGTACAGAATGTCTACTGCCATTTAATTATTAATTCCTTCTAATATGAAATAATGAATAGAGAGGATCCTTTTATGGTTAGCTGGATTTAAAAGGTAGCAGCTCCTTGTGATTCTGATATTTAATGAATAATGAGCAGAGACTGAATCCTGCTATGAGTCCTCCTGAGGTGGTGCATCAGCTTCTGCCTATGGGCAGCGTAAAGCACAGATGCCTGAGGGGCATTTTGTTCATTTTGTCCTGACCTGAAATGTTATAGCTGGAGTGACTAGGTCCGTGTAATGCTCCTCTCACCACATCTGTCTGAAGCAGCATCAGCAATAGGTTGTTCTGGTTTTCCAACCTGCCATCTGGTGAGGAAGGGAACTGCCTCCATAGATCCATGCCTCTTTACCTGCTGTGAGATGGAAAGAATAAACAGAGAAGGGAAGAGGAGCAGATAGCTGTGTACCAAGATTGAAGGCAGGATCAAAGACTGAATGGGGAAATCAGCACCACCAAAAAACAGGGAGTAAGAATGATAAATTCAAAGAAGGCAAGGAAGAAGATGGTTCTTGATCCTTATGTCTTCAGCCACTTGAGCAAAACAAGTTCCTCCATTTACATAATTGGGAGTAGGATTGGAATGAGCAGCTCACAAAATGTGTAATTTAACTGTTCTAAATCAACAGTAGGTATACTTTATTCTGTGGATTGTCACAGGATAGGTAAAAGTAAGGATTAGGAACGAGAAGGGAGACAGAAAATGAATGAACTCCTAAGGTAAGGACTTCTCTTGCAGTGCAGGCACGCTGTCTCAGAGCAGCCTTGCAAATACACAGGAGAGAATGAACAGCCACCCTGTTAATGCACATTTCACTGGTTTGTGTCACAGCTCTATGTTATGTTTTTAAATGCTTTAAAGAATCTCAAGAATCTTAAATTTTTGTCAGTTATTTTTTGTAGACATGCAATCAAAAAAGTAGCTCTCATCCAAAGTGCTTATGAAAGGCGGTGATACTGGGGCACAGAGATAAATTCATTTGTTTGCTCCTCTCATGTTGCTGGCCTATCCTCTGCTCTAACTACTGGACTACAAGTATTTTGGAAAATACAACCATTGGATCACTGAATATTTGATTAGACATATCATAATTTCCCATCCTGTGTGAGAACTCATGCTTTGTTTATGAAGTGTCTCCAGTCTGGACAGCAGCAAAAATCTGTGTGATGTATGTGTGACTCAGGAGACTAACTAAAATGGCTCAAGGGCTGTTAAGACATACTTTTACATACAGTTTGAATAGAAATAAGCCAGTGCTGCTGCCAAGACAGGCAGAGCTATAACACACCCTTTTCCCCCTTGGGTCCTAAAGGCACAAGTGTTAGTGTGACTGTGCAGTGAATTGGATCAAGTAACCAAGTTAAAATAAACCCTTTTGTCCACCAGGTTAATTTTAGCTGGCATCAAATCCTCCATCTGGTTTCCCATAGTATCACAGAAGGGTTTAGACTTGTGAGACAAGGCCCCACCTTAAGTTAGAAGCACAAGACTGTCCTCCCCTGTCTCCCACTTTGCACAGGCCGTTTGAGTTTAAGAACTACTGGAGCGCATTAAGCAGATCTTTGCACAAGGGCTGTCTGCATGCCCTCGTTGAGTATGTAAACTCTGAATCCATGATAAAGGTAGAGAAGGACAGATGTGGCCCTACATGTTGAGTTTAGTCATGTAGCAGTAAAGGGCAGAAAGCAAGTTGTCATTCCACTGGGCTTTTTCTTCTTGATGAGATACCTGATTGGTATTGCAGATTTGCATTTGGGAATGAGATACATACTACCTGGCTGGTGAAGCCAGTTGTAGGCAGTCATTTCTTTGTTTGTGCATTTCTTCTTTTGATTGCTTCCCAGGATGAAAATTTTAATCCATCTACAGGGACATTTCTAAGCTAGAGGGAGAGTTTAATGTTTTAGTTACAACTGCTGTTTCCAAGACCAGGTAATAATGAATGACATGTGACCGAGTTATAAACCTATTCAAATATTATATTCATGCTAAAAGTAGTAGATAGTACTTCTTTGCTTTTAAACACTGTCTCTCCCTACCTTCCATGAGAGCATCCCTTCCCTTGTGGACAAGCTCTGATCCAGGCTCTCCCCAGCCACTATATTTACAGGTTTAAGGGCTTTAATTTGCTTCCAAACCTTAATTGGCAAGGAATTGAGGGCCAAGTGGGAGAGGCAGAATCTGATTTTCTTGCTGTGCATTCAGATACCCTCAGCTGGCATAAAAGGAAGCCTGAGGCTGTCCCGAGTTGGATAACAACTGATTGTGCTAAAATACAGGTTAACATGAGAGCATACTTGACATCAATTTTTTCTCTCCATCTGTTTGATGCCAGGACATCATATGCAGGATGCTGGGTGACAGCATAATTCATGAGTGTTTCCTAATGCCCCAGCTCATTTTAACACTATCTAGCCCATAGCTGTTAATACTGAGTATATGTTGTTACTGTACAACAAAGTAACCCAGAGATGAGCGAGATCACATGTGGGCTCACGTCACCAGAACATGCAATGAAGGGTTTGGTAGCTCTACACTTACATGCCAGCTGCAGGAGACCAGATAATAACTGATGTGATCTAAAACTTGGTGGCACAGAGTTAACTTGCAACTTATTTTAAATAATAAAATGGCTAGGTTAAGTTTATATTAGTTCAGCATTTTGTATGATGTTGGTTTTATAAAGAATCTGGTTCTACAAGGTTTGGGATGGATTTACTGTACTGTTGAATCACCATGTTGTTCTTTGCTACTTATGGTGTTAAGTTACTTTGTTTATCTCTGAAGATAATGAAAATTATCTCAAAATTGACTTTGCTTTGCAAAGGTTTTAGGGGGCAAACTAACCTCAGCCCAGGATTAAGAGTATCTTTTTGAGTGATTTTCTAGAAAAATTATAGACTCTACATTTTACTGTGGGAAAACAAATTTCTGTAAGAAACAAAGAAATTGAATGCGTATGGGGAAAAATCACACTGTTTCTAGTTGCTTTTCTTGTCGTGTGTCTTGGAACATTTAATAAATATTAAAAAATGACATTTTTTTGTAAGGGTAGGGGTGCATTTTTCTGGAAGTAGTAATCAAATACTTCAGCTTTTTCAGAATGCAGCATAAAAACTAAGCTGGCAAAGGAGTAATTTCAACAGTTTGTTAAACAAGAGGTATATTGTTTGGGTCCCTAACCATGTAGGTGACCTAAAATCTCCAAATAATGCTCTTGGCTTGGGAGGTGCATAAGGATATCTGTCCTTTCCCACGAACACCACCAGTCTCCCTGTGGCACCTTCTTATCTCATTCTTTTCATACTTCTGTGCCAGGAGAGGAGTCTAAGGTGTCTGCAAATGTGGCTGCAGGACTTATATCCTATTCAAAGTTTAAAGATATTCTGCAACTAGTAGGATTAGGTTTTGGTTTTTGTAATAAAGTTTCTTCTGATAGGCAGAGAGAATAAACTAGTTAAAAATTCAACAGATGTTTTCATTCCTTATGATTCAATAAAACTCAGTACACATTTTATTTTTTATTTAATAAAATCATCAATGCAGGATAACTTTAACCAAAACTTACAGAAACTTAGTGCTTCAGTAAATTGCAGTTAGATTGGATAGTACTTCTTTGGAGCTACAAAAATACCTGAGATGCAGACACAGATACAAAGATCTAGAGGCTGATATATACATCATAATGTGCATAAATGCTTCCTTTTCTCTCTTTCTTCTTTTAACCCAGAATCCTTTTGGTGTGGAAAGTGTTGTTTTCCATCACTTTGCAATTGCATGGCTCTTTTAGATGTATCACACTTGCACAAACTCTGAGCTGCTGATTAATCTTATTAAAGAGTCATACCCAAATTATAGAACAGGAGTCAATGGTCCTTTTGGAAATCTTAATAAGTAGTGTTTAGTCAACTGAGGAGTAATGTACTTACTGATGAGAGTGATGCTTTTAAAAGGAAGTGACAGACATAGCTATTTCCTAATTGTTGAAACCATTTAAACTGAAAGTGTTTAAAATATAATGATGCTTCTGTGGATGCTTCTGTAGAAGAACCTTCCGTGTGCCTGAATTATTTACAACGCTGGTCTCCTGTCTTTGCTTTTCAGTCTATTTTTCATAAATATGCATACTAAATGAAACATGAAATGCTTGTGATTTGCATCCACATTTTTGAATTGCCCTTGAATAAAAGGAGGTGATTTTTTGTCACAATGGTTCCTACTGCAGGTCAAATTGTCAAACCTGGAGAGAGAGCCAGAGTAGTAGTATGTCTGTGAGGAACCAAAAGAACTGCTAAAAAGCAAGGTGGAGCAATTTGCATTCAATTTCAAACAAAAAACACAGATTACAGAGGGGAGGAATTTAGAGAGCACCAACAAGAGTCTGTGTGCAGCTACTGAGATGTACTTGGCATCTTTGCAGTGCTTTCACAGGCTGGTCCTTGGAACTACAGCCCAGGTCTCTCTGAAACCAGCCTCTTCTGATCTTGTCTGAAATGTCATATTTTCTGGTACTTGGTATGTGTAATGCAGTAAAAGAAATGAGTTTATCAGAAGATAGAAAGGGAAAGCAAAGTAGCAATACCTAGAAAGACTATACATCCAGCAGAAACTAGCTAGGAAAAGGGACTTGGCAAAAAATGCTTACATGCATGTAGAAGTAAGAATGGAGCCTGGGTGCAGAGAGGATCATAGTGAAAAAGAATTAAGAACCATTACTTAATTTGTTTGTCTAGTGGCAGATGACAACCTGGTGGATATGCAGTGTGTCTACTGTTTGAAGTATATGTTACATAAATTTTTAATGGCACAGAATGTACTATGTACTTTTGGGGAGAGAAAAGTATGGAGGTTGCCTTTTCTATCTTGATTCAAGAAGCAAAAGAGGGATAGATGGTGGGATAATCTGTGGAACATGTGACTCTGTATCTCAGAAAAAAACAGATTCAACCCTAGAGAAATGCCTGTAAATAGCAAAGGCAGCTGAACTCTTCAGGGAAAGGATAAAATAATATCAGCTACTAGTGTGGAAAAAGCTTCCAGGCTGCAATTAAAAGAGCTCAAAGAGATTAACAAAGACAAAAAAAGTAGCATCAAATCCACTGTGTGTATTTTAGACAGTGGCAAGCAAAGTATGAAGTAAACCTCCTCATTGCAGGTTGGGGCAAGGGAAAAAGAGGGGGTGGCACCACACATGTTCTAGGCTGGCAAAAATCCCTGCAGGGCAGCACTGGTTGTCTGCAGGATCTGAGGGACCTGACTCTGGGCAGATGTGTGCTCCAGCCTTGGCAGTGCTGCTCTGGGGATCTACCCTGCTGCCTTGCTCTGTGCCTGGGACTTCCCATCACAGCTTGGCCGCTGTGGTTGCACAAGTGGTTTAGCAATCTGAGCTTGTTTCAACAGAACTGGGTTAGCAGTGAATTTCTGTGCAGTTTTTAGAAGAATTGGCAGGAGGCTATAAATCTGGGACAGTGATCTGGGACGCTGACAGTAGTGCACAAGGGCATGCATCTGCAATTATCTTCCCCCTCTACTCTGCCCTAATTAGGCTTCATCTGGAGTGACTGTGTCCAGTTCTGGTCTCACCTGTTCAAGGACAGGGAACTTCTGGAGAGGGTGCAGAAAAGGGCTACGAAAATGATCAAGGGACTAGAACATCTCTCTCATGAGGAAAGGCTGAGAGAGCTGGGGCTGGGTAACCTAGAGAAGAGAAGATTGAGGAGGGATCTTAGCAATGCTTATAAATACTTAATGGGCGGGTGTCAGAAGGATGGGGTCAGTCTTTTTTCAATGGTGCCCAGTGACAGGACAAGAGGTAACGTGCACAAACTGGAGTATACGAAGTTCCGTCTAAATGTAAGGAGGAAATTCTTTACTTTGAGAGTGATGGAGAGCAGTGGAACAGGCTGCCCAGAGAGGTGGTGGAATCTCCATCTTTGGAGACATTCAAAACCAGGCATGAGTATACTGGTTTGCAGAGCTACCTGAAACACCTGATATGTCTTATGAACCTGTTTACTACAGACAACTGCAGACATTAACTTGGTTTCGTGGATGTTTTGGTACAATTTGAGGCAAGAACTAGGAAGGCATCTAAAGGAAAAGCATGTGTTGGTGCTTCCAAACCAAAGGTAAAAATTCAAGTGTGCCATGTTGGACATTGACCTCTCATTGTTCCATGTTACAACCCAAGAAAGTATAAGCTGTTAACAAAATGTTGTATTCAGGACGTGGTTTGCTGACAACATTCCTTGTCTGAAGTGGATATAGAGTCTTAAAGCTGTAAGAAACTGATGCTGAAGTGTATCCAGACCAATACAGATCATTTGAGGTTTAAGGACTTCAGAGTAAGAAGTTCCTGCCCAGAAACTGCAAGTGGTGGCAGATACACAGCAGGGGACATGTCCTTAGGAGTGCAGCACAGGTGGCTTTGTGGGAAAAGTGCTTGGATGTGCACCTTAGGTTTAGGTTATGAGATGAATAGTTGCAGCACTTGGGGACTGAATTGCTTCCTCACTAAGAACACAGAGTGCTTTTTGGTAACTATGGGGTTCTTCTTTCCTGCAGGTGCAATTCCTGAAAAAATACCAGTTAAGAAATACTTTTTTTTTCTTTCCCACTCAGAAAAGAACAAAGGCAGCACTGACATGCTTTGAATTGAAAGAGCATTCTCATATAGCACCTCACAGGCAGAATTTAGCAGAGTTGAATTCTTAGCTTGGTATTTGACTGATAACTTCTCTACCCAGAGCTTATGCCAAAGGCCAAAGGCAAGTACATTGTACCTACAAGAGAGGTGTTGGCACTCCTGGAAGCTGCAGGTTTCTTTAAAAACACTGAGCTGATATTGCAATGTTCCCATTTTAAAGCAAGTAAATAAAATGGTGACCTTGTCTGTCAAGCAATTACACTGTTAGGAAAACCTTTAATAGCAGCATTTTGATAGCCCTACTTGTTCAGTAAACCTATGCCCTTGAAGGAAGGGAAAGAAGAGGGGAGTCCATACAGCCTAGTCAGCCCAAGGCAAAGCAGGCAAAAGTGACACTTTCTGGTGTCTGAGATGCAATTAGGGAGCAGGCCAAACTGAGCAGATCTGCTCAGGGGGTGGAGAAATAAATCTCCAGAGGATGCTTGTATCGGTGAAATAGTGCTCAGTGTGAGGGTAAGAAATAGTAACTGCTCTTTGCATTCTAGTCCACATCAAGCAGACTGTTCCTGGTCCGAAAATACTCTCTTTGGTGACCTGTCTGGGAATAATTTTGTATCACTTTCCTCACTTTATTTCTGGCTTTTGGTTCCCCTTAGAGATCTGGAGTCTGATGTGTTAGACCTGCTTCTAGGAGTAATTGTGGCAGTCCAGTCTTGGCAAGGAAGGACCTTCTATCTGGAATGTGCTTTCCTTGGCAAGTACTGGGTGGTGGCAACCTTCAGGGTGTGACAGGAGACCTGTTTATTTACTTTGGTTCTTATGCTTACTGTAGGGGTTTTTCTGTGTGTGTCCAACTTTGGATGCCAATACTTCTTTCCCACCCATGTGCTCAGTGATAGCTACACCCTGTAAGACATACATTGGAGCAATTTTTCATGGCTGTTTTATTAACAGACAGCTGGTTTAACAAGGCCAGATGTTTTATAAATAGGGTAATACATTTTAGATTAATCAAGTCACTTGTTAAAGCAGTTGACTTTAACAAGGTGTGTTACTTTTTACCAGTAAAAGTGAATGAAAAGCTCTTGGAGCAGGTAGCCAGGAGAGTTGTCTTATGCAGGTCCTTCCTCCTCCCTGCTTTTGTTTTTTAATGTTTCTGTCCACGTAAGGAGCTTCCCCTGAGCACATGGGTTGCTATACAAGCACAAAAGTTCTAGTCTCTCTCAGTGCCACTCATGAGAGAGCTCGCACAAGGGAAAAAAATACTGTCAAATCTTAAGTCTTCCTTTCTTCTGATAAAATAATCTTTCTCTTGCCACTTTTCTTGTATCAAAAGATAAAATAATTGTTTGTCACTGAAAAAATCCATCTGCCAGGTAGGTAGTCAGAAGAGATTAGTGTGTTGTCTTCCAGCACCTCTGTTCTGGTAAAGCAAGAAGAAGACAAGGCA
The DNA here is from genome assembly GCA_013399015.1 of Galbula dea. Lineage (NCBI taxonomy): Eukaryota > Metazoa > Chordata > Aves > Piciformes > Galbulidae > Galbula > Galbula dea. The sequence continues at coordinate 3,142,504 of VWZX01009335.1, forward strand.
AAGGCTGATATCACCCACCCACCTTTTTCAGAGCCACAAACCAGCAAACACTGCTAAACCCACTGCAACTTGGAGATCTTGTTAGGAAACATGCCAGGACCAGTGCTGCCTCCTAGTTGTAGGTGGATATTGGCAAGAAGTTCAACGCAGGGTAGCCAGAAGGGACGCTGGAAATATGCAGCTCCTTCGTCTTCTTGCACTATAACAGTGAAGTATTCACTAGCGTTTATGCTTTATCCCTGAAGAAACTAAGACTAATTCTTACATTAGTACCTGGGCAAGGAGAGAACCCATCTCCTGAAACCATGGTGATTTCACAGGTTTCCTCCAGTGGTTTGCAGGAGCTCCTCAGAAATGTGTATTTCATTGTGGCAACTCTGGATCCTTCCTTTATAAGAGACTGATGCTCCCGTGTGCTAGGCATTATAGGAAGTCAGGGCATAGTCCCTTTCCTGGAGAACCTGTGGTGCTTGCACCACTGCCAGCTATCTCAGGTTTGAAGACTGTTTAGCAGTAGTGCCTCTCTATTTTTATGTCAGAGGTCAAAAATGCACTAATGCTCTTCCTAATGCATAAGGACTTGCATCCTCTGACTTTTGGAAATAACTTGGACCAGAAGTTACTATTGTTGCTTTATCAGTTATTAAAAGTAGATTGATCCTGAGAAATGATGAGATTTGCCTGCTGATACTAACTCAGCACTGATGAGGCTGTCTCTGTACTTCAGGAACAAACTGTTAGTACAAGATATGAGCAGAGCAACTGTATTTAGAAACATGTTTCCAGGGAAACATTAGTTTCTCTGGAAGACAACCCTGTGACATGAAATTTTATGTGCCTTTCGGGACGAATGTAAGTTTGAAGACTTTTTTTTTCCCCCTTACTTTTTATAGCAAGTACATTCTGCTCCAGTTTTATCCATTTCAGACCTGTATGGTAAAACCTATTTTAACTGTGGAGTCCAGTATCTCAGTGGATTTCATTAAGAAAAGGGCCCACACAAGCTGCAGTTTTAAGATCCATTGCTTGCATAGCAACAGAAATCAAATCAGCACTTTCTAAGCTTATCCTTACATAAAATGCAAAATGTGACTTCAAGAGCAAGGCTCCAGATGTAACTTGGCTTCTTGTGTGACATTAGACAAGTCAATTAACTGTAACTTGGTTGTAAAATCACTATAGTCATAATTTCTTACCTTTGTTCCCAAAATTGTGAGGATCAGTTTATTAAGCTTCTGGAAATCCAGAGGACAATAGTCCAGTTTATAGTGGCCAAAAGCTTTTCCTTTCTCTTCCTCTTCAAACCAAACAAAGTTTCATCTCCTAACCCCTTTGGCAGCTTCTTTACCATGCAACTATTGAGTCTCACTTAGTGAGGAATATTTATGTTCTATATACCCAGGAGATTTCTCTTTAAATAGCAAATACTGTGAACTTTACAAAATAACAACAACAAAATATTTATATAATTGTAATTTACTTCTTCAGAAACTTCTTGCCTGAACATTGTCTCTGACAAAAAATATGTCCTTTGCTTTATAATTGTACTTCTACACTAGATTTTTTTTGCCTTTCCATTTAGAGTGTGGTCTGGAAGTATGTAAGTGGAAGGAATTGTGTAATTAAGGTTTAACATCCGATGTTTAGGGGACATGGAAATAAATGAATTAGTTATTATTTTTCCAAGAGACATATGAGCCAATACTGTCATCTGTAAAAGACAGCATTTATCTCCATTTTTAGTTTTCTGGCCAAGGTAGGAAAGAGGAGATAAAGTTTGTCTTGTGAGTTTGAAAGGCCCATGGTCCTTGTTTCTCATCTGTTAATGTCAAAGAGTCTTTGTTTGCTCACACATGTGAAGTTCCATGTGAACATTGGTAAAACAGCTATAAAATTAAACCTTTTCAGTGTTGAAAGAACAGAGTAACTATTATTTATGTCTGAATAAGATGGACTATGGATCAAATCTGTTTGGTTTAGAAGACAAATAAGAGCTAAATCTTGATGCCAATCTTTAGCTGTAGGTCCTGTCAGGGAAGACTCTCTGTGGGACACGCTGTGCCCAGGGGGCTGCAGGATGTGAGGTGAGTGGGAGATGAAGGCTCTCCAGACCTCAGAAGAGGTGTGCAGTATGTTGTGGTGTCATAGCATCAAATCCTGATTAAATTATGTGCTTAGGGATTTCTGACAAGCTTTTCCTACTTAATTGCCACCCACGTTTCATCTAGCACAGAATTGCAAGTAGTTGTATTGCTGTCTTTGGTCCATATTTGTTTTTCTTTGCTTTTATCAGCTGCTAATCTCCAGCAAAGGAAGAAAAGCTCTCTTCTGAGGACTTGTCTCCAGTCAGATGATTCCCACCTACTCTGCACACACCACAGAATGTGCAAATGAGGAGTGTGCATGTTATTGCTATGGCTGTTGCTGACCTTTTGAAAACAAACAAAAAGTGACATAACTAGTCTGGTGTAGTCAGTAGTGTGAGCTCCCTGGCAGTAGAGCAACTGGACTGAAGTTATTTTTCAATCAAGTTAGGCTTTACCTTACTAAGCCACTGAAACTGCAAAGGCTATTTTCAGTAAACTCATCATTTTATTAAATGGGAGCCAAAGCCAAAGGAAATCCACTTAAGAAAGAAAAGTTAAACAATGTAATTCCACAGCTGTAGAAATAAATTGAAATAGAGAAGGTATATTTTCAAAGCCATACTTACAGCTAAATTGCAGTCATTATTATCAATGGAGAAATAAATGAAAAGATAATAAAGAAAAGTTTCACTCCTTTTCCAAGTGAAGTTATAAAATTCCCATCCTGACTTTTCTGGTCACTTGCTTATGAATGTAATGTTGCTAAGCAAAGGAAGAATGGTCTGCTAATGAAGTTCAGTTGTACTTTTTCTCCTCAGCTATTTCCAGTATCCTAGGGTTAGTGGGTAAAAGGTGTTGCTGTCTTTACAGTTTTACTGCACTGGGGTGGAACTTTATACAGATGCAAACAAAACTAGCACAAGAGTGGCACACTGCTGTATCAAGTCCTGTTGGCATTCCTTTCTTGTTTGTGTAAAGGATGTTACTGATCAGCAGTTGTGATATTGATAGATAGATGCATCACAAAAATCATCTTATGCATTGCTTATTTTCCAAATGTTAGGGCCTGACTGTGTAATTGACACTGAAGTATCTGATGGACTTTGCAGTCAGCGTTTAGTTTGAAGATCCTTTCAAAAACTGAATGATTCCACTGTTAAAGATGAGAAGCACAGAGGTAGTGGAAATTTGCCCAAGGTGTAAAAGGGATTCCTCCAGTCATTTAAGACTTTGAACCTTCTCCTTGCCATCTTCTATATAATATTTTTTAATAGAGGTGATACTCTGGTATTCATGGCCTTCCTAGCAATACGTTGTAGCAGAGTCTAAATTCTGTTTGGCATTGAGAGTGCTTTTAATTTTTTTAATGATACCTCAGTTTCAAAGTAGCATCTTTTGCTTAAGGACTGTTTCCCTGTTGCTATGCAAGAGGCTGCAACCAGGTAGTTGCATTCATGATTACTATTTTTTCTATTATGATTTCATTGTGTTTCTAATCTGCAGGGGAGCTGACTGTATGATCATGTTTCAGTCATGATTATTCAGTTCTGTGGTCTGACTTTGCTTCTACTCTCTGTGCTGTGAGTGCTTTGATGAAGCTCATTGTCATGCACACTTCAAACCTGCCAGAGTCCTTGGAATACTTAATAATGTCTTTCTATGACCCCAAAATGACAGACATTGGGGATAGATGGACTCAGGCTCTCAAAACCCATGAGTCAGGTCTCATATTCCTGCAATGTTTGTTTTGCCTTCGGTCATTTCATACAGCTGTGAAGAGTGGAAACTGTTCACCAGAGTTAAGATTCTTGCCTTAAAACCGGGCGTTTAAAACTAAGCTGTTGCTGAATGGAGTGAGCAAGGCAAGGCAGTGGTTGCTGCACAGTACCTTGTCTATCTGCAAAAACTTCTCAGCTTAAAGCACCATGTGAAGACAGAATGGCTCAGACATGGCTCTAATACAGCTCTGTGAGATATATGGAGGTTTTTTATAGGAATCTCATACGATAGTGCTAAAACAGCTTTGAAGTTTCTAGGTCTAAGCATAGACATGGCCTTAGTGAAAAGAACATCTTGTCATCCTCTCTCACCCAGAATTCAGTGTCCGTGTTTATACTAGCTCAAATGATCTCAATGTTGTTCCTGTGTTTTTGCTGACATCAGAAACTGTTGTGCAGCGCAGCCTTCCTGGTGTTTTTGGTGTCTTTTCTTATTCTATTGGCTTGTCCAGCTAAGTTGCCATAAGAATCTGGAGTGTGTAGTTCCTAAAGCAGCAGTGTCCTCACTGTTCTCTTCCATTGCTCATCTATCCATCTTACATCCTACAGATGACAGAAAAATGGAGGCCAGATAGTGACTTTTCTGTTGGAAAGCATGCACATTCCAGATCTGTACATACCTGCAGACCTGAAGAAGGTGGCTGTATCACCTATTGACTGTTTCCATCCCATACCAGCAGTCTTCTGTGATGAAATTGGCAGGTGTGCCTGCCAGAGTGAGAAAAAGAGGCAGAACAGGAGCTGACTGATTAGAGCTCTTCTGACTCCTCCAGCAATAGGAATGCTGTCAGTTCTCATGCTCTGTGTTACTCCCATTGCACAATATTCATAATTTGCTGTGGCAAATGGATTAAAAAATGCAGGGAACACACATTAACCAGAATCCTGTTGTTTGGGCTTGGAGTGAGAAATGAAAGGCAGTGCAAGAACAACATGATGGTGGGCAGTGAGCTAATGTGGTAGTGTTTGGACATCTAAGTGCTCTTGGGCCAAGGGCTGACGTACACAGTAGGCCACGTCTGCTGCCAAAACGCTGTTTGACGCCCTCCCTTGTGCTGGCCAAAGCATTTACTAAGCCTCTTAGTGGCAGTGAGGATCTGCACTGGGTTATAGGGTATGTGAAATTAAGGCTTCTGCATGGCGCAACTTTGAAGTCCCAGCAAGCAGGCTGCAGTGACTGAACGGTTCCTTGTCTTCATCTCTCAGAGAGTCTTGGCAAGTGGCCAAAAGCACCAGGAAGCTTGGAAAAAATCATTTTAGTTGGCATTAAAAGAAAAATAAAGGTAGAGAACAGATTCAAAGGGCTATAGAAACCAGACCCTCTGACAGAAGCTCCGTCTCTTCCCAAAGTGCTTTTATTCCTCTTGTGCTGTGGACTATGACATGTATTTGAAGATCCGCCTATCTCTGGAATGTCTGGTTGCTGTTCTTCTGAGTACAAGCTAACAGAGCAAAAAAAAAATGGCTTATGTCTTGTTTTGAAGCATATCTCTTAAATCCATCTCGGGAGGGATCATTATGCATGTTAAGCACAATTCAAAGCAACAAAATATGTGTTCCTTCCATGAGCTTTTTTTTAGCTTTTAACTTGCCGTTTGGAAAGATGTGATGCCATAGGAGCATCATTGAGTGGATCAAATGAAGGGCTTGTTTCTTGCCTGACAATTAATCTCTGAAGTTCTTGGTGCTCCTGTTTTCTCCTTTGTAACAGGAGACAATGCTATGTCTTGTCCCTAGGAATGCAGAAGTCTGATAAGGAGGATCACAGAGCTCATTGAGTTGACAGGACTATGCAAGCACAGAGTATAGCTATGTTGTAGTGGGGTTTTGCTTGAAAGAAGATTGTCTTCCTAAGAGTAATACTGTACATGAGGAATGCCTTTCTGCTAAATATTGTTTCTGGAAGTGTCCATAAATAACACAAATATTTGCTTGGCACTTAAGTTGAAATGCTTTTATGTTTGCTTTTTCTGCTGGGTGGAGTTTCTGTGGGGACTATGAAAGAGAAGGGGTGAGTTTTCATGGTTCCTGCCATGCTCTCATTTTAATTTTGGACAAGAGTTGCAAAAAAACCAGAGAAGTAGAAAGGTGGTTGTTGCCCTGGAGGTTACAGGTGAACTATTTAATGACAGAGTCAGGAGGTGAGACAGTGTCAGTGTTGAAGATGCATGCAGTGTCTACAGTTCATTGTGCTCTGGTCTTTTGATGGCATTTGTTTAATGCCATGAAATGGTACTATTTTAGTGTTGGATCCTCAGAACAAGAGAAACAGAACAAGAGAACATTTCTTTTCCATGGGTTTTCATCTTGGCAGATTTGCTGAAGCCTGCCTTCAGGCATACACCTAAAAATGTGTAACTCCATCACAAGCTTCAGTCAGTCACTTGAGGGCTGCATTGCCACGTTCCAGGAGACTTTTAGGATGGACTGGGATCCTGAGTGTTCCAGCAGGCCTCAATCCAAGCCCAGTCCAAAATTTTGTCTGACACCTTCTAGTTTTGATTAATTGGTGAGCTGTGCCAACAGTACTCCCGAACGATCTTCACACATTATAATCTGGTTTCAAAGCCTATTGGAGCAAAAGAAACACTGCTACTGACTTCAGAAAGATAATTTCTCTGATAGCTTTTGGCAGATGGATAGCATCACCAAGAACTTCCAACTCACGTTTCTCTTGCAAAGCAATGCTTATTAATGTGCATAGGGGACCAGGCTTTCTGCTGTGCTGCCCACAAAGCCTGTGTTGGGTTCAGAGTCTCATGAGGGAGGCTACATGGTTGACTTAGCTGAACACTCAGAAGTTTTACGTCCTTGTCCACAACTACTTCTGTGGCAGCTACTCTTTTTTTACAGAACAGGTGTAACTCTCTTGAGGCATACCTCCTAGAAGATAATTTAAAAGAAATGGCAATTCCTCAGGGGCAGCCATTGGTCACTGCTGGGCTCTGGCAATTTATAATGAATCTTTAAAAAGGACCTCTACAGTAGTTCATCTCTTTAGCTATTTTATTCCAACGTTGGCAGCTTATCCATCTTGAAACAGCAGTTGCCTTGCTCTGTGACACAGCACCTTACAGTGTAGCTCCCTTCTCTTCGTTTTTGGTTTTGTTTGCTGTGCCTCCAAGAACGGTCTCGTACCCTCTACTTCAGATCATGTGTCTGACCCACAATGGACAAAGCATCTGCTTATTCCTCCAAAGCCACAGGATTTTGTGCTAGTTAATATTAATCTCCCTAAATCTCTTCAGTCTTTTGCTCATAGAGTTGCATTTATTTCTGCATGTTTCTAATATTCATCTGACTACCATGCTTCTCACTCTGTTTCTTCTGTGATGGGTAATAGCTTTGAGAAGAGACCTTAAAGGGATGGATAAGTGGGAAAGAGGCAGAATGCAGTGGGTTTCTATATATTTTTCACTAGGGAGACCCATCTGAGGCTGCTCTCTTTATTGAACATACCAGTAGGCTTTGATAGTCCTTGTGGTGTGTCACTCTTCATGGCTTTCAATACTGTTTTTCTGGGACTGCACATGTATAATTAAGTTTTACTTCCTAATCTCTTCTAGTGCTCAATCTCCTTCTCAGAAGACTTCACAAGCATTTCTTGGCTTGCAGAATGTACTGACTGGATAATGTCCCTGAATTGTTTGGGTGCAATGAGGGAAGCAGAAAAGAGAAATCCAGAAGCCACAGGCACCTCAATGGGCAATTATTTGTGATTTCATGGCTTCTGCAAGGTAGTTCTGTGTCATACCGTGTTTGTGGTTGCCTTTCCTTACCTGGTTTGAGAAAATGAAACTACTGTCTTCTAAGTTTAAATTTCCCACAGGTAAAGGCAAATTCCAAAGAAGATTATATGTCTCTGGCAGTTGTTTCCTCAACCCTTCTCTACCATCCTGTAGTTCTTTGAAGGTCCTGGTTACTAATTGCAAGAGTTCAAATTTTGTGTTAAAGACAGACTCCTGTAAAGGAGCTGAGGAAGCTGCCTAGTACTTATGTTGGAAGTGGATGTGTTGCTAGTCTCCTGCACCTTCATTTTCTTCTTTCTACTCACAACTTCAGTTACAGTGGTTTCAAACGCATAAAAGCGCAGTTAACCACCAACCTATTAACATTAACTGACAAATACAGGAAACAGTGGAACTCTGGGCACACACTAGTTCTCATCTGAATCTGAATGTCAAGAAATAACCCTGACACAAGGTGTGGGTTTTGTTGGGCTTCTTTGCTCATCTCAAATTATTCAAGCTTTAGCACTCTTGTCAGAACTGATGTAAAGCAGAATCTCTCATTGCATTTCAGCTTTTGATGTCTCTACAAAATTAACCAGCCAAAAGGATTTTTTCTTCTCTGGAAGGAAAAAAAAAACAAAAACAAAATAAGGAGTCTTTCACAGTCTAGGATTTTTAGGTTTGCCACAATAAAGAAGGGTAAATGCAGAGTAGTGGAGATGGAACAGACCAGACTTGGTGACTAGCCCTCCTTGGTTGATGTAGAATGGGTTCTGGAAGATGTTGGGCTTTTTCTTCTTAGATGCTACAGGGTAAGCACTGAGATATTCAGCTAGGAGTGCTATATAGATACTAGTGCAGATATTGGTGTTAGGTACAGGACAGGGAGTGAAAGGGCTGTGCTAGAGCTAATAAAACCATGTTGATGTGAACTTGATTCAAGAGCCATTACTTTAACTAACAAGAAGATAGGTGGTACCTGTGACTATCACTTTGTTAGTTTCAGAAGGTCAGTCCTGATTTTGTTTTTGAGCAAGTGAAGAGACTCAGACTTGCTAAGTAGGTAGAAAAGGTGCAAGAAGTTGAAATTTAAGTTAAGCATTGCCCTTTGAAGCAGAATTCAGCACTTTGGCATGGCAAGGATTGGACATTTTGCCCATTGCAGAGCTGGGTACCTAAATACTCCCAAGAACATCAGCAGTCTCAGGAGGTTAACCATTGGTGGAAACTAGTACTAGTGCAGCAAACAACACTGGAAGGCGGTGAACCCTGGCTAGGAGGAACTCTTGAGCAAAAACGTCATACATGTGCATTGCTCCTAATGGCCATTACTGGTAATAGAAAGTGCTGTTTATTTTTACATAAAGAAGGAGGTATTATGCTCCTTGTACAGCATGTAATATGCCACAAGAGGTGGAGTGGACAGTCTGAAAAGCCTTTGCTGAATCAGTGCTTAAATCACTTTTTAGATCAATTCCATCCCCATTGAATTTAACCCACTGAATTTAATTACTGCTTTGTTGGGTCTGGTAACCTTCCCAGTAAACACTGAAGTTCATTTCATTCACAGTGCTCAGAACTGAATTGCACTTCTTTTTTATAAAAATTGTCAAATTGTATTTCATAAGAACATCCTTGGTATGTAAATGAGAAATTTTGTTAATCTGTTCAGTAACATTTTCCATGTGTATAGAAAGTCATGAGAACAAAGATGTTTGCTTTGTGATTGAAGGGTACAAAGAGGGGAATATTTACCATCTGCTACAACCAAATTAGTTTTCAAGGGGGGGAAATAAATCCCTCTCATTGGAAGCTGTTTTGATCAGCTTTAATAGTAATATTTTACGTAGGATTTTTCTGCCAGAGCCCAGTAGAATTTACAAGTAAATTCATCTTTCTAATGCTTTGTTAAGAAGAACATCTGTCTCAGACATTGTGAGGATTGAAGCACTTAGAGTTTTTTTAGAAATCTCATATTCATCCTGCAATGTTTATCTGGTGTATGTAATCCTAATATACCAATTGCAGCAGTAAATGTTTTGCCATAACCAGACACTGAACTCCAAAAGAAACCTATTTAGCTGCAGCTAATGAAAATGTAATGCCTATGACCCTGCAATATTTGTGTTCTACAGCACCAGCCTGGGGTTTAAAGATTTTTGAACCAGTAAGACTCAAGACTCTGCAACTTTGATGGAATGAAAAAACCTCAAGCTTTCAACACCTGCCACAGAAATTTAATAAGGACCCTAATAAATGGTCAGTTTCAACAAACAATTAACTTAACAGCTTCATCTGGAAGGCTTAGAGGCCGTATTTCATAGGAGGTAACTTGAGAGCAATCTCATGTTATTTAGTGTAGTTAATGTTTCCTTTAGAAAACTAGAGTTTTTAAGATTTAATATTTCATGTGCTCTAAATTACATCAAATTGGCATATGGTACACAACAAAGCCTTCAAGCCCTTTATAGATCAAAAAGAAAATTTATATTAATCTTGTAAGCTGTTTGGGGCTTTCTTAAGCACAAGGAAAATATACAATTCCCAGGAATTTAGAACCTTATAAAATGAATTTTGTGGACAATTTGGATAAAATTATTCCTTATACTTTGATTATGCCATTAAAATTCACACTCCTACAAATATGGAGATTTTCTGTTAAGTCCTGAGTACTCAGTGAACAGTGTAGCTGGACTGCACCATATAGACTTGAGAAGAACGAGATTTCCTACACATTATCTTATGTTGTGAGCTATTTTTTCTATCTCTTGTGAAAATATATAATAGCGATTGTTTCTGAGGGTTCATAGTTCAATGTGTGTAATGTAACTGTGTTGAGATGAAGCAAAAGTAGAAAATTTAATTGCAATTTTCCCTGCCCTACTTTACACATTTCATCTTAAGCTATCCATTTATTTTGTGGTCATTTGCTGTCTCCCTTTCTCACCCACCATTTTTTTCTTTCGTAACAGCTTGCCTCTACTCACCCTTCCTATGTCAGGTGTGTTGGTTGCATGTGCCCTTTTGTCTTTGCATCTGAACTTTGCCCTACGCGTTGTGTTTGAACAGTAAAAGGTCTCCTGGGCAAGGTTGTGTGCTTCCTTACAGCTGTCGATAGCCTGTACCTAACATCAACATCCTGTATCTAATGCCTGACAGCCTGTTAGAACGAATGACATGGCCTTTATTTGCTTGTATGGCTTATGCAATTATTTGCATCTATATAGGCAAAAAAAAAAGTAGAACAGCATACTAGGATTCAGGTGTCCCAGCTGCACTGTATCCAGAAGCTTACGGAGGTAGATCGTAGTCAGACGTCGCTCTCTTTTTGCTGGTTTGACACCAAAATTCAGCCTGGCTACTAAATGCCATCAGCCTGGGTCTATGCAAAGATACAACCACCTAATTAAAACAAAACCAGAAGTTCTCTTCAGCTAATGGTATTGCTGTCAGCCTTGTCATGATCTGGAAAAACAACACAGGCTTTCACGTCTGGAAACGTGCTATTCGGTGTTTGAGACATAGCAGGACAAACTTGGAACATTGCAGGCAGCAAATAAGCAATTTTAGGTAAATGCCTTTCTAAGATGTCAGTCTGACATCATGAACATTAAGTTTGCAGAGAAAACAGTATTCAGACTTGATAGCATGATGACTAGTAATCAGGAATACCTAAGCTGAGTCAAAGTGTGGGAACACCATGAAGCCCAGTTTAAAATCCATTTCTTGTTTTATTTATTGGCCTGGAGTTTGGGTAGTTCAAAAGTATATTGTTCAATGTGTGTTCATTAGAAGCTGATTGTGTTTGTGTGTATGAACTGGAGTTTTGGAGTGAGGAAGGAGAGGAATTTGCATTTCCCAAGAGCTGTTTCTGTGGTGGCCACTAATTACTGATGAAGTGGATGTGGGACAGTTCTCCTGGCAAGTTATTGCTTCTGAAACCAAAGGCAGTCAAAACATTCTTTTTCACAGTTAGGTGGCCCGCACCATTTCTGTCTTGAAAACTTGCTTGATGTTAATAACAGATATATCTTGTATCTATAAAGATACTTGTGGTAGAAACTAGGAAGCTGGCTTTTCTGCGTGTTATAAAACTAGTAGTTAGCAAGTTGTCTTGGAGGTAAATTGCAAGTGGATCTAAAAGCCAGCTTGGCCTGTTGTGAAGGTTTTAATGTCATCTGATGATGGTATCCTGGATGAAATGCTAACTGCTTTGGAAACAAATTTAAGTGGCCTTCTGCTTTGCTTTGGAAGTAATATCTGTACATGCAAATCAAGCAGTTTTCTGAGCAGTGTAATTACACACTGACACGTATTCCACTCAAATCAGGTTCCAGGTTTCATAGTTCCTTCATGTGCCCAGCCCTGTGGTGGTGTGCCTCAGAGGATTATTCGTAACTGGTTCTACAACAACAGAATAAATAGTATTCAAAAGCAAATCAATATTTGCTATCTCCAATTTGCTGTTGAATGTAAAGGCTGTTAAGGGATTGGCTTCTTGTAGGTACTTAAAGGAGGAAGAAATGGCATTTGCAGTGACTGCCTGAGGACTTTCTAGGCTGGTGAGGAAGGAAAAAGTGCCACAAAGGAAAGCAGCCAAACTCTCTTGTCTATTAAGAGCTTAAGCTTGAATTTGCCTTGTTTTTTGAACTAGCTTAGTTTTACTCTGTGACAAATTAGTTGCCTTTGCCATAAGAGTTGATAAACCAGAATATATATCTCAGTGAATATTTATTTGCAAACTGACTAGGGTGCAGATACTGTGGCTGAACCAAATTCTGCCAAATTCTCTGTTCTCTAGGACACAGCTGTGGGGCAGAGAAATGTGTGGATTTTACAATAGGTTCATCCTCTTTGCTTTTCTTTCTCTGGGGGTTTCTTCCCCTCTAAATTATTGCAGCTAATACCTGTCAATGCCTTACCTGTGTACTTTGATAAAAATACTGTGTTTCTGCAACAGCTTAAGGTGTGAGAGCATGTTGCAGTCGAGCATGTTGAAAGAGTGTGGAAGACCTGGCTTCTGTGTGGTGGTCAAAATTTCTCTTTATAATTTTTCTCTTTGGGCAAGGTTGGAGCTGAGTTGAACTAAAATGGCAATTCCCAGCTTTTTACTACCTTCCAGCACTATGTCTTTGAATCCAACCCTCTCAGCAGGCATCCTTCTTTTCCAGCATAGGATCTGTGTGCAGGCCAGCCATATGGTGTGTGTAATTATTTTATAATGGTGTTATTGCTCTCCAGCTGCCCAGTAAACCCAGTACAGTATCAGTAAAATATATACATAAGCATAGGAACTTTAGACTTGGCCATTTTCTTCACTTTTATACAATAGTAGGTGCAAAGGAGAAAAAAAGATTCCGTTTAATTTATAGAAACAATATAAAGTTTATAAAGTCTCTACAGTCATCTCAAATGGAAAGGTTGTGGAGAAGAGGGGCTGGACCAAAACTGGGAGGTCCACAAAGCTGGAGAGAAATAACAGTTAAGGGCACATATCAGTAAATACCTGTGCTGAACTTTTCCCATTAACTCTGCTGTTGAGCATATGGACTGAATTAGAGGTTTATCTGCCTTAGGGATTTCATAAACACATTTCCTCCCCTTTTGTTTCCCTATCCAGTTTCTATAGCTTTAGACTATCACAAAATCAAATAGTGTCCATTCTGGGGTCATTGTTCTTACTGGAAAGAGACTGTTTGCTGTAGAAACATTCTCTGACTAGTGTCAGAAGCCTGTGTGTATATATATATGCAAGTGCTTTCCTGAATGTGCCTTTTTAACTTTGGTATGTGAGCTTCCTGAAGCAGTAATATCAGCTTGGCTCGCCTGTCCTTTGAGGCATATGTGCAACTCAAATTTGCATCCGTGGAAGAATTTCTGCATCAAAATTAGGAGCCAATATGCACTCAGTTTTATGGAAGACCTGTAAATAAACACAGCTCTCTTTTGCATCCTTATTTACCCTGAAAATGAAGGTTGCCAAAGTAGGTGGTGAAAAATAGGGCCAAGAAACCAAGGCTCTGATGAAATTAGAAAACATTCACTTTACTTCTAGGTATCCTTCTGTGTGTCCTCTTTGATTTTGGTTGACCATGAAAGTTTGTACGTACAGCCTTTTTGATAAGGTCTCCTGTCCTCCCCAACACCTGGCAGTGCCCATCTGAGCATTCCTGAGCATTTCAGACAAGCTTAAGAAGGAGGTGGCCCCGTTGCCTGCTACTAGCTCCTGCACTCTTTGTGCCTTCCCCTTTGCACCAACACGTGTATTTGAACACAAGTATATCTGGGAACAGATCTGGCTTAACATTAACCTCTACCCAGCCTCAGAAGTTAAAATTAACAGATTGATTGAGGAAGTTACGCCCTAGGTGACACCTAGCACTTCTGCTCAGCCGTGGATGTCTGAGTGCATAGAAAGCCAGGTCTAGGGTCAAGGTGCTGAAGGAAGGGAAGCCCAAGAAAGGTGTGACACATCTCTTAGTTTGTTGTACTTTGAGATGTGTAGGTGGGAAATGCTGTGGGATTTTTACAGATATTCTGGAACCCTTATATAATTTACAGTTTCACTTGTAGAGAGCTCTTTCAAATCTGTGCATATTCTTCTAAGATGTTTTAAAAGAAAAGCCAACAGCAATAATTAGTTTGGCATTTTCCATGTCTTCTAAAGCACTTAAGGGGTAATGACTTTTTTTAACCAATCCTACATAAAATCGGGTTTTCAAGGAATAGGAGGACTTAAAAGGCCTGAATGGCCATAAGTGACAGATGTAATTCATGCTGAAAGCTCTGTTCCAATGCATCAAAATAAGGAAAACAAATATATGTATGATTAGAGCCTGCTGACCCTTCAGTTAAAATGATCAAAAAGAGCAATATTAAAATTTGATTTACGGAAGTTACTACTTAGCCTATAATTAGTCTGTCCAATAAAAACAAACCAGACTTCTACAGAATGGGATTTCCCCATAGACAGGTTAAATATTTTTGTAGGTCTGAAGAAACAGTTTTAAAATATATTTGATATGTTCTATGAGTATACTGAAATGCATCATATAGCTATTTTTAATGGGGTTTGTTCATAAATTGCCAGATTTCCTTAATTCAAGTGAAATTTGAGAACCACTTGAGAATAATTGTCTGTAAAATGAAATATCATTTTGTCAGTTTACTTCATTTATATTAAATATATGCCTTACTTTTTCATTAGCAGGTAAATGGAAGTTGGTCAGTAATATGATTCCCCTTACACATTACTGTAGTTCACTATGGAAATGGGTTCAGGAAATGGCAGATGTGATTAAAACCTCTTCAGCTGGCCCAAGAGCTGTTTGTACAGCACCTAGCATACAGCACTTCTGGCAAGGAACAAACACTCCTCATCTTACTGCAATATAAATAAAATGATTCTTCAGCACAGGGACTTGGAATTTTTATTTTGAATTCAGTAGTTTGGAGGTTGAGAAGCTTACACTTGGGGATGTTTTTCCATTCATAAGAACGAAGACAAAATTGTTGTGTTGGCTAATGCCTTGTGCATGCAAGTAAGTGCGTTGGAATCCACGCCAGCCCAATTTGCATGAGGGTGTCAGAGCAGTAATCCTATAAATTGGCATAATGGGCCAAGCTGCCTGCTCAGAGGCTAACATCACTGCAGAGCTGTGCACAACACATAAATGTTCACTTCTTAAAAGCCACATGGAAGACTGCAAGACTAAGAGAGTTTTCTTCCTACATGCTTTCTAGTGCATCTACAAGCATATAGCTCATGTCTGGGCAAAGAAACTGAATAAAACACCGTAGCTCAACCTTCTGTCTTCTGATATGGAATATATTTGTTTTATTCACAGGGCTCTCATGAATTCTGGCTTTTTCCTGCATTAGTTTTGAAATTTCCTGTCAGATTTCTGTCTTCTGGAAACTTAAGTGCTGTTTTTTGTCTCTGAAATTTTTTAGTGGAACGGGAAAATGTACAGAAGAGGACCTTTACCAGGTGGATAAACCTACATTTGGGAAAGGTAAGACTGACAAACAGTCTTAATATTTAGATACAAGGACACAACCATAGACAGACTGGAGTAAATTCCTTTAAAAGTAGTTAAAATTTGGAAACAAAGTGACTTCTGTGCATATGGGGACGTTTGGAGGAGAAGGAGGGGAAGCTGAAAGCTTGTTTCTCGGTAAATGAAAATTTTTTTTAGGTGCAATGTATGTCTAGCTTGCTTTAGTTTATCTCAGGTGCATTTAAGTTTTTAATGCTACTGAATGAAGCTAGAATTTTCCCATAGAACATGCCCACATAGAATCAAATGTGTTTGAGGTGATGATAACTGTTCTTTCCTGGACTTGAAAGTTCGAACATCTGAGGCATCATGGCCAAAGACAGATGTTCTTCAGAACCTGGCTTCATCCCAGATATGCAGATGGGAAACATTAATTCCTTGTCAGTTGTATTTGAGGAGGGAGGCTGTATGCTGGGATCTTTACATACCCACCTACATTGCAAAACTAATTTTTGGACATCATATTTTTATGATGTAATTGTTTGTTAATTACACCCTAGTATGGCTGTTAGACCTACTTTGCAATTCTTGTTGAGAGTAGGTAAGTACTAACTCTCCTGAGCAGTCTACCATCCGGAAAATTATTTTCCTGCTGTTAAGGATGAAAGAAATAAAAATTCCTTAGCATTACTGAGACAGCAGCAATACTTAGTGCAGAGTCGAGGAATGATACCAGCTTCCTGATCTAGACAAAGTCCTAGCAGGGACTAGAGTTTGAACTTCACAGTGCTTTTAGTATCTGTGGCTGAATTTCATAAAGTACAGACTGAAACTAAGTTTGGGCTAGAAACTCACTTAGTTAAGCTCCTGTAGTTCTTGAGAAGCGATTGCATTTCAGACATGGTAAAGTAAAGGGGTTTTAGAAGAAAGGTATCACATATACAGTTGCTTAAATACACTACTCTGCAGTGAGTGTTGCTGAAGGAGTAAAGGGATCCTCTTAAATCTCACTGGAAAATCAGAATAAGGCTAGTTGGGAATGTTTTGACTACCAATTGTTCCCAGAGGTCTCTCAGAACAAAGACAGTATTAGGTGATGCCTTCGTCAGTCAGGCTCTAGGGCTTTAAACTAACTGTAATTTTGGAAGTTGTCAAAAAGGATTGTCAAATATGTGACTGTGGAGAAGGTCTTTGATTTACAGAAGGAATTAGATCATGAAAAGGGCTGTAGGGTGCTGTTAATTCTTCTGTGCCAAACATATAAAGTCTTACAAACTTTGTGGGCAAGTGAATTGTTTTCTCTAGAGTGCATACAAACTTTTTTCCTCCCCGATTTGATGAAGAAAAATGCTTTTCTGAAGAAAGGGCAAAAGTCTGCTGCTATATTCATGTTTCTTCTGAAAGTGGCATAATAAACATACCCATGTAAATAAAAAGAGCTTCTAAAGCTCTCTGTAATTATAGGGAGTTACAGGTAATTCCTCCCTGAGGACATCCACTGAGGAAAGTGGCTTCTGCCTTTATCCTCAAAGAAGAGCTTCTTGCAGAGCAGCTTCTTTCTTTTAAAGGCAGCAGTGTAGTATTCTACTTCTTCAAGAAACTTTCAGTATGGTGTGTCCACTTTTGGAGCAGACCATCCTATCTGGGTCATCTTTTGAGAGGAGCTGCTCTGCTGATCATGGGATAATTGACAGTAGTCTGCATCTTTTGAGTTCTGGTTGTTCTCAAGTACTGAAAGAATGAAAACTGTTTGGGTTTGAGGCTTTCAGATAGGTTATTTAATTTTTAGAAGAATGATACTTTGCTTTATTTCAGTATAGAGCATTGTTGAGTACTCTTAGCTAGATTAACCACTGGTAATGAAAATGTATGGCTCCAGTTTGCCAGAAGCAGTGCTTAATCAAACAGTAATGCATTGCCCAACTGCAGATAAAAAGATTGGGCTCTTTAGGGACACATGAGTGAGTGACACCTGAACAGAGCATAATTGCTGCAGCTGAGGCTACCCCTAGGGGCTGAGCTGACTAGGCTCTGTGCTTCAGATCATTAGACATCTCAATGAAGTGAGGAGATGGTTCCCTTTGGAGGAGTTTTCTGAAGGGAGAGACGCAGTGCAAGAAGCTGCTGTTTGAAGTACTTAGATAATACTAGCAAACAGAATGGCACCATCAGAAGCCTTACAGAGGAGACTGGACTCTGTGGCCAGCTGGATCTTAGGCTTATCTCAGCATAAGTAGGCTTTGCTTCTGCTGGAAGGAACAGCACCCAACCCTTGGGTAGTTGCTTCCTAGGTAGTGTATTTAGCCTGAGATTCTGTTATGCGAAATCTGGAATAAGTCCTTGCCTGATCTCAATTACATGACTACTGTATCTCAGTTTTAGTTCTGACATTGCTAGGATAGAATTGCCACTAATGTGAAGAATAGTCAGCCTTATCTTCCTTCAGGCTAAGATTTACTTCTAGTGTCTCTGTCTTGTAAAATTCTCCTTCTTACTCTCTGAAATCATGGTTACTTAGCAAGCAGTACTGCTTTAAAAGAAGCCTGGTTTCTCTTCTTTACAGTGCAAGCCTCCTCTGAAAGTGAAAGACTTGTTTATTGATATACAAGATGGCAAAATCTTGATGGCGCTACTGGAAGTCCTGTCAGGACAAAAGCTGGTATGTATACAACAGGGAGAAACCTCCATGGTATGGAGTTCTGCATGGTATGAGCAACATGGACATCCAAGGAATAAGGGTGAATTTGGTCCTGTGTCTTGGGTATGGTAAATATAAATGGCCAATTACACTTGATTTTCATTTTTTTCTTTCTATGTCGGTCTTGTCAGCAAGTACTTGCTTTGTGTGGGTATCACACTTGAATAAGAGGAGAGACCTGCAGACACCTCATCACTGCAGATACACTTGCAATCAAATGGTGATGCATATTGCAGCATGAATGGCCACTGTGGTCACACCTTCAGAACCACCTATTTGTTAACACTGTTGCAGCTTTTGGGAGCTGTAGCAGAAGCAGCAGTGTCTCTGTATGATTCACACAGTTTGCATAAAATCCAGGTTGGAAAGGAATTGAACGGGGAGACACATCATGGTAAACTTTAGGCTATGCTGTAGGAGGTCAGAGAGGAGGACAAAGAAGGAGGTTTAGGTAGTTGGCCAAACTTCTTGTGCTGGCAGTTAGTTGTTCCTGCCTATGTGATAAAAACAGTGTGCCAAGGTGGAATTGCAGGGAGATAGGCATGCAACAATCTGTTTCATTTCTGCAGAAGTGAAGGTTTGTGCCTGCTATGAAAACTGCTTACACTCCTAATTAGATAATTTAATTTAATTCAAGGTTACAAAAATAAATAGATAAGTAGACAGATAAAAGTTAAAACAAAACAAAACCACATACACAAAAAGCCCCCCACAAAAAAACCCCCAAACCTTCCCAACTATTCCCAACTATTAATTTTCAGGTAAATTTAATCCTGTGAGTGAACATGGCTGGGGGTTGGTTACACAAATAATCAACGTGGCAGGTCTAAGGGAGTGATAACATCAACAGAGCTGGAAAGCTGGTTGATAACCCTGTTTTGCTACAGCAAGGGCAGATCATGTAGTTAAAGCACTGTACTGGTCAGAAAAGATGGCAGTGATTTTACAGAGGTAGATTTCCTTAGCTTTAATTTGCCTGGATATTTGTAAGCTTCATATGATGTGGTGAAGGATTCCATGATTTTTAAGAACAGCATGGCTCTTGTTTTTTCCAGATGCATGAATACAAATCTTCAACTCATCGCATTTTTCGTTTGAACAACATAGCTAAAGCACTTAAGTTCTTGGAGGACAGTAATGTGAGTATTTCCAAAGGCTGTTTTTAATATCTTCTCTTGATACATGTTACAGATTGTAATCGTGGTAGTTGTTAACTAGTGTGATGTGCTGCGTGTACCTGAGAGGAATGTACTGCTTAGTGGCACTGTGACTTACCTTAGCAGCAAGGTTGAAAAGCCATGTGAAAATGCACGACGAGAACACCTACAGAGTCTAAAACAAGGATTATTTGGTCATGTTATAATGTAGAAGTTCAACAGGATTAAAGGATCAGGAATCCAATATTAAAAGAAAATAAGAAGAAATGCAAGTAATTTTTATGAACCAGGTCTTAGTAGTATTGCTTCAGTTACGCTGTAGGCAGATGCCTTTCATCAGAAATACTTTCAGTATTACAAATCCTGTATTTAACTGGTGAACTGCTGCAGCAGCTGATCATAAGTCAAAGGCAAGAGAAAATTAAATCTGAGAACATGCCATAAATGTATCATTCCAGGAATCAAAACCTTATAAGGGTACAGTTTCCCCCATAGTCAGTGTGGCACTACTGCAGCATCATGTCCTAAAGTTGTAAGTGACCAAGCAAGGTCAGACCCTGTAGATTGAAATGATTCATCCTTTTTATCCCATTAGGGCTTTTTTCCACAGCCCTATGGGTGTGGCCTGTGTCTTGAAAACTGTCTGCTCTTGAAAACTGTTGAGAAGTGATGGAGTCAATAGAAGTCCCAGCCATGTTACAACTCACAGATATACCTAGATCATGGTATAACTAGATCATCAGAAACAGAAAACAAATATTGGACTATGTCCTATAAAGGAATGCAGCAGGATTTAAACTTTATGGGTGAGGCGGGATCTCGTGTCTGCATAGGAGAAACCTCTGCCTTGCAAGGAATACCACAACTGCAACTGATGTCACTTTGCTGCTTCCCTGCAGTGATCTTAGCTCACCTCCAGAGATCCTGAAGCAGTGCTGGTCATGCAGGAGAGTCACGGCAAACCCCAGCGCACGAATGAGGGTGATGTGAGGTCTTAGTGGATCTCCTACAAACTGATAAATGTTGGAGGTTTAACCTCCTTTGCCTTTTTCCCCAGGGGTGGATGTAAAAGGTCAAGAAGTTGTCTGGTAATTTCCAGGTGTTCCAGTTTCCTTTTGGAAACCTCCAGTGGGGGCTGATCTGGCCCTAAATGTATATGCCTACATGTCCTGCTATAGAACTGCTAAGAAATATTTTACATGTTCATATATTTCTTTAACAGTTTCCCAGTTGATGCTTTCTTCCCAAATCCAGCTAAGGTCCACTGGCAGATGAGCTTTTTTCTCTCAGTTGATATCAACACATTGCAGAGCTGCAGCTGAAGCATGTCTAGTTAACAGGACCTTGTTAGAGGACAACTTAGAACTTCAGTGAGCAAGGCCAGGCATGAGGAGCCTTGGACATGGGCAACCCTTTAAATAGTAGTGCTAAAACATCTACTTTTCTGTGGATTTCTTTGTTTCCTTAAGAGTAAGCAGCCAGTATCTTCTAGCTGGGTATCTCTACTAGGCTGGGTAACAAACATAAGCAGTACTAAGAGGACAGAGCTGACACTGAGAGCAGTCTAATGAGAAATGCCACTTGCTCCCCACTTTGGAGAAACTGCTATTCAAATGTGCTATATCTTAAAGGTTTTCCCATGCCAAATACCTTGGAGCTAGCAAGAAATCTGAGCCTTGAAATATGACAGCTAGAGGTGTCTTCCAGATGAGATTGAAAACTTGTGCAAACCACTAGATAAGAAGTTATTCTGTTTTCCTTTTTCCAGTTTACCCAAACTGGTTACTGAAGGGTAGTGATGAAAGAGTTGGCAAAGTGCCTTGGTTGCAAAGAACTTCAGGGTTAGATATTAAACTGGAGTGGGTGGAACCCATCAGTATACGCCTCTGTGGAACTGGGGCAGCAGGGTAAAGCACTGCTAAGTGATCCATCATCTAGAGGATTTCTAAGTGATAAATGGGCTCTATGCGGGGCTTTAACTAAGTCTGGCTGCCATCTGCAGTACTTCAGTACAGCTTACTTGCTTCCCCCCTCCTTCCTAACCTTTGCTAAAAGTCTGTGTTGTCTAAGACAATAACATCCTGGTGTTATCAGGTGGAAGAAACCTCAGTGTGGGAAAGTCTGGAGTTTGCCTGGATTAGGCAACTCCATCCTTTGCTAACTCATTTAATCAGAACTCTGTGACAAGCTGTGTAAGGTGAGATAAGCAAAGAAAAAGGAGATGCATAGCAAAACAGAAGTAACCAGATTTTATTGGAATTTTCATTTTTGTAGGAGAAGTGACTCTGTATTATTTATTAAGAATAGGATCTGCTCTTCTTGTGGAATAGGCACCATCTTGTTCCATTTTTGTAGAGAGGAAACTCATCTGTGGTCTGGAGGATGCAGAACTGGACTCACTTTGGTTCTGTAGACTATGCTGGGGGCTTCCATGAGCAGGGTGGTTGTGATCAGGGCAAACTGTTATTAACACGAGATTTCAGTATTGTGTTTTGGCTGGCCAGTCAGTGACAGAAGTGTTCTGGACATATCCTGTAGTCTCGGGGCATTTTTTGCATTTACCTTCTTTGAATTCAGCTCTGAATTTATGATCTCTCTGCAGGTAAAGCTTGTTAGCATTGATGCAGCAGAAATAGCAGATGGAAATTCCTCTCTGGTACTTGGACTAATATGGAATATAATCTTGTTTTTTCAGGTAATGAAACTTGAATACTTTAATCATAAGTGAACAATCTTCATGGTATCAATCTATTCCAGATGAATAGTGATTTTGAAGTTGATTTTTAATCCTAAAGAACATAATTAAGCATGCTAAACCTGAGCTTTCCCTCCTACTATACACTAATTTTGTACCTGCAGCTGCTTTCTTTTTAATTCATTGGACCTATTTTAGTGTAACTAGGAGACAGTTTAAGCCCTCGTTTGACTTGGACCAGAATTAGAGCTTCAGATTACTATTTTCCATTTTCTCCTGTGCCTTCTCAGGGTTCTGTTCCAGATTCCCTGGATCTGAACCAACATCCTGGGTTTGATTCCAGGTCACAGTTTATTTTCAATAACCTTTTCTGGGCTTGGTCCAATGTAGTGGGAAATTCCATGTAGAATCACTGATCTCTGGGGACTTACTCAACATTGCAAAAGTTCGCAACTGATGTAGATGGCCAAATGAAAGATCATGAAGGGCCTGGAACTGATAAAATTGATTTGAGCCTAAAAATTGATTTAGCCTCAGGCTAGTTTAAAACTAGTCCCTCATCTACATGTATTTTGAAAATGACCTTCTAGACAATACAAATTCTCATGTTCTGCCAACTCTTGTAAGAGTGTGAGGCACTTTCATCCTCTTGGGCTTATTTAAAAACTAATCTTGAAGTGGCACTAGGGTTTCTCTCCCTAGCTGAGCTCCTCAAGCTGAACAGTGGTGCACAGCATGGGTTTGGCCAGAAAGATTTGCCAGCAGAGATGATGCAGCCAGAATCTGTCACCCTGGCAGCAGAGGGCATGGGGACCCTAAGATGAGCAGAATGTATAATTTGGGCTCAAGTATCAATACTGACCAAGGACAGGAGTGCTGCTGCAGGTCACTGTTTCTTGACTAAAAATATTTCACTCAAGCAAGTCCTGTGAAGAGAACAATTTCAGTTGAACTAACTTTTCTCTCAAGGACATATTTCTTCACTTTTTGTTTAACAGGAATTTGCTCCATTCAGCCTGAGCTGATACCTTGCCCTTTCTGTTTCCTGGGGTTGCCAGCTGGGCTGCTGCTGGCTGTCACACCTGTGCAATATAAGTCAAGAGTTATAATGGACAGGTCTATAATAACCTCTTAAAATTCAGTTATAGTGCTGTTATCTCATAAAGTTTGTATGAAAACAGGCAACAGAGTTCTCCATGAAGCCAGTGTTAAACCAGAGCTGTATGCATTTCACTTTTTATTACAGATTAAGGAGCTGACAGGCAATCTCAACAGGAACTCCTCCTCCTCCAGCCTGTCCTCTGGGCCTAGTGGTCCAGAGTCAGACACATCCCACCCCAGCACTCCCAGCGTGGAGAGAAATATGTCTGTTACAGTGAAGGATCAGCGGAAAGCCATCAGAGCCCTTTTAATCTGGGTTCAGAGGAAAACCAGAAAGTAAGCTAACAGACTCTTGTATAAAACAATGTTTTGCTGCCTGTGCTTTTGAAGCTGAACCTCTTTTCTCTCTCCTGTTCCCCATGTGCATTACTGTATGCTGTGGCTCCTGCTTTCAAAGTTTGCAGTTGCACAGTCTCTGCAGGGGTGTATCACCATAGCCTTTTGCATACAGCAGCTGTCTGACCTTGCAGCCATGTGTGCTGTGGGCTTCATCATCTTGAGTGTTAAATTTGAACTTGCACTAATCTGCTTGAGGCTGTTTAATACAGGATCTTTCCCTCCTTTCCCTTCCCCCTTAGCTTTCCGACAGTCATTTGATATCTTGCTAATTAAAGTGTACGCAGAAACAAGAGGTGAACTGAAAAAATAAATATATTGAAAGACTCTAGCAACATCTTTTTAAATTAAGGAGCGGCTCTGAGGGAGCTTCTCTGTGTGCTGCAGGGTGCCTTGAAGGATAGAGCCCCAATTAGAGTCACTCTTTCCTCAGAATTGAAGAGGGGAAGGGGATGAATCTTAAGTAATTTCTTGTGAACATGTAACATCTGGGTCCATTTCTATTGTTCAACACATCTCTCTCCTGTTTAATAAAAAAGTAGTTCTTTTGCCAAAGCATTTTGTCTAGTAATGTTTTAACCTGGCAGAATTACTGTCAGGTTAAAAAACTTTAGTGTAAGATGTCTAGTGCACGTGGAAATGCTTGGAGTGTATTTCGCATGTAATAGTAACTGAAATGATGACTACCAGAGAGTCTTAAAGAGTCATTTTTGTCTGTTGATGGACTTATACGTCCAAATCTGCCTATGAACATAAATCTTATGTGTCTAGTGTTGAAGATACAAATTTACATCTTAAATACTTGGTCCTCTGGACCACATCAACCCTTAGTAATCTCCAGTGAAACAAAGAGTGCTTGTTGTGCAGATAAACTTGTCCTATTGAGATGTGTAGTTCACTGCTGCCAGTGCAGACCATAGAGGAAGCATAGTTTTAGTCCCCAAAGAATGCTGACAATGTCATTGACAGGGATGTGGTACAAAGAAAGTGAGGACCAGAGAAGTAAAGGCCATAGATTTTTTCAGTCCAGTCAAAGAGTTCAAACTAAAAACATCTAATAGGAGAAATTGCTTCTTGCAACTGCACTATTAAAAACATGATAGTGCTATTATAATCCAATGACCTGTGCAGAATTTTCTATTTAGGGGCTGTATTTCATTGCAGGTTTAATGTTGTTTCTTTTCCTCCAAAATTCTGAGTATCTAACAGTTGTGGTTTATGTGTATACTGACACCATCTGCATTTGGCAAAGGACAGTTTTCTGCTATAGAAGGCCAAGTGCACAGGAATGTGAATAGTTTTTGCTTATATTTTTAAATACCTAGAGTGTTGGCAGTCTTTCCAAGCTATGGCATTAAAATGCTGGAGAGCAATAGAAACAGGAGTCACAGAGACATTTGGTTTTGTGAATGTTAAATGTGTTTGGTGAGTTCTTGAGGGCTTCATTTTTACTAACAACTTCCAATAAGCAGGTTGATGTCAGCTGGTAGCTGCACCAATCCAATTTGTAAATCCTTGTGGTTTATGGACATATTTTATGCATTTCAAAATCCAAAAATATTGCAAATGTGACTAGTGCAGCTCAACAACCTTACTTTTAGCTTTCAGGAGTCTTTGAAAATGCCTTTGGATTTTGTAAGACAACCACCTATGCGTCTAAACTGAATGTAATTCTGTTCAGGTACGGTGTTGCAGTTCAGGACTTTGCCAGCAGTTGGAGGAGTGGCCTTGCTTTCTTAGCTATCATAAAAGCAATAGACTCTACTTTGGTAGACATGAAGCAAGCACTGGGGAAATCAGCTCGAGAAAACCTGGAGGATGCTTTCAGCATAGCACAAAATAAGCTGGGCGTGCCTCGACTCCTGGAACCAGAAGGTAAAAAGCCTACATCAGCTTTGTTAGATAACATTAAAACTATAATGAATTCCTGAATATTGCATTGTGATGCCTACCAAAAACCTCCAAGTGACTAGGCTGTTTGATGTTATCAGTGTGTTGGGCTGATTGACAAGAAAAATAGAAATTAATTGGTTACTGGCTTGTAGTCATATGCTTCCAGTCATATTTGGGCAGAGGTCTCACCATTGCTTCAGGTGTGTACGCTGGTCCTGGTTGATGTTTAGATGTTTAAAGGGCATTAATCACCATCTTGTAGTGCTGAGGGATCTCTCAATGCATTAGCACTGTTTTGTAATGCCTACAGTATACAGAGACTAAATGTCACGCCAGGATGAAATGTGTGAGTCTGCCATACCAACAAAATACTTAGATACCTTATCAAATGTATTTGAATCTCCCATTTTTTCTTTTACAATGCATAGATACACAGATATGTATATTTATATATGTAAACATAACCATATATGTGCATGTGTAAATATATGTATAAATGGAGCTGCTTCTTGCAGTGTTTTTTACTGAACTCTACTAGACAGATGTTAGGCCTTGATTTTATGATTGAAAGCCCAAATTGGTTATTTGTGCTTTCATGGGTCACCTGTTGTTAGAAGACTGGGCCATCCTTCTAAAAGTAACCCTCTGTGTTGTCACTCAACAAGATCACTGTCTAGTGACAACAACATACATGACAAGTAGGAAGGTGGATAAAAAGGGACCCTGATCAGAGTTCGGTATGTGTTTGGAAATGGGAAAAAATTAATGTGAATAAGATGCCGAAAACTCTTTCAAATACCATCAACAGTGAAAAGTATTTCTGTTACCTATCAGAGAAAAGAAAGCATGAGTAGCTGTTGTTTCTCTTATCATAAAGGCAGGATAAATGTCTGATGATCTGTTCCTCTGCAAGAGTGTTTTAAAGCCCTTTGTGCTCAAGCCTCTTGTGTCTTGTCTCCATAGATATCATGGTGGAATCACCTGATGAACAGTCAATTGTGACGTACGTGGCACAGTTTCTGGAACACTTCCCAGAGCTGGAAGGGGTATGTGTTTACTCCTATATCACATCATTTTTTTAATTTGGTTTGTTGCACTTATTAAAGTCAGGTATTGGTGTATTTATCTCCTAGGTTTCTTTCTAAGCTATTTAAAATAAACCACAAACTCAGGTTTAATTTTTAACATTGTTGTTAAATCCGGTCAAATGGACTTTCATTGGTGATTGCTAAAATGCTTATGGTAATTATGCTATTAAACATTTACATCCAATTGCAAGTTTCAGAGGTTAGAATGGGTTACATAGGACTCTGAAACTTTGTTATGTTAGTCTTAAATAAGGCTGAAATTTGTCCCTTCATCAGTGATGATTTATTGGACTTTGAATTTTATTTTGAATTCTGTCTTCTTGAGTTTGAAGGCCACAATCAATCTGAATTTAGCAGGTATCAGGCACAAGGTACCAGAGGCAGAATCTTGTCAATGCAGCAGTCAAAAGCACTCATTGTAAGCATGAGATAAACTGCAGCTTAAAAGACCAGGACTCTAAAGCTGACTTTATTAAAAATAAAGAATTGAGGAGCAGGCAGAGACTGACACTATTAGGGATTAACAAGGGTGGTTTTGAGAAACAGAGGATAAACTGACAAAGGAATTAGAGACAGAAAACCTGAGATAAAATGGGAAGTCCCAGGAAATGGAAATCTGCATAAGATGAAAAGTTGTTCTGGAAGTTGCTTATGCTTCCAGCAGACCTAGTTCAACAGTCTTTTTGGTTTGAAAGGGGCCCCAAGGGACCCAGTGTCCCTTGTGCGTCTGGGTAAGTTTCTGTGCTACAGTTACATCCACATAAATAATTGTTCCTGCACCTCTCATTTCTTGACTGAAGGTTCCACTTGATATGCATTTTGTAGCTTGAAAAATAGTTGAGCATTGCTAAAGTAACTGGGATTTAAATTATTATAATAATCTAATTATTATAATTAAATTAGATGAGCCATAAGATTTGTTGGCATTAAGACTTGTGGGTAATGGACAGAGAAAAACGCCTATTTTCTTTTTTTTGTTAACTACAGTCTGTTAGAATGGAATCAGCTAGCATATTAATGTATTTCACAGCAGATTTAGTGGACCTGTTAGATGTGTTTTATTCAGGGTTTGGGGTTGTGTCAGAAAGCTGTCAGTTGTCTCCACAGGTACAGCAGGGAGAAATAAATACATTAACTGAAGGATAGGCTTGTCTACATTGTAATCCTCCTGTACAAGTGGCTTCTTGATGTTGAGCTTCATTCAAGTCACTTGACTTGCCAAATTGGTTTCCCTGATTTCAAAGTGAGTGAGTGAATAACTGGTCATGCACACACTAATGTGGTGATGGGCTAGGCGGTTATTCCTTTCTGTAGTGTTTGGGAAAAATGAAATGGTATCTGAGGTCTGATTTGTCTTCTAATGGTGTATCATCATTTATAGGAAGACTTTACAGATCCTGACAAGGAGCTTCCAATTGAGTCCACGTATGTCCACATCAAGGAGACACCTTTAGAAAAGGAAGGCAAAATCTTGATTTTGAGTGAAAGTGAAGAAAACATGTATACTGTTAATCATGAAAGGAGTCATCCTGCTCCTCCAAAGGTTCATATTCATGACACCCATGAAAGGATCCCATCAGAAACCATTCCTGAAAAATGTAATGGGAAATGGAGCCAAGTGTTAGGTGATTCACAGGAAACGTCTGAAGAGGAGCCTCAGAGGCCTACCTCACTGAAAATTGCAGGATCTGTCAGCTTTGAATCCAATTCCTCTTGGGAGGTTCTGAGTGATAAATTCATGTCAGGTGAAGGGGGCATGCCTGATGATCCACTGAAACAGAATAATGACCTTTCTCCAGCTGTCCTGACAGGTCAGAAAAATTCTGTTGACTCTTTTGAAGACTACTCTGAAGAATTAACTAAGGAAACCTCTACTGAATACGATAATGAAAATAAGAGCCTTTCAGCCAATACTTCTTCTTTGAGTCCATTATCCTGGACGTCAGGTATACTTACAGATGAATCTATAAATAAAGTAGAAGAGAGGAAACCCCAGACTTCAATTATTTTACCAGAAGATACCTCAAAACAAGAAGATATGCATAAGTATGTTCTTCATCTAAATGAGGAAATAGTGAAACTTCCACAAAATGAACATACAAGGCAATCGCCTGCCTTTGAGACAATAGAAACTAACCATCGTTCACTGAATGGTTCTAATCTCAAAAGCCAAGAACTATCTACACAGCATGAAACATCTGATGACTCTCTCTCAGATGCACCTAAAAATTCAGAGGACTTGGACAGCTGTGATGAAGTTGAGTCTTCACCTGAAGTGCTACCCAGTTCTTCGAAAGTATCTGTGATACCCCATGATCTCTTTTATTATCCACATTATAATGTTCCCATATCAGCAGTTCTGAATGCTTACCTTGAGCCTTGTATTGAAGGGTATGACACTAGAGATGAGAAAGCTTCTTCTGAAATAGAAACAGATGTTTTACATGAGAAGAGCATACAAGAACAGAACTACAAGGAAGATACTCCAGAGCCAGACTTAGGGAATAAGCAAGGTGTCCCTTCATCAGAAATGGATACTGAGAATGTCAAGGAAGAAACAACATATATTTGCAGTCACAGGAATTCTTCTGATGAAAAACAAGTGCCATTACTCATGCAAGAGTTAGAAACTGAAGATGGCACAAAGGCCACAAACCATCAAGATTCCACTATTCCACAGCATCCTGAGGTATTTTATTTTTTTATTACCAGCATTGTTTTGTGTATACATGGAGGATTAGCATATGACCTCAATGAATTTCATTTGCTTTCATTTTGCAATGCTTTGGTGAAATATATAAAATGTACTTGGTTTCCTGTCTGGTAAGGCTGTTTGCCACAGCCCTCTACTGGAAAGAATGGAATTGCAGATCCCTGAGAAGATCTGATATTGAAAGAGAATAAGCCCTAATACTAATAGTACTGAAAAAATGTGAATTTTAATTATATTTTAAAGTAGTTTGAGGCTCCTGTATAATCCTTAGGCATAAAAGATTAGCACAGAGGGTGTTTCTAATGATTTTTAATGAGCTTAACAGTAATAGCATTGCTGATATAGAAAGAATACAGGCAAAGGATTAAAAGAAAAAAATCTGAATCCAAATAAGTTTACCTACAAAAACTTAAACCAATTTAAGTAGGAAAAGTTACATAGGTAAAATGAAGGCTTGTCTGTACTGGAGGAGGAGAAAGGGAGATTTTTGATAATTATTCTCTGTATTGGATTTAGGCAATTTGCTACTGGATCACTTCTTGCAGATGCTGATTTTGAGCTGGCTTACACATTTTCCAGCACAGTAATTTTAGACAGTGTTTTTCAGGAATAAATGTACATTTAATGTCCCTCATCATTTTGCTTAGACAAGTTGCCTGGACATGTTTTGGTCCTGACAGTTACTAGAGTAATGAAGTCAATTTGCTGTTAGCTTCAAAGACTAGTTGGAGATAGATTTAAAAAAGTCTTAGTGGATTACTTCAAAGAGACATTTCATGTCATAACTTCTTATAGAAAAAGAACAGACAACTAATTTTATGTATTTTGAACTAATGGTACTTCATAGCTTAATGTATCCAAATGATTTTCAAGAAATTAAATGATTTTTCTTCTCCTTAGTGAGACTTTCAATCTCAAACTACATGCAATTTAGCATCTGAGTAGGCTGCACCAGTAAGATATTTGGAAGGGTGGGGAATTCGAGGTCCCTTCCAACTCCTAATATTCTGTGTTTCTGTCATTCTGTGAATCAGTCTTGATGTCTATTGTAAAATGTTTCTTAATTTCAACAGGCCATAGTAGACCATCTAGAGGATTTAACAATAGCCATAGAGAGACCAGAAAAAAGTAGCAATAGGGAGGAAGAAGAGAAAAATATGATCAAAGAAGATGACTTGCAGATCTCAGAAGTTGCCACTATTGCTCTGTCACAAGACAAACTGGAAGAAATTGCTGATTGTCAGGAATTTACCAGGTATTTCACATTCACTTTCTCTTAAATAAGGTTAACCTTGGCAGGCCAGCACGTGCCCATCAAGCCACACGTCATAGGACTCAGTAGGCTATAGTGGTTGCTTCAGGAGCAAATGCCTTAATAACAAGCGTGTGTGTGTCCATCTGCCAGCTTTCTCCTTTGTTTTAGTTTTTGTTGCTGAGCACAACATCGTATGGTATGGAATATCCCTCTGGTCACTTTGGATTAACTGTCCCAGCTGTGCCCCCTCCCAACCTTTTGCCCAGCCCCAGCCTACTGGCTTTTGGGCCAGAGAGGTGGTTGGAGAGATAGCCTTGGTACTGTGCAAGCACTGCTCAGCAATGGCTGAAACATAACATCTGTGTTATCAGCACCATTCCAGCTACAAATACAAAGCACAGCACTATAGGGCTGCCCTATGGAAAGTTAATTGCACGCCAGCTAGAACCAGTACAGAGACACTCAGCTAATTTTACCCCATTCACTTCTGTTCCCCTTTATGTTCTATTTGAGTTTTTAGATGATGTATTTCAGTGGGATGTGAACTGTAATTTGCTGATGTTTATCACTAGCACTGTAATGATTTTGATAAGAGTTTCCTTAGAAAAAAACTATTGTCTCCTTCATGCTTTTAGTTTCCTGCAGGGTCTGTCAGTGATGTCAAAGGTACAAAAACCCTATCAAATACCATTTTTTAGAAAAATATTCAGATTTGAGCATATGGATTTTTTAGCGTGGGTCAGATTTTCTCAAAGCTATTTTTTATAACGTCACTGATAAGTTCAAGTCCATATTCTCATGCACGCAGCAATGCATATTTGTGACTGTGTAGCTTAAAACTAGCAAGTGCAATTGCAGGAGCTCTCTTTGATGTCAGAACAAAACTTAGTTTTATGATGGTAAAAACTTTGCTTTTACATACATTTCAGAAGCAGTGACAGTGACTCCAACATTTATCTCCGAAAAAGATTTCCTAATACTTCTGTGGAGGTAAGTATGTGGAAATTTACCTGTCACTATTTCTCTATTTCTCCTAACTCCAGAAGTTCACATACTGTAAAAGGGTCTACTCTGTATATAAAGCTATGATAACACAAAAGCCCTGTGACTTCAAATCTTTTTAGTGCCAAAGCCAGGCCATAGCTGAAAAGGTTTACTGAACTTTCCTAAATGGATGGAATTGAACCTTATTGAACCTCGAAAAAACCCAGAAAGGAGTACCTAATACTAGAATCTATTGGAATTTTGAGGTTTACAGGATCATATCTATGTAGATGCAACATTTCACTGCTTTAAACCTGCCTTAATTTGATGATTCAGTTTCTTTTAGTTTGTGTATTCTCTGTTGGTGTCCTGGTCACAGCCCTGCAAAAATATTGAGTGTCTCTTGAAGTGCACTTTTTATGAAAGATTGGGCTCCTTCCCTTTCCTTCGTAGTAGTGGTGCATTAGCAGCTAAGCCTAAAAGAATTTTAGTTGTAATGTGAAACTGCATCCATAATGGCAGATGTAATTCATACTGGTTTCTTAAGAACATGCTATACAGCTGAGCTCTGGATTTTCATTTTTTAAGTCAGAAGGAAGGGACAGCATCAGCAGTCTGTGCACACTGAGCAAAGATGGGATCATGGCTTTTTTCAGGACAAAATAAAATTCTGACTGTCTTGGAGCTTTAAAGAAATGCTGCCACCAATGCTCAATAAAACAAAGTTTTCACACAGATGCTTTAGTTTTGGATGCTCCTTGTCAGAATGCTGCTAGAAATATATATGAATGCAGGGAGCATTATTCAGCTGAATGGCAACACAGGCTGGAGAGTTGGGCAGGGTTAAATTTAATGAAATTCAGCAAGGCCAAGTGTAGTATTTTGCACCTGGGAAAGACCAAACCCATGTATGAGTATAGGTTGGGGACTGACCTGTTGGAGAGCAGTGAAGGGGAAAGGGATCTGGGGGTCCTGGTGGATGGAAGAATGACCATGAGCTAGCAGTGTGCTCTTGTGGCCAGGAGGACCAATGGTATGCTGGTGTGTATTAGAAGGCGTGTGGTTAGTAGGTGGAGAGAGGTTCTTCTCCCCCTTTACTCTACCCTGGTGAGGCTGCATCTGGAATATTGTGTCCAGTTGTGGACACAATGGAACTGCTTGAAAGAGTCCAGCACAGAGCCACAGAGATGATTAAGGGGGTGGAACTTCTTCCTTATGAGGAAAGGCTGAGGGAGCTGGGTCTCTTTAGCTTGGAGAAGAGGAGTCTAAGGGGTGACCTCATCTATGCTTTTAAATATGTGAAGGGTGTGTGTCAGGGGGGTGGGGTCAGGGTCTTCTCAGAGAAGCCCAGTGACAAGACATGGGGCAGGGGTTGTAAGCTGAAGCATAGGAGGTTCCGTGTGAGTACAAGAAAAAATGTTTCCCCAGTTCAGGTGCCAGAGCTCTGGCACAGACTGCCCAGAGAGGCTGTGGAGTCTCCTTCTCTGGACATATTCAAAACCCTTCTGGACATGCTTCTGTGTGAGCTGGTCTAGGGAATCCTGCTCTGGCAGGGGGGTTGGACTAGATGATCTTTCGAGGTCCCTTTCTACTCCTAACACTCTGTGAAAGCAAAAAAATCTTACTTCACATATTTTTTCTTTTTCTATGTGTGTACCAGACTACAGTGCTGGATGTGCTGGCAGGAAATATATGTACACTTCCATTTTATTAGAACAAATATTAGACATACTTTGCATCAAATACACACTCAATTACCATCTTTGTGAGATGCTGAATTTTGTTTTTCTTATATAATCTATTCCTGGTTTGTTTAAGGAAACCTATGGTGTAAATGAACAGAAGATGACAGATATGGGTGAAAATCCATTAATGATCAGGTGAGTTGTTCTTACTGAGACAAAGCCTTTTGCAAGGAATCCATAACTCGTTGGTACTTTTAACAATGTTACAGAGGGAAATGAACATTAACTCTAATGGTAGAGACCGACTGAATGTCTTGTGCCATGGCTTAGAGTCCATACTTCCCATAGGTGTATGTTTTGCTGCTCGATCACCCCCTTGACTAAAATGCTTTTTCTTGACTTGAGAGGAGAGATTTAGCTGTCTAAGCAAGACTATGAGCACTTTCCCCACATGCTAGATATTTCAGATTAAGAAAAGAGTGGGAGGATCTCAAATTTGAGGCCCACTGGCAGTGGCTTTTTCCAGGTTTGGAAGATTGTCAAGACAATGTTTAGTGTGGTCAGTGATAGGGAAAGATGATACTTCAGTGGAGTTCTTGCCACTCAGAGCACCCGAATGGATCCTCAATGCAGAGACTGTATTCCTGTGGTATTAGGGTCTGCATATCTGTAAGGAACAAGGATTGCTTTAGGTTTTCCCTCTCAGTTGATACTGAATAGCATCTTCAATTACTTCTAGTTAAAAAGATGGTTGCGTTTAATTGCAGAAAACACACAAAATATTATTAGGATCCAATGTCCTGGTCTTACTTATGCTTCTGTTAAATGCATTAATTACTGTCACAGTTATGCTTGTTTGCAGACTTCTGACAGTGAGCAAGATTTGTGTAATACTCAGGTATATATCCAGCATAATACCTGAACAAACATAATGCCCCAAGCCAAGAAATGACTCATTAGAAGAGGTCAAAAAACAGATGCTACAAAAGCAGATTAAAAAAAAAGTCTACCAGAGGGTGATTCATATAGTATAAAATTATAAAATCAGTGCACCATCTTGTGCCCTTTTAAATAAGACCTTTTCTTGTCTTTGTGAGAGCTCAGTGGTGCTTGCAGAGTCTTTGCCCTTATGAACCACAGCTGGAATTTTTGAAATTTGGAATTTAGGAGTTGTCCTACAAAACCCCAACTGCTAGTTGGTTTCTGGAAGTCTTGGGCTTTTCCTGTTTAATGTTATGGTGTCTGACATGAGAAGCTCTGAAAGTAGATGATTTGGGGAAAGTCTGTCAAGTCAAATAGAGTGTATAAGTAAAATTGTGAAAGTGTGTTATGTGTTGCCCAGAGCTATGCTTACTTTCCTGAATATAAAAGGACATCTTTTTGACTGATGGAAATCACCTTACATCAAAGGCTGTACTGTATTGACATGTATTTAAACTACCTGAGAATTTGTCCAGAGTTTTCAGAGGATTATTTTTTACATGCATTGTCTCCTAAGGGAACACACTGCTAAAGCCCATTATGCACCTCCTGGTCTAGCTCAGACTTGAACTGACTAGATTGAAATGCTTCATTAAGCAGCTCTCTTTTAGTTCATCCTCTGATCTTTATAGTACATATTAGCAGTAAGGAGGTTTTGTTCTTTTTCCTGCCTCTTATCAGCTTCTTTCCTGTTTTCAGGAATAGAAAGAACTTGGAAGCAAGTGAGACTCCAACACCAACTCATGAGATTACAATTGTTGAGCAGCCAGAGATATTCTACTTCATCATTTTCTTCTGGGTGCTAATCTACTGCCTTTTACTCCTGCCACAGCTTCTTAGCAACAAAGTTTGATCTCTTGGAGATGTGGAAAAATAAAGGACAGTGGCTACATTGCTTTGTGTATCTGCATATGAATATGTTCCTTCAGGTGAAGCACAAACAGAAATGTAGGACCTGGTATTTGTGTTTATTATCAGGTTGTCCTCAATTCCTCTGCTGTTGTGCTCTGACAGTGTCTAAGCACGTTTTATATTATGAAATTGTGTAAATATATATAAAAATGACCTGATTTAGTAGATGCAATTTTGTACATTTGTGCCTTGCTTTATAAGATGCTAAATGAAACCAGATAATTATCAGTAGAAATATGAACAGTTCAGAGCTCTAGTCTTCAAAAATTATTCTTCTGGGTTCATTTAATTATGTAGGGCCTGACAGCTGTGGAAGAGGGGTGATGTTGCCTTGCTCATGAATCTGGCCCACCTGCAAGGGCAAGGCTAGTAGTGCTTTTTCCTATTTTCCATGGAGTTCTTTGAGAGAGCTAGGGGCAGAGCAGAGCTGCAGGTGGTGGAACACACCCCAGTAATTGATAACAATTCCTGTGACAATCCAGTGGAGCAACAAAATTAAGCTCAAGGTTTATTTGGGCAGGGTTTAGGGTTTAAATTCGTTTTTACACTGCACCTTTTGTTCTCTTCAACTCGCAGGAATAAATTCATTGTGTGAACACGCTAGCTGCTTCTTAGGAAGTATCATACAGGAAATCTCAGCCCAGAAACTTCTGTAGAGAATACTGAAGAAATACACTTTTTGTATGTTGCTGATGGTGCCCATCCTTGAAAAGATGTTCAGGGAGCTTAATAATTTTATCAGGAACAGAGAGTATGGTTTTGGTTTTGCTTACCTCACTGCTTCTCAGACTGCTTCTGCTTTCTTTTCTCGTCTGCTTTTACTTCCAGATCATGTGAAAAGTCCTCTTTTTGAACATACAAAAATAATAGGTAACCCTAATCTGCTGAGGTTACTGTTAAGGCACAAGTGCCTGGTAAAAGGGTGAAATATCCTTTCAGTACCCAAATCAATACGGTAAGAAATAACAGATGTAAAACTAAATACAGGGAAATATTGACAGCCAGTATTGACTTGCTAATGCAAGAGACTCCTGTGGCCTGTCCATAGACACAGTTGGACCCCTATGGCATCTTGTAAGTTTTGTCCTTATCAGTGATCACTTCAGGGTATTTGATTTAGGATTTTTGCCAGAGAAGGTGTACCTCTGCATTACAGGAAAAAGAGCTATTTTCAAGTTCAATTTAATAGCAGTAACATTTCTCTGTGTGACTTTTAGTGAAGTCACTATTTCTACATTTTTATTTCTATAGTATGCTTCGTGAGACATCATGTTGCTGCTTCCACCTGAAAATTCTAAGGTTGACTGCAATGTGTTTCATAAAATTAGGGATTTCATATTTTATATTGAGTGAAAGTTACAAAGTGTGGCCATAAGTTTTATGTATTTTGTTTTAGCATGAAGTGTATCTTTGTCCTGGCTTAGTTTTCAGCTGAACTATTAGTACGTGGGATCAGAACACACCAGAATATATAGTAATTTATCTGCAGGTATTTAAAACCTGTTTGTAGTCATGTTATCTGCTGGGGTAATCCTACTTGTCCATCACACTTCATTCTTCTTTATAAGCTTTTTGTTTCCCTGGATTTTTTCTTCTATAGAACTAGCAGCAATGCACAGCAGGAAATCTTAACCATTGAGGATGAAATTCTGAACCTCTTTCAGTCATCAGACAGCAAAAATCTTTCCTATTCTGTCCTTTCACTGTTGACTAGAGTTGAATTCACCCCATGAACCTAAAAATAAAATCTTTATGCTTGGTGAGGAACAGATCCAAACTTCCCAACTTAATTCACTGTAAATTAACATAAGTAAAAAATTAGTCTTTCATTTTGCTGATGAAAAATGTTCAACATTTTGAGTCATCTGATTTTATGATGTATGAACCTGTTTATGCTTACTGATAAAAGATAGTGATACTTCCTTCCAAAAGAAAATCTGTATTAGAATTTTTGAAGATGCTTTCTTGAAGTAGGCTAAAATACAATATTGAAGGGCTGGTGCTTTTCCTCTGAAAAAAAAAAACCTTAATAAAAGAAACTTTGTATCCTTATCTTGAAAACCAGTGAATAACCAGTCTGGGATACAGCAGCTGTTTCATAGCAGCAAGCAGTAATTCTATGTTAGTTTGGAGCAAAAGTGTTGATAGCTCTTCACTATGTGCTACTCTTCATAGGCTCCTTTGGTTTATGCCAGCTTTTTTTGAGCCTCTGTATCTTACTCTCTTCTTCTGTTTCTTAGTCTTCAGCAGAGATTATCTGGAGTTGGATTACAGTCTCTTCATAGAACTTTACAGCTATCAAAGTCAACCAAGTGAAGTAAGATCCCTTCTATTTTATATCCTTCCTCGTAGGAAAATTAATTAGAATGAGGAGGTCTTTGGATGTCTCACCCAAGCAACTGAGATCCCTACAAAATGGAAAAGCGAATGGGAATGCACTGATACTGGCAACTGCATTACAAAGTATTTTCTTCCAAAAGGGAGAAAACCCAGGGTCTTCTTTCTTACCTCCCACTGATGAACAGTGACTAAAACAGTAAAATGAGCAGTTTAACTGTCAAGCAGCATCCAGCAGTTGTCTTGATCATCTCACCCACATTTAAATTGATGTACGCTTTCTGCTTAAGTTTCTGTTTCTTCCATGTCAAATAGATGAAAGAAATACTAAATTAGTCCATGATACTTGGTATTAAGTTGCTTTCCATATTTGGGGTTTGGTTGTAGTTTTGATGGGTAAGAAGGTCTAGAATAAAGTGATTATACTGATGTGGTCAACTGTGCATGAAAGAGACTGAACTCTTCAGGAGTTTTGCCATTACTTGGAACTGCAAAAAATGGCATCAGCATAAGCAGCAGCTTCCCCCATTTAAACTGACCTGTGCAAGCCCCCCCCCACCTTCTTCCATAGTGCAGGATCCAACCCCTCAATTCAAGAGCCCTGTTCTGAAGATGTGCTTCTTGTTGGTCTTTGTGTCGTATTCTGAGCTTACAGTCTAAAAGCCTGATTGTGGAGCATTCACTATGGCAAAGCCTGTTTTAACTTTCTGCCTAGAGGGCTGGCTTCAGGTAGAGGGGATTTTAAAGGCTAGTGGGCAATCTGTCATCTATCCATTTTCCAACAGATATGTGCACTGTCTGAAGAAGGAAGTTTTTCCTGCATTTTTGCTTAGGTTTTTGAAAAATGCTAAGCATCAACTGACTGCATTTGGTATTTTGATTTAGCAGCAGAGTTCAGATATACACAGGTACCGATCTGTTAAAACCGTTTCTAAAACCTGTTGTTGCTGAGTAAATGTGTGGGTAGCAGAGTATTGTGAAGTGTAAGTGACAGGAAGTGCTTGATGATCGCTGGATAAAGGATGTTTGGTGTTCACAGAAGCACCATTAAAGATGGAGAGACAGCTATAACAGGCTAGTTCAATGTTATTGTAGTGAGGGAACTTAACTGCAGTGTTTCATTGTGATTTTACAGAAAGTTCAAGGAAAGATATGCTGTTAAAGACAGAACTCTGCTAAACATTTATGGGGCAGATGTCTTAGAGTTGGAGAAATGAGTTGAAGAGTCACTATAAACTGAATTTTTATATGTAGCCTTTATCAGTGCAAAGATAGGCCAAGCACAGATTACAGTGAAAGAATGACAATCACTTTTCAATGCCATGAATATTTTTGATGGATTGAGCTCTAAAATGTATTTTTATTGAGTTTCTACATTGTAATGAATGTGTCTACAGAATTTTATGCAAAGCTTGAGAGTTCAGCTGTTTTAAAACGATTTTTTTATATAGCAGTGATTATCTATATATTTAATAGAACTGTAAAACGATTTTAAGAGTATCTGTAAAAATCTATGTACGTGATAGGATTATTTATTAATTATGACTCGTAAGAATAGACATGAAGCTATGCATTGGTTGTGTCATCCATTTGAAAACTGGAAACTGCAAACAAGAGAAGAGTTTTTAGTGAACAGTAGACCTGAAAACCATTGGAAATGATTGAATATAATTGTGTGATTCTTAAAGCTGCATAGCAATATGTCATTTTGTGATGTTAAACTTTCAACTAAAGTTGCAAAATATATATTGAGTGATTAAGCTTCTTTCTTCCATTAAAACTTCCTGAGGCTGAAATTTCTACATGTTGATATTTGGTGTCTAAATACAGTTAAATCCTCTACATCATCTGGAGGCTGTCAATTTACTCCAGCTCAGTATGACTATGACTTTTTTACCCAAGCAGTGCTCCACTGAGTTTACAGGGGTACCACGCAATACCCAGCAGGGATTTGGAGGAGGGAGGAGGGAGGGGTTCTTTACCAGTGCCGACAGAATCAGAGCTTTAGAAGGTTTATTTAGCCAGTGTATATGGTGTTATATTCAGCCATCTAACAAGATAATAGCTGTAATATTGCATTATCAGTTATGCTAGCTTTAAGTACTTGGAGTCCTTTCTTGCCAAGCACAAACTTGAACGCATCCAGTGATGTGTTCAGTTCCTCTACTTCTGTGGAAGTCAATGCAGCACATCTTGTGTGCTAAGCACACCCTACAGGATCTGGCCCTGAGGGGACTTAAATCAATGTTAATCACACAGACCAGGAAGTATCTGACACTTATGCATTGCCTTTAATGCTGGATCCCCTCAAATCCAATATCCAGAAACAATGCCACTGACTTCCGTGAACCCCATTGTACTCGTAGCATTACGCCACATTTGTTTGCCTAAATTCTGCAGGATCAACCTTTTCTTTACTTTAGGAAGTTAATATCCACTTCCATTTTTGATTAAGAGAACAGCAGTGGGGGATGAATGTCTGGAAGATGAGTATGAGGTTACAGACTGGGATGTGGCTGTGAAAGTTCCCAGACTACTAGAGCTGAAAGCTCTTACTCTGACAAGAGGTTGCCTGCTGTCTTCCACTGAGCTAATAGGTAGTGGATCTGAATGGAGGTAAAAGCCCCTACTTCTTTTGTATTTCCACATTGTGCAGTTTTTTGTGAGATAAATAACATCATTCCTCCCCTCACCATCCCACTGATAACACGAACTTACAGATGCTCAACTTATGATTGTTCATGTTCCAGGTTTCTATCTAAAAAGGACTTGCAGTATGGCTTGTCCCAGGATTGTGAAGGAGGATGGGAGATATATGCACATTAAGTGATATGGGATAGCTAGCTTACTCTGTCCATCACTTGACACAACTCTAGAGCTCACAAAGGGCAAAAACTTAGTCCTCTTATTTTCAAGTGCCATGTCCATTTCAGGGTTATCATAACTAAAATTGTGGAACATTGAAGTATTTCTTTCCTCCTCTAAATGTGGCATGTGGAAAACTTCCTTCGACCTCGGTGGCACTTTCGATGACTCCTTTCCAGGCAGCTGCTACTGCTGCTACTGGAAAACATGAGATGTGTTACTTTCTCACCATGTGGGGAATGTCTAAGTTTATGTATCTGGAACATAGACTTGCCCCCTGGGTTACTGTTACTTTCTTTATGAAAAGGTTAGTAGAGGCAATAAAAATAATTAATTTTACCTGATTAATTTCAGTGAGAACTACTAAAACCTATCATTCCAAGAAAGGCTAGATCCTGGCCTTCACTGCTGTGTTCAGGTCAGGTAATATTTTATTCCCAAAGTAGTTTCATTACTTTCACTGGGCCTTCTTGCAATCTCTTATTCAACCAATAGATTGGTCCACGGACACAGAGCAAACTTGTACAGAGGGGTCCTGATACAAGACCATTACTGGACTGTAACAGAAAACCTCCATTGTTTAGTTAGAAATGACTGATCTGATTTAAATCACATAATTTTCAAATTACATGCTGCTCATTTTTTTGAGAGAGAAACAATGCAGTCATTTTTTAATGCCAAGTAACTTACATAAGTCAAATAAGTCTATTTTAATAAAAATCTCAACTTCTGCTGTTGTCTTGAGCAAAACATATTTTAGTAGGGATACCACTTTGCACTATTGTTCTTTGCTGTGTAAAAAGCTGAGGAAAGTGTAACCCTTCCTCTTAAAGGTCTCCAGTTTAAAATGTAGTTTTTTGCTCAAGAGTTAATGAGGGACTTCTATCCTGGAGAACCAATTTGTAAGTAAGGAATATAGTATCTAAAATACATGTTTTCTTTGGTGAGTGGTGAGGAATGATGGTAATTGAAATGAGAACAAATGCTGGGAGAATTTGAGTGGTATCAAAAGATATACCGGAGGAGATGCATTTTTGTGTGCTCTCACATTTCTTCTGAATGCTTTCAATTGTTGGTATGTCTTGAATGTTTGCACTTGTTGCTCAAAGCTAATTTTTGTGAGAAAGAAATATATTCTTCTGTATAGTTGATACACTAGAAAAGAAAATGCTTTTAGAAACTGTTACACTGTAATAAGAATAGTATTTATTAGTGAATAGTTCCACTTTATTTTATCAACTCTCCAATTTTGAAATAAATGGGCAGGCTTCCTGTATATAATCTGTTATCTGTGAGTTTGTCCTTGTCCTTCCAAGAAAATCTATTCAAATTTCAGGAAAGCTCACAATTTTTTTTGGTGTTATTTATTTATTAATTATTATGCTAAAATATAAAACACTGCATTATATATTACAATATTTATTATCATAAGTCCTATTATATTATATATTTATGTATTCATTTTCATACCCAGGAATGCTATTCCCTTTTTAGCAGAGAAGATTTTGGTAAACACAGCAAATTAATAAAGTGCATATTTCCCTATCTACTCAAAAAGTGGCTTTTAATTGTGGAGGAAAAATCTAAACCAGTGTCCTGAACAGGCCAAAGTATGCCCTCGAGAAATCCAAGGCAGTGGTTTTGCTGACCCTCCACCACACCTAGCCAAGAACTGAAAACTCTAACATTTCATGATTGCTATGCCCAAGATGACCTCCAGCCACCACATCTCCCACAGTCCTTCTCAATTTGTAAACAGCAGGTCTAGTGGAGCACCTCTTCTGGTAGGCTCAGTTACCAGCCATATCAGGAAGTTATTTTCCACACACTCTAGGAACCTTAAAGACTGAGATCTTCAACTAGATCAGGTTGCTCAGAGCCCTGTCCAACCTGACTTTGAATGTTTCCAGGGATGGGGCATCTACCACCTCTTCATTACCCTAACTTTAAAATCTCTAGATAAAATCTGAGACCATTAGCTTTTACTGGTGTCATGAATGATCCTTAAGTTGACAATAAAAAGCTTGTGATTTTTTTAAATGTAATTTTTAACATTTAAAGTTTTGTAACTCATGCTGTGGTTAGGAATTTGCAAGTGGACTAGTGGGGGTGGCAAAGTTCAAATATGCAAGATATGTCAACTCAGAACATGGGAGCAGAGAAAGCTTTTACAAGATTACGGGATCCAAACTGTATTTCAGATTCAAACACTGTGTGATAGGAATTGTTGATTTAACTGCTCTGGGACAAAAGTAATTCAAACTGCAAAAATAATCTTCCTTATCCTTGCTGTGTAAATACAAGTTTTGTAGCTTAAAGAAGTTGCAAATGCAGCACAGGAAACATACCCATCCAGATCATGGCAGCAATAAGGACAAGCACAAGGTTCGTTTCAGGTAAGGAGCCATATGCAACTGGCATACTGAGTACGCTCACTTTGGTTGTGTAGAAGCCCAGACCTCCTGTGGACGTCATGCATATATTCTGGTCACCAGTGTATACTGAAACCTTTTCTTTCTCGTCAGTGTTTATTTTACCTGATTTGTAAATAAAGGCCAGCAGGAGTGCCTTCAAATTTCAGGGGGGATATAACCAAGCCTTACACTTGAGCTATGGTTTCTATTAAGACACCAATATACAGCAATAATCTTTTCTTGAGTTGCTGTTTCTATGGATGTTACAAGGATTACTTCCAGAAGAGTTAATTGGAGTGATTTATGAAATGCCTTCTAGTGGCTTTCTTCATTCCTTGCTTAGATGGTACCACTGGCAGTTCTCTGTCCTTGCCAAACTTAACCTTGGAATATCATGTAACATATCATCAGAGCAAAATGTAGCTCCATCTGCTGTAAATACTTTGAACTGATCATTGCTGTATTACTTTTTTAAAGCTGATCTGTACCCTGGGGAATTGATTTATCACTTTGCTGATAGGTATTTTCTGCATGGTAGCAAGAATCAGCTTAAATATAACAGCTAAGTACATTTATACATTGCCAAAGTGGTATTTCTTGGTTGTCAGGCAAAAAGGAGCATACAAAAGTTCATGTTTTAATGACATTAGGAACTCTTGTTAATTATGGTATGATAGGTCTTTTGTACTGTGTCATTGCAGCTGCTTGTGAAATGCAGATGTTACATGACTTCGTTGAATCAGTGATGGATGGGAAGAGATTCCCAGTTACACTTCTGGTGTGCAAAGGCTTCCTATAATCAGGGGCAGCAACACTGGTTTTTTAGGCAATAGTCATAAATGCCAAATCCCAGAATAGGAAGAGTGACTATGTTGATACACCATTTTTTATGCTGATTTAAAAAGGCAGACCCAAAGTTTAAA
This sequence comes from Galbula dea, assembly GCA_013399015.1. Classification (NCBI taxonomy): domain Eukaryota; kingdom Metazoa; phylum Chordata; class Aves; order Piciformes; family Galbulidae; genus Galbula; species Galbula dea. The sequence goes on from VWZX01009335.1 coordinate 3,186,197, forward strand.
GAGGTCAAAAAAAAAAAAATCTAAAGCAGTTAAAAATATAGAAGTTTCCCTTGCACTAACATCCTTATTTAGAGTTACAAAGTCTGAGTCACTGAATGGTGAAAGCACACCTAAAATATTTTTAATAGCATCTTAGGGGAGATCAAAAAGTTTGTGCAACCTCACACTTTTTTAAAATCTCAGCTCTGGTTTCAGGAATAGAATCTGTTCAAAATAGGTGCGTGCTTGCTTGCTTGCTTCCAACTTCCTCCTCTGTAATTGTACCTGCAGTTTTTTCTCATAATACTTCACAGGAGTTATTAGCACTGTGGTTGAAATGTCTGCAACTGCTCTTCTCTGCAGTGACACAGCTATGAACCAAAATCCTGGTAACCAGACTAAGGGCTGTTTGGGAGGAAAGGCTCAAGTTAAATTTTCTCAAGTTAGTGCAGAATAGACACATCCTTTCCTGGCCAGAAACTTGAATGCAACGCTCTGGCCCATATTTTCTTGATAAGTGCCAGCTTGTTTCAAAGTGCATTATTGAAAAAGTGTGTGATGCAATGACAGAATAGCATCATGGCTGGTATCAACGGGAGGGAACAACAGAGGTCACCATTGTCTCGTGAGAAGGAATCTTTTCAGAGTCCATTTTAGAACCTGGTGAGACTTGTAGAGCCAAATAGCAAAGCTGGTTTCTGCTGGCAGGATTACAAAGTTCTATATCATGAACAAAGATAATTACTTGTCAGACAGTTTGGGGTTTTCGTGGCTGTTTTTTTGTTTGGTTGGTTTTTAATTGCAATTTTCCTCTTTTCTAACCCAATTTCTTTCACCCAAGAGGAGAAAAAAAGAAACAACCCCCAACCCTTTACTGGTAACAATTGTTTAAAAAGGGGAGGGGTGATAAATGTCTCCTTTCTTGTTGTCTTACAACAGTTATCCCATAGAATAAAACATCACAGTATTTCCAATACACAAAAAAATCTGTAATTTGGTAAGTTATTACTTATTCTGTTCTGGATTTTAATTAGTTGGGCTATTCTTTTCATCCAACAGCCTGTTTGCTTCATTTTTATAACTTTGTTATGTGTTTTTTACCAAACACTGAATTGCAAGCAGCCTGAAATATGTGGAATTTTTTAGAGTTGTGTATCACATTGATGACTTCATCTTAGCTTAAAAATCCTTGTGAGAAATTTGTGAAATTAACATAAAAGTCAATTTTTTATTTGGGCTTAAACTCTGAAGCTTCGCTGTCATTATACAAACATATGACATAAAATATCCCTTTCTTGCAATGGAGAGAGGATGGTGGAGTATCCTAGAATAATAAGGAGTAGCACAAATTTTATCCTAACTGTGCTTTTAAATCAAAAACTCCTGTCAGCAGGCAGGCTCACGGAGGAAGTAGTTTTAAGTATTCTGCTTGCCTTCTCTTTGAACCTACATGAATTGGATAAAATTCATTATTTAATCATGGCCTGCAGAGCATTAAGGAGGGTTTCTTTCTGCTCTATTTTATGTTAGAAATAATCAAGAATGCCAATTTCCTTCAGTACTTCAGCTAAAATTGGAAAAACAGTCCCATATGTTCTGACAGCTCCCACTGGATAAGAGTGAACAGCTGCTCCTCTTCCTAAGCTTTTGTCAGAGGATATAATTATTATTGTTCCATCCACAAAAAAAACCCCCTACAACAAAAAAAAAGCCACAAACAAACAAACAAACAAGAAAACACAGAAGGATGCCCCTTCAATGCTATAAAAATACCTAATAGTGTAAGATTTAACAAAATGAGCATTACAGAAGATGTGCTCTAAATATCAACAGAGGTTTGAGCCAAGAAAAAAATTTGATAATACCCCAGGCCTCTGTATAACTTTTAATCTGAAATAATTTTACTCAGGTTGTTTAAAATGGACCTTAGAGTGTTCCAGCTAGCTTTATCTTCTCATACTGATTTTGTAGGTACAGTTATATTAAGGAAAATGGTAAGTCCCTGTTAGAGTGGAGATGGAATGAGGGAGGCTGGGCCTCCAGTTGACAGATCCTCCATTGCACACACAGCTGTCTTCAGCACATCTTGGAAGGGCAGTGGCTGGCCAGAACTGGCTTCGTACTGCATTTATGTTTGCCTTCTTTATTAGGCGACAAGGACGATCCCCAGTCTTTGTGCAAGAATATGTGATCTTAGGAGACTCTAACCTGGTCACCTGGCCTAATGTAAGTGTTAACTGGTTCTGCAGCTTCACACCTTGCAGGATTTTGCAAGAGGGCAAACAGGACCATCAAAATACAGCATACAACCAAACCCATCCACCATGGAAAGGAGGTGCCAGGAGGAGGCAGAATGAGGCTAGCAACATGTATTTACATTATTTAAAGATTTCCTTTCACAAGTGACGACATTGCCCACGTGTGGCTCTATCTTTACATTTTCAATGTGGTGATTTGTATGAGCAGTCAGTCCACAGATCTGATCACTTATTAACACTATGGGAAAGCCTTTTTTTCTGAGCTTTAAGTGTGTATCCCCTTATGATTGTAAATTATGGTAAAATATAGTGGGTTTGGGGTTTTTTCTTGCACAAAAAGTAAGAAAACTACTGACAAATAACAGAGCTTTTGTATGTGTGTGTGACTTGAGGACAAGGAGGAATAATTCTTCTTGAAAACTGAATTGTGCATTCTGCAGTTAAAATTGCACCAAAGCAAACTGGGTAAAGATTTTCACTACTTATATCCATCTTTTGTCACAGTTCTTTTTTTCCATGCTCAGAAAACAAAACCCCCAAAACTAACCCACAACCAAATCCTTTCTCATGGGTCAGCAATTTCCTTTCTCCATAATGTAAGTGAAACCCTGAGAAGGGCATCAAGGTAAAAAGGATGAGCTATTAACTTCATGGAGACTACCAGGATGATCTTAACAGCTGAACATTGACACTGACTGGATAACTTTCACTGATGTTGCAAAAGATGAACGCGATGTTTTGAAGAACAGGTAGAGTGATTTGAGTCAGGTGCAGCTTTTTCATGGTTACTTCCAGACACAGCTCTTGAGGGTGAAGCAGCAATTTTGTGATGCACCACTACTGTAAATTCAAATTTACCAGAGTTATCCACTTAATTATTTTCCCTAAAAATCTATCTGGTCCAGGCTGTGGCTGTGGATCTAAGTCAGGCAGTAATCAAGCCTGGAGGTTTGTTTATTAACTATAGCTCTGTAAGAAGGGTTTGTTCTTTTCACCAGTTGCAAAGAGAACAGTGTTGGCAGGAGCCATGGGAGGTGGGAATAAGAGAGTTAAAATTAACCGTGATTGGAATAAAAGCAGACTGTAAGGTATCTCCAAATGTGCTTATTCTGATAAATTGATTCACTCCAGTCCTACGTCCTACCTTAGTGACAAGTTATTCACACAACTGAACCTTCTCTTATAGCAGATATTGTATGGCAGCCTTGTTGTGTGACAGGCAGAGTTTGTTCAGAGTTTTCTCATTGTCTTTTATCTCCCCAGTTTCCCAAGCACACAGCTGCCAGATTTTTTATGTCAATCGTAAAGAAAATAAAAGCTGGAAAATAGCAGCATTTGAGGCACCAGAGAAATTGTGTTCCAGTATTTCAGGACTACACATTTCCATTCTGTTCTTCATCTGTGTCTGAAAGGTTTTAATGGTGAAGAAGTTACCCTACATCAGCAGTTCAAGAAATGTCAGGGCACTTTTAAAATTAGAAGTAATTAGTTATGTCATTCTAGCGAGTGTTGACAAGAAACTGGAGCAAGACCAGCAGTCCAGATAGTCAACAATCTGCCTTAAACAACAGGAAAGGGTATGCTGCTTAGGGAGTACATATAAACCAAACCACATACAGCAGTCCATCCTTCTTCTACACCTGGGCCTACCAACAGCAAGGCCTGAAGACTCCAGCTCCTGGCGGGAAAGCAGTCTGCCTTTAGCAGGAAGGACGCTCCTTATGCAAATGACTGCTTGTGCACGGAAGGTGGAATTTCATTACACAGTGTGCGTGAGCTCGGTGCTCTTCTGCCCTGACACTGCCAAAAACATGGCTTTTGTCCCGCAGCTTGCCAAGAGCCGTACGACACGATAACTCCATCTTCTCAGTTACGTCTATCCTTGACCGCTCTCTCCTTAACCAGTCTCGCCTCAGCAAGGCCTGAGCAGTTCCACCAATCACCTCCAGCTCTCCAAGATGGCGGACGCCACCCTCGCCTTAGCGTTGCCACCCGCCCGCGCGCTTGCGCGGGGGAAGTGCCGAGGGCCGAGCGCCTCGCAGTCCGCTGGCTTGGGGCGGGGGAAGGGGATCGTGCACACACGTGAGCCCCTGGATCGCCTGGCTGCTGCTGTATCCTGCTATCACATTGGCTGCCTTCTGAACCTTTCACCTTTTACCCGGCTTCCGCCGCCAATCGCCTTGTTCCTTTCATAGCGTGAGAATGTGGAGCGTGTGAGCTGCGCTGGGTGGAATTCTCGGAGCGGGCTTGCGTCGCGGGCGTTGGGCGGCTCTCGTTGGTATGGGAGGGAGGGGTGGGGGAGGTGCTCCGTTTGCGTAGGGCTGGCGGCGCAGGGGGAAGGGAGGGGGAGGAGGCTGTCCCGAGCCCAGGTGAATGGAGGAACCTGACAGTTGGGGGGAGTGAGGCAGCGGCGGCGGGGAAATGGCGGCGGCGGCGGGAGCAGCAGCAGCGCAATGAGACGTGGCCTGTAGTGGGGGCAGGTAGGAGATGGCGGCCTGGGCGCGCTTGTCCCTCGCCCGGGAGCTGCATGGTGGCTGAGCGCGGGTGTCGAAGCCTGCTGCCCGCGCCGGCCTGAGCTCCCGCAGCCCTGGCGCTGCGTCGAGCGCGGGGGGATGGCGGCGGTAGCTTCCTCCCCGCCTTCTTGCTCCTGGGGCCCGGTTAGGTCTGCCCCGCCTCCGGCCCGGCGGCCGCCCCTGTGCCCGCGGGTCCTGGAGCCGACAGCACGGACCTGTGGGCCCTAGAATTGGCCTCGGCAACTTCCCGCGGGCCCTAACGCCGGCAGGGCCCAGGCCCCGCGTGTGGGGCGGTGGCAGGGCCCGAACGGCTGGGGCCGCGCTCCGGACCCTCTCGGCTTTGTCTCCTCTGGCTCCGCGCCCCCCAGGCGGCCGCTGTGGAGGCCTGCTGGAGTGGGCGCTCGAAGGGCTTGCCTGGGCTGTGCCTCCTAGGGCTTGGGGGTTTCTGGAGCTTTTCTGCCATTTCGCTATGGACTTGGGGATTTGGGGTTAGGATGGGGTAGGAAAGAGTTTCCACTCTGAAGTGCTAATGTTAAAGCGTTGTAAGAAACTTAGCTTTTCTTTTTGCTTCCTTTCCGTTCTCTTCCAGTTCAAATGAAGGCAGTGCAAGGAGTGAGAAAAATGTAGCGGCAGCGTGATTAAGGCAGGCCTTGTGCTGTATGATCTTAAGTTGAAAAACAAAAGGTTAAAAAGACAAATATTTTTGCACTGGAGTTTGTTGAGTGTTAGGTAATCTAAAAAAGCCCCAAATGAGTAGAAAATGGGTTATGATACTGGCATCTGAAACAAGCGATATTTTGTGTGTGTTACTATTAACTAGAAATTATTGTTTCAAAAAAGTGGATCTCTTAGTGGTTCAGTTTTCAACTGCTAAAAGTGTAGAGGCTATTTGGCACTTCAGATGATTATGAGTATTTTTGATATTAGATTTTGACCATAAGGTTGTGTGGTAGGCTCAGGTAGTGAAAGTATAGGTTAGGAGGTGATTGCTATGTTTAGGGAAACAAAACAAAATAGAAAAATCAAAACATTTACCTTTGCAGACACTGTTTTACATTTTTTTAAAATAAGCCTTTTTGATGCTCTATTGAAGTGCAGACTGCTTCAGCAGGTTGGGCAGTGCTTGTTTTAGCAGGTTGATATAGGCACAAACTGAAATTGATTTCTGTTATGCCATAATTACTCTCCTAAATCGTATTCTTAATAGGGTCTTTCCTGTTGTCAGTCTCTAAAAGATCCCACAGTAGTCTGTTTAAAAGCTTTGAAGATGCTGCTATAAGTTTTCAGCTGGAGGGTGCTTTTGTATGCACAGTCATTGAATTGTTACTTTATCAGTTATTAATCCATAGGATCAAAAAGAATTTATTCAGAACTCTAAATTAATTCCTGCTGTTCGTTTTGGTGATACAGTTCTGTGAAAGTGGCAGCTCAATACTTGGCAGTCAAAAAGTGAATAATGCTATAGGTAACAGTTGGGAAGAAAATGGCATCTGTATGCCATTGCATAGATCCTTTCTGGGGCTGTGTATTTAATACTAAATGTGGTTTGGATATTTTCCCTTTATCTCTCTTCTGCCTCAGAAGAGGTTAGGGTAAAAGAAAGGTAGATTGAAAATTGACTAGGGCTTTTCACCCAGGGAAAGAGTCTCATCGGAGACTATGAATGTGAAACAGGGTATCTTCTCAGAGTGGTCAGTGAAAGATATTTTAGCTTGCCCTCCTAGCATACTCTTTCATACACGTCCTCTATTAGTTACTGCTAGAGGGAAGCCAGCAAGCTACAGAGCTGGTTTGTCTGACATATTTTTACACTGAAGTTTTTATAGAAGTGACATGTTTTTATGACAAATACCTTCATGTTCTGTAGCATACGAGAAGAAAAAAAAGCAGAACCTGCAGTTCTGCTGCCATGGTTTTTGTGCACTTCATAGATGTTTCTCATTTTCCACTTCAAAAATTTGTAAAGAACTTCTTCTGTTTTTAAGAACAGTTAAAGGATTGCACAATGTTGTGTTCACAGAGCTGATTAGAGTCAGAGTATCGCTGCTTCACCTGTGTTCTTTCAGTATTAACTGACTAAATATGCATTTATGGGTAACTAAATGTGAATTACCAGAAAAACCAAGTCCAAAAAAGTGTATCATTCTTCAAAGAGCAAGGAGCCATTTAGTAAAACATATATAGTAAACTTGGGAGTTGAAATACTCTAATTTCTCTTTGGATAAGCTATAGAAAATAAGCAAAAGTAAGGGTTCAGGAAGGTTTTCAAAATGACCATTGTAGTAAGTATTTCAGGGCATAATCTAGCCTATCAGACAGCAGGTAGAGCATCAAAATATTCTTTGAGATGGGTTGTTCCATTATTCCATAATTCTGTGTAAGGAAATCCAGGGTTATTTTCTTCTTATGTAGGTGGTACAAACTAGGGAATACACTGAGCTTGATAGATTGTTGGCAGGACAGTGAGATGGCTTCTGTGTCCTAATGCCCAGCAGTGTAACCACCAACTATCTGTATCCCATCACGCTTGTATGTTCAACAGTGATTTCTTCAGAATGATAGCACAGAAGTTTTATTTATTTACCCAGGAAGTGCATCCCTGTAAAGAAAGGAGAAATATAGTTATGATATTGTATAGAACAGGTGCCTCTATATAGTTGTGTGCAATATGCTTTTAGAACACTCTACCCTGAAGGCTAAGAATTATTTGAGTAGAGGAGAAGGCATGGTTTTTCTTTACACCATCCAGATGTCTTTCTTCATCCTTTAGTCTTTCATGACTTCCATATGTATTGTGATAAACCAGAAAAGAAGAAACCTGATACATACTGAAAACTAAAGTTCATTTTTTAGCTGGTTACTGCAGTCTTTGGTTGGGTTTTCAAGGTTTGATGTTCGAATTGCGTTGATTGTTGGAGGAGTTGGTGGATGTAGGAACATAATTAAAATAGTTCTTTCAAAAGACTGAATTGACAGGACAAAGAAGTGCTCACCTTAATGTATGCCAGGATATTATTTTAGATGAATTTCTGGGGTTGGTAGTTCTTTCATGTCTTAACTCAGTAATGTCATAATTTTTCAAGTTTGAATGTTGAGCAGTATATCTCTGTATTGCAGGCTGCATTAGTTATTTTCCCTAACATTTATCATCAAATTCCTGTAGTCATGAAGCAGAGAACTGAAAGTAGTATCAAGGAATTTACTTGTATTGTTGCACATCTAGAGGTGTTGAAATGTTTTTCTGTAGTGTGAAAAGAAGGAAGACCAATATTCTCCCAGCTTCTCCTTGCATAAGTACTTGTGAATCTAAGAGACTCTAGTACCACTTGTTACGCAGTACTTAGGAATCGGTGATCCTTGTTTTGTTTGGCACAGGTGTTACTTTTTGGTCTTGTCTTACCAAGGAAGAAATTGCAAGTGTTCCCTCTTGGTCCTAGCTAATGCATGATAGTACTGTAGAAAAACTTTGTTTGCTCTGTTGTTTTTTGTCTTGATGTCCATGGCTCAGCACTTAAGCTACATAAGGACTTAATGCTATGGCATGGTCAATTTGTGCCTGTGTTTTACATCTTCTGTTACTCTTCATAAAGGATGAGTTCAGTTGGGTTCACTGAATAAATTGGCATTTATATGTGAGATGCAGCAGGGTGGCTGCAGACTTGTGGGATTGGTTGCTGGAAATGGAGGTGGTCAGGTTAGGAGTATTTGAGTTTACGCTGGGACTTTTCTGTTGTTTTTGCTGTTTTAAATTGTTCATAAATATTCTTGTGTTTTTTCATTTGTATGCAAAATCCCCCCAAACTTACTGTTAATTATTAAACCCTGGTTTCCAGTGTATGTCTCCTCTTTTAGGATCTGATTCCTTATAAATTGTCAAGCCATGCATCATCATCCTTTTCCTCAGCAGAAATGATATAAGTGGCTGGATAGTAGTAAAAGAATAGGTCTCCTTGAAAACTCAAAAATTCTGGACTTTTTAAATAAATCTTTTTATTTTTTAAAACTGCTTTAAAGTTTTAAACCTATCTGCTTACTGACAGCATAGATTTCCTTTGCTTAGGAAGTAAAGCTTGCTTTTTAAAGTTAATTTGACTTCATTGAGATGATTGGCTATGCAAGGGTGTCTGGGCTGGCTAACTTTGCAATTCATGTTTCTTTTCTTTGCAAAGTTTGCCTTGTTTCTGATCTAGATCAGGTTTCTGACAGTTTTCTTGGAACTGCTACTGGCTTTTTTTGGTGACTTTGGCATTATGTTTTCTTGTTCAAGAAGAAAGGAACAAGGCTTACCTATCTAAAGGTGAAGTTGTTTTGTAGTTGATACAAAAAACTAGAGGTGATCTAGTTGTTAGGATGTTGTTTAGTATTCGGAAGACCTAACTTCTCTCACCAGTTCTGAATTTTGGCAAATTAATTCAAGTATCTCTTTTCACCCCTCCTTTGAGTTTAATATTCAGGTACTTAAATCAAAGTAAGTTTTTAGATGTTTGCATTCTGCATCTGTAAATTAAAACATTTAGATGTATTTAATAAGCTTATTAATTGTGGTTTTATAATACATAATGTTCGTGGATTACATTTAATCATAATATTAGTGTCTGGGATCAATCTCAAGTAAGACATTTAGGACCTTGCATAAGCTTTGTATTTCTCAGCAGACAAACCTTTCTGCTTTGCTACCTTTGTGGTCAGTGGCTAGTAGTCTTTTTTGTTTCGGAAGAGGACATAAAATGAAAGAAGGTTCTTAAATACAAACAAAATCTTTGGCCTCATGTTTTCTTCAGTGATCCACAACCTTTTGTCATCTTTCCACTGAAGTTAAAATGCCTGTAATGTCAATTTGCTATGTACAGTTACTACGAAGTCATATGAGGTCTGTGAAAAATTTTTGAGGAAAAATGCCCACCCCAGTTACTGAAGATCATTTTTTATTACTGTTGCTGTCTAACATAGTGCAGTTTCAATGATCTCCAAGATTTCAGAAACCGGACTGCTATTGGTGATGGATAATTGGCATGAAAAAGCACACTGCTGCTTTGAAAAAAAAAAAACCCAACATTTGAACCCCAGTTTCTGCTGTATGTTCTGTGAGTCCCCAGGAAAATGTGTGTATTTTCTTATTTTTCTTTCTACTTACGCTTTCTTGTTTCTGTGAGACAAAGTAAGAGGAAAATTGACCCTAGTAAATGAATATGTTTCAGTGTAGTGAACAAAATCATCATGAATGGCAGAGACTGTAAGGGGAAAGTGACAGAAACATGTTACTAAGAGCCATGGGATTATCCTTTCTTTCTCATTTCTGCAGTTATTGTAAACAAGGTCTGCTGTTAGCTTATGAAAATTTAAAAAAAATCTCATGGACTGCCTTATGACTTTTTACCTCTTGTAACAAAAAAAAAAAGGGAAGCTTTTCCTTTCTTTGTTGTTGCCAAAGAGTATTGAACTCTTGTCAGTGTCAGCCTCTTAATTTGATTTATGTTGGCACTAAAGAAACATAGCAAGCTGTAACTGATAGGACAAGAAGCTGCTGTCTAATGTATACTTTCAGAGAATATTAATAAGAGAAATGTTACCCAGGTATTCAAGTCCTTGGGTTTATATGCTGACTAGGTCAGCTGATTTGTTCATAGTTTAATCAGGAAGACTATGATTTAGTGAAATCTTCCCCTGAAGAAGTTTGGCTGTACCATTTACTGAGGGATTTCAGAGAAGAGAGTTTGAGCTGTGACTGATGACAAGGCTCTGCAGGAGGAGGTGGTGTGTGTTTTATAAAGGTAATGGGGCAACATAGGCCTGCATTTTTACCTTGAAGTAGGCCATTGAAAAGGACTGGAAGAATGCCAAAAACATTCATGAGCTCCCTGGGTCTTCGAAAGACATATAATCAACTTCCAAGAGATGAGTAATTTTCCCTGTGGTAATCTTTGCATAGTTAATGCTCTGCTGTGTTGAAGTAGAGAAGTGAAACCTGCATTGATTAATACTAAATTGTCTGGAAAATGGTCTTTTCAAGACTGTGTTGCCTAAACTGAACAGAAGGTGAGTTTTCAGAGACAAAATTAATGATTTGTTAAAACTGCCTACTGACCGGTTGTTACCTCAGCGGATGAGGGTCTGCAAGGAATTACTGGATGATTTTAGGGCATGTAGTGACTGGCATAATGATTAAGCAGGTGCTGATTTCTGGCAAGGATTTTGAGTAGCATGCCAATAATGCTACTAATGTATACATTGACTTCAAACTATTAACAGTTGTTAAAATCTTTTTATCGGTTCATCTTGCTATTGTGCTGCATTCAAATAGTTGTGGACTAGAGAGCAAGAAGTTTTGTTTCTGGAATTTTTGAGGTTTATTGTTACTAGTATAATACAGTTCAGCAACAATTGGCAGTACAGAAGAGAAGCTGGTGTCTGGTTTTGAGTGACAGTCCAAAACCTTTTGGATCCAATTTGCTTGTTCTCTGTAATGTAGGCAGTCCAGTGGCCGCCAAAATGGATGACAACTGTCTCCTCATGCCAGCTCTAACACTTAATTCTGAACTACTTAATTCAGCTTGCAGAACCAACAGAAAACTTAATTCAACAGAAAAATAAAATCAGTTACTGTGCTGAACTGTTTTTCTCTCAAAGAGTCAAGACAATTGTCAAGGCTGTTTAGAGAAGGGAAGGACCTATGAGAGTGGGATTGCTTCATCTAGCACTAGGTTGCTGTGGGATTGGATCTGCAGCCTCATGAAATCTAATGCCAAAATACTACTTCGCACTTGGTTGTCTTCCTTTATGAATATTGATTTCTCACCTATTAATTGTTTCATAGTTTTCTCAACCTTCTACTTTTTCCACTTACTGTTAATAACTACTGTTACAAACAAGTGTATTATTGCAGTAACCTTGTGGTTTTGTGTATGAAAATCAGCTGTGGTATATTCAGGATATGAACCAAAACAGGGAAAAAGCTTGTGGTGTGTTATGAAAATAGAATAAAAATACAATTGGATTTAACTACATTTCTTTAGTGAGTACTATTTTGAGGCTTTAACAGTTTTTTCACAACCATCAGAAAGTGCACTGTTCAAGATGGAACACTTAGACTCTAGCTATTTGCTTGGAAAATTCAGATCCGAAGTTATGCTTAGTTTAAAACCTCTCATTTTTATCTACTGGTAATTTGTAGTCATGACTCCACAATAAGGGAGCTGCGTGAAAAACTGCCTAAAATTTTAGGGCATATTTTCCAATTTTAGTCAAATGTAGTGAGTATGTATTCCAATACAGTAATATAATCAAATCCAAATCAAATCCTAATAACCTGAAAAACTAATGTGTTCCTTGATCCGATTTTCTTTACTTCTGAAGGTGATGAGATAGTGGTTTGAGTAATAGTGTGTTCAAGTTCTCAGTCATACTTTAATTATCTTTAAAAGCTCTTGAAAGCAAGTGGTTAGTCTTCAGTGAGGAAAAAGCAAATCAGTGTCCTTATTTTAAAACAATCAAAATTTAATAAAAAAACCCAAGTCCCCCAAACTCACCCCCCAAAAAACCTGGAAAGAAACCTCCAAAAACCCTGCAGAAACAGAGAAACAAAATAACCCCCCATAGAAACAAAAGCACATAAAACAGTTATCTAGTTTGTTTACCACCAAGATGGTAGAGATTTCTAATCCTCAGTTTGAAATCAAGGCATTAGGAATGCATGCTATCCACAACAGAAGTCTTTAATTGTGTGGGAAGTTCAAAAGTAACAAGTTGGACTAGTTGAGAGGCAAGTCACCTTTGTGAATCGCAAAAGCTTTCTGATTTTTCTTTTCTCTCCAGCTTGAGTAACGTTGTTTCTCCCCACATAAATCTACCTGCAGAGTAGAACTGGGGATGCTGTTACGCTATATAGATTTTCCACATTGTATTTTTTTTCAATAAGTTAAATGCCATTTTATGGTGACAATTGACTGCAGTCTTTGTTAAAACACGTAATTGAATGGTGTTAGTACAGTTAAGATGCACTATATCTTTGAGGAAGTATATAAAAAATGTAAACAATGTGCCTTTCAACGTTAGGAGTTCAGAATTTAAAGTGTCAGCTGAAGTTGAGTATGCCATGGGATTTATGGGATAAACAGTATTTCCAAGTTTCAATTTACAGGCATACTTCTAAGAATATTAGTTGACTGTGTATATTCTTACAGAATAGTAGCCAATACTTAATGCAGGAGTATTTGCAGTTGGTATTATGTTATGGTCTGGAGGGTTAATTAAAAAGACAAAAGCAGAAAAGTTTAATATAAAACACTAATACTGTTTAAAAGCTTGCATCCTAATTAGGCAATATATGATCATGGAGGTACTATTCAAAATAGTAAATCCTATTTCCTGTTAGGCCTCTGGGATGCATAGGGTGAATTTTGGGCTGCGGTTTGACAGGCATTTTAGATGGTTTTTCTGCTGAGAAAGAATACCTGTGTGTCCCCAGGTAGAGGTATTCCTTTTTGACCTTTATTGGTGCAAACATTTCTGAAGTAAAGTGGATTAAGGAGAGTAATTCATCTAAGAAACATTTTTTTTCTATGTGATTTCTTTATTCTTTTACGATCTTTCTCTAGATGTTGTTACAAATGACCTGGAAACAATTGTGCTAGCATAAGAGAGGGTTGGAGGCAGCTTACAGGTTGAAGAGTGAGAGTGATGACATATTTCTTCTGTGATTGTTTTAGGAAAATTTGTCTGTACAACCACAGATTTTTGAGCGTATTTGAGAGACCTAAAATGAAATACTAATCTGGTGAAATTATGGTATGTAAACCTCTGCATATGCTCCGTGTTTAATCCTACTGGGAGAGGAGTAATAAGGTCACTCTTCTTAGTGACAGCTTACCCGTAAAGGTTTAACTCGCATGTACTTTTTGAATGAACTTAATTGCCTTAATTGATTAGTCTCAGTTTCTCTAAGCTGTTGTCTGTGCAGCAAAGTCAAACCTTTAAAAACAATATACCTTTAAAATTTCATTTCAAAATGTATTTTTATATTGCAAGTCTTAAAGGCCTGGACTTAGAACCTGGGATTTTATTTTATTTTATTTTTTTTAGCAGCTGTTTTTAGTATGTATTTGAAACATTCTGAAATAACTTGGATTGTGTAAATTGCGAAAGTGGCCATTTTTGAATGAATTGTTTGTAGTTATGGAGAAAAGGAATGTTTTTGAGTGTTGGAACTGTATAATATGTTCAGTAAGTGTCTGTCTATTTAGTCTTTAAAATGGTGAAAGCTAACTATGTATTTTTCCAAATAATAGTACTTTTGAGTTTTGTTATGCAAGAAAGGGGTTGTAATTCATCTGGTAACTAAAAAGAAGTGAGATTTCCATCTTGTTCATGATTGAGAAAACAATGCTGAGAAAGAAGTGGGAAATGTTTCAAATCTCCATTGACAGTTAGGAGTGTAATCCGTTTAAATCGTTCTGAAAGTCATGTGAATGAATTATCTGCCTTTAGGCATCTTAATGCATCTGTTTATGACTACTTAAATAAGTCAGCTCATTAGCTGTTAAAAGCGAATGATTTGTCAACAAAATTGAAAGCCAGTAGTATTTAAATATTTATATGGCATAATTTAAAGTTTTATTATTGTAACTTTAGATATGTTTTCATTGAGTTGTAAATTCTTTCCAAATACACCATAATATGTATAGCAGGCAGGAGGGAAAATTTGTTCTACATAATGGAATATACCAATTAATAAGCTAAAGGATGTAATTACTTGAATGCAAGTAATGGCTGTGACACTATCTTGCTAATAAATCAGATACCTGTATTTGATAGTTGCATATCAAAGTAAATAATATAAGTATGGAAGCACTTAGTTTCTAAGAAAACTGCAAGAAAAATAAAGCTTCTAACTCATGGAAAAGTTAGTTACATAATGAAGATCAAATTAAGGGGTGTTAATGCCTTTGATTAAATCAGACTTGATGTTATTGGGATGTTAGTAGTGGAGTAATTTACCTTAAAATGCTTGATTATTCCCCTGCTTTTAAACCACATTTTTTGGTATCTTAAGATTTTTAGGAAGATATAGTGTGTTTATTGTTGGCTTTTTTGTTTTAAAGTAGTTGTATCTCTGCTTTTCCAAGACTGCGATGGCATTCATGTTTTTGTAGTTTGCTTCTAGAAATTTGCTCCTTTCCTTTGATTCATTCGTAATTAGATTGAGTTTTGTCATTTAAATGCTGGTGGTGGTTGATTCTATGGAAAAGGTTACCTATTAATTACAATTGCTCTGCTCTCCATCTCTTTCTGTGCTGCTTCATGGATGTCTTCAGAGTTTAGATTTGATTGACCTTTGGAGAACTACATAGTCAGTCTGACCTGCTGGAATTGACCATCTGCAGGGTATTGTGAGCATAAATGAGGGTAATACAGTACTTGGAATCCTGTACTTAGTGATAAGTGAAAGTATTGAAGTGTTTGCAGAGCTGCCCAGATTGGAAGAAAGATAGGACAATAACTGCAGAAGATCATACATGAATTTGTATTTTCTTTTCCTGAATTAAAAATGGTGGGAGATGTGTTCTACTGCTTCCTTATCTGATTGTCTTGTTATCTCCCAGTCTTTTCTTGTCAATCACCAGGATTTCTGCAGTGAATATACCTGCTAGGCTGTCATACTTTTTTTTTTTTAAGGTCTTCATGTATCCGGAGTAGAAGCTTAGGACACCAGTAGAAAAGGAAGATAGCGCAGGTTCTGCTGATGTAGCTGTCAGGTAGACCTTACAGAATTTGGCTGCAATTTTTCTGAAAACTCAGAAGTAATGAAATAGTAAAAGTCAGTTTCAGTATCATGTCAGTTGTTCTTGAAGGTCAGCAGTGCTACAGGTAACCTGTGATGTGAAACTACTGCATGAAGCTTCTAGCTTTATACTGTTAAAATATAATATTTAGGGCTTCTCACTGTTTTGAACCCCAGGCAGTATGCACATCAGTGTACTTTAGTGGACTATATAAAAGTAATGATTGTTGCATTAAAATAGATAAAAATTGCTATTTGATATGACCTGCTGAAGTCTTGTATTCTGTAAAGAATGGTCATATTCTATTCTAAATGCATATATTTACATGGAGGGAAAGAACAGTATATATAAAATGCTGTAGCTCTTTAACATGTTCATGGTATTCAACTAGCTATGTATGATTTAAGTATCTGCATCTTTGCTGAGGCCCTGATGCTTCAGCAGGATCAAAAGCCTCTGCCTTAAAGGTGGCAGTTCTTTTTGGTTTGACTCAAATAGAAAGCATTAATTACTACTGTTAAGGCAAAGGTTATTTTAATTTTTTTTAAATAGAAAATTTAGAATACCTGGTGCTTTGGTACTTTGAATACATGGTGCTTCATGGTGCATGGTTTTATTAGCATTTAGCTGCAGAATGCGTTACACTTGTTGATTTGAGATTATCATCGCACAGGTAATTAACACTGGACTGTTTGATCCTCAGCTCTTGAAACAAGAAATGGCTTAACATAAAAAGCCTTTTCTAGTTGCTCTGCACAGTTAAGTTCATTAGCTCGATATGTTGGTTATGATACTAAGAATTTCTAATGACCTTTTCTAATGACCCCTTCTGTTTTGGAATTAACTCAGATCATTTATAACCAGGCACATGTATTCTTTTCTTGTGATCATAACATGGGCAACTTCTTTCTTCATCTTGTGTGAGAGCCCTTGCAAACAGTGTTCAACAGAGCAATTTCATCTACACATTTAGACATTCTCACATATTTTGAAGAAAAAAAAAAAAAAGGTCGGCTTATGAAGGTGTCTTACCAATGATTCATTTTTTTCTTTAGGAAAATGAAAGAATCGAAGTATGGCTTTCTGGTTTGTTTTGGATTTTTTCCCTCCTGTTTTTATCTCTGGGCATTGGATTCTACGGCATCTTGAGCAGCTTCGAATGTCTTCTGAATTTGAGAACAAAAGTAGTCTCTATCCTACATATTTTTATGAACTTAATATTGACTTCATCCTGGCTTCACAGAAAAGAAAATTCCAGTAGTGTGCCCACAAGTTCTTTGCAGGGAAGTAACATGTGCAGGCATGCAGTGGAACTGGGGAGAACCCTTTCTGCTTTAGGATTAAAATTGCAAAGCTCAAAATGTAATTGGAGTAAATAACCACTACATAATACTTCAGTAAGGTTGTATTAGGATGCATTAGATTGTACTGTTAATAATAAATAATTATTTTTTCAAACTAAGCTGATTCTTGGGTGATATATGATTTTTTATTGTGACCAACTATAGGAGGTTTGGACTCCCATGTTAGACTTGGTTGAAGTTTTGGAGGGTGACTTAAACACCAAATATCTTCAGGTGTTGAATTATAATGTTACTGACTTCAGAGAAAGCCTTTTGTAATGTGGGATTCTTGGTAATTTTGGATGTTCTGGCTCAGAGATAACAGAAAGCTGTTGAACATTGGGGAGCTTGACTTTTTGCCACAGGGAGAAAGGATTTATGTTTATGCAAATAAAGAGCTTGAAATCCCCACATGGGGCTGTATTCAGGGAGCAGCTGCTGCTTTTGCTTATCATAAGCAAGAATAGTTTGGTGTTTTGGAACTGTACTTTGTCTCACAGCTTGCCCCTGGATTGGGGAAGAGAGAAATCCCTGCCCTCATGTCTGCTTAATTACGTTCCTGCTGAAAGACATAGGTGCATGAGAAGCTTAAACATAACCTTTAAATAAACTAAAAAAGTCACAATTAAATAACGTACTCAAGTAAAGGACCAAATGATAAATAAATTCACGGTTACGGTCAGTTAGCCCTTCTAATGATAGTGATACAATAATAGTATAGTTACCTACATAAATTAGGATCCAGAAACTTAGCTGTGGTTTTTCTGTTGGTTAGTTTTCAAGCATGTTTTTTTCAAGTGTATTTGTTTTTTCTGACTTCCATGGAGAAGGCTTAGTTTCTTGGAGGATAGGAGTGTTTTGTTTTGGAGTTAATCTGAGGGAGTAAGGAGTTTGTACTTGATTTCTACCTAACCCTATTGATTGTACCGCAGTAAACTAAAGAAAAATATTTAGAGCGTAAGATTGTTGGAATAACCCACTGAACAGAAGGATGAGTCCTGTTTTATAGTCACCCCTTACCATTCCCCAGCAGCTGCAACCAGCTGTAATTATGGGGAGACAGGATGCCAGCCCAGACAGACTTTTTCCTCCCAGTCATAATGGTACTTTTACCCCCTCTGATGCTGCAGAACGTTGATTCACAGAATTCATTTGTAATTGCATGGAGATAATTCACTTACTTGATCATAGCTCTATCGTGAACTTAAGAGTCTTGATTTCGTAGATCTTTTAGCAAGACAAGAGCTTCACTTGCAAGCTGTTAACGGTTTGAGTAATGGTTTAATTAAATAGCAACATCGTATATGTTGGATGGAGAGGATGGTTTGATTTCTTATGGTAGTTAGTGGAGAGCAAGAACGTTGATAGTCTGTTTCATGTTCAGCCTATTGCCTGTGGTATGTCAGTAGGTCTTTAAATTTCAGTCCTTTTTCTGACTTTTCTTTATAGCATCAATTAGGTATCATATTAACGTGATTGTTTTCAAATACTGAATTACAAAACCAGGAAATAAAAATAAAGCCTGTTGTCATATTCTTTTGTATACTCTTTGATATAGTTGGATACTTGTTTTTTGTATTAGCAAATGTTTGAGTAGCAATTAGCAAAGGCACTTGAAGGTCTTGGCTGAGATTTGTAGAAGTAACTAGTGGTTGCTTGCAGATTTCTAGAGCACTCAAAATTTGCAGAATTGCCTGCTTGTCACTTCTTGGATGCTTCTCTTGATGTCTTTATAGGAACTGATTATTTTCATGTTGCTGCTTTATTCTTTGAGTACTTGATATGTTTCTGGTGTGTCTAGTTAGACATTCCAAATGGCTAGTTATCGTGGAACTCTCACTTTCTACCTTTAGATAAAATATGTAAATGTTGACCCCTGTAGAAACTCTAAAAAAAAAAAAAAAAAAAGTGGCATTATTGTTAATAGAAGACATTCTAGGAATCTAATTTTATCAGTGTCATTACGTTTTCCTTTTTGTCACACTTGCTGTTGTTTAACAAGATCCTCAGTCAGTATAAAAGGAAAAAAAAGGTTTTTCTCTAATGGAGTAAAAAAAAACCCCAAACACTTGTCAGTTTGGACTCCAGTTCTATAGTTAATAAATGCTGGAGGGGCTGATGATGTTATTTGCTGTGGTAACCCCTGGCTGTGTCCATTGTTGGGCTGGGATTCTGGCAAGCTGCAGATGGGAAAGATTGGCCGTCTACCCCTACAGGCTTTTGTGTAAGAGTGTGCACCAACACCATTTAGATGCTAATGTGATACCGACTCGTTGTTTAGTACTAGAACTTGACTGCATCTCAGGAATGTGCCCTGTCTGGTTTTAGGTTGGCTTCGGCATTCAAAGAGCCTACTGTAATTCATGTCTGCCAGTCGATTAAAACTGCAACATTCTGTTTTAGGGCTTTGATGTTCCAAAGGAAATAGTTGGGATTGGTGGAGAATTACATACTTTTGTTTTGTTCTCTCAGACCTTACCTGCTTTTTGTATGCCATATACAACTAAGGAATAAAGTAAATTTGCTATGTGGAGCTATATATAGTATTAACTCTACTGACAGAATTGAAGCTTTTAATATAAACTGGAGTATACTTCCAAGTTTTTAACCAGAGATGTGACAGTTTTCTGTTGTTAAGCTGTTTTCTTGGAATATGGTTTCTGGTTCATGCTTTAGAAGTGGTGAATGAATTGATAACCTAGGCATAACAGGGGCATTTTCTAACAAATTCAAATTTTAGTTGCTGCATCTTAGCAGCAGTTTGCTGTATTTTGTGCAGAAAAGAAAGGATGTGTGTATGGTGCAGACGTGACTTTAAAAAGTGGCCCTAGGAATAAAAGCCTGTAGGTGTATTTTGTATATATATCAGTATGGTACTTATCAGATTTTTCTGTGCTGCACTCCCGACATAATCTTGTTGTAAAGTAAAACAATAACTGTTTATTTTGTTTTGTTGAACACATACATTCATTGTGTTGAATGATAAATTTATTCAGAATTTCTTTACTGCATTAGGTGAAATGTATAGAGGGAGCACAGAGGAGGAAAACTGTAAATCTAGTTGAGCTGAGCTAGCAATTACTTTAGCAGATGAAACAAAATATGCAAATATCTCTTTCGAGCACTTTAAGGCTGATCTTTCAGACACTGACTGTCTGTATCCCTAGCCAGAAAAGGACATAACCATAATTAGATCTTGAAGGACCATGTGCTGTTGCTACAGAGCTAAATATTAAAATGCAGGAAAGCAGACTACCACATGGCACAATTGATTTTTATGGCAGTTCATGTTAAAATGCTCTCTTTTTATATTGCCTTTTAGGTTACCTAGGGTGAAACAAAATTACGGTCTTGGAGACTCTGGAAAAGCTCAGCATCAGCATTTGAGGTAAAAATGAACATACTGAAGTAATCTTGGGAGTGTCCATCTTATTAACTTTATGGAACTCATTGGAATAGAAATTTTCATCCAGATACATTTTGCATTTAAGTTTTCAGTATTGATTTAAAAAAAAAGACTTCACAATTTCTCTTCTTAGGTCTGGGAAAGCTCACACTTTAGGTCAATATATTGTGTATATTTTTTATTTTAGGGCTTTGAGAACATTGTAGATCTGCTTATATGTGGTATTTCTGTCTTAAGTTGTAATTTTATAGAATGACTACTATATCTGTGAAATTCTTTTTTTTCCTAATTTTACTGTGTAGCTAAATGTACTTTTATGCAAATCTCCATCTTAACTGCACAATATTTTAATTTTTATTAAAATACACAATCTATATTTAGGAAGAGGTGGTAGTTGCTTTTTTTTTATCATGAATTTACTGTTATTAATTATGACTTCAAAGTGAAATATTTTAAAGAATTTTTGAATTCTGATTTTAATTTTTTTAAACATTTAACTCAAATGAAAATACGTGATGCATGGAAAAAGCAGTACAGTTATACAGAACATAATGAAATTATGTAGAACATACTACTAGTGAATTTCTCAGGTGAACCATTAATAGCAATCATAGTAACATGTAAATGGAATTAGGGAAATAAAACTTCTTTGCACATTTAAACTACCAAATGCTAGCTTTTAAATCACACTCTTAATTTTTTATTTCTAATATTAAACCACAATAATTCTTGTTCAGGATGGACTCAAGTTGTTCATTTTCTGTCAGCAAGTTATAGTGTAGGGTTGACACATTTAAATGTTTATAAGCAACTGAATTGCCATAATTAACCCTGCTGTTGTAGTTCCCTTTTCAAACCATTTTTATAGCTCATAGGTTTTGTTGTTGTTTTTAAGAGCCGAAGCTTGCAAACTATGTGATTAATCTACAAGCTGATATCATGATGTCAAAAAGCAGTTTGGGAAGCATAAACACAGAGACTGCGGAAATTAAAACGGTAAGACTATGCTTTGTAGTAAGGGAGAAGCAGGTTTTTATGTATCAACTTCACTGTATTCTCCTGTTGTATACTTAAAACTTCTTCAGGACCTTCAAGTAACTTGGGTATACGAGGCTATAGAAATTTACAGTGAATGTCTTTGGAAGGAATAATGAAAGCGGCTATTTTATTTTATCTGTGGATGGTTAGATACAGCAATGGCATACAATAAAAAAGATGTTTGTCATAAAACACATGCTTTGCTATTTCTTATGAAGCTGACTATTATTAGAAATGTATTCATTTTTTCAGAAGGATGTATGTGTTTAAATATTTCTTGTGGATTTTACACTCAAATGTGGTTGTGTTGGTGAAATACAATCAGTTAAAAAAACACAAAATAAAGGCCCTTTTAAAAGAAAGAGAAAACCCAAACCAGTGGTAAGAGGGATATAGGAAGGATTGAATTTATATGCTGTTCCAGATAGGAGATACAAAGTAAATGGTGAGGAAAGTAAATGGCAGGTAGTTAAGGTCTTAATTTCAATAGTGAGCTTAAATTTGAATGAGTTCAGCAAGGACTGGCAAAGAGGTTATCCAGTTGAGGCTGTGTAGAAGAAAAAATCATTGTGTACTTTGATAACATAGGAGAGATAAACCTGTCTTGTTTCTCTGGTCCTCACCTTACCTTGCATCTTGGGTACCACATCACGTTTTATCTTGTGTTGTCTGTTTTAAGGAAGGAATCTGCCTAGTACGAGTTCTGCACTGTTGATTGAGCAGCTATGTAGTTAGGACTGTTGCACAGGGCCTTATAATTTTTTAAAATGTGGTGTTTTGTTCAAGTATCTGTCTGTTGTTACAGAACCTTTATTTGTTTAAGGGAAAACATGCCTATTCTAAATGTGTCACGTACTGGTGACACTGTAGATATGCTGGAAAATTGATTTTTGTTTTCAGGCTTTATTTCTGTGCTGGTAAATGCACTAGAGCCCATACGTATTACAGTGATACAGAGTGGTGTAATCCTTTTGCTTTAGAGACTGTTTCAATGTACAGCAGCATAACTGTGTTGGCTCTGTTGATAAAGCTAGACTAATTGCAACAAAGTGTTAAGCTTTTTCCTCAAATCCAGGTTTGGTGACTGAACACTAGATGAAGGATTTAAGGGATTGCGTATTTTTCGGAGTCTGTTAAGTGTTATGTTGTAGTCTGTTTCTATCCTATGTATGAACGATTAAGGGGAGTCTGCCAGGAATTGCAGCTGTTAACTATACTGTGTTGCTTGTAGAAATCCTTCAGAAGCAGTTCATTCAAATGTACAGACTCAGTGCAATCTTAATTTAATAAGCTCTTTAGTGAAACTTTTCTGAACAGAAGGCAGCTTTTGCTTCTTTGGTATGTCTTGGTGTGCTATTAGAGACCAACATTTTATTTGTGCTGTTAGTCTGGTTTTGTTTTGGAAAAGTACAACAAATAATTCATCTAGTTAAGATGAACATTCAAAATGAATGTTGGTGATTGCGCTATGGAAATCAGCGAAGCTGGTCCTTGTAGGGGTGCTTACATTTGAGCTTTGTAAGCTTTTATGCAGTTTGTTTACTCTTCTTGAAAGGGAAATCTGAAATATTGTGAGGGGTTTTTTTGGTGGGCTTTTTTTTGTGTGGGTTTTTTTTGTTCTGTTTTGTTTTGGCCTTTTTTTTTCCTCTTTATGAATATTTCGAGACCAAATACAAAAACAGTTAGGCAGTGCAGGTGAAGGTCTTTGGATAATAATCAGGACTGTCTCATGCAGCTGTGTTGTATGTTAAAGATAGAGTAATGTAAGAGATTTTTGATTAATCTTATTGAATAACAGTCTGACAGTATTTCCTTACTTTAGACCTTCTGGGCTGAACGGTGTCATTTAGAAACTTTCGAGTTTTGAGTCGGGAGCAGAAACCTCTGTCCTTATTTTTCAAAGTATCCTATTATTAGCTGCTAAATGAATGGGGGAAAACACCTTTATTCCATGGAAATGAAACTTGCACTTGTTTCTGAGATGTTTGAATTTGGGGTGTTTTAAAAAACTAAAAAGTAGGGGTGCTTGTTTTGGTGGATTTTTAAGTTCTTTAATAGAACTGAAGTTACTGTTAGACTCAAAAAAATATGCTTTTGGGGTATCACAGGAGAAGTCAAATCCTTTAAAAAGTATACTTTTAAAAGCAGGTTTAGAAACCAGGCCATGTAGGAATCTTGTTTCTTGACCTTCACTTGGGCAAAACCAATTCTTGCACTGAGTGCTTACGCTGTAAGTAGAAGTCACTTCACTGCAGGCTTCCACAGTAGCTGGCATAGAACATTCTCAGTGAATATTTCACATTTTGTAATTTAACATCTCCTTTCATTTTTCTATTCTGTTTTGTTTTTGTAATATTTTATGGTTTATTTGTTCCTCCATTACCCAGGTAAGAGTTTTGTGTTAGATCTTTCAGCGAGTTGAGGTTTCATGTAGCATTTGGACTTAAAACTTCCTATGAAGAATGTGATAACTATTCCAAGTAGCAAGAGCCTGTATAGATTATGGTTTGCTTACCTTAGAGTAAGTGGATTTTTTTTTTCTACCCCTTGAGGCTAACTTTGGGGTTTTTTTGGCTGATGCTAAGTTTGTTTTTAGAGAATTAGACGTTCCTGGTTACAGATGAAAGCCTCCAGCATTAGAAATAATTCTTGTATCGCAAGGATTAAATTGGATACAAATTTACAAACCAACATCAATGAAGAATGCAGATTTCAGCATATGCCAGAAATAAATTTTTATTGTTATCAGGCTATAGTTGTAGTTTTGAGTTAGCTTGGCATGACTATAATACATACGGTGTACACAAATCATGGTAATAACTCAAAAGATGCATCCCCAGGGCTCTAGTCTCTTCTCAGTTTACTTCAGTGTGTCATTCTGTAAATGTTTTAAACAGTCCTTGGAGCAGGACTAGACCCAGGATATCTTATTTCTGGTGAGTGCCCTACTTTGGCTTGTATTCCTTACTGTTTCCTTGAAAATTTTTGTGCTCCAGCGGACTGCTTCAGCTTGGCAGTCTTCAGTCTTGTGGCTGAAAACCTGCACTACAGTTCTGCAATTGTAGAGTGGAAGAAACAACTACTAAATGTTGCTCATTTTTCATTCCCAACCTTGTGTTCACATTAAGTGTGCATTAAAGTACGAGCAAAAAGTTGTGGATTTTACTCGAAAACATTTAGATTGATGGCTATAAAATGGAACCTTTCAGTATCAGTAGAACAGACAAGCTTTGGTGTTGTGCTGCTTTGTCTAGCTTCTGTAACGTAGTTTAAAGCCACTTGAAGCAAGACTTGTTTTCTGTGTTTCCCTCTCCAAATTCAGCTTCAGTGACTTCTTACAGTTTCTTGTTCTGTCAATTTTCAAAATAATGCTTTGGATAAGGATGGAACATCTTAGCAAGTATCCTTGTTACTCAGTGGCTTAGCAGGACTAGTTTGGGTTTTTTTCTGCTTCCCTGTTAGCTAGCTTCAGTTGACTTCTGTCCACAAATTCTGAACATGTGTACTTAAATCTCAAATGTTTCCAATTTAAAACCTGTTCTTCAAATAGATGGGTTTTTTCCTTTTTATTTCTAGATTGTCATGTTCTGCTTTTCTTTTATTGAAGAACTTGGTATTTTTCCTTGCTGTTGAAGTGGAGACTTAGAATGATACAATTACTTCATTACTCTGGTTTACTCTGATAATAACATTGACATTCATCTTGTCAGATCTTATATACTTCCAACACAAATAATACAAATGAAGGCCAGGACTAGGAAACTTTAGCACAGCAGGAAGTGGCATTGATGGTTTAGGGAGAAGAATTTTTTCTTTTTGCTGGTTAGCTTAAATTCCCTCCCACTGTATGCTGTTTCACGTGTGTGGTACCTTACATGAGCTGAACTCTTAAATTTTGCTAGTTAATTATGCAGTTTATCATAGCTAAATTCTTTTTGTGTGTGTATGTTAAGATTGCAGGGTAGTAATGGTGTGGTTAACAGTGGCAGAAAAAGTTGTTTTGCTTGTGTTTACAGATTTGCAGATATTCTTTCTTGGCACTTCAAAGGTTCTTTTTGAAATTGGTCTCAGTGAGACGCTTGCACTGTAGGTCAGGTCTTTCATGAAGATACACAGAAACTGAAATCGTAGTTTAGTTTTACAGTTCTTCCATATCAAGCTGGAACCGTATGTTAGTAAAAATGTATGCTCCCCTTGCCTGTTGCAGTGGGGTAGCTAACCTAGAATCACTGTCAAGAAATGTGTAATAAAAGAGAGAGGCTTATTTGTGGATATAAGATCCTTTGTTTGTTCTTTATTAGCAGCCTTCTCAAATAAGGTTGATTTTCTTTCCTTAATTCTCTCCTGGTGATGTGAGATAGCTGTTACATATGTTTCTGAAGTTGTATTTATGATTTGGAAAAGAAAGCAGGACCAGGTGTTGGTTTGTTTTTTTTCTTTTGGGTTCCTTCTAGCCTTGAGCATTTAGGATGACTGTGGTCAGGTCTTACAAAGCAAGCACTTAACTGTGTTTCCATACAAGTTGCTATATGTAATTAAAGAAACATTCTTGCGACTATTTCAGCAAAGTAACTGTAGTCATGATAGCAGTTTCTGCTTTTCAAAGGATTATTTGTTTTGCCAACTAGTATGATACTCGTAGAGAGCCTATGAGAGTAGCATCATCAATCATCTTGGGAGGGAGATGACACTTTTCTTCATTCCTCCTCTTTTTCACTAAGTAGCATTTACAACTGAATGTTATAATGTACACCTGAATCTTTGTCTTCAAAGGAGAAATAATTCTTTATAATGAACACAACAATGTTACTTTAAATTAATCACATTGTCCTTCAAGATTCCCCCTATCTCTTTGGAAAAAAATGAGACAAAGCTTTATCTCTGACTACGTTATAGAAAGTGGCATTACTCCTGCATGAGTCTGCAAGAGGAGTGATTATATAATTCAATGTATTGCTTTCCCTTTGTTTTACAGACCATATCCGAGATGTAAAACCAGAGAGAATCGATTTGGTCTCTTTTGTCAGAGGTTCTCATAGTTATTTAATATTAGTTTAGTTAATATATAAATCACTGTTCAAAGTGGCTTGAAATATAAAATTTAAATTAAAAAAGTAAATGTAGAACAAAGAGCCACAATGTTTGGTTTGTTTGTTTTTGTTTTTGTTTTTTAGTTTAAGACTGTGTTAAATAACATAAAATTTCACCTTGGTACAAAAAATAATACTTTTTCTTTTAAATTGTACTGCTTTATTTGTAATATCTCAAAGCAGTCATTTCTCATGACCATTAGTGGTTAAGGTTTTCGATTAGATACCATATCATTCTCTTTTCATTTTTTTCTTTTCTGCTGCACATTTGCAAAACTTGACCAACTACATCCTGTTGTATGCAACAGCAAGAATGTTTCTATACCATAGCTTTTCTTCATGTGTTTCTAATGAATTACTGAATTTGAACGTTTTGTCAATTTTAAAAATTTCTCATTTTGAGATTGATGTTGAAATGAATATGGAGCATCTAGGAATTTTGAGGAGAACTAATTTGTTTTGTTGAATAGGGCATGTATCTGATTTGAAAGGAGGGAAGTATTCAAAACTTTTTTAGATTTGATGAGGTATGTATTATACTTCAAGTAATATTTTTTTGTCACTAGGCCTTACTCAGCTTCCCTGGGCAAGGTAGAACTTACATATAAATACACACTTGTTTTTTTTTTTTTTAAACCTTTACTGATTTCTAACAGGAAACTTTTCTAAAACTTCTAGCGATGAGGATGTCATAGCTTTAGTAGGAAAGTGTTTTCCAGTGCATAATTGTCATGCAGTTATAAATTATTTGTTTATCAGTTAGAATATCTTTCTGGAAATTTGTGGTTAACCTGATAAGGGTCCCTTAATCCATTAGTCCTTATCATTCATCAGCAGTTATTTATAATACTTCTTCCAGTTCCTTAAATAGATAACCTTATCAGAATCTGGTGATTTGAAAACACTGGGGTTCTTGTATAGTTTCTGTTCTTTTCCTGCTGATTAGAATAAAGTTCCTGTTGCATGTGTGTATGTAGAGCTTCAACTGGTCATAGGGACTTTATGGTTGGGGGGGGAGGAAAATATATTTATGCCTGTACTCTAAAAAAATCAGTGTTTTCCTTTCTTGAAGTAAAGCTTTATTTGAAAAAATAAATGGAACTTTATTATGAAATGTATGTGCCTAGACTGAACTTTGCCCTGTAAAGTACAGCACTTTCAAATTTCTTTGGTACTTCGACACACACGTATTTTAAGTGGAAAAGTGTCTGTAAGTTTGAAGTTAACTTTTTCTGCTGAAAATACCATGAGTACTTACTGGAAGTAAAATCAAGTCATGTCCTTAGAACAAATTTTCTCCTCTTGCTTTATGATGTAACTGTATCTAATACTGTTTCTTTTTCTTCTCGTAGTAGGCTGTGCTGGAACAAAAATGCAATGAAAGAAACACTGGATGAATGAATGAAAAGCCCTGCTTTGCAATCCCTCAGCATGGCAGGACTGCAGCTCATGACCCCTGCTTCCTCCCCAATGGGTCCGTTTTTTGGACTACCATGGCAACAAGAAGCAATTCATGATAACATTTACACGCCAAGAAAATATCAGGTACTAATGATATTACTAATTCAGTAATGTCAGAAAAAAGTACAATTATGTGCTTTTATCTACTAGAAGAAGAACCAGAGCAGCTTAGGATTGTGCAGTGTGGCACAGTCAGTCCATGCATATCTCCCTCACAGCTCCACCTGTTGGGAGTTAATGTCTGACAGCATTTGTAATATCCCCCATTCTGTCTTCTCAATTTACTCTGGTGAGCAGGACAACTTTTAGGTGGAGTATTCTCTTGGTGCTGTCTGCCAAATGCTATTAGGGACAAATATAGTAATCATTACAATGTGCATCTTGATTGGAGAACGCAATCATGTCTCCTTCCCCCTCTGACCTTCTGTCTTCTACATGGTAGATCTCGATTTTTGGTTCATGTACTGGTCAAAGCAGCTCAGTTATGTCAGAAGCCCTGTCAAGGCTCTGTGATTTTCATTTTGTTAAGGAAACCTATTTCTCAGTTCTAGAATGTTCTGTTTGCACTGCAGAGGTGTCTGAAAGCTAACATTTGGTTAGTATTACTGAAAAGCTTTTGTCACTGTGAGGTAATACGCTTGCTTATTTGACTGAATTGATGTATTAAAGGGTCTAGCTTCTTTCTTCACACAGTGTATCTAGCAACAGCATAATCTATTCAAAAGATAGTTAGAAAGCTACTTAAAACAGCAGGAAATTTTGGTACTAAAAATTTTTAGATTTAGAAAACTGTATGCAGTATGTATCTGTTTTTTTAAACACTAGCAATAATTGTTATGAAAGAAGCATATTCTGTGGCACTTGGATGATCTCTAGAGGTACTACTGACTTGCTTTATATTCCACTTGTGTGGGTTTTTTGTTAGCTTTTTCACTGTATTACTGCAAGTAAGGGTGTTTATTATTTTTTAAACCTAGGTTGAACTGCTTGAAGCAGCTTTGGATCATAATACAATAGTCTGCTTAAACACTGGCTCAGGGAAGACTTTTATTGCAGTACTACTCACTAAAGAGCTGTCCTATCAGATCAGGGGAGATTTCAACAAAAATGGAAAAAGAACTGTATTCTTGGTTAACTCAGGTAAGAGGAAAAGTATGCTAAATTCCTAGATGTGCTGCTAATATTTCCATAGAAGATTCCTTAATAAAAGTTGTGTGAAAGCAAAGTTGGGAGAAGCTTCTGCATGAAGTCTTCAACAGAAAGGATGCTAAACTGATGAAAGAATGTGATAGTTTCTATCTTTTGCTTATAATCCATTTAACACAACCTGTTTATGACATCATCTTGTTTCGTGGTTTAATTTTAAGATGTTGAATATAAAGTGCAATTTACTTAATCTGTTTCCTTGCTGTGGTTTTATATGGAGGTAGTTGCCATTTACATCTGGTTTAACAATAGTGTAAGCTAAAGATCATGTTGTGAAGCATGGTGCTAGGTAATGTGCTACGCATTTTGAAAAATAATGTATGAAAAAAGCTTTATGTGATTAAGATTTTTTGTTTGTTTGTTTTCTTAAGCAAACCAAGTTGCTCAACAAGTGTCAGCTGTTAGGACACATTCAGATCTTAAAGTGGGAGAGTATTCAAGTTTAGAGATAACTGAATCATGGACAAAAGAGAAGTGGAGTCAGGAATTCTCTAAGCATCAGGTAATGTATTAAGTATAAACTCTAAATATAAGCAGACTCAACAGTAAGGCTTGATCAGAAGTGATATTTTCTTCCATTTGTACATTAACTTATTTTCTAACAGAAATTCAGAATATTGGTGGTATTTGTATGTGAATTTTGAGACAAAACATGTATACCACTTCTAAGGTTATTTTTAAGAAGCTGTCCTTTTAATCCTTTGTTTTAATCACCCTGACTTGTAGTTGATTGTGATGATGATTGCAGAAGAAATTTTGGGTGTGCATAGTGTTCTTTAAATACCACTGAAAGATGTTTGTTTATTAGGCAATAAAAAAGGTGATAAAATTAAATGTTTTCTGGGGATGCAGCACATTGGTATGCATTTTATTTCTGCCTTTTTGGGCACACTGTTTCTGCATAGTTGTCCTTGTAGATAGAAAGGGTTCAAGAACCACCAATGAAAATGTTACCATTAAAGCTAATGATTTTACTTTTTTTTTTTTTTTCATGCTGACCTAAGTATCTTTCAGTAATGCAGATATCTGTAATTTTTAGGGTTTTCTTTCTAGTGTTTTGTTGTGGCCTATGAAATATGTCTGAAGAATTCTGACATGTGTCACAATACTTAGTGGAGACCACAACATAAAAATAGCGCATAATGAAATAACTGTCTAGCAGGACCTGCAGAAGGCTTTCTACTTTACCCTGGCCTAAGAGACCTTGCACTTTTCTTATACTAATGCTTGCTTTTTTTTTTTTGTGCTTTCAATATAGGTTCTGGTTATGACATGTCATGTTGCTTTGACTGTTTTGAGAAATGAATATTTATCCCTGTCAAATATTAATCTTCTGGTGTTTGATGAGTGCCATCTTGCAATCCAGGATCACCCATACCGTGAAATTATGAAAGTAAGTACCATTGCCATGGACGTTTTAATACGTGGTTGTGGAGGAGGAGTCAGGTATGAGGGCTGGAGAAGTGGGAACTGTTGAAGACAGCTTTTGCTACCAAGGAAAAGTGTCAGTGGAACCATATTGCTAGCATATTCTGGGACTGTGAATATAGTGTAATGAATTAAGACTTCAGTGATATTCACATCACAGAATCACAGCATGTTAGGGGTTGGAAGGGACCTCGAAAGATCATCTAGCCAAACCCCCCTGCCACAGCAGGATTCCCTAAGACTAGGTCAAAGCAAAGCTTCACTTACCGGGAATTGAACCCAGGTCCCAGTGGTGACAGCACCAAATCCTAACCACTAGACCACCTGCTGCATTCTGAGGTAGAAAAAGTGTATTTACAGTGGAGTTTAAAGAAAAATCTATCATTAGTAGGGAATAAAAGGGGGGAGTTTGTAAGTTATAAAATAGTTGAGTTTGGGAATAGCATGCACTAACCAGTTTTTATTGTTTTTAAAATACTGATTTCTAAAGATGCTTGTAGTCTCTTTTGAAATATTCATGACTCCATGTGGTGTTTGGCTTACACAATTTAAGAAACCTGTATAATAGATATCTTTCCAAATCTCTCCTCAAGTTTAACCAGAGCCTATATTTTTGTTCTTTTTAGATGATACTTTAGTTTTCCATGGTGTGGAATTACCATGATTTAACAAGTAAGAAGCAGTAAGACAAGAGGAAATGGCCTCAAGTTGCACCAGGGGAGGTTCAGATTGGATATTAAGAAACATTTCTTCACAGAAAGGGTTTTGAGGCACTGGAGCAGGCTGTGCAGGGAAGTGGTGGGATCACCATCCCTGGAGATATTTAAAAGATGTAGCTGTGGTGCTGAGGGACATAGTTTAGTGGTGACCTGGCAGTGTTGGGTTAATGGTTGGACTTGATGATCATAAAGGTCTCTTCCAACCAAAATGATTCTGTAATTCTATATGTGTGTTGTAAATGTGGAAAGCACATTCTGTGCAATGCTGTTTCTTTATATTTTTCCACATTGTAAATATTTGCCTTTAAAGATGATTGCTGTTAAATGTTACTCAGTTTCTAGTTTAACTTCCAGTCAATAGAACAAAAAATGCTCATTCAACGTTTGATTTCCAATGCCTCCTAGTTTCCAACTAAGCATCTAAGTTTGCAGTCTGCTAGCTTGATGGTAGATTTGCAGAAACTAAGGTATTTCATTCTGCTTTTCTTCAGATCTGTGAGGATTATCCATCATGTCCTCGAATTTTGGGGTTAACAGCTTCCATTTTAAATGGGAAATGTGATCCTGCTGAGTTAGAAGAGAAGATCCAGAAACTGGAGAAAATTTTAAAGAGCAATGCTGAAACTGCAACTGATTTGGTGGTCTTAGACAGGTATGTTGTACAATTACAGCTGTTAAATTGATGCCTGCTTTTTCATTTTGGATAGAGGAATAAACCAGTAGCAATATACCCTCTGTTAAATTTTAGAAAAGTTTGTGTTTATTTGATGCCATGACTTCTATTTTGGGGTGGGCAGGGAAACAAATTGCTTTTGGAGCAACCAGTGTTGAAGTACATCTTTCTGTAAAGTTGGGTCAAAGGATGATTTGCCCTCATATTCAGAGAAGTTCTGCAGTTGTTAAAAAACCAACCAAACAAAAAACAAAAACCCACCACCAAACCCAACAAAAAAGACCCAACAAAACAACTAAACCTCCCTCTCCTTCTCTCACCCCCCAAACTAAAATACCAACCAAACAACAACAACAACAACAAAATTCACGTTACAGAACACATTTCTGAACTTGTGAAATGTATATTTGGAGAGTAACTGCTTCATGTTCAGGTTGTGCCATGATATTATTATGATACTAGAATAATGTTGCAACATCCACAGTACAAGATGTTCTTAATGCCGTTGCTGAAAAAATTGCATGCCTTTTTCTTGATGATTTTTGGGGTTTTTTTTGTTGTTTGTTTTCTTTTCAAATGCCTGTGTTTAGAGGCTGATGAGAGATGGGGAGATGGGAGGAAGCAGTGAATACTGAAGTAGCAGGACAAGTGGGTGTTTTCCTCTACATTATTAATGATTGTAGAATTTTGTGAATGATGGTGTGTTGTAGAGAAGATTTAGTGTGAAACAACAATTGCTATGTATCATGTTTTCTTGCAGCAGCTGTGCTGTGTTGGATGAACTGAATTTCAGACAAAGTCAAAGATAGTTATTTCATGTCCTAGAACAAGTGTTCTGTGGGTGTGGTTTTTACATGTATTTTTCGGAACTTGTGTCAACCATTTGCTTTTAAGAATTTCTCAGCTGTGCCATGCATGAAGAGTAATCACCTGCTATGTGTATATACAGACCTAATTTGACATTGTGGATTGTATTTTTTGCCATGTCACAGGAGTACACTTTAGAAAACCAAAAGTGAAAATGGTGGTCAAGTAAATCCAGTTTGCTTTAAATTTTCCAATATTTGAAATGGAGAAAGTGTTATTAACCTCCTTTTTAGAGACTGTATTAGAATACTTGTTTAGAATGAAATATTTGACGTGGTGGAGGTTTTTACTTTATTTGTGTAGCAATTCATCGTTATTAATTCTTGATTGGGAAAGAAATGTACTTGAAGACACTTTGTATTGCTGTAATTTGCTGTATAGCCCTAATGGGCTGAAATAGATCTAACTTTCAGAAGCTGTGTTTAACTGGATCTTTGCCCTCAATTAAGATATACTTCTCAGCCGTGTGAGATTGTTGTAGACTGTGGACCATATACTGACAAAAGTGGGTTGTATGGAAGATTGTTAAAGGAATTGGATGAAGCGCTGACTTTTCTAAATGACTGCAACATATCTGTACATTCAAAAGAAAGAGATTCTACTTCAATTTCTAAGCAGGTAAGGACATTAAGCTATGTAAAAAAAAAACAAACCTGGGGAATAGAAATCTTACTACTGTTTTTCTTTGCCACTTATGTTACATTACTAAAACTTCCTAAGCTAACCATACTAGACTATCTGAGCAAAGAGATTTCTGATTTTTCTACCAGTGCAGGTCTTTTCATAAATGAGTGGGGCTCAGATGTCAGTCATTGATTAGAACCTGATCTAGTTTGAGATTCAAATTTGCTTAAGACAGTAAAATAATTCTGCACCCTGATGCTGTGGGTCCTTATTTCTGAAGTCAAACATTGTGAAAATATTAAATCTCCCATGACCTTTGAATAATTCAGTACAGAGGAGGAAATAATGCCTCAGGAAGTATTTGGAAAAACTGTACCTAGGTTGATAGTATTTAGAGATGATAAAGTAAGAATTCGGACAAGAATTCTAGCCATAGATCTACAATTAATCTTGGAACAATATTGGACTAGTGCCACACCTTGCTGGAGTGGAATTTGAACCTCAAACTCACCTGTAACTTTTGGTGTGTTTACCCTCATATTGTCATGCGAGATGGCAGAGCAGAGGCCAGAAGGCATGGTGTATTGAGCAGGGACCTGACACACATGGGATCCAGGCAGTTTTTTCCCCCTCTCTTGAGCTTTGTGGTTTGAAATTGCCTCGCTGCCCCCCCCAAGGTACAGCTATGTAGGTATGTAAGTCTTTGTTTAACAAGAAGTGAGTCACGTTTCTATAACAGTCCATGAGGAAGTTGGCGGACATTCTTATTTCTTTAGGCCAAAGTACTTCAGTTTCCATTAACATTCTTAGAAACTTAGCATTCTGACACTGTCCAGAATACGATTTGGGCCAAAGGGAAGGATTATACAGAAGGCAGTCTATTACAGCTACGTGGGAGAAGGAACTCCTAATTACTTTTGTGCTAAACTTAAAATGTAATAGGCTAAAATACATAAGGAATGCTAGCAGCTGGGGGCAACCCCCAGATTTGCGTAGTCCAGAAGAGTGTATTAACTGCTATGCTTCTAATGCCTGTAACCCTCTGTGCTTGTTTTCTGATCCAGTAGCTCTCCAAGAAGATGGAGGCAACCATATTAAGAAAAAGAAATCAACTTTCAGCCTGAGGTGCCTTTTGTCTTGACACTGGAGAGCATCAAGCCTCTATGTGCAGTTACAATTAGTTTAGATAAACCTTACCCTTAATTAAGTCTTACAGCTAGTAAACTTCAGGGAGTGTAGTGTAAAAAGGATGATAACCTGTTCTTTACTTCCTCACAGAAGGCAAGGAGGAAGAGATATTAAAGCAACAACTGAAAAATGTATCATCCTGAGTGTTGTTACAGTCCTATCGTAATTCTTCTGTTGTAATAGTACATCCGAATCCTGATTCTTTTGAATAGTGTTATCAACATACCTCATTTCTGGATTCCTAGTTTGTTTGACCACTTAACTCTTCAGGATTAAACAGTTTGCCATCAGATCAAGATGCTGATGGTACAGAGAGAGCATATACTGTGCTCTCTGAGTAAGGTATAGGTCTCTCTATTATTCCTATTCCACCAACACATACAAGCCCCTAATTTTTTTCCTTTGAGAAAAGGCCCTAAGGCCACCATACAACTTTCTGTTTAGATAGTTTTGAAACTGTGGCAAATATTAGTAGCAATGTAAAAATGCCCAGTACAGCATTAATTTTATTAGTCGTATGTTAGATGTAAACAGTCATACTTTCTGCTTTAACTGCCTTGAGAAGTAGTGTCCTTTTTAGCATAATTATCTTCAGTTAAACTTCAAATTATAATTTCACAAAATTGTAGAATACTTTTTTTTTTGAGATTCAGAGATGTACAAAGTTCAAAGTTGTAGTAATTTAAGGGGGAGGGGGAAACTTACTCTGTGAGAAACCAAAGTTCCCAAGGTCATGTAAATAACAAAAGCAGACTTCTAAATATTTCTGTAATAGAATAGTTGTCATCATCCTTACAAAGATTGTGCTATATGACAAACAAGATCCCAGTCTTAAATTAATAGTTTGTGAATGTACTCTTTGAACTGATATTTGAATTCATGTGTTGTAGATATTGTCAGACTGTCGAGCTGTGTTGGTTGTTCTGGGACCCTGGTGTGCAGATAAGGTAGCTGGGATGATGGTGAGAGAGCTACAGAAGTATATCAAGCACGAACAAGAGGAGCTGCACAGGAAATTTTTATTGTTTACAGACACTTTCCTAAGGAAAATACATGCACTCTGTGAAGAGCACTTCTCGCCTGCCTCACTTGACCTGAAATTTGTAACCCCAAAAGTAATAAAGCTGCTTGAAATCTTGCGCAAATATAAACCATATGAACGGCAGCAGTTTGAAAGCGTTGAATGGTATAACAATAGGAATCAGGATAATTACGTATCTTGGAGTGATTCTGAAGATGATGATGAGGATGAAGAAATTGAGGAGAAAGAGAAGCCAGAGACTAATTTCCCATCTCCCTTTACTAATATTTTATGTGGAATTATTTTTGTGGAAAGAAGATACACAGCAGTTGTTCTAAATAGGTAAAGCTTTATATTTTAAAAAAAATCAATTAAAACAAAAAATAAAGGCAGTCTCAGCTGCCAGCACATGGATGTTAATGGCATGAACGTGTAGGAGATTGTCTTGTGTTTTCAAGTTCATTTAGGGGATCATGCTGGATCTGCATAAGGAATAACTAAGAAAAAAATAATTAGGCCATATTTTTATGGGGTAGATGGGAAGAATGCATGTCTTTGAAAATTGTACTTAAGGGCTTATTACGAACCTGAGTTTGTAATTTCATTCCTTTAAAAGGCAAAATGTGAAATACTGTGCTTAACCAGTAAAGTAGCCATATACTGATTTGTCTTAATCAGTCTTTATATTTGCAATGGATGCTGGAATCTTCTCTAACTTATGGAATGCAGTACTTCTGGAAATTTTACCATTGCCTTACTAAATCACATTATTATTTTCTGTAGACTTGGATCATATAACATTTGCCCTTGCATAAATATCTCTTAAGATTTACCAGTACTACTTTAACAGTTGGTGTTCATAAAATGCCTCTTCAGTCTAACACTAAGCACTTTTCTTACAGTTTCTACCAAGAAAAATAATGAACCCTGGAATATTTGCCAAGATACACTATGCAATACTCTAGTTCCTTATTAGTTCTTACGCCTGAATGTGATCCATGTTAGTTGTACATAACAATTGCTAAATGTTATTTGCCACAAACCATGAATGATATCTGATTTATTTGCCTACCTTGATTTTAGGATTTTGGTAGAGTTTTTTGATAGTGTGCTAAGTGTCATGTGCAATTTGTTTATTGCATTCTGGATACCTCTGAATCTGACCCTTCTGTTTTTACTGTTTTGCACAAGCCAGTAGTTTGAGTTCATAACATATTCTTTGATCTGCAGACTTGCCTTTGTGTTTTCTGTGAACATCTTTTTTCTTTGCCTTTAAAAAAATTTTTAAATATGTTCACATAAATATGCAATATGATGCAAGCTAGGCATTCAGTGAAATGAACATTTTCTTTAACTCCTGAAGAAATAACATTAGCAGAATCTGGTAAGTTATTGCTGAGCTGAAATGAGTGTTTCATTATCCTACAGGGAGTGAACAGAGTTGTGAAATTTTTTCTGTTAAGTTACAAATGCAATTTAATTTAAACTTTTTTCATTGTGCATTCTTGTAGACAGATCTATGCACTCTACTATATCCTAACTTCTATTGAACCTGAGAGAGTGTGATGTCTAGATCAAACAGGTAGCCAAATTCATCCATCTTTAAACTTTATGCACATTTAGTACAGGTTGCTGGCAGCAAAAGATTAAAACTTAACTTTTTATGTACTTCTGAAAGCTATTTAGCAGACTATTGACATGCTGCTTTACTTCATGTAACACACCTGGTCTTAAAATACCTATATGATTAGCAGATTTGAGCTGTTAGAATTGAGACTGAAAGCCTTCAGTAGAGAACCTCACTTGTACACTCAATTCAATCTACTGGATTTAATTCAAGGGCCTCTGGTGTTTTGTAGGTATAATACCTATGCTGTATATACAGGCAGAAAGACCATCTCCTGAATAAGGAAGTCAAAGCTGCTCAAACAGTAATCCAGTATGGATCATTTTGCAGAAATAAGTTAAAGTAGAATTTCAGTTTTCCTTAAAATATATTTATTACGGTAGTATTTAGATACTAGATTCACATTTTATGAATCTCATGATGACTAGGTAGGGCAATATTTATGGCATGTGTTGTATTTTCTGGGAGAAATGGATAGGTATTTTCTCTGAAGAGTGCTCAGAGCTAATTACAGCTAATACCTTTCTTGAGAGATCTTTAGCAATAGCCACAGCACATACTGTAAATATTGCAAATTAGGGGAAAAAAAAAAAACAACCAGATTTCCCCCCCCCAGACTCAACTTATTCTTTGCTTATTATTGCACACAACTGATGGAATGACTCCCGTACTGTTTTATTTGCTGTATACAGTTGAGTTCTGGTACCTCTAAGCTCTTTTTTAGAAGACAGAACATTTTCTAAAGCATAGTTTCCTTCCACTTTTATTGTGGTACCTCTCAGCTCCATTAGAGAGGTGTCTGACAGCAGAGGATTTTGTACTTCAAAAACCACACCTGTTACCTGTGCTTTTCAACCACAAGATTGAAGTCTTTAATGTTTCTCAAGAACTTGCCAAAGGTGTGCACAGTGAATTGTTCAGATGTTTTCAATTGTCTGTTTCTATAACAAGTGAGATACAGTAAGAATGTTCTAGATGTTTAGTAGGTATTCAAACTGAACCTATTTAACTTCACAGAAATGCCATGTGGAAAAAAATATATATTTAAAAAAAATAGGGTTTTTTTTGTCTCAGGAACCTAAACTGCATACAGAAATGTGAATCAATTTAGCCTTGAACTAAAAAAAAAAATATATGCAGAAGGAGGATCCTTGTGGTCTGTTCCTGTAAGACTCGCAAGCTATCTGCCACTTTTCCATTCTCTTGCTTATACTCCCTGTCCATTTTGTTTTAAGAGATTGCAAAGGAGGGAAGTCTTCAAGGTGCTTTATATTCCCATAAATCTTGTTTGAAATGGTGACCTGCTACAGAGGAGAGATTTTTGTAGTTTTCCAAGGGTAGAAGGTGCAGGGAGAACATTGCCATTTTCCATCTAGTTTGGCAGTAGCTTGCTGGGCAGGTGGTATGCATACAGCTGGGGAGTGGCACAGTATCCATCTTGATGTGCGAGATGTAACTAGAAAAAGTTTGAATTACTGTTGGAGGTTGAGGAGCCTGTCGGACCACCTGGTCATGAACATGATGTACGTCCTATGAGCAAAGTGATACTGGGGCGGCTGTAATGAGACATGCAAGGGATGCAATTTTTTTGCGTATGATCCCTTGATTTTTATTGGCTCAGCTGCTCAGAAACCTGCTGTGGTTGAGAAATCCCAGTTTCTGTCCATGCTGAAAATGGATATCAAGTAAGGTTGCTACAGCATAATTACTTTGCAGAATTTAGTAATGCTTTTAAATCCATAAATACCTATTTCTAGATTCAGCTCATTATTTATATGATCAATCCCTTACCTTGTCTGCGAAATCGAAACACTGCAGAGGCCAGCCTTTTCTGCTTCTGTAAGCTACAGAAGGATGTAGGGGAATAAACTGAGAGCATGGATGAGCCTCACCTTTCTTGTTCAGTGTTCCTTTTAAAGAATTGGATTAAATCCTCCAGTTGTAGATACATTTGGGTTAATTTCAAAAGTAGTAGACATCTCACAGGGTTGGCTGAGCATCACTTTTTAGGAAAACAGGTCACCATTTTGTCAGTAGTGTACCTGAGCAGAATGTGTATTTTAATGTTAAGGAGAGTAACAATCTACGTTTTCACCAAAAAAACACCTTACAGTGAGGAAAAGTGTTTTGTTGAGCTAGCAGTGACAGGTCTTTCTGCTGAAATTGGTTGTAATTTACAGATAGTGAAATTAACTAAAGCAGTTGTGAGAAGAGTGCCTTAACAACAGGGAGGAGCCTCAGAGTAATAGATTGGTATTAAAATACCTGGTTTTATCATGACAGGTCTTAAATGCATGTGGTGAATGTACATTCATGCTGTGTATATATGCAGTCTTACTATTCTTGGAGGTTTTCACAAGGACTAGCGTTTTTAGCAAAGACTAAGGTCAGGTTTTGTGTTAGCATAGCTTAATTGGCATGGTTGCATTTTTTCTTTTAATGTAGGTCTTGCAAACAAAAGACTGTCTTCTATTTTATGGGTTGTGTAACTTCTAAAAATGCATGTAATATTTTTAGGTTGATTAAAGAAGCTGGCAAGCAAGATCCAGAACTGGCTTACATCAGTAGCAATTTTATAACTGGACATGGCATTGGGAAGAACCAACCACGTAACAAGCAGATGGAAGTAGAATTCAGAAAACAGGAAGAGGTAACTTCAAGAAATATAATGGAAACTAGCAGTACCTTCAGAACTTCTGTGTGTGTGAAAACAAAACAAAACATACCAACATGCAGAATCTGAGACGCAGTCACTGGAAGTTCAGAGAATACCTTTGGTTATATTCTTCATTAGAAAAAAAACACATATTTGGGATATTGCTATGTTGTATTACTCAAATAAAAGCTTCATTTAAAATCATGTTTGTGTCTAGTCAGATCATCAACCATTTAACTTTTCTGCATTGGGTTAGTAGGAGTGCAGTAGTACCATAAAGAAAAAAATTCTTTTCTGAGATTTTCAACATTTAAGCTGATTTTAGTATTTGTCTTTGCTAAAAGTGAATTTGATAAATCATGGGGTTTATATTTATATAATTTAATTATTTTGATCTCACTTAAAGCATGTAAAGTATTTTGAAAGCAAATGCCTTTTTTTTTTGCCCCTGGCTGGGTTGTCTTGATCTTCACACACATCACCACCCCACAGTCCACCCCAACCACTTCTTTAGTGTTGTTTGGTAAATAGTATAAATATCAGGAGTCCTAGAATGTACCTCTCCACCCCTAGGATGTTTCAACCTCAGAAATGGTTGGCAAAGATGC
Organism: Galbula dea; assembly: GCA_013399015.1. Classification (NCBI taxonomy): domain Eukaryota; kingdom Metazoa; phylum Chordata; class Aves; order Piciformes; family Galbulidae; genus Galbula; species Galbula dea. The sequence continues at coordinate 3,226,680 of VWZX01009335.1, forward strand.
TGTCCTGAAAGCAGCATTTCTTTTCCTATATATTATAGATGAAAAAATGTAAATAAACAGGTGGGATCCTCTCTATTGCTAGTTACTGTGCTGGCTTCTTGAACTCATGGAATTCCACATACCAGATTTGGTTCCTAGAAATCTGCCTGTTCTGATAAATAGTCCTGTTGTGGTTTTGAAAAGATTTTTTTTTTTTTTAAATGTCTAATTCACTTAAGTTGTTTTTATTGTCTTTTGATGAATGTGATGATGGAAACAGATCTCAGACTAATGTCTTAAATTTGTTTGCATGACTTTTTCAGGTTCTTAGAAAATTTCGAGCTCATGAGACCAACCTACTTATTGCTACTAGTATTGTAGAAGAGGGTGTTGACATACCGAAATGCAACTTGGTGGTGCGGTTTGATTTGCCTGCAGAGTACCGTTCCTATGTACAGTCAAAAGGTAGAGCTAGAGCACCAATTTCCAACTACATTATGTTAGCAGATACAGACAAAATCAAAACTTTTGAAGAAGATCTTAAGACATACAAAGCAATTGAGAAGGTATGAAGTCAAAGGAACGTACCTGGTTTTGTTAAATGTATCATAGTATTTTTAAGGGAAAATCTCTCTGACCACATTCTGTTCTTGAAATGTTAAGATCCTCAGAAACAAATGTTCAAAATCTATTGATGCCAATGAAACTGAAACTGAGCCCGTTATTGATGATGATGATGTATTTCCACCCTATGTGTTGAGGCCAGATGAGAACAGTCCGAGAGTTACTATTAACACTGCTATTGGGCACATAAACAGGTAAGAGGCAGTGTTCACTTTAAAAAGTAAACTTCTTGTCTTTGAGTAGAATGTTTCTTACTCTGTCTCACAACATGGATGTATAGGCTAGGCCACAGTATATGTTTCCTTCTAGGAATCCTTCTCCCTTAAAGAAAGTAGTCACAGCAATTTGAAGGAATTTTCCCTCTTTATCCTACAAAGGTTCTAGCTTTGATAATAAATATAGCAGTATTGATTCCCATGTAATTAAAAGCTGACTGAAAACATTGCATTTCAAAATAGGTAATAAAATTATTTTTTGGCTTTTTTTTTTTTTTTTGCTCTTGACAAGCCAGCTTTAAAAATAAAATATATGGCTTGTTAAAACTAGTAAAATTTTCCAGTTCTGATGTTTACATGTATAATAGAAATCTGTTGTCCTGTTAAAAACAAAAACATAGTAAGCAGGCTTAACATAATACAGTTCCACAAGACAGGATGATGTGCCTCCAAGGGATCTTGACAAATAAAATCTTTGTAAAGGCCATGGCAGTTAGAGGAGGTCCTCACTGACAGGAAAAGGTAGGTGTTTTGACTCTTCAAAAAAGTCAAGGAAGAAGATTCAGGGACCTTAGTCATATGGAATATTATGGACCAAGTCCTTATGGAAGCAGTTTCCAGTCACATAAAGGAAAAGGGAGTTGGCAACAGCCAACAGAATTTTATTGAGAACAGTTTTTGCCTGACCAACCCTCTTGTCTCTTGTGTGAAGTAAATGTGTGAACAGCATACAGGGAAAAAGCAATGAATGTTATTTGCTTAAGTAAAGCTTTTGATGTAATTGCCACGATGCCTTAGCAGCCAAATTTTTTGAGCTGCAGACCAAGTTAGTGGACTGCCTGGTAAATAAAACCTGTTAAAGCAGTCAGATTCAGAGGATGTAATGGTAGATGGTTCAGAGGCTGGCTGGCAGCTGGTTGTATGTAGCATTACTCATGTGCCATTGGGAGGATTGCTGTGGTGTAACGTCAGCGTGTTTGAATTTGACACCAAGTTGGGAGAACAGGGAGTGAGTGCAGTGGAAGAAAGGCTACCATTCAGAGGAGGAACCATGATAAATTGAAGGAAGAGGACAACAATAAACTTGTGAGATAAAACAAAGACAGATGCAAACCTTGGGACCTGAGGTGGAGTAGTCATGTGCATCATTACAACCTTGGAACCACCTTGCTGGAGACCAGCTTTTATAGTAAAGGACTCAGAGGTCTTCTCAGTAGTTAGTCTTGCAGTGCTCAGTATGGTCTCAAATCACCTGTAGTGTTTACACCAGTAAGGCAATATTCCATTGAAATGTATTTAGTTTTCAATTTGTAGGTTTTGTTGATCTGTAAAATGTTTTGTTAACTTAGGTACTGCGCTAGATTACCAAGTGATCCATTTACACACCTAGCTCCCAAGTGTAAAACCCGAGAATTACCTGATCATACGTTTTACTCAACTCTCTACCTGCCAATCAACTCACCTCTTCGAGCTTCAATTGTTGTAGGTATTTGGGGAAGGAAAAGGTTGGAAATAAGTAAATGTGTTGGTGTACTACTATATATAGTAAATATATTCATGTAATTCCACTATCAGGACTTAAGTTTAGTTGTTGTTAATGAAAATGACTTTTTTCCTGTATTGTGTTCTGTAACTGTACTTAGATGACCGTTCACAGTGATCTAAATGGTTTGTTTCTGTTCTAATGTGTTTTCCAGCAGTTACTGTTTATTCCAAAGGAAAAAATACTTATTCTTCCCAGTGCCTTGTTTTTTCACACATTTATGTATCAGTTGAAGAAAAATGTTCTTTATTGGTTTTGATAGATAGAATCTTGGGGTTTTTTTGTAATTTTGGTTTCTGTAGAAAAACAATATTAGCCTAATTATCTTCACAAAACTGTCATTGGAGGTTTTTTTTTAAAGTTTTGCTTAGCTAGCGTGTTTGTGTTAAGTTAAACTAGTTAAATGTGTATAAGGAGTAATGTGTTAACCAAAGTTTTTTTAAGATATATTTAAATGTTTGTAGGGTCCTCCAATGAGTTGTGCAAGACTGGCTGAGAGAGTTGTAGCTCTTATTTGCTGTGAAAAACTGCACAAAATTGGTAAGAACAGGAAAAACATCATAACTTTGGTAAAAGGTGTTTTATAATTGAGAAATTGAACATGGTATGAATGTTATGCATACATATGTATTTCTGCTCTGGCAATCTACTATGACTTCCTTTTTCTTGCCTTGTTTTATGATATGATCATGTACTTATTAATTTAACTTACACCTTGTAAGCTAAAGTTACATTTGCTATGGGAATCTTAAATTTAACATACTTTATCTTAAACAGCAAAGGCAACATTAATACAAGACACAGATTTTGACACTGATTATGCTTAATAAAGGGGAAAAGAGTCTTGTTCTCTCGAAGGTGTTGATTATAGGTCAGGGACTACATCCTGCAGCCAAAAACTAACTTGTTTTTTAAAGTGAATTGTAACAAATTAAAATATAAAATACATGGCTCTAAATTTATTGTACTCTCTACTGTATCGTAAGTCATGACCAAGAAGTAAAACATTACATGATTACTTCAGCTCTTTTGTCTCTAGTAAGTGTAGTGGAGCGTATTCTTTATCATGGACTGTTTTAAAGAGAATTCTGTGGTATGAATGCATACAATGAAATGTATGATGACATACAAAAGTATTTATATATCTTTTAAACAAAAAAATCTGTAGGCCTGGGGTTTGTAATTTCTTTTTTCTGTGTGACCTGGTCTAGGGAATCCTGCTGTGGCAGGGGAGTTGAACTAGATGATTTTTCAAGGTTCCTTCCAACTCCTAACATTCTGTGATTCCTGGGTTAAACATTTTGATCACTGAATTGATACCAATGTGTCCCAAGAATAACACCATGGTGGCTCAATTCAGTATTGAGAGTGCACATTCAATAATGGTTATTCCCTTTTCAGAATGATACAGAACTATAGCTGTTCCCTCTTTCTTTGTATAATACCATGTGAGTGATATTTAAATTAATAGTTCACTGCTTGTTTTTTTTCTTTCAATATTTTAATTATAGAGTTCAGTTTTTAAATTAAAATTTCAGAGGTTTTTACTATAAATATTTTTACCAAAAATTGAACCTTTACCACTTTTCCCCAAAGTTACACTTTAGGAGCCTTGCAGTAATAATAAGTGTATTTTAAGAACTTAGAGGAGGTGTTTTCATGAGCAATCACATCTACTGTGTAGTGTCTGAAGGAACTGAGATTTGATTGTTCATAATGCTGTTTCTTTGTGTTCTTTATAATAATTCAGGTGAACTGGATGATCATTTAATGCCAGTTGGTAAAGAAACGGTTAAATATGAGGAGGAGCTTGATTTACATGATGAAGAAGAAACCAGTGTCCCAGGAAGGCCAGGCTCTACAAAACGAAGACAGTGCTATCCTAAAGCTGTTAGTATCACTCACTGTGGTCTGCATCTCTAATCAAATGATTTTTATGTACTGATAGGACAAAACTGCCAACTCTTATCTGATAAGAATCTTTACAAGTCCTGCATTTGTAGTGGAAATATTCTGCAGTTTTAACTTGATAGTAATTTACTCTATAACCTGAATGAGCTTAAGGGACTACGTGCTTTGGAAGCATACTGCAGTTCAAAGAACGTGTACTTTCTGTAGAGCTTATTAACTGACTGTATTTGCCTCATATAGAAAGAACAGGGAGAAAAAAATTGTCCTACATTAATGATCTGTAAAATCACAGAATGTCTTTTAAGTTCTCTTGTAAGTATACTAAAGCAAAGGAAGAATTGCTAGCTTTGTAGACACATAATTGAAGACTGAAGGAGATACACAGGGAGTCAGATTATCTGCCAGGTGCTAAACACAGTTTTTAAATAACATTTTTAAAGATCCTTGGTTTAGTTTGACTTCTCTGGTTGAACACAGAATTTCAGAATTTTTAATTTAAATCTTAGAATATTAAATAAGCGTACTTCTAATATTTTTAAAAACCTTTAAATAAGTGTACTTTTAATTTTTATAACTATTTTTAATATTTCTAAGTGGTATACTTAATATGCTAAAGGAATCATATAAGATACTTTAAAAGTGAGAGAAAATGGAGAACAAAAAGCTTTGTCAGAGTATTTTGCAACTAGTCTGGAACCGTAGTTGCAGGTTCCGTCTAAATGAACAGGATGGGTATTTCATTCAGAATAGATTGCATAAGAGCTTCTGGTAATCTTTGCATTTCAGAGAGAAACTGATACCTTTTGGTCATGTGCAGGAATATCAACAGGTACACTCACAGTGGCAGGCTAAAGTGCTGTGTTCTGCGTTCACGAGAAGCCTCAGTTATGGTGATAGCATTTAAGTAATTCCATTCTCAGCATCCTCTACGTGCCCTAATTTCATTAGTACTTTAAATAATTGGTTACTAGGGAAGGATACCATGGCATCACACAGCGTATTAGGGGAACAATAGATGAGAAAACCTTTTTCTTGCAAGACTTCACAAAGAGTTTGACCCTTCTTGGTCAACTTTCTCAGTCCTCTTGTCTCTCTACTGACTGTTTGAATAGGAGTGACTTGTAGAATGCACAATTATCATATCTTGATTTGTCAAGTGATGCGTCATGCGTTCTTCATTATTCCAAGAATACTTTCACTGGCTCTTGTACCAACTTTCACATCTGGAAAGAAGCTTTGGCAAATATTAAATGTCTGAAAGATCCTCTTGTGCTTAATATATTTGTTAAACTTATGAGTAATCTTCCATTAAGCCAAGGCCATAATTTTACTACAGTATAACTTCAAAAACCAGGACTACGTCTATTGCAATTTAGTTTTAGACAAACAGGAGGATGATTTTTGAGACCTACTAAGTCATGAACTCCTACCAAACAAAGCATGGTTTCTTAAGGTGTGTGACAAATAAAAGTAGCAGAGTTAAAAGTGCTTGTGCCTGTTGTGAGTGTTCACATCTCTGCAAGATAGAATTGTTATTAGAAAACTTTTGTATTATAGTGCCTGGACAAAGGGGCAGAATTTTGTTTGTATGTTTGCCCCAAGTGTATATAAAACATTTATTTTTTAAAAAATATTTTTAAGCAATTCTGCTGGGCTAAAGAATATGAAAATTGAATTACTGGGACGTAGGTTTCCCTCTGTGTGCACACTTTTTTTTTTTTTTGGTTGGTTCTCCTCCTCCTCCCCACCCTTTTTCTAAGGGTAAGGTCCAAAGGCCTTGGACATCAAGTATGCTCCACAGTTGCTGGCTAAATATGGAAATAGACATAAAAACTTCAGTTGGATTTATGGTGAAGGGCTGTGTTCTACACTTAGACTTGCATTTTTAGCACAGGATACAGAGGAAGTTTTAGGGATGTAGTGGTAGTTACCTCAGCAAATAAGAGGCACCCTGAGAATGCCCAGTCTTGTCTAATCTTGGAAGCTAAGCAGGGTCGGGCCCAGTTAGTACTCGGATGGGAGACAGCGTAGAAAGACCGGGTGCTGTAGGCTTTCCTGCTCTGGCAGGGACGTTGGACTAGATGATCTTTCGAGGTCCCTTCCAACTCCTAATATTCTGTGATCTGGGAGCATTGTGGTCCCTTGATACAACTGCTTGGACGGATCTCATGGCTGCTGGGCCAGGCTACTGACCAAGTGTTTTTGCTTGAGAAAGAAGATACGACTTCAGTCTAGATTATTTTTTTCATTTTTAGCAATACCTTTTAAAATAAACACATGAAACCTTGTTCAAAGAATAGCCTTTCAGTGAATTTTGCTGATTTTTGTCGTGTTGGTGTTTTTTATTTTTAGATTCCAGAATGTTTGAGGGATAGTTATCCCAAACCTGATCAGCCCTGTTACCTATATGTAATAGGAATGGTGTTAACGACTCCTCTACCTGATGAGCTCAACTTCAGGAGGCGAAAACTGTATCCTCCTGAAGACACCACCAGATGTTTTGGCATATTAACAGCCAAACCAATACCTCAGGTAATAAATATAGCTCCTTTCAATATTCTACATACCTTGCAATTTGTCATTTTCTGCTTACTCCCCAGCCTGAAGAGTTGGAAATGACCCTAAGTGCTGCTTGTAGGAAGTAACCTCCAGAAAAATAAGCAATAATATTCATTCAGTTCAGTCACCACTTCATTTTGTTTTTAATTATCTTGCAGTGGCAAATTCAAAACTCTGGTTTTGTATAAGGTGTGATAGGAATGGCATATTAGCTGCAGAGATGGCCTGCAGCACTACCTCATCTATCCCAAAGCTATGGTAACAAGTCCTCTCAGTGTTCCTTCTCTGCAGAAGCAAAAAAAGTAGCCCATGTTACTTGAGATTGGCACCTCTTGCCTTCGAAAAGTTCTAATAGGCATTTTCTGTGGATGAGACTCGGCTGAGGAAGATCTTCTCAAATTATATTTTCTGTTGTCCACAGAAGAAAACATTTCAGCAGTATTGCTAGTTTTCACATTTATTCCTCCATATTAGAAAATACTTCCATTTTTACTTGATCTTATATAAAGACAAGAGCTGTAAAATACAAGGACAGCTATTAAAAAAAGAATAATCAAGCATTCTTTAAGCCTTCAAAATCTCATCTGTAATTGAAGGTCATCAAAGGTCAAAATTCTGATCCAGTTTGCTGTGGGGTCAGGCAAAAAAGCGCTGCCTCAACTGTACTAGACAACCAATTCTCTGTAGAGGGAGTCCTGCTATGGATTTTCTCTTGATTGCTTTCTCTTTTTTTGTCTTTATTTTTCTTTCCCCTTAGATTCCTCACTTTCCTGTGTATACTCGTTCTGGAGAGGTTACAATATCTATTGAGCTAAAGAAATCCGGTTTCACTCTGTCTCTGCAAATGCTTGAGCTGATAACGCGACTCCATCAGTACATTTTTTCACATATTCTTCGTCTTGAGAAACCTGCACTAGAGTTCAAACCCACAGAAGCTGATTCAGCCTATTGTGTTCTACCTCTTAATGTTGGTAAGAACAGAGCTCTTGTTTTTTAAATATTCACTTTGAATGTCTTCAGCAGCACGTTTGTTAATTTTATGTTAAATTTCAGGTTTTAGCTGTAGAAATAATACCATATGTGGTAGTATGATTTGTCAGTTATATTTTTGCTACTACCTCACAATTCCAAATGAGTTTTAACTTGCTGGTGTGAGTTGATTTATAATAGGCTTCAGTTGACTCCATAAGGGTCTGAAATTGTATATATGTCTCCTTTTGAAGTTTTTTGGAAATAATCGAAATAATGTGTATAGAGTAAGGAAAAAAAATTATGTAATTTACAACTTCCCAGAAAAGTTCAGCCTGGAAAACCTTCCCCTGAATAACTGAGTTACGTATTTTCCTTTTTCAGTTGATGACTCCAGCACTTTGGACATTGACTTTAAATTTATGGAAGACATTGAGAAATCCGAGGCACGTACAGGCATTCCCAGTACACAGTATACAAAAGAAATGCCTTTTATTTTCAAGTTAGAAGATTATCAGGATGCGGTTATCATTCCACGGTGAGTACTGTATGTGTACTTCAGGTACATGCCTATTGTGTTGATACAAGCAGTTGTCATAAAGGGATGTTAGTGTCTGCAGCAAAATTGCTTGTGAGAAATGCATGCTATTAATCTGAAGGTATCTGATGGTGTATCAAATAATCTAAAGATGGGGGGTTTTTTTCATTCAATAGTTTGTCTTAATATAGTAGGATTTCAGTGTTAAGGCCTCCCAAGATTCATTGCCTTTTATTAGGAATAGTAGCATTCACAGCAGAAGTTATGTAGCATTCCGATAAAACGTGACTTCATCAAGAACTGGCCTACTGAAAGCAATTTTAATGTGGAAAATTGAGTAGGAGCCCTGTTCTCTGGTTACTGCTTATTCACAGGAGAATACCTGCTAAAGCAAGGTATGCTGTTGGTAGATGGAAAAACTGGACAAGTGAAAAAGACCAGTTGAAAAAATCCTTCTGCTGAGTGGTATTTAGAGGAGAAACATCATTTTTTGTACAGGATGTGCAGAAGTTACCTGGAATTGATAGATTCTGTGAAGACTTAATTATTCCCTATGTCATGTTTGGCATGATTTGAAAAAGGAAAATGGGACTAACTAGCTTGTGCTTGTGCTTTGTGTATTGCAAACAACAGCATGGAATATGTATTGAAGACAAATATTAGTACTCATGTTGGCCTCATGTGTTAGACTTTTTCTTTCTTTTAATGATGTTCTACCAGTGCTAATAATACTGTAGTAAAAATGCTAGTGTAAAAACCACAGTGCTGGACCATCACTGTGCATAAGCATTGCTTAATGCTATTAGAGTTAAGGTTGTAGAAGTAGCTCATAAGTGGTATGGATTAGCACTGCTGTGGAACTTGAGTGAAGCTATGGTACTTCACCTGTCTGAAGATCTGGCCACAGTGCCTAAACCACTTTTTTGTTGTTGTTAGTTGGAAGTGGAGCTGGGTAAGTGGCTGAAGTACCTTTCTTTTATGACAATTATTAATTGCTATCTGATAATGGCAGAAGCCAAAAAAATTTTGACCTTGTTTCATACATTAAGAAATCTCAGAATTTCAAGTACTTCCACCACCGCCCTGGGTAGCCTGTGCCAAGGCCTGACAATCCCCTGGGGAAAGAAATTTTTCCTGAGTCCAACCTAAACCTCCCCTGGCATAACCCGAGGCTATTTCCTCTTGTCCTATTGCTTGTTCCTGGGGAGAAGAAACCAACCGCTCTCGTTGCTCGGACCTCCTTTCAACAAGTTGCAGAGAGCAAGGAAGTCTCCCTTGTGCATCCCTTTCTCCAGACCAAGCAACCCCAGTTCCCTGAGTCACCCCCCAGAAGCTAGACCCTTTACCAGCCTCTCTGACCCTCCCTCAACACTCTCCAGTAGCTCAATGTCCTTTCTGTAGTGAGGGGCCAGTGATTCATCTGTTTGAGCCACCCCTTGTGAGAGTCTCAGTTGCTTTTGTGGACCTGGATTAAGAAGGACCGACCTGCAAAATGAAAAGAGCTTATGATGTCTATTCAGATTTTTCAATAGAAGGTTAAATAACGGATGGAGAAGATCAAAGTAGAAAATAAGCTAATATGCAAATCTAAATATTGAATGTTGGTTTCATGGTTTTTTTCCTTTTTTAAATTATTTTCCTGTGCATGTTTATTACCATAGTATTAATGAGCATCAGTAGTCACAATAAAGGTGTTGCAGCTTTCTGGCTTCTTTTTTCTAACACCCTGCCTGTATTATAACTGCATTGTCCTAAGAAGGCCTGTGAATTCACCTTACTACGTATTTGGGGGTTTGTATTTTAACTTTGTTTGGAGGATGACTTGGTTAAAATGCCAGTTTAGATAATCTTTGTATGCAGCAGAACTCCATTTCCACTTACTGTTGCACATAGGAGGCTAGCCATTAAAAAGCCAAATTACCAAATGTAATTGTTAGGTGTTTAAGAAATTATCACTGGCTATATTACTCCTGGAGATTTTCTCCAAAGCTTGATTTTGTATTATATATTGAAGACACAAATCCTGAATTTAATTTAAATGTTTCTGTAGAGGAATTTCATAGACTGACTTTATTCTTTCTTATCTTCTAGCATTCTTCTCATTTAATATTTGAATAAGCCTAAGAAGTAGTTTCTGCAACAAAAAAAAACCCAAAAAAACCCTCAAATAAGTTACTTAACAGTTTATCACCTGCCCACATTAGATCATGAAGAACTTAGCACAAGCTTAATGCTTACTCTTAATGCTATAGCATATGCCAAAATATTTTTTTTTTTTTGGTAGGTATCGAAATTTTGATCAGCCTCATCGTTTCTATGTAGCTGATGTATACACTGATCTCACTCCACTCAGTAAATTCCCGTCCCCTGAATATGAAACTTTTGCTGAGTATTATAAGACAAAATATAATCTTGACCTTACCAATCTTAACCAGCCACTGCTGGATGTGGACCACACATCTTCCAGGTAAGAACAGTTGTATATATGATGTTTGTAGGTTGACAGTAGTGTTTTTTGCCTTTGTCTTTTTGTATTTTAAGAAAAAAACCCAAAACAAACCAGTAACCCTTCCCCTCGCCCTTCCCCTCTTCCTACCCACTGCCTCTCCCCCCCACAAGAAAATACCTAAGTTATAAAGCTGAGGGCTTGTTTCTCACAATAGTTATTGATTTTTATTCTTTTTTCCTTGAGTGGTGCTTACCTTATAACAACTGTAACTTGAGTCCATTTTTTTTCCAGAGGTAACTGTGCTGTCACTTCACAATATGTTAGGGTTGAATACTAAGAATGAGTTGTCGCTTCAGAAAATTTAGGCTAGTAAGTTCTGTTCATTAATTATGTACTTCCATGAAAGTATTTTCATGTGGTTTTCTTAGGCTTAATCTATTGACTCCTCGCCATTTGAATCAAAAGGGGAAAGCACTGCCACTAAGCAGTGCTGAGAAGAGGAAGGCAAAGTGGGAAAGTTTGCAGAATAAGCAGGTAAGATAGAAGTATCTAATTCAAGTTGCCTCTCTTAAGTGATCTGACAAATACCTTTACAGTTAAAATTCTTTCCTTCCCTCCCTCCTCTTCCCAGATACTGGTTCCAGAGCTCTGTGCTATACATCCTATTCCGGCATCATTGTGGAGAAAAGCAGTTTGCCTCCCCAGCATACTCTATCGCCTGCACTGCCTTTTGACAGCAGAGGAACTGAGAGCTCAAACAGCTACTGATGCTGGTGTAGGGGTTAAATCACTTCCTGCAGATTTCAGGCATGTATTTTTCGCATATGTATTTTTCAGTATGATATCTGACTTCAGCAATGTGGGAACTTAACCATTACTGCATGAATCTAAAACTGATACCCTTTGTTTAGCTCATGTCAGTATTCTGTGAAACATAGTTTAAAAAAACTTGATTGTGAATGGTGAATTAGATGCTGCAGTCACTGTACTTTTCAGAAGAACATGGGTTTTTTTTAAACAAGTATATGCATGTAGAGTCTTGTCTTGTGATAGTATTTTCTTTTTTTTTCTTTTTTAACAAGATCAGCATGTATCTTTACAGATATCCTAACTTGGACTTCGGATGGAAAAAGTCAATTGACAGCAAATCCTTCATCTCTGTTCCTAACTCCTCCTTAGTAGAGAATGAAAATTACTGTAAGCACAGCACAATTGTAGTCCCTGAAAATGCTGCACATCAAGGTGCTAATAGAACCTCTTCTGCAGAAAACCATGACCAAATGTCTGTGAGTTACAGAACATTGCTCAATGAGACACCCAGTAAACTCCAAATTGATGTCTCGGCAGAACTTGCAGCAATTAATGGTGTTACTTATAATAAAAATCTTGCCAATGGCAATTGTGATTTAGTTAGCAGAGACTTTTGCCAAGGAAATCAGCTGAATTACTGCAGGCAGGAAATACCTGTACAACCAACTACCTCATATCCCGTTCAGAATTTATACAGCAGTGAGAACCAGCCCAAGCCCAGCAATGAATGTACTCTACTGAGTAATAAATACCTTGATGGAAATGCTAACAGATCTACCTCAGATGGATGCCCCAAAATGGCAGTGACCACCAGTAATTCAAAAGCTATTAATCTTTCAAAAGACAGAGCAGATTCTGAAAAGAACCCTTCCAGTGGGTACTCCTCAAAAACTCTTGGTCCTAATCCTGGTCTCATTCTTCAAGCTTTGACTCTTTCAAATGCTAGTGATGGATTTAATCTGGAGCGGCTAGAAATGCTTGGCGATTCATTTTTAAAGCATGCCATCACTACATACTTGTTTTGCACTTACCCTGATGCTCATGAGGGACGGCTGTCATATATGAGAAGCAAAAAAGTAAGTAGTAACAATCCAATGATACTATCTAAAAGGGATGCTTTAACAAGCTATATGTATAAAATTTTACTGTTGAGATTGAATGGCAACAAGCTGATTAAATTCCACAGCTTTACTGATTATATATTGAGTAGCATGCACGTTAGGAATAAAAATACATGACTACAGAATTACTCTTGCCATAACTGTGATTAACTGAAACTCTTTTCTGCAGTTCATTTTGAAATCTAAACTAGCTAATTACCAGGCTAAGAAAGGACAGGACTAAACAGAACTTAAAATTAAGTTCTGGGTTAGTGAGGATGTTTGGTGGGCTGAACACTAGAGCTGTATTAAGTAGAAAGTCTTTACAGGGTGTGCTTGCATGAAGGGTTGAGTTAGAAGCACAGACTCATAGGTGATGACTTTATTTGACCTTTCCTTTGTTTCCTTGATGAGTTACTTGCCTTGAAAACTTATAGCATAATCTAACAGGAAGGCTAAAAATGAAACAACAGAAAAATCTTACAGACCTGTTACATCAAAACTTTTGAAAGTATTTTAAAGTAAATATTAACAGTAGGGAGCTGAGTCTTCAGTTCTGCTGCTGCTGCTTTTAAATTCTGGAATAATCAGTCATGTGGAACTTTGGTTTGGTTTGGTTTTTTTCCCACAATGTGGTAGCTTGAATTAAATGCTAAGGATTTGATTGTCTACCTTTAATAGAATGCATCACTGAGAATTAAATGATAGAGTAGCTTAATCTTGTAAAATAAGGAGGGATAAATAAATTGCATAGTTCAAATAAAGGAAGTGATGGAATATATAAGTTCAGATTTCAGGACTTCAAAAACAAACACTGAAAGCGTGTTTAAAATGAAAAACGAAGATCAGAACTTGGTAGTTAGGAAGTATGTTTGTTTATGTGAGAGTGCTTTTTTCCTTTCACTTTAAAATATTTAAAAGAATTTTAGAGGCTGTCAGAAAAACATCTGGATTATGACTTAGTAAGATTTTTTTAATGGAACTGCTCTGACACTTTCTGCTGCCATGGTTTAGGTGAATCTACTCATAATAGCAATCATTTTTCATTCTGAATCTAGTTTGAAAGTTGTTTATTAATGCTGGTAATTGATTACACTTGTACAAGTTATATTTACTATTATTTTAAAACTAGCAATAATTTTGTTCTGCAAAGAGAATCTAATCTGTCAGATTTCTTCAGCTGAAATGGTCACGTTTTAACTGAGATTGTTGTGTGGTCTTAAAAAATTAAAAAACCTCTACCTTGCTGTAAGTTGGTTGTAATATGTTAAGAACGCTGAACTCTCTTGAGAACAAGAGAAGATGCATAATGGTACAAGTTCTGGCTTGACATGTAAAATTGTTTTGCTTCTTTTGTATTTTAACCTGTATTTTTTGTAAGTGTATGTCTGGAGATTTATCAGAATGTTTTTATTGAAGGTCAGCAACTGTAACTTGTATCGGCTTGGAAAAAAGAAAGGGCTGCCTAGTCGTATGGTGGTGTCCATTTTTGATCCCCCAGTCAACTGGCTTCCACCTGGTTACATAGTAAACCAGGACAAGAGCAACACTGATAAGTGGGAGAAAGATGAAATGGTAAGACTTTATTTAAGTATGTTGAGGAATAATTATTTATGAGTTCTCTCACCCCCCAGATACTTTGCTGTATTTTAAGTAAAAAAATACATATGTATCTTTGTTTCCTTTCTAAAACTTCATTCTAACTTACGCAAAATGAGAGGAAAGTCCCCATCCCTGGAGGTTTTTAAGAAGAGGATAGATGTGTTTCTTCAGGGGATGATTTAGGGGTAAGAGTAGTGTAGGGCTATCGGTTGGACTAGATGATCTTGAGGGTCCTTTCCAACCGTAATGATTCTGTGATTCTGTGTGATCCTGAATAGAACTTGAAGTAAGCAAATGTACTAAACATCATCCAATAATGACTGTATATATTAATGGAAAAGCAGAGAAGGAAAACTTTTTTTTGCTTGTAGTTAGCATGCTTGGGAGATTTTCTGAAATTTCTCTTGGAAATTTTAAATGGAATTATCATTCCTGGTTTTGCTGTAATACGTATAGGCAGAAGAGTGACTGCTTAATAAGTAAGTTCAACTTTATAAAATATATGAAAAGGAGTTGCTGTTTTTTCATAGCACAATGGCAGAATGAAAATGAGAACTGGCTTGAGAAAATGTTCGATATTGATTGCTGTTAGTTAAACTTTAGGTATGACTAAGAGCTACTTCTCATCCAAAATACAATGCTGGCTTAGATAACCTCACCTAAAGCTTTAGAATGGCAAATCTTGAGGAAGAGCGATACAAGTATTTAGTTAAAAACTTAACTGTATGTCGAGCAAAGAAATGCACGTGTAAGAAGTCTCACTGATCACAGCAGTGAGTTATGTTATCTTTTAAGTTTTCGAGATTGGTTTGGAGGTCAGGGGAAGGAGGTGGAGGGAGGGATTCTGTTTTTTTTTCTTTTTCCCAGTTCTGAAGACTACACTTGGGATTGTAGAACCACCAGAGGGCACATGAGAGGACTGTTAGGTAGATGCACTGCAAAACAAAATGTTTATTGCAGAGTAAAACAACCTGATTATTGTGGTTCTGTATTGTGCCAAGATATCATTTCAAAGAGATTGACTGCTCTACCTTTCTAAAAATAGGATGGCACATTTGGGACAGCAGTTAATCATTGGTTTTAAAAAACTTTCAATTCTCCATAACTTTTCAGTGGACTCTTCCTCTTTGCTGGTCACTGCTTATTTATAAATAAAACACAGAATTTCAGCCCAAAATGCAGACAGGGATGCAACTAGGAGGTAAGGTTTCATGCCAACTAGATATTTTACTTTCTTGGATGTAAGTTTCATTCTGTATCCTTGGGCTGATGATTCTGTAACTAGGGCTAGAAATCTCCTATCATTATGACAAATTATTAAAACATTCCAGTCAAGTGTTGGTGTTTTTTGTGTTACCAAGCTTTATTAGAGGGAAGGATCTTCCTTTGTTCATTTGATCAAGTAGCTGATTTCCAAAACGCATCAAAAAAGGCACGTAGATATTTATCTGCAGCTTGTAACTCATAACATGAGTTAGGAGTTATAATATGGTCATAAATCATTCAAAACCGTTCAGATGTCCTTTAACAAGAGGTTTTCTTCTGGATTTCATTGCCTTTGATTTATTTTTTAGATGCTGTCTAATGATGAAAGAAATCAGCTATCAGAATAGCTTTGTGGCTCCTTTACCTTCTGCTCATTCTGATTACTTAGAATTTTATTGCTTTTCTTATACAAGAAGCAATGTGCAGACAGTGTTAGTCTTTTAAGTAGATGTCCTGCTAATCAAAATTATTTTTATTGAAAGAAAATTGTGAATGAAATTGTAGTAAAAATGAATTTTATCTTTTGTTTAATCTTTGTGACAACAGACACTAAATCTTTTTCGAATCATTCATATAGATGTATGTCATTCAGAGAGTGTTATTTTTATTTCAGGGACGGGTGTCATATCAGTGGTGTGTAACAAGAAAAAAATCAGTGTTAGACTGGATAAAGTAGTCATATTTTGAGTTATACTGCTGCAAGTATCCAAAGTAACTATTTCAAATCAAATTTTGCTACCTACTTCTGATCAGTTAAAGTTACAGAAATCTCTGCTGTATGTATGTGAGCTGGGTCACTACAGCAGCAGAAATTCTTTGGGAAAAATGTCTAAACTATTAATTTTTATAGCCACCTTTTTTCCTCTCCTCACTAAACCTAAGTAAGCTTGCTCTGTTCTGATCAGGAACATTGTGATGCGTTTGATAGTTTCAGGTGCTGCGCAGTGCACCTTACAGCTGTCACCCATCCACACTTCTAGAGAGTTGTGCACTTGGCCCAAAGGGAGAGGTCCCCAGTGGTAGCATCTGGTTCACAGATTTGTGAGATTAAGTGTCTGAGACCTACAATATGACATACATAGATCGAGGGCAGATACAGGCTGTTTCACTTGATTCAAAATAGTGTTAGCTTTCAGGACCCAATCTAGAAAAGCACGTTGAATTTGATCTTGTTCCTATCAAATTCAGTGGCCGAATTCCTACTGACATCAATGATACTGTGAATAGTTCTTTTGATGTTAGGTAGACTACTTGTGCATTTAGCTAATACATTTAAGTGCTTTCCTGGATTGGGGCCATGGCAAATTATACAGCATTGTACAGCTTGGGCATATCTGTGTTCAATTTATACTTCACGTCAGTCCATGCCAATTTGCTCACTATGAGCAAGGAAAAGACATGAAACATCATTAGTTTTGCTGTTTTGGGTAGTGTGTAAGTATTAGAAAATTGGTAACAACTTTATCTTTTCTTAGTTACCTAAAGCTATAAGTATAGCCTGAAAAAAACCCAACACTTTAAACAATTATGTGCTTATCTAAAAGCTAGGATTAATACTAGTTGACTTTGCATTGAGTCATCCTTTTTCATGATTTAATGTATATGGTAATATTCAGTTTAAAAAAACAAACAACCCAAAAACCTGTATTACAGAAGTGTGCTATGTTTTCTGCTTTTCCTTTTTTGGACCTGCTATACTGGAATCCTGGTGATATGAAATATATGACAAACTGGAGAGATTTCATATTTGTTAAAACTAAGAATTATTAACTTACATTCCGGTAGTTAGCCAAAAGTTGGCCTGTATCTAATGTCTAAAAAGCAGCAAGATAACTTAATGAATCCCCAATGCATGCAGTCAAGACCATAGCCCAAATAAGCGTTAGATTCTTGCCAACTAACTGGTATTAGAGTCTCATTTTTGTTCTGTAATATAAAAATCACCTTCACTGATTCTTTAAACTTACTTTCTACTAGTTTGACAACTATACTGAATTAATTTGCTGTTAACTATCTTTGGGAGCATAGCTGAATGTATGTTGCTGCTTCAAGTTGTAATTATTGGAGAACTAGGGTAAATTAAGTTCTTACAGTTGTTTCATTTAATGTATTTTCTGTTTCTGTGTCCCAAAACTGAGATTATCGTGTTTTGACTGTAGTAAAGCCTGCAAGTCCTTTAGTATTTGTCATGGAAAGGTGTAGAAAGCATCTTCAAAATTACGTGTTTCAACATTTGTAATAGCCTTACTTAGCAGCAAGAGAGAAGGATGCATCCAAAACTTTCTTGTGCTTCCCTAAATTAGTTAATTTAGAAGACTTGCTTTGGTGTGCAAGTATATAATGTTTAGTGGATTTAAAGTTAATTGGATGTGTATCACATTCAAGAATAAGCATGAGTTCCTATGAAATGCACCATTTGTTATAAGTAGAACATAAGGTTTGTAATACAGGGTTTGTATTCCAAGACAGTTATTTTGGTCTTGGAATGCTGGTGTTAATTGAGGTTGTATTGTGCATCTCATTAGACAATGTAATGAGAAACGTTAAAAAAAATCAGTCTTATCATTAGCAGACACTACTCAAATCCTACTCTTCTGACAGTTCTGGAATAAAAGTTTCTCATTTCCCTATTCTGTACCATATTTTTTTTTTGTGTTCTTTCATAGACAAAGGAGAGCTTGTTGTCTAATGGTAAACTTGATGATTATGATGATGATGAAGAGGATGAAGACCTAATGTGGAGGTTACCCAAGGAAGAACCAGACTTTGAAGATGATTTTCTGGAGTATGATCAGGAGCATATCAAATTCATTGACAATATGTTAATGGGATCAGGGGCTTTTGTGAAGAAAATCTCTCTCTCTCATTTTTCAACCACTGATTCAAACTATGAATGGAAAGCACCCAAAAAGTCATCCCTGGGCAATGTTCAGTTTTCATCAGATTTTGATGATTTTGACTATAGCTCTTGGGATGCTATGTGCTATCTGGATCCTAGCAAGGCTGTTGAAGAGGATGATTTTGTAGTGGGCTTCTGGAATCCATCAGAAGAAAACTGTGGTGTTGATGCGGGAAAACAGTCTATCTCATATGACTTGCATACAGAGCAGTGTATTGCTGACAAAAGCATTGCAGACTGTGTGGAAGCCCTGTTGGGCTGCTATCTGACCAGCTGTGGTGAAAGAGCTGCTCAGCTTTTCCTGTGTTCGTTGGGGCTGAAGGTACTCCCTGTAATTAAAAAGACTGATTGGGAAGGCACTTGGTGTGCTACCAGAGAAAATTGTAACAGCGAGCAGAAAAATCTTTCACCAAATTCTGCTTCTGTAGCTAGTTTGGAGCCTTCTCTATGTAAAGACCTAGAGTATGGCTGTTTGAAGATTCCACCAAGGTGTATGTTTGATCACCCAGATGCTGAAAAAACCCTGAATCACCTTATTTCTGGTTTTGAAAACTTTGAGAAGAAAATAAACTACAGTTTTAAGAACAAGGCTTATCTTCTTCAGGCATTTACACATGCCTCCTACCATTATAATACCATTACTGGTAAGTTGTCATAAAGAAACTTAAGTTTTTTTTCCTGTATTTTAAATGCATGGAAGCAGTATTATGTTGTGTTCCCATATAGAATCTTTTTTTTAGACATCAAATATTACTTTAAGAAGTCAGTAGTCTCTGAATATAGAAATCTTAGCAAATAGTATCTTGCCCCTTCTTTAGAGGGGAATGCTTGTTGGAGGTATATCTCAACAGTTGTTTGTATTTTGACTTGATACAGATAGAAGATTTACTGAAGTCTAACCAGATTTTGGGAAAGAGCAGCATTTTTCGTCTCTGAAGCTGTATCACTAGTTGTATATGAATGTTGTTAGATCCTCATTTAGCTGAAATAAGTTCTTGCTGAACTCTGGAATATTGCAGTGTACTTCTAGAAATAGTGATCCAGTTTTGCAAATATATTTAGCAAATTTGTGCCATAATTAAATTCTGAGAATATTACTCTTTGACTGTAATTTTGAAGATTAAAAAGTAGACTATACAACCTGTATTAGCTGAATAGTCTATAGGATAGCAAAATATGGTGACTTGCATTTTAAGTTGTGAATTGGAAGGCTTAATTTAAGTCTAGGCATTTTATTGAGTAAAGATTTAAAAGTCAAAGTTTGAAGCAATTGACTAAATCAGACTAAATATTAATTTCAGATTAACTGCTTGACATTTCTGTACATGGCATCATAAACGGTTTTACAGCAGTACAAATTTGTATTTCTGTAATCTTGAATTACTTTTGCTTATAAGAATTAATTTAGTATTCATTCATTCATAAACTTTAAATATTTTCCTATGATAATATACAATTAAAAACAAACCATGGTAAAATTCCAACCCTATTTAAAGTGAACAGTAAATTCCTGTGCAGTTGGCAGTCTGGATTTTTCTCCATACTGAATTGGTTCTTTATTCCAAGGAGTAAGAAAGCTCTGTTTCAATTAAAGAAATAAGTCTTTTTGAAATGTTAGTACATTGAGAAACAGTTCTGACACAACACTGAAATGCTTATTTGCTTTTTCATTCATTCTAGGTAATATTACCCACATAAACACTTTTTACAAATATTTCACAAAACAGAGTAGATAAATCCTTTTTTTTGTATGTGTGTATATGTATATACATGCCCACACAAATGGAAACCTTGAGACATAGTATCTATACATGCACACACAAACAGAAACCTTGAGACATAGTATCTAAATGAGATTGCAGTGTTGGTAGCAGAAACTTTGATTCCATTTCTGTTTACCAAGTAAGACAACTGTAAATTGTTGTTACCTGTAACTTTTTCCCTTAAGGAGTACCTAGCAGTTGAGATATGGCAGCATGTAGTACTAGCCATTTCATTCTTGTGTTACTTTTGTAGTATTTTTTTCTTCCTTCCCTAGCCACCTATCCTTGTTTGCTTTCAAGAGGGTTTTTTTTTGCTTTTGTTTATATTCTAAAAGTAGATCTCCATAGCTCTCCATTCCCACATCCCCTTGTCAGTTTTCCAAGCAGCAAAGGCTTGGTAATTTTAGTTTCCAGTTTGAGACCCATTTTGAATGGGAATCTTTGTTCATTGCTTCATGAGAAGTCTGTGGCAAATGAGATGAAAAATTTCCAATTGTACATTCCCCCTGCTTTTAATACATTGATTTATTTCTTTTTGAGGTTCAGTTGTTACTGTTTTCAGCTCAGTGTGCTGGTGGAATTTCTTGATTTTACTTTTTTGCTGTTTCTCACACAATGTGAAAATCCTGAGTAAAAGCATTAATTGATTAGAAACAAGTGTTTTGCTAGCCTGACAAGTGAACGTTTGATTCAAAAGTGGTTTTATTACATAGAACTTCCATTTTTTCTGATTTTTTTTTTTCCTTTATAATTCAGTAAGTCTCCCTAAACACAAAGATACCTGTTTAAAAATCAGATTATCTTTTCTGAACGTGGGTTAGTTTGTGGAATTTACGTGGCAGTGTACCAAACCTCTTATCCAGAAAGGCCTGGAAAGAATGTGTGTGTTAAACTTAATTGTGGTATTGTACATTCTTTTATTTCCAATGCTTTAAGATTGTTACCAGCGCTTAGAATTCCTGGGAGATGCAATTTTGGACTACCTCATAACCAAGCACCTTTATGAAGACCCACGGCAACACTCTCCAGGAGTTCTTACTGACCTGCGATCTGCTTTAGTCAATAATACCATTTTTGCATCACTAGCTGTAAAGTATGACTACCACAAGTACTTCAAAGCTGTCTCTCCTGAACTGTTTCATGTTATTGATGACTTTGTGCAGTTTCAAATGGAAAAGAATGAAATGCAAGGAATGGATTCCGAGGTTAGTGGAAGCAGAAGAAATGTGTTTAGTGTCTGATTTGAAGCATGTTCCTGTGTTTCTTTAGCATGATGCACGATTTTAATGTTCTAGTTTTATACACACAGCAGCCAAAGAAGCAGGCTCCCAATAATAAAGCATGCAATATGCAAAGTAAAATAACTAAAATTCTGAGAATTGTAATCCTCAGAAATACAAAGTCAATAAAAACACTCAGAAAGTAATTAAATAGAAAGCAGTTTACCTCTAGGTTTTTCTGACACTTTTTCAGTGGCTGTTTTGCTTTTGAGGTAAAGTTACAGCAACGTGGGGCGGGAGAGCCACTTAGCTTGCATTCTTCACTGACTGATTGTAAGCACTGCTATGCTATAAAATTGTGACAGAGTTACGAAGTCACATACTGCTGACTCAGGATATCCTAAGATATCCCTGCAACATCATAAACAAGACTACTTTGGCACAATGCTGGGATTATTTAATGTAGGACACTGACAGAAATTTCCATTGTTTTTCTTGTGATAATTTATGCTGAAGCAGGTGTTAGCACTGAACTGAAGTGTGTTTGACATGCTCCTGAAGGCTTTGTGTGTTAGCCAGGGAAACATATGCATCTTTCAAATAAGCCACTTGAAAAATAGTTTAACTGAAAACTTGTGAACACATAATATCTGTGCTGTGCAAGAAAGCTAATGGTAATGATCTATTTGCTGGAGAATGGACTAAAACTAACTAATTTAGATAAGCTGCTCAGAAAACATGTGAGAGCAAGGGCATTGTGAGTCAGATTCTAATCAGGGTCCTGGACAGATGGACTTTCTTTCTATCCTTTCTTTAAAAGTTTTACCCAATAGGTATCCTTAATAGTTTGTCTTCTGAAAACTGTGACAACTCTTTCAGAAAATATTCTGTCCGAGATTCCTTCAGCACTAAATAAACATGTTATCTTTGTCTTCAGTAATTTGTTCTTCCTAATATGCAGTTTAAGAGCTTGGAAAATAAAATACTTCCGATTACATATATGTGTTTACAGCCCTTGCACTGTTGCAGAGTGAAATCCATGTGTGTATGGGAAGATTCAGAAAATACTGACTAAGAAACTTGTCACTGACATTTAGATAGTTTATTTTATATCACAGAATCAAAGTGTTATCTTTTTTCTTCACAATATGAGTGAAAAGACTCCAAACTTACTTGAAGAGTTCATGCTAGTGATTTTTTAGCTCTGTTCCATTTTTACTAGTATTCAGAAAGATTGCCTAGAAACTTCCACCAAAGTTGTACCAAATTGTGCGATAGCTGTTTCAAATAAAAGTCTTGTTTCATTCTCCCTACGCCTGCTCCCTATCTTGGTCTGGCACTGAATTACTGAAACTCTTATTTCATCAGAGTTAATGCCAGAGTCTTTGTTTCTGCAGTTCATGCCAGCTAGACTGGTTTCCATGTGTGTCTCCACGTCATTTGCTTTTCTTTTTTCAAATCTCACTCCTGAAACATCTGTTGTCCCTTGCCTTATAGCTGTTAGTTTTTCTCTCCTTCTGTTATTTCAGTATAACTCAAAAGTGCTTCAGTTTGCACTTAGTATGAAATACGCTATTCAAAACAGTTGAATTTGTTTTGTAAGATCACAATTCCCGTTTGGAGTGTGTACACATCAGGTCTGACTTCTTTTTTGATTTATTTTAGGTAGAAATACTGGGTGGAACTAGTTTATGAAGTATTATGGTGACTCTTAAGAGGTCTGAACTGGGTTTTAAACCCCATGTAGGGTCCAAATGGAGTGAGAGGGTATCTGCTGGGGGAAAACACTTAACAGCAGCTTATCTTTAGGCAGAGGAGAGAAATGGTCAGAAACTTCAGTCTTGGATTACTTTGGACTTAGCTGAATGTATATTATATGTATTTGAGGTTTTTTTTAGTAAAGGATTAGATTAACTCAAGACCTTTAAATATGTACTGAAGGTTTAGTTTTAATAATGAAAATAGACTATTAAGTTAATTGCATAGAAGAAAGCAGTGCCTGCTACATTTCAAAAAATACCTAAGTGTGGCTTTTAGCTCAGAGTGATGTTGCTGGTTATCAGTTATGAATGGCTTATTTTGCTAATGCTTGTTTCATGCTTATCTTCTAGGGTAAATGGGGTATGGAAAGGTACATCCAACTTCCATCCAGAGGTTGGACTTACAGATTTTAGTGTCTTCTTCTAAAAGATGCTTAATGTATAAACTCTTCCTTTGCTATGAATTGTTTTCTACTGGTAACTGATAGAGCCAACTCTGTTTCTGACTGGGAAAAAAAACAGACCCAGGGTGAAATTCTACAGAATTATTACAGGAGGAGTTCACAAAGCATATTGTCTCTGTACAAAATGGTGTTTGGCATTTTTTTTCACATTTGAAACTTTGTTTCATTTAAGAATAAAAGAATTTCACTGTAGAAAGTTGTCAATGAAAAACTTAAAGGAAGCAGCTCAGGGTAAGAGAGCTTACATTTCTGAAGATCTTTGTTTTATTTTAAAAGAAGCATTTTTTTCTCTTTTCTCCTCCCCTTCTCTCTCCCTCCCTCCCTTGTCTTCTTTTAATTGTAAACAGCTCAGAAGATCTGAAGAAGATGAAGAAAAAGAGGAAGACATTGAAGTACCAAAGGCCATGGGGGATATATTTGAGTCCCTTGCTGGTGCCATTTATATGGATAGTGGAATGTCTTTGGAAATGGTTTGGCAAGTGTACTATCCAATGATGAGGCCATTAATAGGTATTGTCAGCTTTCAGAAAACAAAAAAAACCCAAACCAGTAAGTCCCATCTGCTGTGAAGAGAACATAGCTGATTTTTTTCTTTGTTTTTCTTTTTTTTTAATAGAAAAATTTTCTGCTAATGTGCCCCGTTCCCCAGTGCGAGAGCTGCTGGAGATGGAGCCAGAGACAGCCAAATTTAGGTAAGAATGCACTTCCTCTTGTACACACTGCCATAAAATGTTTTTGACTTGTGCTTCATTAACTACTGAGGATTTTTAAAATGCCTCAGATGAATTTATTTGCACTAAACAGCTAGCATAATCATGGTGTTCACTGATTTTTTTTTTTCTTGTATAATTTCTTCTGAGAAAAGTCCTGATTTCTGTTTAACTGTGCTGCTTTAACTGCTGTAGAGAAGAAAGCATTGGTCTCTTATTTCAGCTTAACTTGAGTAGGCAGTAAGTAATTCTTGTGTATATTTTTGCAGTCCTGCAGAAAGAACTTACGATGGAAAGGTCAGAGTAACAGTGGAAGTTGTAGGAAAGGGAAAGTTTAAAGGTGTTGGCAGAAGCTACAGGATTGCCAAATCTGCAGCTGCGAGAAGAGCACTACGAAGCCTCAAAGCAAATCAACCTCAGGTCCCAAACAGCTGAGACGCCTCCTAAAAATAACTAAACTAGAGGAAAATACCACATACAAATAAAGCAAATTTCTAAAAATGTTGATGTCGAGAGGAACAAATGGGAAGACAGAATTTAAAGTTTTGTTTGATAACAGAATAGATTGCAAAACATTTAACATGTATAAAATTTTGGAACTAATTGTAGTTATAGTTTTTTGCGCAAACACAATCTCGTCTTCTTTCCTCACTTCTGCTTTGTTTAATCACAAGAGTGCTTTAATGATGACATTTAGCAAGTGTTCAGAATAATTGTTGTCAGGTCTTTTTGGTTTACTTTTATTGTCAGTACAGCTTTGCTTAGTGTTAGAAGGCCAGGGAGCTTACGCCTAATGCAGTCGCTAGATTTATATATAGTAATCTTGAAATTCTTCAATCTGTGCACTAGTGCCAGTCACAAAGCAGTTGATTAACTGTACTGGATGATTGGGTATAAGAAAGAGTAAGTGTGCCAGTATTTTTTTTTTCCTCTTTCCTCTTTCTCTCCATGTCATCTTTTTGCATTAAGGTGGCATTCCCAATCATTATTGCACTTATTTGTTAGGGACAGATTTTAATTGAAATGGCTGGCATACTGGTAGAATGAAATTTCGATTTCCTTATGCCACACAGTCTTGCATA
Organism: Galbula dea; assembly: GCA_013399015.1. Lineage (NCBI taxonomy): Eukaryota > Metazoa > Chordata > Aves > Piciformes > Galbulidae > Galbula > Galbula dea. The sequence goes on from VWZX01009335.1 coordinate 3,252,143, forward strand.
AAAAAAGGTTCTTGCCTTAAAAATAAATAAACCCTCATTAATAATCTTTTAATTTCTGATCTTTTTTGGAACAAACTGTTTTACATTCCCTTCATCTTGTTATGCATTTTGCAATGATACAGCTCTATATTTACAGTACAACTCATTACTATAGCTGTGACTTATTACAGGATTATAATAGAAGTTGTATTCATATATATGTAATTAGGTTATTTTTAACAGTTCTGAGGAGGTGGTTAGTCTACAGTTTTTTTTAATACCATAAACAAAATATGGTCTTTGGCTAAAATTCCAAAATTTTACACAAACCTGCAAGCTAGGTAGTTCCAATACTGGAAATAATTGCACAGTGCAAACTGTCACTAACAAAATAACCTTAGACATATCACACCTAAAATATGCTGCAGATTTTATAGTCAATGGATTGGTTACGTATTTAACAAACAGAGCACCTTTACACGTAGAGATATTTCCACGTAAATTTCTTACTGTACTTTTCAGAGTTGCATGCGTATTTCACCTACCAAAGCTGTGCTGTTAAATAACATGAAAGTTGTTGTTTGAGATATAACTGCCGTACTTTTGATACATCTGTGATTTAGGTCCTTAATTTAGAGAAACTAGGTCATTGGTGTTTTGGTCTACTGGGGGTGGGGGGAGAAATCATACTTTTATTTTTTAGGCTTTGCCTATACTTTAATTAGATTTTTGTAGGCACTCTTCACTTAAATACCTCAGTTCTTTTTTTTCTTTTCTTTTCCTTCTTTTTTTTTTTGCATGCATTTTTTTTTTCTGTTTTGGTGCTATGTTTATATATTATGCTTGAAATTTTAATTTTTTGCACTGTAACTATAATACCTCTTAATTTACCTTTTTAAAAAGCTGTGGGTCTTGTATTCCCACCAATATCAGTAGAGGTTTGCTGCAATTTTGCCCTTTTAATTATGCTTGAAGTTTGAGAAAGCAGAGCAAGGTGTTTTAATGTTTTCCAGCACGATAGTTTGAACTTGATGCTGTGTCTTATGTATTAAATTACAGATAAATACTGTTTTTCCTGCTTTAAACCCTATTCCTTTCCTCACAAATGCACACTAAAACAAAACAAAAACTGTCAGCTCTGGCTTTCTTAACAAAAAAAAACAAAATAAATGCCTTAGTGACAAGGGATAGACATTAAGCTTTTCTGAAATACAGTTTTCAAAAGGTGATATATTTTCTATCTCAGTCATTTTTCATTCTGCAGAAATGACCATTCTTGTATTTGAAAGCAGTATTGTTATAGTAGTCAGACCAATAATTAAAATATTAGCTTATAAAAAAAAACCCCTAACATTTGTTTGGTACTTCGGTCGTGAAAATATAACAACAAAGTACAAGTTCTGATGTTATAAAACAAATGAGATGGAACAGTAAAAACATGCAGTCTCAGTTTTCAAAGATAAATTACTTTGAGTTAGCTGTTTATTAAAAGAAAAAAGTCACTGGTTTAAGTTATAGTTCTTTCTTCTGGTAGGAGTGAAGTTTCTTAGAGAAAATACAAGATCACTAACGTTAACAATTTTGTGTTTCTGGCCAGATTTCAATCAGCAGATAAAATCAGCCCATCAAGAAAGTCTTAAGTAGTTTTAACTGCATTGTGAAAGACTAAATTTTAAAGTTAATCTTTCAATGCCTAAAATTTCTTGCTGATTGTTACAAGGTTATAGACTCTCAGGGGTTTCAGGTAATTGTTAGCAGTAAAGTGCTACAGTGTGTTTCGATGTAAAGAAAATGAACTGAACTTGCTCTGTGTTTCAGAATGGTTTAATGGTCACTTTGTTACTAGATGAAGCCGATGAATTGGAAATCTGCAATGGGTAGTGGCTGACTATAAAGTAGTTTCTGCTGCTGCTGCGTTTTTAAATGTTTTAAATGCCGTAATTTTTTCCAATCTGACCTCATGGAAATATTTTTATTCTTTGAGATAGCAAATTCATATTGGTTTTCACATTCTACATCTGTGTGTTCTACCCTACAGTTGATATGAATTTGATATTGGACAGTGTATACTATTAAAGACCTAAATCTGATCATTTGAAGGTTGGGATAGAAATCACTTGACATGCTATAAGCACAAGTGTGAGCAGACTGTTGCAACCCATCTTCAAAAGCAACCACACAGGCTCATCATAAACAGTGTGGGGGTTAGTTGGCATGAACCTTGGTGGTTTGTTTTGTTTTGTTGGGTTTTTTTATCTTAAGTCCTGTTATACTGTACTTTAAACAGTCCTCCTAACTATGCTGCGTTTTTATTTTTATGGCTTTTTTTGCGCTGTTCTGTTCATGTAGCACAAATAAGCATTGCACTTGGTACCATGCTTTACCTCATTTCAAGGAAAAAATGCTTAACAGAGAGGAAAAATGTGGTTTGGCCTTGCTGCTGTTCTGATTTACTGAATTTGAAAAAGATAATGCCTGCAATGTGTCATTTACTTGCACAACTTAAATAGGTCATTTGTAATGTCTGTGGCATTTTTACTGTATGTGGAAAAATACAACAAAGATGTGTAACAACTCTTGATTGTATTTTAAAGCTATTTTTTCTACTACATACTTTTACTGTTATGTGAAGTAAGAATGACCTCTGACACTCCAGTAATTATCTCTGAACAAACCAACATATGCATATAATAATAGTTACTGCAAGAAGACAGTCCCTAGTCATTTGGACAACCTCAGCTAAATCTCTGCTCAGTCTGAATAATGGGTACCCAGTAGCAACTTCTGAAGCGTTTGTTCATCTTGATGCTGCTAAAGTCCATACAGAAAAAAAGCCTGCTATTTTTAAGTCTCATTACACAATAGCATGTTGTGACTGTAGAGTACAGAACTTGGACAAGGACCAATTTCTGTGCTTGGGAGGGGGGGGAAATACAGTGATGGCCCAGGGGTAAGGTGCCAGATCCTCAGCTAGTGCAAATTTATGTGGTATCATTTTAATTGGTGGAACTGCATTCCTTTACACCCCTGAAGATCTTGTGCTTATATGTATGTTGCAAAGTTTAGATTTTCCTCCTTGTAAGCAAATACAGATCCATAAACTGGGAGATGTGAGGCTTGTGTTACTGCATATGACATTACTATGCTACGTGCATTTATCTGTATAGGAAGTGAAATCCTTGTATCCCAGTCACAACAGCACACATAATCTGAAAATGAGAAATGACATTGTGATCTGCTGTGATCCTACAGTTGCCTCTGTCTGACGTTGTTCTGAGTTTGTATGTTTTGAGTGGGGTTCCCTTAAAAAGCATTCTTATGGAAACCTGTATTTATTACATGAGTGAAGCGAGAAGGATTTTGAGTTTTGGTACTTAATTACTGACATTGATCTTTTTCCAGTTGCTCTAGTTGTCAAGAAGTTGTTTCTTTACTTTCATATTAGGTTTAAAACTTAAAACACTACAGTTCATGACATCAAATGTAATCTAAATATCAACTGTAACTCAGTCTGAATTACATTAGCAAATATCTAGAGGTCATTGTAGTATACTCCACTAGCAGTTAAAATTAAATTCTCTCAAAGTTAACTACATTTCTTAAAAATAAATTTTATCCAATTAAGACCTTGGGTTTTTTACCTCTTTTATTTGAATGGCAACCACAGACTACTTTAATTGCTTTGTAGATGCACTCAGAATTTACTGCAGCAGCAAGTCGGAGAGAAAAATGTTTGTGAACATGAATTGGAAATTGCAGGCATTTTTATTGTAAATAGTTTGACTGAAAAGATGGTTAAAATCAAGTAGAATGAATAACATATAATTTGATGGACAGTAAAATATTTACCATCACATGCTGCAGCTGTCTTTAAGGGACATAAATGTAATTCATTCATACTGTAATCATGCTGCAGAAGTTTGCAATCTGCACCTTATGGATCACAATTACCTTTAATAGTTTTTTGTAATAATTGTAGCTGAGTATATCTCCAATAAAGTTATGGTCTGTTCACCTTGTATTGTCTTTTTGCTTTTGTTTTTAGTTCCTCTTAATCTTTTCATAAATCTTCTAGAGTTTACCAAAAAATTACTTTTCAGACTCAGTCTATAGAAAAAAAAAATTGTGAAAACATTATTTCTTGACCTTGTTTAAAGTCTGCTTGTCTCCTGCCACTGATGAATGAACTGTCTTCATAGCTATGTGAAGACTCTTAAGGGACGCTAGGTTAAAAATGATGGTGTACATGCTACAATTGATCTGTGTTGACCATTATACCTGCAGAATTTTTGCTGGAGCTGGGAGGCCCCAGAGCACAAGGGTTCCATAACACAGGTTTGCACAATTCCACACGTTTTAAGAATAACATGTTAAAATCAATGCTGTTAGACTGTTAGCTAATACTATTTTTTTTCCCATTTGTTTTCTGTTACTGTTTCACTTATCCTGAATACTGAAAGCATGTTTGTAGAGTCTTTTGACTGGCACAGCAGTTTCATGTCGATTTTTTACAGACCTGCTAGTCAAAGGTCAGGAGTGTTGTTTTTTGAGAACTTCCCAGTGCAGTAATTGGTTTCTTGGCACCTGCAGTGGGCAACTTCTGCTACACATTTTGTCTTTGGTTAGAGCAAAAAAGAAAGCCTGCTGAATTGTTGATAGGTATGGTGATTTTCTGGGACTTAGAGGAGGGTCAAATCCCTTTCAATAGTGTCAGTTTGTTCCTTGTCTCAGCTGTAATGAAGCACGCAATTCTCAGCTGTGATTAAGTAAGCACTTCTCAGCTGAGAGTCCTGTGAAACTTTGTGGATATTCTGTGGCTTTTCAGCTCTTTTCCATGCCTCCCCTAGGTGCCACCTTTACACTGATGGCACTGCTAGGTAAGGCCCATGAAGCTTCAGTGTGTAGGCTAGTAGGTTCACCGGTAGCAAGCAATCACAACACAGCCCCCACCTCCCACGTTGTAACAAGTGGGTCAAATCTTTCCCCAAATAATGGCATCTCCAGCTATTTTTATTATTGCCTTCCTGTTCATTGTGGAGGAATGAGATGAGGAACAGGCATCTAAACTTGAGTCTCAAAGGAAGTGGACCATCCCATTTTGGGTAGTAATGTTAAGCATTCAGGTGACTGCATTTTTTTACAAGTATGGGAGGATCACATACTTACTGTAGATTTTAAGTGCAGCTTATTAGCAATGGTGTTGAAATTTCATAAAGATCCTTTTTTATTAAATTGAAGCTACTCAGAATGTAGCAGCAACTGGACTCTTCTTGCCCCTGAAGGAACATCAGGCTTAACTTAAAAAAAAGGAGCAGTTAACTTCACTAAAACTAACATCAAGACACATTTCCAGGGTAGTCACAATTTATCATCCTGACAAACCTCAGTAGTCACTGTATAGGAACTGAAAAGAGAATACCTTTGTCTGAGGAAGAGTTTACAGATACTCGTTTCTCATCTCTAAAAAAATTCAGGTTTGAATCAATAGAGCTATCTGTTTGGTTGGCTTAAGTAAAACCATTCCATTAAGGAATTCTAGTGAAAACTGGGGAGAATAAGTTCTTGAATGTACTTGTCCCGAAAAAAGGTAGTAACAAAGCTGATCATAACTTCAAGTCAACATGCAGAAATAGAGCAGCAGATTTGGTGCTTGGCTGGGCTTCCATTAACACTCCTGCTAGACTCCAGGTGCAGGATCTGTTCCTTAGAAGAAGAAATCTCCATGTCAGTGGACACAGGCAGTGCTGACATGTAAGTGGGTTTTGTTTTTCTCATAGCTGTGATTATGTCCTTCTTTATTGTAGAACGTGAACAATACTTTAACTTTGGTGAGTAAAATAACTTATGTTTTGAAAACAGTGTAATTTACTTTGCAGTTTAACCTACACCACTTATTTTCTTTACGTTATTTGCTTTATTTTTTTAACATTACTTTTTTTATATGTATTTTATTGGAAGCCTCATCCTAACTCTTAAAAGTGAAGTAATTTTCTTCTGTTAACTTGAAAACTTCCTGTAGTTCTGGGTTCCTGTCTAGCTCCCACTGAAGTCCGGGGGAAACATCTACATGGGCTCTGCAATTTGTGGGCATTTGAACTTAACACACAAGTCCTTCAGATACAATGTGTAAGTTCCAGATGTCAAGTAAAAGTTGAGAAATGCAGTGATGTGCAAAGACAGCCTCTTCTATTCTGCTTCTGTTTTTCAGGCTCTTAAGTAAAAAGGGTGTCACATTTGCCAGCTACCTACTTTTGAGATAGGCTGCCTGTTGTGGTGACTATCCAACAGCTTGCTCCATTTTTTTTTCCTGGGTGGGTGAGAGGTAAGAGTTGAGGAAAGAGGGCAATCTTCCTCATAGCTTTTATTAACGTCAAGGATACTTCAGCAAACTCCAGGGGTGTGCACTGCAGACACCTGCATCTGAGCTAATTCTGACCCATTTCTTCTGCTTTCAGTGGAGCCACGTCAGCAGCTGCAGGGCACTGTTCAGTTTTTCTGCCCTCAAATCACCCTTTCAACACAAGGTGAGTAAATGAGAGAGAGGCTCCTTCCTACCCACATAGGGCTGACACTCAGCTGAGGAGATGGATCCCACACTGTAGCTTGAAGCTGGAATGTTCATTCAGGGAAAATGATGGGGCAAGGAGAAGAGGATTTCATCTAGCTGCAGCATGTCTGGGGAGACACTAGTTACTCCAGGGTCATGTTCATCTCTTCCTGAGGTGAGAATGATCCCCTTTTGCTGCCACTTGGCCCGAAGCAGGGGAGGGAGTAAGAATTGTTGCAGCTGTGCCAGCATTTGTATTAAAAGATACTAAATTTTTAGGCTTCACTTACCTAATGCTGAAGCACTGAATTACAGGAGGGAACTGAGACATCACCAGTCCAATCCAGTCTATGTAGTCCTTTAAGAAAGTAGTTTTCACAGAAGTACTTGAATGGCATTTTGCCTTGAATTTTAGGGTAATTTTTAAAAATTTGTTTTATAAATGAGAATCTAAGTATCATAGAGGAGCAACACTTATGATTGTCCAAGTTGCCTAATTGACAACTATCAGCGTTAGCACAAGCATCATTTAACATAGACATCTGCTTCCATGTTCTTATACCACAGCTGTCTACACCAGCCAGTTTTGCTTTTGTATGTTCGCTTTCCAGTCTCTCTCCTAAATATGGGCAAGACCCCAGTGTCAGAATAGACCTTCCCTGCATTCAGTCAAGCCTCAATATCTTGATAGCTGAGCTCTGTCCTATTCTCACACATCTGTAGCAATTAACAGTATTTTGCAGCACTAGTTTTAAGAAATTGGTGCTTTCAGGGTGATTCTAGCTGGAATAGCGGGGCAGTATGTTCCTGCCAGCAACACTCAGCGCCTCCCTCTCAGCATTACATAGTCCATGTGCTCCAGGCAACAGAGATCTCATTATACAAACAAGCATGGCACAGGCAGCTCTACTTCCTGTTTCACCAAGTGGCTGCTGTGCCAGCAAAACCCTCCCATAAAACAAGGGCAAAAGTTCCCAGGACTCTGCCTCAACAATGGTGTTGAAGTTGCTGGCAATGGAGGTGGGAGGGGATGATGACTTGGATAAGGGGATAGAGTGCACCCTTAGTAAGTTTGCAGATGACACTAAGCTGGGTGGGAGTGTCGATCTGCTTGAGGGTAGGCAGGCTCTGCAGAGGGACCTAGATAGGCTGGATAGATGGGCAGAGACCAATGGGATGAGTTTAAATAAGGCTAAATGTAAAGTCCTGCATTTTGGTTGTAACAACCCCCAGCAGCGCTACAGGCTCGGGAAGGTGTGGCTGGAGAGCTCCCCAGCAGAGAAGGACCTGGGGGTGCTGATTGACGGCCGGCTGAACATGAGTCAGCAGTGTGCCCAGGTGGCTAAGAAGGCCAATGGCATCCTGGCTTGTTTCAGGAATAGTGTGACCAGTAGGAGCAAGGTGGTGATCTTGCCACTGTACATGGCACTGGTGAGGCCACACCTCGAGTACTGTGTGCAGTTTTGGGCACCGCAGTTTAGGAAGGATATTGAGCTACTAGAGAGGGTGCAGAGAAGGGCAACTAAGCTAGTCAGGGGTCTGGAAAACAGGCCTTATGAGGAGTGGTTTAGGGAGCTGGGGTTGTTTAGCCTGGAGAAGAGGAGGCTGAGGGGAGACCTTATCGCTCTCTTCAGCTACTTGAAAGGCCATTCGAGGGAGGCAGGTGTTGGCCTCTTCTCCCTTGTGACTAGTGACAGGACTAGAGGGAATGGGCTTAAGCTGAGCCAGGGTAGGTTTAGATTAGATATTGGGAAGAATTTCTTTACTGAAAGAGTGGTTAGATATTGGAATAGGCTGCCCAGGGAGGTGGTGGAGTCACCGTCCCTGGAGGTTTTTAAGAAGAGGATAGATGTGTTTCTTCAGGGGATGATTTAGGGATAAGAGTAGTGTAGGGCTATCGGTTGGACTAGATGATCTTGAGGGTCCTTTCCAACCGTAATGATTCTGTGATTCTGTGATATGTAGTAACCATTTTTTTTCTGGACCAAAAAACCTTTGTTGTTACTTAGGAAGTTGCCCTTTCCAGGGAATCCATCAGCTATAAGGGTTCTTAAACTGACCACCAAGTACTGCCTGCCATGGAGGGCTGAGTTCCCAGAGAGCACTTCTGTCCCCAGCAGGTACAGAAAGGCAGAGGAGAAGGGCAAATCAGACCTTCTTGACCCAGCTTACAGAGCTGAGTAAGTGCCTGCATCTGTCCTTGTCCATGTGTGTCACAATGGTGCTCCTTGTTTTACTTTAATGTACTTATTGAATTATGCTTATTTACTTTAATATGTGGTTGAAAGTCACTAAATTAGTGTAAAATAACCACACAGCAACCTCTGTGGAAGATTTTGTGGAAAGTCATGTTGGCTTATTGATGGTTTAGCTAAGGTGAAGGATTTCTTAATGCAGCTGCTAAAGAAATGGCAACAGAGCCTAGGGAACATAGGCTGCAGGAACTAAGCGTGAGTGTATGATCTATGCTAGATACGTAGCAGTTGCTTTTTGTATAGGATATGGGTGTTGATGTGTGTCAGAAACTGCAATAACTGAAGCTAGGAGTGATGGGGGACCTACATAAATGCCTGAGATGTATCAACAAATGGAGAAAGTGGTAGGCTGGAAATATTTCTGAAGTAATGCCAAGATTCAGACACACCTCAAATATAGAAAGGAAAGGGAAGAGCCCTGGGCAACTTGGCTCATAAATCAGCTCACCAGAAAGGGGTGAGCATTGTGGAGGAGAGCTGGGCAGTGGTCGAAGTGGGCAGAGCTAGAGTTCACTTGTTCCAGCATGAAGTTTTAAGGTAACAGCAGAACATGTGGGAGGGACTGAGAAGAAACCAGGCTGAAGCAGAGCCTTATAAGAAGTAGAGGTTGAGCTTGGCCACCAGATACTGCAGAAGTCACTGGTTTTTGCCACTTCCAAAACAAGTCCTGGAATTCAGGGACCTCTTTCCCTGAATGTTTCCTCCTGCAACAGTTTAGATCTTGTGACTCTTTGCAAGTAACCCCTGTGAAGATTCCATGTCTTAACTGCAATAGTGAAAAATCTGCATTGCATCCAAAACAGGCTCAAGGTGCAAAGAGCTGTGGCCTGTCTGCTGTGCCAACAGTAAAGGCACAGTTTCTGTGCCAGCCACTCCACAGACAGCAGGCACAGTAGGGTTGTGTTTGATAGGTGGGAAACTGGTTTTGCTGTTAGCAGTGACTGTTGTGGCCTTCTGGTATTGCTCAGCTTAAAATCCCTTGCTGCTTTTCACCTCATTGTTACTACTTGCATTGGCAGCTACATTTGCTTATGCCCTACACTAGCACAGTCTTCTCTCTTTTTTGAAGAAGCATCTCTGACCTGAGCCTTCACCAAGATAGCATGTCTTCAATTAGAGAGAAACAATCACAGCTTGGGATTTTAGTTGACTAGTTGAAGTCTCATAGGCAGGAGTAGGCTCATCAGTGGTGACTTTCAGAGGACAGTTTTAAGATTTTGACTGATTTCTTGTAACCTGATGTTCAGGATTTGATTCCTCACTGTGATCAAAAGTTCTGAGAAGGTCCTGAGTGCAACCAGGCTGGAGAGATTTGGGGTTGATGTGAAGCCATAGGAGACTACTTTGGCAATTATTATATGTATGATGAAGCTGTGATTGCAGCCAACTGAGGAACACAGACATTTTTCAATGGTGTAGGTAACAGCAGTCTTTGACAGCCAGCTCTACCTGGATCAATAGTCTAGCTGTAAATCCATGCATCTGCCTGATTCTTCTCTAATGTTGCATTATTTTTGGACAATTTCAGATGGTTGCCCATTACAGAAGTGTCTGGTCAGTGGGCTCCCCTTGTCCTTTGGTTTTCTGGAAGGGCAGCTGTGGTTATCTTTTTGAGAATCTGAGCAATGTAGCATGACAATACTGGAGATTGAGCCTTTGGCTTGACTCCTTGGACGGCAGTGGCTGCACCATGGGGAGGCTCATCCCATTCTCCTCACTCACTGCCACAGGGCTGGAGCCAAAGGCTGCACCTTGGCCCACAGTTGGGACTTCTTACAGGTGATGGTTACCACAGGGATGCCCCAAATCAGTGCATGTTCTGCCACAGCTGCCTACACACCTCGCTCACCTGTGGCTGGGGTTATGCCTTTTATATTGTGCTCCTGAGACTTTGGTGTAATTTTCTCTGCTCCCTGTCCCCAACCATCTCTCTCAACTGTCAGTGTTTATAACCGGCTGTGCACAATTCCTCTCCTTCCCTAACCCCCACTCCATCCCAGAGGCAGCTGTATTTCCACAGTGAATGAAGCAATTCCTGTATGTATGATTTTAAAGTGCTTCAGAACCCTTTGGGAAAGGAGGTATATTGTACAAGATATTATTAAAACAGGAATCTGTGTAATGAGTGATAAATTTTGATTCCATACATTTAATATAATATGACGGTTGTAAATCCAGTGAATTACCATAGGTATTTTCTGTGCAGTGTGTTTATGAATTGTTTGGGCAGGTGTTTTTCAAGTCCCAGTTTTTCCACACAAAATGTGAATTATAGGAGAGTTTAATAATATTCCTTACTAGACAATATGCCACAATTAGCTGCAGAAATGTTATCACTTAATGGCTGAGCTTGGTTGCTGATTAAGTTTATGTATAAGAAGCTAAAGAACAAAAGCAGCACAGAGAAAAAAATTCTGCAAAAGTAAACTTTTAGATCTGTCTTTGATCTCTTACCAGCAAATATCTTTTAAAGCTGCAGAAATCAATAGTTTCAGCATTGTCTGACCATAGTTTACATATGCTTCCATATAGGCTAGAAGCAGTTTGATTGCAATAATGAAATAGTTCTCTAAAAGTTTATATTCAATAGTTACACTATTGATATTTATTGGTGTGAAGGGAAATCTGTACTGCACATGTTGTTTGAATCAAATCTTGCTAGATAGTTTTTAAATCAGATCCAAAATAATGTAATTTGGGATTACATAGGGTCGGAATTTCTTCTTTTTATTTTTTACTGACTTCTACATAAAAAAGACATATAAGACCCTGAAAAAACTTTTCCCTTCTCTGAAGAGAGAAGTTCTTTATTTCACTCTTCCATCTGCATTTGTACTATGAGCTGAATCTCATCCTGAGTTGACATTTCACCAAGCAGCACAGAAGTAAACTGTCTAGAGATAAGGCTGTGTAGAGGCTTTAAAAGTTAACAACAGAAGAACACATCTCTATCACTATAGTGATTTTGTGAGTGTAAATTGGGCTATGGCCAGTGTTCTTTGGGGTGTGGAGCCCTTTGCTTTTCACATAGGTGTTTTCAGCTCTGGGGGATTTGCTAAGGGATTTAATGTGACTTACACACCTCTGTAGCTGTTGCTGGCACCTTCTAGATGAGCGAGGCTCAGGACTGGGTTTTGGAGGTGCTGCGCTCCACCACTCCAGCTGACTTCCAGGGTGGCTAAAGGTGCTGGGCATCACCACTCACCTCTCCAAGCGCCATCCCACCTTGGCTTGTGACTCCATAAGCTCCCGGGAGCGCAGCACCACTGGGATCAAGCCTGTCAGTGAGCATAGCTGGATCTCACTAGGGTGACATTACAAGCTGGTAGCTCAGGTGGAGGTTTAGTTAAACATTTTCTTTCCCCTTGACCGGTGTAAAGAAGGCGTCTGCAGCCACCCCCCTCCCTGCGCCGTGCCTTGGGTATGTGTAAAAGCTGCCCTTGGCCCCAGATGATATGCTTGCATTTCATAATTAATGCTGAACTCGACTTGAGGCAGATACCAAAGGACAATTTTTTAAACAGATGTTGCAGGTCACTTGTAAGTTATTTGTCAAATAAGTTTCAGAGCACAAGCCGCTGCTTTTGCCATTGTAACCAGAGGCGTATGCTGTTCAGCAGCAGTAATTACAAAGCCATGGCAATGCAGGGAAAATTCATCTTATTTAAAAGTGTTTTAGTGTCACCAAACAGTTTGCTGTGCCATTAGGCAAGTTTTGCTAGACACATTCAAGTCGAGGGTTTTAATTTGTTTGAAGTATTCTCTAAAACAGAATTATGTTGGAGTTTACATAAATGAGAGAACGACATGAAAAGTTTTAACTTAAGCAGCAAAATATAAAGGCTAATCTTATTTAAAAGTAATATGTGTGTCTTGATTGAGTGCCCAGATACACTCAACTGGGACATTTTAGTGGAATCGGTTCTAAGCTGTTACACTGAGTTATACAGAGTAGGTTTTCCTGAGCTCACATTGCCAGACCTGAAATACTCTTGTGGCTGCATTTAATAAAGAAACGAAAGTCTTGGGTAAGGGGATATGATTTTTTATGACAGAAGGAATGCAAATAACTTTTAGTCTCATTGCCTAGACTGGGTTTGGTCTGATTTGATGGAGTTTAATAATGACTTATAACCTGTGCTGACAATGTGCAGACCCGCACAACGTCATTTAACTCATTTATTCTGCTTGCTGTAAAAACAAAGAGATGGCAAATAAATATATGGAAAGTTCATTGTTTGTCAGAGGGCCCAAGCCAAAAGTTTTCAGTGACCTTTTAAAATATGGTCCCAGGCTAGTACTAAAATGTCTGTCACTCAGCGCACACACTTGCACAATTTGGCCTTTTAACCCGTGCATCTTGTTTTTCTCTCTTTCAACTGGTTGTATGAATTTCAAATCAGCTGCAGCTATTTAAGTTTTTGCATTGGAGGATTACTGTAAATTGCAGTCTGACAATTACAATGTACAGCGCACAGGAGAGTTATTAATGGATAGGCCTACTGATGGCCTTTCAGCGCTGACGAGGGCCTGGTGTTCCTCACCCGTAATTAGATCCAGTGGTTGGGGTCTGCATGGATGAGGCAGGGGAGGGGGTTGGCCATGGAGCACTGCTTTATCAGAGGAAGATATCAATTGATCAGAGATAGTTACTATCGGCAATGTCTAAATCTCTAATTCACCTTCTTCTTAATGACTTGTATTGGCTTAAGAAGCTAAGTTACTTGACAGCACAGAGCTCGGCTGACAAAGCTGCGCAGGTGGTTTTAATAGAAGATTTCTGTTGCTTGAGATTTCACTAAAGACGGAGCAACAGTTCAACAGACACAACAGAGGCCAGTAAAAACCTTGGTCTGCTGCTCTGCTCGCTGAGGATACCAGCGGGGCTCAGGCTGCAGCAAACCACTGCTCCATTTACACTGCACTTTTTTTCCTTCACAAACCTTGCACAAGGGTTTTCTCTGAGGTTTTAGTATTTATTTTAAGGAATGAATCGTATGTGAGCATAAATTACATTTTACAAATGAAAATCCTTTGGGGGGGATGAATTTGTTTTAATTTTTTTTTTCTATTGCCCTATGAAAAACATTTTACAGAATATAGTGTTCCTGAAAAATTAAATACACTTTTTAGGGTGAAGAGACAGTCTGATGCCCAGTAAGAACGAGTAAGGTTTGTAACATTAGAAGGCCTTGGTTATTTACTGTTGATAAACCTAGAAAATAAATTGACTGCAAGCCAAATGCTTATATCAGACATAACGTCGTGAACCAATATTTCAGCTTTTTAATGAAGTAACCCAAGAAGCAACAGTTTTGTGCTTAGATTATCACAGTGTAAATCCAATAAGAGATGGGCACCTAACTCCCCAAGGTACTGCTGATCGAGCCCTGGTCTTTTCTAAAAGGATTTCAACCACCTGCTAGGAAGTTTTCCATGCAGTAAGGCTTGTAGCCAATCTGATGTTCAAAATAGATCCCAGAGGTTTATTATTATTATTAAGATTATGTATTCTCAAGGGAAATATAGGTTTGGGTCTTTTTTTCAGGGTAAACATTTGTTTAAAATCTTGTTCCAATCTCTTGACACATATTGAAGTAAAATCTAATTGAGTACATCACTGGCATAGGCAGAACTTTCTATTGTTGCTCTTGAGGGACAGCTCAACAGAAAAGCAGGTCTGAGAGACTTTGCATTTTAGCCTTGAGTGGAAACGTATTTATCAGTACAAAGCTATTCAGTTCTAAGCTATTCTGAAACTGGCAAAACTGATGGACCTGCGGTCTGGTTTAACTACCAGGTTTGTGACCTCACTTCTAGTACCACTTCTGGGTTGGTGTCATGGTTTCTTGTGAGCATTACTTTGCCATTTTTACTTCACTGAACCTGCAACCCATCCCTGCAAGCTATGGCTTTGCAGCTCCTCGGTAAGGAGCCACTAGCCTGAAGTGTTAATAACAAATACACTGTGCACCTTTAGACTGCTGTTATCTCAAGATTTCAAAGAGCCTTTGAAACTTGCTAATTATGGTTTATAAAGCTCTGAGTGTTATCCCTGTCAGAAGAGAAAACACAGGCAGCGACAAATAAGAAACTCTCCTAAAAGCAATATATTGTTTAAATGGTTCGTTAAGTGATTTGCCAAGCCAGGGATACAGACAGAGCTAGAGCATGGCTTGAAATCCTGATTCTTTGATGTTGATGGTGAGAGTCCCCTTGGCTTCAGTCTTCTCGGGAGCTCACCGGCAGGTTTTTCGCTTTACAAGAGGAGAGGAACCAGGAACCCAAGTCATGGATGTGTCGCTACATAATTATAAGCCTTCCTTATTAAAATGAGAGCTGTCATTTTGGAGCTGACTGAGCTAGCGAGCTGAGGTGTCAATGTTATCCTGAATTTAACATGGGTGTACCAGCAGAAAGTAACTGGAGAATGGTGCTGAAGTAGAGGGCTGCTTATCCATACCTATGAAGCAAAGCAAAAGCATGGTGATAGCAGTTGTCTTCAACCCAAAAACGTACCTGTTCTGCAATAGACAATGAGGGATGTCCAACAAGTCCCTTTTGGAACAGGTGTGTCAGTCAAGTGCTAACAATAAAACATGGTTTTAGTTTATAGTTGCATGTGCTTATGCACTTCTGCTTTTTGTGTTTGAAGTTACGTTGTTCAGGGAAGGTTTCTTCGCTTATGTTTGTAGAGTAACCAGCGCAGTGAAAAGCTATTGCTGGCATCTTTGGGTGCTAGTATTTATCCATAAATAACTAGCGATGGTGAGGGCATTAGGCAATGTAGTTCTACAAGATCCCGGTGTACCACAGAAAGGTGTTTTCCTCCTCTCTCATGTCTTGTGTGTGCTGCCAGGTATTGGTGTTCTGATAGGCCTGAGTCTCCACCACACTGCCTGCAGCTACATGCCAAAAAAGGCAAAAGCTAAACTTCTGATTGAGAAGAGTTTGACACCAAGAAACTAGCACAATCTTTTCTTTTGCTCCAAGTCTGTCTTTTATTTATTTTTTTTTCTTTAAGTATGGGTTGGAATGTTTCAGTTACTTTATTTTACTTTACCTGCGTTCAAGGACTTGCTGAAAGAATCGTTTTGGATGCAAATAGTAAACCTTGATCACCCAGCTCTCAAAGGTGACAGTTTTGGCAGATTTGGAGAGTTCAAAGCAGGGGGGTCACATTCTTTGCTCTTGTAAAAAAGGGAACCTCTGCTGACTCAGTCAAGCTTTGTTCATTTACACAAAGAAGACATAGCCCAACACTTTTCTCTATAATGGTTTCCATAAGAGACATCTCAGCTCAATCCTTCTAATAGTCTGTGTGGTGTGAATAATTGCCAAGCTGTTAGCAATTTTGAGCAAGCCTGTTAGCACCATGATCTGATCAGCTGGGTTTTGCTGAGGGACATCACTGAACCACTCTATTGCTCACAGTTGCGTTGCTCTTGCAGTTCATGTCTTCCTACAGGGCAGTGTAATGCCAGAGCTGCTGGTATCAGGTAACTCTTCCCCCTTTTTCTGGCCTATGAAGACTGTGCCCCACCATGTAATATTTCAATTCAAACATGCTTATTCAGTTGAATGACTTTGAAGGCAGTTACTTCCCTGCTTAATGCCTATCAGCTAATGACATTGGGGCAAGATAGTCAAAAGGGGGTACATGATAGATGACATTATTCTACCAGTGTTCCCATGAACCAAGACCAAAATATGTTTCTTTTGAGCATTGGAACAGGTATCTATACCTCGCATTTCTTCCTCAAGTAAAAAAGTCTACTAATTCAATCTTTGGTGTCTATCTCTATATATACAGACACTGTATAGATGGGTATATGGCTTTTTCATATATGACTTGCATGTCAAGCCATCTGACGACAAAGCAAAGAAAACCAGCTCCACAGCTTTTGACGTGAAGCACTGCTGCAAAAAGCATTATAATGAATAACTGACTTCTGCCTTAGTGGTGCCTTCATCTTTTTATTCCTTTTAAAAACAAAGTCTGTTTTGACTGCCTTACTATGCTGTTAACAGACAGATACACTCAAAATGTTGGCAGTTATGTTCAAGGCTGGATTAATATAGGTTTGTTATTTTACTAGCATATCCAAAGGAAAATACTCCTACTGGACTCCACCCTTCAGCTGTGAAGCAGGTTGTAAATCAGTCCCTTTTTTGTTGTTTTTAAAGTAGTTTAGGGGCTTTAAAATGGTATTTAACATTATTACAGTCTGCTTGAATATTGTACAGTTTCTAACATTTTCTTCTTTTTTATATCCACTTTTTTTTGCCACTCAGAAGCTTCTAAAGAAAACAACGCAGTCACTACTAATGCAAAGGGGTAGCAGAAGTGGTTATAATGTTTTTAATGACTGTTCTCCACCAAGTATTTAGGTGCCAATCATTTTTATTTTGCTAAAACCCCCCCAACATTTACAGAAAGAATAAATGAAGGCCAGGTTTTCAGACTTTGTCCCTTTGTCACTGAGACTGGAACAGGTAAATTTGTCCTTGCTTTTTTCCCTAGGAAACGTCCAGTAGGTGTCCAGCCAACTGTCCTTGTCCTTGTGCTGCCCTCCTCAGTGTAACACTGAGACTATGGGAAGAAGTATTCTGTGTCTGGAAATATGGAAGGAAATGGCTACTGGGTCAGGAGCCAGGGGTTCTGGTGATAGCACACGTTCAGCCACATCCATCAAGAACTCCATGACCTGTGAAAATTATATCCTAAAATATCCCTCTTCATTCGTTTCTATTTTGAAATTGTGTTCTCTGGATTTATTCTTTTTCCTCAGAGTCAGAGCAATGTGATCTGAATGCTGAAGGAAACTGTAGTTTGAGCTGATCTTAAATTCTTGACTAATTCTAAAAATAGGACCCTCCTGTCCATTAAGATAAGACTGAAACACTTGTGACATTAAACATGGCTAATAGCTTTGGTGTTCTGGTCTGCAAAAAAACGTCCATCCTGTCTAGCAGGGACATTGTGTCTGTCTGGTCTCTCTGACTTGGGTGAGATGTTCCAGTCTTTCAAGTGTCACCTCCTACCATGTCCTAGCAGCCACTGTCCCCAGAGGGAAGGACTCAGAGGACATATGACTTTTCAGAGCTCTTCTGATAAAGCTTGTGTACCCTGGAAGACAAATGTGCTTCTGCCTCACCTTGTCCTCTTCTGACTTCATGTCTCTGAACCCTCCTGTGATGTTTGAGTTTATTTTCTTTGCAAGGCTCCCTTTATCTGGACTCTGCTGGATCTCACGTTCTCCTTTGTGGCCTGCCCCTGTGCTGGGTGTGCATGTGGGAATAAGGCAGCGTGTGCTGGGGAGCACTCAGCCACACTAGTGGACTGGCACCTGTGTGCAATATGTTGTGCAAACCCAAGGCTGATGGCTATGTTGGAAGCATATTTAGAGCTTCCTAAATGTAAGGACTAAAAGGTGGAAAAAAATAGAATTTTTCAGTCCCTCTAAGCTAACCAATGTATAGACTGACATCCAACTGTGCTTTCCTGCCCTCTGAGCTCTGTGTTCCTGTCTCTCCCATCAGCACCAGCGGTGTTTGCAGACTGCACACTGAGCTGAGGGAGGGAACTATCCCAATCACAGCGTATCTTTGGGTATTTTTCTGGTTTTGGGTCACATTGGGTTTAGTTGGATCAGGTTCCTCATCTGAACTATTACATAACTTCAGGAGCACCAACATCAACACAAGGGAGAAGACAGGGCCGTTGAAGGTGAGGGAAGCACAGGCTGACACCAGTCTCCGCTTTCGCTGGCTGTGAGCTGCAACTGCTGGCCATGTGCTCCCAACCTGTGTCTCCTGCCACACTAACCATGGGAATGTCTCCAGGACCAGCTTCTGACCTGATGCTCAGATAACTCAACAAGCCAAGGTGTCCACGTGCAGCCGTGTGGTCCCAGCACAAAGAAAGCATCAGAAATGGATGATGATGGGCAGAAGATGGAGAGCAAGGCCTGTGCTCTTGGGAGCAGTTGGTGGCTGGCTCAGACTAGGTGTGGTGTGAAATTGAACCCTGGCAGAGGCACAGATCAAAGCACCATCTCAGCTTGTTCATGTAAGACACAGCAAGCGTTTAGCAATTTATTTTGGT
The DNA here is from genome assembly GCA_013399015.1 of Galbula dea. Taxonomy (NCBI): domain Eukaryota; kingdom Metazoa; phylum Chordata; class Aves; order Piciformes; family Galbulidae; genus Galbula; species Galbula dea. The sequence continues at coordinate 3,271,032 of VWZX01009335.1, forward strand.
GGTAACATAGAAGAAGTTTACTTAATACTTCTGGAAGACATCAGTCTGTGTGCTGTGGCTCAGTCCTGCTCAGCTCTTTCCCTCCTTCCCCATCCGCTGTGCGCGCGCACACACACACACACACACATACACACACACACACAATGGCTTCTTTGTTGGTGTGGAAATATACTCCATGGGGACCTGCACATCCCAAAACACAGATCTGTTTGTGTCTAGAGTCATGATGGATCACTGTGGGGAACCTCAAATCTCTGCAGCTCTCAGATCTCTATCAAAAATGGGGGCAGCTGGAGTATGCTTCATTTAATGCAAGCTACATGCATAGCTGGATTACTTACCACCTTGTCAATGCCACCCCCAACTGCCAAGGTCTGAGAGCCCCTGAGTCTACTGAAACCGAAGGGAGGTGAGGATTTTCTTTGAATTGGATGCAGGTTTTTTAAAAGGAACCTGGGAAATAATTAACACATAATTAACCTGTGGAACTCTCTGCCAGGAAGTATTACTGAGGCCAACCACTCTGCAGGGTTAGGAATTTATATGAATAATAAGAAGGCCAACGTGGAAAAGGTATCAGCCTTCAAAGTAGGGAGGACATCATTAACCAAAATGAGCTAAAGAGATGGTTTTCTTATGGATAAATTATTTCCTAGTGGTCTGTTATGGGATGTCTTGCACCTTCCTGTGAAGCCTCTGGGAATAGCTACTGATGAAGACAGTAGGGCACTGGTCTGATCCACTTCGGCACGCATGTTTCCTATTAAATTTTCAATATTGCAGATGTTGTGCTCTTGAGCTAACAGAGCAGCACTCACCCTGGTTCCTACTGTGCTCCAGGAAATAATTGCTTGTTCAACCAATTTAAAAAATATATCCTATTTGATCCCAGATCTATCACTCTTGTAGATTTCCATTATTTGAATGATTCATTTTCACATCATCTCACTGGCAAGTTGTTCGTTAGAAATGAAAAAATGCATATGAAGGAAGCCGGTCTGTTTAGGGAGTGAACTACATAAGAGTGTGACATAAAACTGTCAGAACAGGTCAGACTGAAAGGCATCATACCCAGATGCATCTTTGCAGTTGTCTATAAGTCTCTGAGGAAAGAATGTAAGCAGTGGAGTAAGTGTAGAGTTATCCTTCCTAGTAGACCATGATCATGGCACTTCATGTCTTGTACGCTTCTGGAGCTTGAGGCTGCATTGTCACCACGGGGCTTAATATCCACTGGAGTTTTTTGTTCTTTCTTCAACACTTTTTATAATTTGGCCTCCACTGCATGCTGTGACAGTGACATCCATTTTTGTAATTACACCCTGGGTGAGAAAGTGCCTCCTTTTGTTTGTTCTGCACTTGCTTGGCACACTCCCATAAGGTGAACAAGAGTGAAAGGTTATTCCTGCAAGTTTTTATCACCCCAGGGGCATCTCTTAGATTTTCTGCCTCCTGCCTTCTCCCATCTTATCATCCATCAGATCCTGGAACATCTCAGATCCTCTGGTTGTTCCCTTACTTCTCTCTTCCAAAGAGGAGCTGAAGGTGTCCTTCTCAGATGAGCTCAACAAGAGACAGTGAAGGTTGGAAAAATTTCTCTCTGATTTTCACCCTGTCCCCTAATCAGTAGATTTGACTTCCTTTTCTCCTTGTCCTTGCAACATATCTAAGCCTTTACTATCTGCTTTTGCTGAAACATTTGTGATTCTTCTCCTGTATCTCCATATCCTCTCCACCCCTAACATGGTCATTCTTTTTCAGTTAAAGTACTTTTTCCACTGACTGCTTCCATGTATGGTAGTTCAATACATGTTTGTCTTTTGCTGTCCTCGATGGACTTTTCTCCAATATGTTTTTGCCTTTCCCCTTTGCAGTTCTATAGTATCCTGCTAGAGACTGGGCAGCCAAAACAGCATCAGGAGGATTCACAACATGGGGGCACTGTGCATTTACAAAGCGGGGCAGAGAGCACTGTAGTTATGTTCTCCTAACTCTAATGTATTTGCTCTTTAGACCACTGTGAATCCCAAAGCTGATAATTTCTGAGGGCAAACCACAACAACACTCAGTTTTATTTCCTAAATAGTTTTTGAGCCTGCTCAAGGAGCACAACTCTAGGAACAGCTCCTTGAGATAACTCCTTGTGGGTATTTTCTCTCCACTGAGGGAATGAAAAATGATTCCAGTTTTTTCACAAGAATGAAACTATGGCCATATTGGGTCACACCAGAAGTGTATCTTGCCAACAGCCCAACCTGTCTGATAGTGGCTTGTGCTTGCTTAGGGAAAAAATCAGGTGTTATACTGTGATATTTTCTGTATATATTTTCCATATTATGCCTATCTTTGTCTTGGAAACTTATTGCCCAGGAGGTTGCATCTGTTTTTGTTCTCACAGTCCTTGGGTGACCTTTCCTTGGTTACCTTTGACATGGATTTTTTAATACCTTTTATTTCAGCCATTTATTATCCTACAAGAGGAACTTGCCCTTATCCTTGAAGAGCCTATGCCTAATGAAAAGTGGGTAAGAACTCTTGGTTTCTGACATTTTTCTTAAATTCCAGGCTCATTCATCTGACAGCCATAGTAACCATTGGCATGGTTTATTTTAAAAGTATCTTTTTCTAGCAGTCTCTTTCTCCATTTGTCTATCCATGTCAGAAACCCAAGGGAAATGCAGTTTATGAAAGCCCTCCAACCCAGCTTGAAACTAGTAGCCTCAGATTGCTTGGAGACCATGGCAAGGCACATAGCTCTTGATGGGCCTTCTGCTGCCATGGCTGCGCTGTTATCAGTACCCAGCATGCCAGATGAAAGCTAGCCCTGCTCTCTGCTCAAGTTGCAGGCACATCTCCAAATTTCAGTATAGACACCCCCTCTGAGAGTGTCACACTACATGAGTTCTTCCTTGAAATTATAATAAATTCACAGTGAAATCCTAAACACTGGCATATACATATTTTTTTTTTGGCAAAAGGAAGCAAACATTTGAATCTGAATTGAAAACTTCAGTGTAACAACTGAACATGCAGATTTATGGAGTTAACAAACACATACAACTTTTGAGACATGCCTAGCAGACATCATGCTTTTAAAATGTAACATTTCATCTAGCTCTCACTTCAAACACTAAGTGAAATGGCACTCTCGAAGTGCTAGCAAGCTCTAGCTGGCCACTAATAAGACTCAGAGGTCTACAATGAAAAACTGTCCAAGAAAACATGTACCTTCTTGAAGACCTCATTCTGAATGGTTTACACCACACACCAGTTTGCAAAGAAATGGTTGTCTGATTGGCTACACAGAAATGTGATGTTTGCACCACACCTTCTGCAGAGGAAACAGAACTGTTTGTAATGAAGCAGCTTCCATGGAGAGTGTTATAAGCCCTACTGATTGAAGAATGTCTTCTCTGAGGTTCACTTGCCTTTCTCTGACAGATGTCTAGTCAGTGATGCTGATATGTTTTATGCAGTGGCCCATATGAATGTCACTGATGGAAGTATTCTAGTTCTACAGTTATTAGAAGCCTGATTTCAGTCACAAGTCTGATAATTTCTCTTTCTGTTACAGTATTTTAGTAATGTCAGCTTGAAAATCTCATTGCAGCCTGTTTCAGCAAATGAGGTACACAGACCTAATAGAGACCTCTAGTATAAACAGGCAAAACTCCCTGGGCTTTGAGACCTGGTGCCCTTCTCCTCACAACAGCAGCAGACAGAGACCCCTATGGAAGCAGCTTTCTCCTGCTTAAATGCACACAATTATTTGATAAATGAACCTTTTTATTTCTGGTGCTCCAGAAAGTTAAAGTAAATACCAGAACACAGAATACAAGAACATGTATTATGAATTCCAAACAGATTTCTCTCTTCAAAGAAATGTGTTTGTGTTTGAGTTTGGGAACTTAAAAATACAAATTTTTCGGTGAACTGAGACAGGAGAACTCTGGAGTGGTTTTGTTCCCTGCTAACAGGATATTCTGCTGATGCACAGCATTAAATAATCACAGAATGTTAGGAGTTAGAAGGGACCTTGATAGGTCACCTAGTCCAACTCCCCTGCCACAGCAGGATTCCCTAGACCAGGTCACAGAGAAGAGCATCCAGATGGGTTTCGAATACCTCCACAGAAGGAGACTCCCCAACCTAATCACAGATCAGATGTTTTAAATGTTATTTTCCATGTACCTGGGTGTAGTTTTACGACATCACCTCCTCCTCCTCATCCCAGAGACATACTACTTGTATTGGATTTTACTGTCCTTTCCTTTAGGGTTAACTGTCAGACAGATCAACTCCCTCATTCAGTTAACTTCATCCCCTCAAACCCTGCTGTGAACACAGCGAGGGTCAGGTACATTTAGCTGAGCATGAAGGAAAGAACATCTCATGTCCTTTCAGTTGTTGGCTCAATATTACCTTTTTCAAACCTCTGATGCAGCTGTTGGTCACTAATTAGTGCACTGACTAACCTCATTCCACTGAATTACTTGTTTCTTTCAATAGCTCCAGTCACATTTCCAAGCCAAAGGTTTCTATTTGGTATGGTGGGACTTTGCACTTTGGCTTAATTAAAGCACATAACAGAAGCACAGCTAAGTCTTACCTATAGACATGGAACCATTCTTGAAGCATGTTAGTATGAACAGTTTTATTGTAGTTTCCTCTTTCTTCAAACAAAAGTTCATTTTGTGAAGCAAGTGGAAATAAAATGACAAGGAAAAGAAATATTCTTCCCTATGGTTATTAAGAAGAAAAATAAAGAAGTCCATTAAAATCCTTGGACTAAAAAAGATGACAAGAAAATAAACCATTCCTGTGTTACCACCAACGGACACAAGCAAAAATGAGTGATGTCTCTCACTCTTGGTCAAGTTTCTTTTCTTTTCTCCCCTTAAAGAACTGAAGACAGCAGCAAGAGCCAAACTGCCACTGCAGTTCTCAAGTTTACCAACCTCCATCCTTTCTTCTATCAAACCACCAGGCTTCTCAAAAAAGCCTTTTATTTCAGAAAAATTTCAAGGATTGCTAGCTTGTACATAGGACTTAAATAAGAGATTTTAATTAAATTCCAGTCTTGTTATGCAGGTGGAGTATTGTCACAGCAGACTATTTTGTTTTGGATTTTTTTTTTAACATGCAGCACAAAGCTAAGTAGGGCGAAAAAGACATTTCTTCAAGAAAATGAGGAAAAGGGGAGCCTCCAGTGTCTGCGTTTTCAGATCCTTCTTGCTCAGAGTCTGTAACAGGCATGGGGTGGGATACAATGCAGTACAGTACTTTTTTAACACTAGACAAATACTTGCAGAAGAAAAATAGTTCTTGCTTTCATGGATAACTTTTAATTTGGGTGGACAAGGCTCCTAACTCATAACTGCAGCTTGAGGGTTACTGCCCAAAACACAGTAGAAATTTTATCGAATGGGGACAAAAGTTACAGGATCTCAGTTGAGCTCAAGGATTTGCCTTTCCTGAAACAGTTACCAGGAGAGCCCATCACAGGCTTTTTAACATCCTTCCAGTATTTAGGGCCACTTTTCTCAGACTGAGTCTCAGGGCTGGATCCCTGGGAACACAGCTGCCAAAACCATGAATTCTCCATGTACAAACACATGTCCTCCATGTCCTTCCCCTTCCATTGTGTATCGCAAGCCTCCTGCTTCCAGCCAGGCTGATTAGGTGTGCGGCTAGAGTTGACTGGCTAGTTGGGATGATTTCTTTAATTACTCCATGGGGAAGATTAAACTATTTCCCTGTGTCCAATGAGCTGGCCATGTATTTGACACCCTCTTTTTACAAGGAGATGACAAGGCAAAACATTTGGTATAGGGTGTAAAGGATAGATGGATTATACAGAAATTTGGAGACAGAATAAGCAACATATTTCAGAGAGGTACAAATGCCCAGGTTGAAACACTTAGATTAAAAGCCTATAAAAGATTTGAGTCCTTCTATTCTTGTGCAGACTTAGACACCAACACAAGAGTGAGAGGAAAGTGGCTCATCAGGAGTGCTTTGGTTTTCTGGAGCATCTTCCCACAGACCAAAGAGGTTTTGAGGCTGGCCTGAGTTGAGAAGAGAGACTTATAAGGGGCAGGAGATCCCTCACGTGCCTGTGGCCCTTGTAGTGTAGTGAGCAGTTTCTGGAGGATCTGAAGTTTCTTCTGTCAGCCCTGGAGAGATCTGTGGTGGCTTGACTGCTGGGTAGACCACAGGGCAGATGTCTGCACTGCCACCTCCCAGCATTGAGTACTGTGCTCACCTTAACCCCCCACAAAGGTGTACAATATGAGCTGCTTCTCACCACAGCTTTTGCCTTTGACTAAGAATGATGCAGAGGAGGAAAGCCAAATGCATGATGTGGGCAGGCTGTGCGGTGACAGCCTCGCCCGTGGGATGCCACCTGGGTGCCTGGGCAGATCCAGCAGATGCCATGGCCCCTGTTACCCTTAGCTTAGCAATGTACACTGGTCACCATAAGGCATTATATATTTAATCTCTCACAAGACTTGTATGACTACCAAGGCCCATATGTCATAACTGAGATAAAATATTTTTCTAAGTGTAAAAAAAACCCCCTTCAATCCCAGGGACAGCAGCCCCTGGATTTTCATATTTACCATACATTTCTCCTGAGGCCACAAGTCTGTGGTTTCTCTTGTTTGTCCAGTAAGCTCTTTTGTGACCCCTGTAGTGGCCCATAGGTTGTCTGTCAGAGCTTGGTCCTGCTTCACAAAGTGGAGAGGCTGCAGATCTTGCTGGATGGGCCTACTAAAACTAATGCAGAAGCTATCTGCACTGTCTTGAGTTGTAAAGCTCTCCCATAATAAAAAATTAGCTTTTTGGACAGGAGATGATTGTGTGATGTATTGGTAATAACTTTCTCTTTGTAGAAATACATATTCAAAAAGATCCAAAAATGTTGAGCTGTCAAAAAAATCATTGAAGCAGCTACCTATTATCTTTGAGGGGAAAAAAAGATGTTCATTTGTTGCTGACCATCTTCTCTTGATGCGGTTATCCCCTATTAGGCTAAAAGTGCCAGAATTACAATATAGTGTCTGCCAATTTAGCTTTACAATAGCTTGATAATTATAGAGCAGGAAAATTGTATGTCTGAAGGGTGTTAGCTGAAGAGCAAGGTGCCATGTAAATAAACCTGACAATGATATAGAAAGGCAAGAAAAAGACACTACTAGATAATAGCATTATGGTCTGCAGCAGTTATTTACATGCAACCAGAGCTTGTCACAAATAATGAGAATTAGAGGAAAACCCCTGCCCTTACATGCTGTTCTTGCCATGGAACCTCTTTGCCTCAAAATTGCAAACTTGAGAGTTTAATTTGCTTTGGGTGTTGCAAAATGCAGAAAATTGAAACTGTCTTCTGACTGTGTCTTAAACTTGGTCACAGTGTCAGCCTTCACCTACCAGATCTCCAAGAAAGTTCCTCTTTAGAGTCAATCAGTTCCAGAAAAAACTGAGGAGGGGAATATGGATTTTTTTATCTTTTTTTTTGTAGAAACCATGAGGTTTGAGTGATAGGGGAACTCTGAAGATCTGTAAGGCCTCATGGTAAAAAACCACAAGAGTTAGCAACACTAGATACTGCCTGGCCTTCCCTTCATCATCAAATAGTGCTTACACAAAAATTAGACAAAACTTCTATTGATTACTGCACATTTCACCAGAGATCTTTATGGCTTCAGAAGGCTGTCAGCCTCTTTTATGTGTAAAGAACATTAAATTGCAGCACAAAACCCCCGTATCTTTTGCCTACTTTAACATCTTCTGCAAGCCACTTGTAGAGTTTGTCTACATGTCAGCCTGGTCTGCCCATTTTCTGAAGTAGTTTAACCTTGTTCTGAACAAATGCAATGGCTTGTCTTTACCAGAAGTTATGGTTAGTGCAGCTCTATTAATTATTAGAAAAGTAGATCAGTGTAGATGCAACACTGCTCTAAGAGGACTCCCTTGCTTTTAGCCTGCTCTGAGCATGTGAGAAGTGAGCTGGTGTTTGCCTGGAGAACGCTGTGTAAATGTTCTTTTCCCCAAATTAAAAGGAAGGTTTGTACAGCGTCCAGCAGAAGGTCCTGCTCTGTGACAAGGTCTTTTATCTGCACTGAAAAGTAAACAAAGATTTTGACCAAAGCTAATAAATATCTTCAGGATTTGGCCCATAGAATTGACAAATGGGATAGGTCTGTCACATTACGAGGTGTACAGAGAATTTCTCAATTTTTTTTCTAACTGTGGCTGTGCATTAACGGAGACAGTATGCCAAAACCTGCCAGTATCATGATATCTTGTATATTGCATAATGCCCCACTTTGTCAGTAGGGAAAAAAAATAAAGCAAACCTAAACAAAAAATATTCCTTCTCTGAATAAGGAAATGTAAATTCTCAGATGCCATGATGACACAGAAAGCTTGGAAATACTAGAAGCAAGTTCATTATTCAGGATTGAAGAGCAGGAAGCAGTCGAGCTGCATTTGTAAGTAAATCAATCCCTTCCTCTCCACCTGTGTTGCTCTGTGCTTCAAGCCTAGAAGCATGCACTGGGCAGTAGTGTGGGGGACTATAACCCTCCAAACCAGCCAAACACAAGGCATCTTTCTGAGTGGATGCCTAAACCCCAAACAAAACAGTGCCATGAGGGCCTTCTTTTTTCTCCTTACTTTACTGTTGCCCCTTTTTCCCTCGCCTGCCTGTGACTGGGGCTGAAGCTGCCTGCCTGCCTCCTTGGGGAGCCTTGAATTGGTGAGACACCTCTTGCTATGTGTTTGCTTGTAGGAGACCTTGAACGCTGTACAGCAAAACATGTTGTTCCTTCTAGTTTCATGCAGTTGTGAACTGTGTAAGAATACATGTGTGTCCAGGGCTAAAAAAACATCATTCAAGGCAACTTGAGGACTGGGATGAGGCAAGGTCTCAGAGATTTCAAGCTTTCACATTAATGCTTCCTGGCGATGCACTCAGCGACTAAGAAGTTTTCTTCAGGTCCTGTTCTTCAGGAAAGACTTGTCCTTTTTTATATCCTTAAAAACCTGGCTATGTTATGCATTAAAATGGAAAATAGACTTAGATACGTCTTGATTGTTATATCTTCCTGGCCTGGCATCTCATTCACTTGTTAGAGCTTTTGCTTCTCTCCTCTCTCGCACTCCCATGACTTGGGAGAGTCAGGCATATGGACACTTTAAAAAAAGCCACTTAGGAGTTCTGTCTGCTTCTCCAGGCATTTAAATACTTACAGAACTCTGGCCTGTTGGCACCTTAACAAGTTTTATCTCTACATATTTAATCTATTTCCAGAAGTAGACAGAGTTTGAAAGCACAGAAGTTGTTAGTGTCCCTGCAAATTCTCTAACCAAGCAGGTTGGCTACAAAACATACTGAATAGCTAAGAGAAAATTAACAACCTAATAGTATGGCTACTTTACATCTTTTTAATCGTTTCCTTTCACTTCCATTCACTTGGAAAAAACCCAGCTAGTCTACAAAAATAAATACCTATAGAGTTACTGGGCCTAACACATTCCTGATATAAGGCCAAAGAAGTTATACTTGGGACACATTTAACTCATTGGTTTTAGGTATGCTTCTATTTTCCATGTCAAAGGACTTGCAGCTGATAGAAAGCACATCTTGGTAGGTTCGTGCCATCCATGAAATGAACCCAAATGAGCCCAAATCTGAAGACATACTATATCTTTTGTATTTCACAACAAATAGCCCTCAGAACACTATATCACCCTACTTCTTCATGATGCAATGACTCATGAAAGCTGATATGGCTGGCCTTTTAGGGATTTCTGCCTCTTCAGGAATGCCCCAGTAAATGGAGCAGAGCCAGAGCAGGGGAATAAATGCCCCTTCCTTCCCCAGAACATAGAGATATAACCCAGAGAGTTGTGAAAGAAGATTCAAGATCAAAGCATCAAGCATTCATCCTGTGCCTCCCTATGAAAGGGAGCATGGGGGCTATAAAGAAAGGGGAACACATTAAAGCAGGATTGATGCAGTTTCCCCTTGGACCATGCACATGACACTGCAGCAGTTTGCAGTTACCTTTCTGTTCCCTCCTTCTGACACCTCCTTCTGCCGTTGTGAGCCCAATGTGTCAGATCCCAAGGATCTATCTCAAAATATTTAGCTCATTTTGTACATATTACCTTCAAGTAATCATACACCACTGAGTCATACATCATGGGATTAACAATCCTGCACATGGTATAAACAGAACCTAAACAAAATCCCAGAAAAAGGATATTGCCTTTTAAATAAGTCCTGACAGCTGTGGAAAATATTATGCCCCAATACAAACCTCCCATACGACATACATTAATATGAAGAGAACCCCAAACTGTTCCTCTGCATATTATGTAAGGTTTTATTTTATTATGGATTGGACATACTGAGGTAAGACTATAATCTTATTGTGCTCTGACCTGTGTTTTTACTATGCTGTATAAACAGCAGTTACTATGTTAGATGAAGAAATGTTTACAGAAAGAAGAAATAAAACCAACGGATTTATTTTGTTGCAGAAATTTGAAACAGGGCTGAAAGGCTGCCCATGTGTTCTGTGCTCCTAAGACCTTTCTCTGGAGGCAACAGACAGCTTAGATGTGACAGAAGTGCAGAGAGCTCCCATGTTATCAAACCCAAAATATAATATCCACACAGCACTAACTGTCCCCATCGAGCCTCTCCTCCAACCAAACCCCTTGATACAGCTCTTGCTGTTGTCTGTTCACACGCAGCAGGTTTGGGATCTTAGTTTTTTAACAGGTTTTGAAATTGGTTTTAAGTGCTGGTGAAAAGTGCCAGACTGACAACTCTGGAGCCTGGAGTCTCTTTTTTTAACTGCAGAAAGGGTACAGCATAAGAAATGGAAAAAATGTTCCTTCTCCAGCTCTACCCCACAGTCTCATCACTGTCAGGGAGGAAGAAAGCACAGTGGGTTACCCTTCCCTGTTGGCTTCTCCAATGTGTTAAAAAACCCAGAGCAAGCAGCCTCCAGCCTTCACAGGCTTTGGGATGAGAAGTCACCCAAGAAGCCCATAAAACCAGTCCATAAAATCAAAGCACTGGGGAAAGCAAGTCTCCATTTTGGGAAAGCCATTTTCTGTCCTCTCTTTGAAAAGTTGACTTTTTTCCTCAAGAAAAGATCATTAGAGAAAACTCGACTTTTCCCCATGTTATGATTTGGCTTCTTTTTTTTCTGTTGACATTTCTATTGACAAGCATTATCAAGATCAATGCAAGCATGATCATTTAGATTTTTCATTTTTCCAAATCCTGTGTTTTTGGCAGAAAAGAATGGTAGTAAATATGTCAATGATATCCTTGATAAGAATATTGATTAAAAACATTGTATGCAAAATCTTTAACTATAAAACACAGGAGTGAAAAACTGGCCTGTTTTCAACTCTACAAAATGGAAACAATTTTGAAATTTTTTAGTTTTTTTCTGTTTTACATTTCAACCAGCCTTGTGATCTTCCAAGTCAAATCTCCACAGGCTGCTCAAAAAGGCAAAAGAAAAAAATGGTCTCTTAAAATGAAATCCTGGCCCCACTGAAGTCATCTGCAAAGCTCCAGCTGAATTCAGCCCAGCTAGAATTTCACCCCTTATTTGTATATTGAGCAAATCTGATCTGGAGTCGGTAACACATAATAAACATGGGACCCTAGAATGCCATTTTTAGTCACTTTTCAGGGGAGAACTCTGCTTTAATTTATTTTGTCAACTGTTTCCACTTAGTTTTTTCCTATTAATGCTTCTGTTACCCACTGCACAGTAAGGTTATACCTCATATAAGTTCTTCTCTCTTAACAGTTGTGGTACTTTTGCAAATGTTATTCTCTTTAATATGTGATTTCAGAATAATGAATGCTTGTCAAACTGATTTTTTTGCTGTCTTAAAATGAGTGGATGTGTTAAGCAATTTGCAGTAAGAAACAGGCATTTATGACTTAAAAAATGACAGCAGCACCAAAGAAGGGGCTGAATTATCTTGAGCATCTTCCCAATAATCAGATGTCAGCTATTTGGCTGTTAAAAAGGATCTTTCAGAATTCGTGATACTTCAGATACTCCTTTCCAACCCCCATTGTAAAATGTCTGTGACTATGTGAAAAATGAATTTCTGAGATTAACTGCATATCAGATAAAACCCTGAAAAATTCTTGACAGCTACCATGTAGGGTAAGGAAGGTGACACACATCCTTTCACCTTCACAGAAAAGGAAATGAAAATCCAAGTGCTATTTGTAACATTGAGAATAGTTCAAAACATTAAATAAACCAGTGATGAAACAAGAATTAGTCAAAAAAAAAAAACAGAAAAAAAAGTGATGAAGAAGTTTCCTGGTGTTTCTTTCTTTTTTTATTTTAGCAGTGAACAGTGCAAATCTTCCCTTTATGAATCACTTCTTCAGAAGCTGAAGGTTAGATGTTCTTAAAAAATCTCACTGTCAAATACTGGTTTTGGGGTTTAAAATGTTACTAAGTAATAAAGAAACAACTGTATCAAAATTAGCTTTTATAAACATCAACCATTCAGATTTTGATGTCTAATCCCTTGGTTGATTCCAGAGCTGGGGCAAATACTGTTTGACCCTGCCATGCTCCAGTTCCATCCATCCTTCCAGCACCTCACCCTGCAGGCTGTGAGTTGTCAGCCAACCTTTCAACCAACGGTTGGAAATGGTGTGACTATATCACATTAAATGTTGAAAAGAGGAAATGTCAAGAAATGGTCATATTGGCATAGAATCCCAAATTTTGGAGGAAAGAAAGCAAAAAAATCTAATACGTGCTTGCATGTATTTAAAATAGCTGTTTGAAGTTGCTTGCAGATTGGGAAAGCCTTAGGGAGTTGTCTAACTCACTGTATGCAGGTGATGGTAAGTAAATAAACATTAATTATACAATCTTGTGAAGTTTATGTATTTTAGACTCATGGAAAACAGGGCTGGAAAGAAATTCAAGAAGTTAACTATTCCAACTTTCTCCACTGAAATGGGATCAGCTTTATCTGTTGTGTAGAGTCTAACCTGCATCTTCCTAGTGAGGTGAAAGGTTTGAAATGATCAGAAATGTGTGATCTGTGCAGGTTGCCATCTGTCCTTGCTTTCAGACAGCAGAGCTCATGTGTTTCTGTGATATAAACAGGAATTAATTAATTCATCTTGATGCTGAAAAAGCTTCCTCAAACCAGCATTGAGGGTACTTTGTAACACCACTTCTCAGCAGTCTGTTAGAGAGGTATGACTGAAGAATGTTTGGAAATGTATGGACTGATGAGGTCTTTAAAACCTGCTTTATAGTGAAAATTGAAAGAAATGTAACCTACTTATTTTATCAGATGGAAACTAGGACATGGCTGCAGGTGACAGAGGAACAACTCCAACTCCAACAGCTCATTGATGCTAAAGAGCCCAGATGCATGCCCTGCCTACCAGTCCAAAATCTCTTATGGGGAGGAGATTGTGGATATCTGATAGGTCTCAATTTTATCAGTGCAAAGGAAAAAAAAAAATCAGTGGCTGAAAAGGGAAACTTTACAAGGCAGTGATGTTTTCTTCACACACAAAAAAAATCCAGTTACCTCTGCTGGAACAACTTCTCCAAGGCTGTAGTGGATAGCCCAAACTGGAGATCTCTGTTAACATTCTCCAGCTCAGTTAGGAATTGCTTCTTGGCATTTGTTATTTTATGGTCTTTGCTATGTCAAAAGTCAGACTAGATGATCATAACAACCTTTTTCAGCCAGAAGATCTTTGGATCTATTATACAATTTTAGAAAAACCCTGCACTCACTCCAATGACTTACACGTGGTATCCATGAAAGTCAGCAGAGAATTCTGCCTGTTGATGTTATGTGCTCTCAATGTATCTTTGTACAAGTAAGTACTGTGCATGAAAAGAAAGATAGGTGAGCAATTGTGTATGTATGAGTTACAAAAGATGATGCACTACAGAGCAAATGAGAGCTCAATAAAATCAATCTCTCTGTAAAACCAGCCATCTAATGGAAAAAGAGAGAACAGATGGTGAAATAGCTCTCTAAACAAGCTGCTGTTTTAGACTCTGGCCTTCCACAAACAAGTTGCAAGTATTTCTGATCCATGGTCTAGTGATTAAAGAGATGAAATTCAAAGGAAAAAGTGGGGGAAATAAAAGAAGGGGGAAAAAGAATGCATAAAACCCCAACCAGTTTAAGTTTCATAGTGGAATATCAAAGCAATATTGAAATATAGGAATATCAAATACCAATACTTTATTTTTATGTTTTGCATTTACTGAATTGGTTTCAATTGTATGAAGCCCTCTGCCCTTAAGCCCTATGATATAAATGTTATTGGATTTAAAGGAAACAGATTGGGAATCTGGGACAGATATATATAGAGAGATTTATTTATTTATTTAACCAGTGCAGATTTTATGGTTTTGCCAGAGGAAGATTCAAAACCATTTGAAGTGGTGCATTTAGTACCACTAACATATTCAGGAGTTGGAGATGGGAAGAAAGAGAACTGTAAGGGAAGACACAGAGATCAGTGCAAAGACCAAGTATCGTTCTTGCTCTGGAAGCAATAAAGTGATCAGAGGCTGTTAAGTGTGCCTAGGGATATATGAGAGGGAGCAAGGGAGGTGGAGGTGGTGGAGAGAAGGAGCTTTAGCTGCTAGAAAAGCCAAACAATGTTTCCACCTATTTTTCCTTTGCCAGTCTGAAGGTGAATGCTCTAAGCTCATCATTAGACACTCAACTAAGGTGGCAATGGCTGTTAATGGCCCATTGTCAAACGCCTGCTGCAGAAGGACAGCCAGATGCCTCTCTGTAGGTTCTGCTTGGGCTTCATCCAGCACACTCAGGATGAGATGGTCATCTCATGCCCTTCCTGTGACCAGCTGCAAGCACCTAGACCAGCACCTCTGAAATCCCTCTGGCACTTAGGAGTGTGTTAGCCAACATTTAAGTTGTTTATTTCTGTCTCATGGTTGATAATCAAGTGAGAAGAGAAGCAGTAAAACATTGTGTCTCTGACTGAAGCTTTGCTCTCTGTTGGGTGTTGCAGGAGACCCTCACACTTTTCTGAGGCAGAGGTCTTGCATGGGAATTCGGCCTTTAAGCCACCCCAGAGTGAATCCAGGAGAGGTCCCGGGCATAGAAGCTCTAATATTTCCTGAAAGTTTGGTTGGTACCTCCTGGCCATGGGGAAGCTGAGGGAGCCACAAGGTCCTGGACTTCCACAGGTAAAGCAAGTATTGGCAAGAAGATGAGGTCTAGTCATGATGGTGTCAGCTGTTGATCATGGACACAGAGGAATTCAGATGTCTCCACCATCATTCATTAAGGGGCCACAAATGGATAAATAATAATTTAAAAAAATGTTGCAAGCCTCAAGTTTATTTCAGCTGTGTTTGTCTTCCATGAATAATGTAGAAAGCAAATTTGCTAACAGGGATGTTTTTAGGAAAAATTAGTACTGAGCAGATACTAGAGAAAATGGTTTCCAATGATAAAATATTTTTCTTCCTTTTGACCTCATGTAAATCTTAATTTGAATTCACTGGACTATAGTTTCTAGGCTTTGAAAACGTTACAGCTATCCAATGTGGAAAAGGTCATTGTATGGGAGAGAAGGGATAACCATAATACTAATAATGCTGGACAAAAAATCATCCATCTGGCTGCTGAAGGAAGACAACTCTATTAAATTACAATATGTACTAAAACTTACACTCTGAAACAGATTTTCTTGTGCAGAAACCTGATTAATAAAATGGATAAAGGGTTTGAATATTTTTTAGCTGATGGTTTTGACAAGTTAAGACTAAATATACATTGCGTCAACCACTGTTGTATATACATTTCATGCACAAATGGAGAAAATAACATGGTGACTGTAATTTCATAAGACCAGAAGGATCAGTCTCAGATTCATATCTTAAGATAAAACAGTGCAATTACCACTGCAGTCCATCTTTCTGGAATATCTTCAATCAAAGAAAAGTCAACCATAATTGTGGATTTCAATAGAATATAGATGTAGCAAAAATGTTTCAGACCACTGTGATTACATCATCTGCATCTTGAAGATCTTGTGCCATTGGCTTCCAAGCCTAGCAACAGTCACAGTTCCCTCTGTGCATTGTAAAGATCAATGATACTGTACAGATGACAAGGAGACAAACAAAACACAATCAATGAGATTAGTGTGCCAACTTTGCTGATGTGTCTAGGGAATGGAAGGTGAGAATCAGCTGTCCTGACAATGGTCCTACTCAGCAAGCTTTGCTCTAGCCCATGGTGGGTGGTGGAGGAACCAGGTTTAGTGCCATTGCCTGTCAGCATGTCCCTCTAATAAGACCATCAGGAGGAGACTGTCTCTTTCTATAGACAGTGACCTCAGTTTGGGACACCTGAAAGTTTGATGATGAGCAGCTTCTTATCCTTAAGGAGTGCAGTAAATGAAAATGGACCTGATAAATGGATCCCTGTGTTAACAGACCAGGGCTAAGGCACATCGCCTTTCCCTCTCTTGCAATATGGATAGATCTTGCTGGAATGCTCTTGTTCTGGCACCTCCTGCCAAAAACTTCTGACTGCTCTGGGGCACACACAGTTGGACCCATCATGTGCAGGACCATCAGATCCATGATGGGTGAGAGGGGGCTGGAAAGCAGGAAGATGGCAGGGAGCAAGGGAAAAGGGAAGAAGGATCCCCTAAAATCTTTATCACTCTGAGCTTTTAGTTTCTTTTCTGCCCCACAAGGCACTGTGTATACATTGTGTATCCTGCTGCTCAGCCATAACAGACTCACGTGACATGCCACATATGGTGCCATGGACTCTTTTTATTTAATCCACCCTTGAAAAAAAATGCAGTGCCACTGCCATCTCACAGACTTATGCAAGTTATAATAATCACCATTTTAATTTTTCCCACAACTTTGAGGCTTAATAGCTTTAAAATCTTACAAGTTGTAAAAACAATTAAAGCAATAATTTTAAAAATAAGCAGAATGGGACCTTCAAAAGAACGTGAACCTTTAACACTTCATAGTTAAATAAGGGCCTTGTAATACAGTCACTTGAAGGCCAGCCCTGAGAAAACGCAGAAGCATCCTGTGAATTTGTTGATGCTAGTTCAGACAGACTGTTTATTTTCATGATTTCATGGAAGAATTTTAATTTAATGAGTGTTTTATACACTAATGTAAAGTATAGTTTCAACCCTGTAATTATAGTGTCAAAATATTTCTGCTTAAACAGCAGCAGCTGACTACAGAAATGTGATTTACATCTGAATTGTATCAGGGGGACACCGCCAAAAAATAATCAGTATGTGCCTCTTAATTGAATAAAAAATTAACAAAGAATATCGATGTATCTCTCAGCCTAGGTCTTTCTACTTTTCATTTAAATGCTCTGCTTATTTGCTTATTGCCTTTTTAGGGCTAAAGTTTCCAGAAAAATACAGGCACAGAATGGCTGTGTGTCATTTTGCCCACCTGTTTCTGCCTATTGCACACATAGCGATGGGAAATTGCATAAGCAAATTGTCGGTTCCTGTCATTGGGAGCCTACATTTTCTGAAAATCTCACCATTAATCTTTCAGCTCAGTTTTAAAATAACCAACTGCCATCATGAAACAGGTTTCTCATGCTGCTTAAGGCTGTCAACAATTTTTGACCAATTCGGGCCACATTTTGCACTTGTTATTGTTGTTGTTGGAAAATTCATCTTTTGAGGTAATGCCTAGGGCAGCTTCAGACGGGAGAAATAGTAGTTATGTGCTCTCAATCTGTTTACACCGGCCGCACCACTGGAGATGGGAATGCAGCCCTGCTGCAGCTGCCCTAGTCTTTGCCTAGCCCTTGTCCAACTGTAAGGCAAGATTTTCTCTTTTTGTCTCACAGTACCTTCTAGAGGCCCCACATGAAACAGCATGCCATCATATTGGGTGTTTTAAGAACTTCCTAGGGCAGAACAGTAGCTTCGCCAAAGAAACTACAATCTACAAGCCAAGGCACGCAGAGGAAGGACCTTTTTTCTTATGTTGGAAACAGAAGACTGATATTGAGGCTACAGCCACATCTACTGTGAGTGGGAGGATGTGGGATCCTCCTGAATACATACCTCTACCATGTGCTGGCTGCCTGTTAGGAAAGGTCTACAACTCCTTTAAAATCTCCTGCAATCAGAGTTCCCATCACAACAGAGAGAGAGGCAGTAAGCAAGGGCACCAAGGGTTATGTCTCCAGTTAAGTCAGCCAGGGAGCACAAACCCAGGAGGTCATCATAGCATACGCTTTCCCTCCAACCTACAAAACTTCCAGGATTATGTTAACTTTCAAATTAAACTGGAAAAACTGTGATAAACAACCAGCTCTTTGACCAAGATGTTTTGTTTCATTCATGCAGGAGAATCTGGGAGAAAGAACCCATGTTAGTGTCACATACCCAAGTATACTTGTGTTTGTTTTGTCTTTAATGGATGTGATAGCCTGCTCCTCCTCTTCCACACTGCCTGAGCTTTTGTGGTTTTAGGTTAAGCAAATCTGTCTTGTTTCTTCAAAGAGGATTTAATACAGATAGCTAGTCTGAAGGAGATCCTCACTCTTCTACCGGCTTTTATTTTTGGGCCAGCTCCTCTGCACATAACAATGCTTAAAACCAGCACTTTCTCTTCCAGCCAAGACAGTCTCAGCAGACCATTCCAACAATCACACAGCCAACACAATGCAACCCCCTTGAGTTACTCAGATCAACATGGCACAGACTGATAGACAGACACTGTCTAGATCTGTTTTGTGTTCTTTGGTTGCTATTTTCTAGCCCACGAATGTAGGATTACAGTCTTGCACAACCAGTACATGACTGTAAATGCATCTGCAAGTTAGAAGAAAGTTTCTATGTGGCTAAACTGCATAACCATTGCATACATACATTGTACGTTGCATGTATACGTATACATACACACATATGTATAAATTTTATGCTTCTCTTATTTGATGAAGCACAAATTTGGGGTCCTCTAGAATTCAATGCCTAATCCTGATTCTCGGGTGTGTGTTAGCTTTAGTTCACTGTATTCCTGCAGCACCAGATGCTCTCCAATGCCAGCAACGTGAGACGAAACCTTTTTTCACAGGGCAAGATTCTAAAGTTTTGTTATGGCCTTTCATGACACTAGGATCAACTTGTATGGATGAATCTGGTATTTGTATAGATTTCAATGTCTCTGTGGGAACTGCATAGGCTTTTTTAAATTTTATACTAAGATTCCACTAAATTGTCCTTTGGATTAATTTCAAAGAAGGAAAAGAGGGAGAAAAAGGCAGTAAAGATTGCTCTTCTTATGCTTTAGTTGTTTTTTTAACTCAATTATATTTTGACAATTCTGTATGAAACTTTGGAATATGTCTTTGTTTAAGCAGTATACCTTCCATAGGAATAGTCAGTTAAATGTATATGGCTAGTTTCAGGAATAACAAGCTTTGACAAGGGCATTTAGCGGTTGTAATTCAAATCTAATTCAGAACATCTTAGCGCTGGACCTGTCAAGCAATTGAAATGCACTGTAGCTGTGAAACCAAGGGATATGGTCCCAGTCGTGCTCTGTGTGGCATCAAGCTGATGTGTCAACAAGAGAAGTTACAATTACAGCTTCTTTCAAGCATACTAAACTAATTTACAGTACCCTGAAAATGTGGGAAAAGGTTTTGCTAGCATAAAGGTATACAGGACTTTTAGACTGTAAAGGCAAGGCAAGTGACATGGCCATTTCATTCTGAAGTTTAAATATAATGCAGTTTCTGTACCGCCTTTGGTGAGGGGGGTTTAGATTTGTAACTATATATTTTGTAGATGATAATAGATTTGCCTTGCAACTGTCAAATACTCTTGTCAAATCCTATTAGAATCACACTGTATGTTTATTTGAAACCTCGATCTAAAATGCACACATTTGCTAAGTGAGGATGGGGTCCTAGTTCCACTGGCACTGACTAGTCCATTTTATTTGTCTCCCTTGTTTACCTGACTAATACCATTTACACTGGCTGCAAAGTGCTTAGGCTTCTTCTGCTTACAGGGATTAGAAAACTCAGTGCAAAGGGAGAGGTCTTTCCAGAAGCAGATCTGATCCAAGGATGTCTTAGAAAAAACAAGACAGAATTACAGTAACCAACATGTAATTTTAACATCAAGATATAAAAAGTCTTGATTTTAAAGTGCACCAGTGATTTAAAGCAGCTGCATACATTTAGAGGGCATTGCTTTAATGTGCACACAAAGGCTAATGGAAGCTTTTACAAAAGAAAAAAAAATCGGGTTTTATGATTTATCTACTTTTTATGCACAACATTATAAGCCCTCCCCACAGGGACTCATAAATGTGATTTTTACTTCCCAAATTACAAAGCTAGTCAATTATTTGGGAATGAGTCATTCATTCAAAAGTGTCTGTAATGGGATGTGTTAACCATCAGGAAATTTTACACCAATTGGAATTATAAACACCAGGGTAAAAAAAGACTCTTGGCCAACCAGCTATGTCTATTCGTGAAAACTTGAGTATGGAGTGCAGTGTAATGCCTGCTTGAGAAGTCCTGAGATGCTGATTCAGAGAGGAGGAAGGGGAGGTGAATTTTTTTTTCCTTTTGATTGTATAAAATGTGTTTATTTTATTTTGAAATGATGTAGTTAGCAAGTCTGCAGCAACTTACAGTCAAGGCTCCTAGCGCACCTTATAAACCTTCGCTGATTAAGCCTTGCAGCCATGTAGAGGGTAAGGAATTATGAGCCCCATTTTATGGAATGAAAGTCTGAGGGCCAGAGGTGGCTGCTGGTGGGCAGACACTCAGGCGTTTCCTTTGGAGGCTGAAACCACTCCTTCCGCTACCGCAACTCTATAAAGGCCAACGAGAACCAAAGGACCTGGGTTTGATTTGCAACTACTTCCGTCTATATCTGCCTGTTGGCCCCTGAGGACTTGCACTAACCCACCCAGAAGTCACCCCTGGGGTTAACAGAGAGCCCCAAACATGAATGTGACTGATGGCTTGTGCCCAAACTGGTTGCCAAATGACGTATTACTGAAACAGCAAAAAGGGGTTTTTTGGCCACTGTAAGCTCTAGCTGCATCCTAACACCAAATTAGAAAACTTCTGGGATCTTCATTAGACACTGGTCCTCCAAACAGGACATCAGCCTGCTGTAGAGGAAAGAGGATAAGTACATATGAAGAGATAGGTATTTCTCTGATTCCCTCTGCTCCTGCTTGGTGAAGGAACAATCTATTAAGTCTCTCTTCGTCACTGCACTTCTTTTCTGGGGAAGACATTCCATCTTTGCTCTCAGAAAAAGAAGTTCATACATGCCCTTGCAAGTAGGTGAATGAAAAATGAAGGGTGGAAAAATAAGGATTGTGTATTATGTTGCTACTATGTTTAAAAGTTTCATTAGGATCTAAAACATTATTTATATTTTTTCTAAAGGCATTTGAATGTTATAAATAACTTCAGTGATGGAAATATTTGCCAAGATTCTGCACAAAAAACGTAGCAAAACACTGTCGCCCTGCTTATGTGACACCCTGGCTTTTCGACAACAGCTTCTGAGATACATTTTAGTACATAGCAGGCTTTTAATATGTAGTCTTCAGTCAGCTGGTGATACAACAGCTGAAATTTAAATATCTCAGGCCCTTGTATGCAAAGGGATCACTGATTCCACATACAAAATACCTAAATGAAAATGTAAGGACAGAAGTTCAGTCATGGAATGCTTGGAAAGAAGAGAAGCCACCATATAGAAACATCCTGATGAGGTCATACACAGCAGATACTTTGGGGATAAACCACACAAAGAGTAATTCAGGCTTGAGAAATGGCCCACAAAGCTCTGCCTAAATTTTGTCAAGGATGAGGAGAGCTTCAGAAGCAACTGCCACAGATCTCATCTGCAGGCAGTTGCAGAGCAGTGAGAGGTGTCATAGGACCTACAGTAGAAAGATATATAGGCTGAATTGCCTGACATTTTATGAACTACAAAAAAGGTGGATCTCTACCCTTACCCTCACTTAGACCACTTTCATAAGGTTAATTTTCTGATGCTTTGCACAATGCCTTGTTTTCTTTTTTGTAATTAAATTGAGACCGTTGGAGTGCAGAACCGTGTACTTTGCATCAGCTATTTCCTCTCAGCTGCATTTCTGATGGCTGGGTTGCAAATACTGTGAACACATGGCTGCCATGTTGAGCTCTGGTTTCTTTTCTCTGGAAGTAGAAGAAAACCAAAACAACATCTCATGAATCCTCTGAAAACTGTGGGTTCAGAATCTGTGTTGAGGTTGCAATTAGGTGATGGAAGTCCATTGAAATGACAGAGGAACACAGGTTATTTTAAGATAGTAATCAGACCAAAGTATGCTTCCAAATAATCGAGTTTATTCCATATCCTGTTTGCAAGTAATGCCATTATCTAAGCAAAGGCTGGGTCCTACAAAGAATGATGTTACCATTCAGTGCATGAGCAGATACATTGCCTTCAAAAAACTTAAACCTGAAAATTACATATACATATCTGGGTGTTCACAGAACTAATTTCTAACATTTGTGGGTTGCTGAATTAGGCCCTGAATAGTTCGACAGTGCATGATGAAAGCTTTCCTTCTGTAAATTACTTTCTGTGAAATGCTTTAACTGAGCTCCAGACAAGTGGGAAGATTAAAAAAAGGTGGAAAATTTCAGAGAAAAATAGATTTCCTGAAGTCATAGTTAATACTTCAAGAACTTATCTGCTGCATAAGGCTAAAGGATTGGTTGTTAAAAATTTAAGTATTTTCCTGGCATGTATTTTTCCAAAGACGTCTAAAAAGAGTTAAGTAGCTTGGGCTCAGGTATTATTTACAGTGCAAACGAAGAATTCTCTTTCTTTTTTTGACCAAACTCACATGCCAGGAATCTGACACAGGTTCTGAACCACAACGACTGAAAATTAAGGAAAGTAAAGGCTATTCTCTTTGTCATCACACTTCCACTTATAGTGATATGCTCTTTTGTTATTAAACAGGCCCAAACAAAACAAAAGGGACACTGTTTCCTTCATGAGTAATGCACTACCCACCAGCAGAAAAAAGTTCCCGTAAAACGTATGGGTTAGGACAGCCTAAGATTTATTACGATGGCTACAAAAATTATTCCTTCTTAACAGCACTTAAATTGTCTAATTATTCACAGCTGTTTTCAATTTGTTTCAGGTTCTTAATTAGGGGGTAGAGTCCTCTGCCCAAGTCCTAAACTACCACTGCAAAAAGCTCAGAATTGCTTTATGCCAAACCAGCCCAGCCCTGGGGCTGATTAGTGGAATCCACTGCAAGATAATTTGTTATTCATACTTATCCATCCACCTCCCACTGGGCTGAGATAAAGATGACAGAAAGACACAATTTCCTTCTTGTTTGTGTAATTATTTTGATCCATCAAGACAATCATAGTCTCAATGGGAAAAGAAAAAAAAGAAGAAAAAAGCTATGTTTGCTGTTCTTTTAGAGGAGCAATTCAGGGTAAACAGGTATGTTTGGGAGCCAGCACCTGATAATCTTAATTAATCTCTGGATTTGGGGCTAGGAGATCCTTGTTAAAATTTAACAGCAGGAGGCTGTGTGCTGGAGGAGTTCTTTGGAAGTGAATAGATGTGCAGTCTGCAGGTAAGAGGGACTTCTGGAAGTTTTAAACTTCCAGCAAAGACAACTTTCTTGAAGGATGTTACAGCAGAGCACAGCTGGTCTCTCCTGATTTTGGATAGGCAGCTAGCAGTTTATTGCTGAGAACATGCCAGTTTTCTTTATATGTATGGGACAATAAAAGGGAAGGATTATTTCTATGTCTAAATAACACATTATTATTTAGAAAGATGAAAACTCAATTACTCTTTTCAGGTTGCCTCAGATTTGTCCTAGATATTTTCTTTCCTCTTAATAGTGTCCATGCTTCAAACATCACAGTTTTAAGAAGTCAAAAGCCAGTGAGAATCCTTGTTCCCCCTCTACCTGTGAAACAGTTGTGCACTTTGCACCAGCAGCATATGTATAGCTGCAATTCCTGCCCTTGCATGCAGGAATTTGCACTTGGCTTGGATGGCTGACTGGGCACGTGCAGTAAAGGGAGCTTGAGACAGTTCCAAAGGAAGTCTTACTGGTTTAAATGGAAGTGAGATCAGGACCTGAATAAATCTTTCAGGTCACCAGCTGCACTTAGCTGGCCTCATTATAATTCAGGTCCTTAATATCTGTGGGTGAGTGTATGAAAGGGGGTTATGGGCTGAACTGGTCAACAGATTTGAGGTTTGTTTGTGCTCCCTGTGGACTCCCCTACCAAAAAGTACTAAAGGGTTTAATAGTAAAAAAGAACTTATGTTTTTTTTTCAGTATCCTATAGGATTTAATAGGGAATTATATCCTGACTATGGACTTTTTTTTATGGTTCAGATAACTGTAGGCAAGATTGATTTGTGCATTAATGCATTTTTCTAGTGTGTCTCAATTATAGAAACATCTGCACTAAGTGAACTTGAAACCCCTTTGATTCCCTGTGCAAATTCTCACTGTTCAAAAGTCCTCATGTTTTCCTATTTCTTGCTTTTAGCTTAATAGTTTCAGAGTGGGTTGCAATAGTATGTAACTGTGTAGCTTACAAAGGAAAGAGGCTTTTCTTTTTATATACAATTGCTTAAACACTTCAAATCCTGCATTTGAAAAACATACCTAGCTCAGCACTGAGGTTATTAGCTGCATCTGTTATCTCTGGTAGAAACAAAGATTTTCAGCCACAGCAATTGCCAAAATTAGCAAAATTGACAAAAGCCAAAGGCAACTCACCCCATGAAGCAATTTAGTGGGCTGGGAAGGTCATATGAATCCATTCTTGCAGTCATGGTTGTTAATGGAAGAGTGGAGTTTTGTCTGTTTTGCAGCCTGATACACAGTGTGATTCTCTATTACTATGCTGACTTTCACATCGGTGCAAAATTAGAGAAAGCTGCTGCCTCTCAGCCTTTAGGTGGACTTTTTCACAAGGTGTGGGACAGAGGAGAATTTTTCTCAGGTAATTGGAAAATGAAATACTACTACCTTAAAACACATCGTTAAGTTTGTGAAGTCCTTTTCCAGGTTCATATAACAAGTTTATAGCTAGCTGCTCTTGTTCTGGGTGGGTTGGAGAGCACAGGCAAGCTTCAGCAAGTCTGTTCGGTGGTGAATGGCTTTGGTTCACTGTTCGTTCTGTGGTACTTCCAAATTACAGCTGACACCAGCTCCAGGCTACCAGCAGCACTCTTCCTTTGGTGTGATGGCATAACACTGCTTTTGTCTGCCTATGAATGGAGCTCAGGACCAGTGTCTGCTTTCTAACCACTCCTCCACAACCAAAATGCCTCCCCTGCTTTTTTTTCCCCTGTTTTAGCACAAATAATCCCAGAAACAAAGGCACAAATCTGGGTCCTCTGGCTCTCCTCTTTGGAAGAAACAAGGAAGACTTCCATTATAGCAGAGAATCTGCGAACAGACTAAGCAGGTTGACCAGTATCACCAAGAAGCCTGTGGTAGACTTCAGAATTGAACTGGAGGTTCATATCTCATGTATAACTTTTCTATTTTTGTTGGGGTTTTTAACTCTCTGTAATTGCTCTGCTTCAACATTTTCACCTAGATTATACATGTTTACACAGCCTTCTTACTGAGGCACAAACCTCTGCCTGATCAATGTATGTTAGTTATCATAGTTAGGTGGATATACTGCTGATATATACACTTCTGTTTATATAAGCATCAATTCCCACTGAAATCCATTGAAAGTCTACTATTAATATCACTGACCTGGAGTTAAAATATTTACACAGATATTTGGAAACTTAGGTTGCACTATGACCATTGCTGTTGTTGGTCTTCTGACCAAGCTTGGCGACAAGTGGATTTTGAGAGGAGAAATGGCACAGGCAGTTTTGAGAAGGTTGATATCTGAGCCTTGAGAAGGTTCAGTCCAGTTTTAGACTTTTGTTATAGCAGCCTAAATTCTGTCCAGTAAACTCAACCTATTCTGGAGAGACTTCAGAAAAATTTGGACCAATATAATTTTATGCTTGTATGAGTCACCCCAGTGTTTTGTTAAGTCTTAACTTAGTTTATGATTTAGTCATTCACTGGGACACAAATAAGGAAGAAATATCCTTAAAGAAAAAACAGCTGGTGACTCAAAATCCTCCTAATATTTCTCTCCCAATAAAATTGGTATCACTGATATGAAGGCAAAATCTTCACATTATATATAATATGATATGCTATAATACATAATAGAATACATAAGCACACATAAACCCCTTATGCTTTAAAAGCTGGGATTTAAAAAATATAGAGGGAAACAAAATTACATTCACTGCTGCACACCCTATTACCCAAAAGATATAGGTAAGCTGGAAGCACTTCAAAGTTGAAATGAGTGAGAGTCCAGGGGAATCAAATTATGAGGAAGGATTAATATATCTAAAACCTGTATCTAGGAATTAATGAGGAAGTGACTGGCACTGTTTTTGCGCTGGCCTATGAAGGTGAATTGAAGCAAGGGCTGGTTTACACTGGGCTGTAAACTACCATGGTTTTGCTTCAGAGGCAGCTAAGCCACTTCTGCAGCAGGGCTGGAAACTGAAACAAGGAGCTCAAGGGGCAGCCAGGGTCCAAAATGTTCTTGCACTGCCCAGGAAGGCTGCTCTGTCCTCAGGTGATCTGTGATTCCCATGCAAAGCACTGGCATCTGGGTGAGAAAACTGCACCCAAACACCTAATTAGCAGGAG
The DNA here is from genome assembly GCA_013399015.1 of Galbula dea. Lineage (NCBI taxonomy): Eukaryota > Metazoa > Chordata > Aves > Piciformes > Galbulidae > Galbula > Galbula dea. The sequence goes on from VWZX01009335.1 coordinate 3,297,908, forward strand.
CTTTTCTTTTCAAGGGCACTGGTGACTGCAAAGCTGGACCCTGAAGAGCTACCATGATTTGAATGGCTGACAAAGTTCAGGTGCCACTTTTTAGATGCTGTTGTCCTAATACATGGCAGTGATGTTACCCCAGGGGCTGTGCTCCAGCTGGGAAGTACAGGAATTCAGTAGGAAAAGACAAGTGTCCTGCAAGTGGCTAACTGAGACATGAGAGGAAAGTAGTCATCCGCTCATGGACACACAGGCAGTTTCCAACAGAGGCAGAGATCCAGCCCAGATCCTAAGGTCCATGTAACCAAACAAAAAAGTTCACTTCCCTTGTAGCACAGCCAGGTTAGAGGGAATACCCAGAACATATACACATGAAGTCAGAAAAACAAGAAGTATATAATGAAAAATTCATAATGGTAAGACCTTGTGTGCAGACAGTTTGTTCTTTTCCCCACTTTCAAATTATTATTTTTTTTTAAACCAGACATTTTTCACAAGAACACATTTTATAAACTTTCTCCATGCCCCCTTGGGAAGCTTCCTGTGGGATCTAAAGGACCCAGTTTTCCAAAATCCAAATTTTCCTGTTATATGAGTTTTTTATACTGAGATGCAACAAAATCATGTTAGATGAAATAACACCATTTGTTACATTTATCTTTGTCCAGTCAGACAGATTGGTTGATTTAACACACCTTTTTCACTCCAAACAAGAACAATTTCCTTTCAGGTATTGTCTAACAAATTGGAGTATATTTTCATAGTGAAATCTGAACCTTTATATTAAACAGTCACAAAATGAGATTACTACTGCAAGAATATTAAAAAAAAGTCTTAAAGGTCAAGATATTGATGTTATATTGACATTTTAGGTGTGAGAAGATCCATTTCATGACTGGAGCTCTATTAATAAGGAGCTCTTACTTCTATATCCAGGTGTATAAGACACAGCACATCAGTTATTGGTATCACTTCACTCTGATGTGGCTTTTATGGAGACTGCCTGATAAACTTTTCAAAAAGTAATAGACTCTGTGTATAAATTCTTACTGACTCAGATCACCAATTACTTCTATTTCCCCCATATTTGGAACTTCCTTTTCTTATTTTGTTTAGAAAAAAAAGTGTACTTATCCCACTTAAAACCATTTCCTTTTTCCTCTTTGTAAAGTGAAAAAGCAGAGATATGAAATAGTAAACATAAAAGAGCTATACATCTACTGCAAGAGCTTATTTTTGGAAATCTTGAATCCTAATTAAGGGAAAGAGGAGAAACTGACCTTTGGAAAGTGATAATGTTGTAATATTTTACATATATGAGCATTTGGAGGACTGCAGCCACTTTTGTGTTTGAATTTATAAGTGAAAGGTAAAATATTATTAATGTAAGTGAAACATGCTTTAAGCAAAGAATAAAGCAATGAATCATGTTAAATGAATTTTTAAAGAACGTGCAAAGGATGTGTTCCTATTCCTGAATGGTTAGTTCCTTGCAAACAGTCTGTTGGGTTGAAACTGTATCTGTGCTTTGCTGTTTAATGAAAGAGCACCATAAACTGGGGAGACTACAACAATAATGAAAAAACAGAAATCCATGAGACAGGTTCTGTAGAGCACTTCCTTGGGGAGAGGAAAGGCAGGAGGGATGGATTGCTAATGACTAGAAGTAGAACATTTGATGGCATTACCAGACAATGTAAACACAAGCTAATGGCCTCATCCTGCAGCACCTCTTCTGAGGTGCTGAGTGAGCAGCCTTGAAACTGACCACAGTCAGCAGAAGCCTAGGCTGTTTTAGGATGAGTCCTGAAGTTACTGAGAATGTGGAGTGGAATTTCTGTCCATGCCAGCACTGCTGGTGGGAACACAGGATCTGGTTCACAGAACATATCATCCCCTTCATGTTTCTGCCTAGGGCAGCCTGAAGTTCATGTGCTTCTGTTCTAATTTTTGCTTTTCTTTACAGTTACTTAGGGAGACTTAGGTCCCTAAATATAGATGACTCTCAGCCACCACTGCAAAAAGGCATGAGTCTCTTGTAGGGTTCCTCTGTCTTCTCTCCTGGCCTTGTGTTAATGTCCTAGGAACGCTCAGAAGTCCAGGTCAGCACACAACACCTGTGGCTAAACACTGGCACTGCTCACTTAGTTCCAACAGGAATATCTGTATGGAAGAGGTAGATTTTAATCTGTTTCAATAATTTCTCTCTGATTTTCCTACTACATTTGTGCAGGTGAAATATTCCTGGCTTAGACTTCTGGAGGTTGGCATTCTCCCCAGATAAGAATCAGTTTGGATGTAGCAACTTTTTACACAAGTATAATGAATCAACACAAGCAGAACAAATCTTAGACACTGCAAGTCTACAAAGAGAAGAGTATTCATGGTTACTGTTGTTGTCTAGAAAACCTAAACTGCCAATATACATCAGAAAAGAAAAGTAGTAGTTCTGGCACTGGAATATTATATAAAATTCTTCTTTGTGAGTCTTGGGACAAATTTAGCTGTTGTTTATATCCATGTGATCCTTTTGAGTGGCTGGTGCTTTTCCCATGGACACAAGAGCCCATTGCCTCTTGCCATTTTCCCTTCAGCTGCACAAATCCTTCTTCAGGTATGGCAGCTTTCAAACAACAAAAAAGTACTCTTTAACCTGACTGACCTTTAAGCACATGGCCTGTGAGAACATCATCTTCTTTATATCTACCATACTCTCTATATCCAAGCACACATTTGACATTTATGTTTTCCTGAGGCAGTAAATTTTCCTTCTGCTGACACTGAAGTAAATGCTTTAATCAGAATAAGTCTGACTCTTTAAATCTGCTAACTACATCTATAGCAAATGAAGTACTAAAACTGGCTGTGCTTAAGAAGGTTGAATGTTTCTGGTATTTATTAAGAGTATAACTCTTTATTCTACAGTATTTCAAGAGATTAAATCTCTGCACAAGTGTATACTCCGGTTCACTTTAGTGGGACTAGTATGTGGCTTAGGTGTTACTAGTTTGAGTCCTAAAATTAATGTGAAAACTACTGCAAGCAGCAAACTTCTGTGCTCCTGGGGGAAAACCAAGACTGGACAAGGATGAATGGAGTCATCTTTAATTCACTTTATCTACAAAATGGATGTCCCTGGGAGGAGGTGATGTTTGAACCCTTGCAGAAAGGGCTCTGGGTTTGTGGCCAGCCTGGGGTTGGAGGTGGCGTGTCACTATGCCAAGCATGGGGCTCGAAGCACAAGCTGTGCCCTAACATCTCTCTCTCTGCCATCAGCCTTCCACTAGCCTTGGCTCTAACCATGCACTGGAGTTAGCCCCAGCTCTGACTTACTGCTAAAATACTCTGCAGGTACAGCCTGCAACTGAAATATATAGAAAACTTTCCACCAATTTTTAACACGAAAAACATCTGGCCTCTGTAACAACAGTAACTGTCATAATTAAACACTTTCTTTAAAATTGTTTGAGAAAGGAAGCTTTGTTTGGAGGAAATGCCAGTCCAAACCCTTTATATAAAAGGACCCTTCAACTTTAAAAACCTGCTGTAACTGTCTAGGATAACTTCGAAATACAAACTTCTGAAGATCCCTTTTCTTCCATGCAGGTGATCAAAGCAAGCTCCCCCTTTTTCTGTTTTTCATGTTTTTCGCAATCTTTTGTCAATTATATTGAAACCCAGGCAAGGCATTTACTTCACACTTCCTTATGAAAGGATGTATTTTTCAATTTGGTAAATCCAGAGTTTTCACAGTATCTTTCCTCTAAGTACGACTGCTGCTGCTCAGAAAGGAATGAGTTTGACCAAACCTCTTTCATAGATGAAAAATATAATGGGAAATAAAAAGAAGAGCTTCTTCCACCCTAACAGACTCCCATTATTTAGCCTTTTGTTTCTTTCCCAAAATACTCAAAGAATGGAAAGGGCTGTACTCAAACTCATGCAGCTTGGTGTTGGGCTGTTTCCCAAGACACTATTGAATATCCAGTTTGTAGTGGAAGCATCTTCCCATCAGATCTCCCACTCCCTTGGTTGAAATGATGAACCTTGGTGGCAGTGGCTATGGGAAGCCATGATGGGCAGCAAGGAGCCAACGTGGAGAGGAGCCAATGTCATTTAGCAGAGCTATTTGTGGGGATCCCACCAGTCTCGCCTCACACAAATGGTGGGAGAGGCTCTTCTGGCTTTCCCAACTGGTGTGCCTGTGAGAGGCAATACCAATCAAAAGTTTAGGGCATTCAGTGGAAAGCTGTCTTTTGCCATATGGAGAATTTTTTCCAAGCCTCTGCTTATATGGTACAAAGGTGGAAGAATAGCATCAGGACACCTTTCTCTTTGTCAGACTTTATATGGGAAAAGTGAAGTGTCTCTGAGCACGTGGCAGGATGTCCCGTGCTTGGTTCTGGTTAAATTTGAAAGGTTTGGACTGACAAAAAACCCCGACATCACTGGAGGAGCACTGTGCACAGTAACTTCAAGGGTCCACTTCCCTGTGCAAACCTGAGCAGATCTGAAATTTTCTGCTAGAGTCAATGTCATGGCTAATGTTTCAAATGACATCCTTCAAGTGAAAGTGCTGGCCCTGGCTATTTCAGCTCTTGTGAAATCTGGCCAAGGTGTGTTTCTGGGGTAAAATTATGATTGTCTCAGGATTCATGAGAACCCTAAGCAATGCCTTACTCCACTCACAACAACAATAACAAAATAAAAATAACCCCAGGATCTAATTAGGTAAAGAACAGACCTTAAGTTGATAAAAGCAACAGCAGTTGCAGACTCCTTAGAAGTCTGAGGAAAGGTTGATTTAACACTTGCAAACCCCTACAAATTTATTGAGGTTTTCCCTTCACTGTTACAATGAAAAGCAAGTTAGAGATTAAGCTGCTGATCCACCAAAGAGTTCAAACTCTGTTGAAGGGTGGAAGCCAACAGAGCTGCCAGATTCATGAGGTCATGTTCAGAGTGAGATAACTGTGTCCAGATCTCATTCTGAACATGAGTTTGCTTTCTGGTATGCATGTAAAACCTTCCAGTTTCTCCATTGACTTTAATTTTCAGCTGTTCTAAGCTTACTAGACTGGTTATTTGGACAAAGATGTAAAATAAATAAGTAAATGAGCTTGTTTGCCAAAGAGATAATTTTCTGACTTTCTTTGCTCAGACAAAAACCAATAAAAATAGAACAATACTGAGCTGCCAGTGCAGCAATGTCATTAATAAAGATGTAACCCAATTAATGTTCTGGATTTAACATCTGCAGGTGCAGAAGGGTCCACAAATTGCCATTAATTGCATCACTACCTTGTTTCTTTCTCTTAAAGTTTCACCCACACCCTTGAACATAAGTAAATTCTGGGTAATTTTGGACCTGAACTGATTAAATTGGCATCTATTCTACAGACTAACACTTAGCCACACAAAAATGCAACGAGGGGTGAATTTGAATGAATAAATACCATGAATTTTTGAGGATGTCAGCAATAAAGAAAATAGGAATTACACATAACAAAGAAGTGATAATTAATAAATTCACAGTCCAAGATGTGACCTATGCTGGGTTACTGGGGGAGATGGCTGCATCCAGCTTCCTGCAGGTGACTAAGACCGGTGGATGGGGCAGGTAACCTGTGCTGGATCATGGCACCAATGTCCCAGCTCAGTTCTGTCCCTGTACACAGCTAGACAGGCTAATGCTGTTCTAGAAAGGAGGATTTTGTATGTGATTTGTGTTGCAGCTCCTGGACAGGCCACTATTCAACACCATCCTTGAGGTCTAAGCTGAGGGTTCCTCAGCAAAGGGGAAGAGAAAAGGGTAAAATGTGGTAACAGAGGCATAGGAACTGGTGAAGAGCACCTGAGTAGTACCTGGGATGATGGCTAGTTTAAACTTTTAATTAACTTGTTTGATTTTAATTAGGTTAATTGAATTTAATTAGCTTAATTGAATTTCTGAGGCCAGAGGCAGACTGTTCTCAATAAATAATCTGTGACAGGTTGCAATGGCACATGTTTGGCAGTTGATTTTGCAAGTGGTCCCTGCAAAAGCAGAGTATGCAGTGAGTCTCTTCTGCTAGATTAAAGGTAAGGTGAGAATCATGCAATTATAACCAGACAGGCTGTGTTGTGAATCAAAGATTCACTGAGTGACCCTGAGGACATCTCTTGGTTTATTTAATCCTGAAAAATACTGAGATACTGTAACACACTGATGTAGTTTTTATGTATCAGTACAGCTGAGATACAGGCATCAAGCATGTACTGAAAGCATGCAAATATGTCATTTAAACACCTCAGAAGATCTTAACCTGAATTCTGAACTCTTAATTCAACTACAGACCTTCCACTGACTGCAACAGGGGTTTTGTTAGAGGAAGGACTGAGGGGTTTAATTTCAAAATAGTAGTTTTAAAACCACGCATAACTGGATGAAACTGCTTCTTTGGAAAACTCAGAGCTGCTTTTTGTACAGCAGTAGCAGAAATAATAATGTTATTTTTTCTTGCAGATCAGTGACAGGTACAGAATTATTAAAAACTCAGTTTTTGAATAAGTTATCTATGACTTTAATATCTCAGTGCAGATTGTGGGCATGCTGAATTTGTCTATCTGTAATAATTATCAAGATTAAAAAAATACTGTAAGGTAACTATTTGGGCTAAAAATGATAACTTTCCAGTGATCATCTGCACCCTGTCATTTTGGCTTCTTAAGCTTGAAGTTTGCAGTGCCTCAGGCAAAAACGTTACTGTTACTGTACCTCAGATAAGATGCAGCCTGGCTTTTGCTTTTTTTATATATAATATTTATTGTATATTGGGCATTGCTAAAGGGGATCTTATTTTAACTGAAGCCAGATTTTCTGTAGTTAATAAAGTTAGGGATGGTGTATTATTTTCCAGCTTGGATGGGTTGTTAATACTTATAAGTTGTGAACATGGAAAGAATTCCCATAAATCTGCACAGTGCACTGCAGTTTACAGCAGAATAGATAAAGATGTATGAAAAGCTGCCGAGTGCCTGCATGTTGCATTCGGCCCCTGTTCAAGGATCCTATTTTGCTCTGGGGCTCTGGAGTGCCCTGGAGGAGGGGATGCCTGCATGGGGCTGCCAGTGGCTCCAAGGGATGTCTGAACCTGGAGTTAGCCTTCTTCCTCCCCAGATGCTGCTCTCCAGCTCTGCGTGTTTTCCACACGTGTCATGGTAGTCCTCTGCCTCCCTAAAGGGTGTGGTTCAGCCAAAAGCGGGAGGATTTGACAGGACAATGCCGAAATGATAAAAAGATAGATGACTGATTTTCCCCCTCCTCTATTTTAACAGGCAGAGTTGGGAGTATTCCTTCTGTGTTGCTTAAAGGGACAAGCATTATTCTCAAGTTGAAAGGCCTCACTCCAGTTAACTGGAGATATCATATTCAGACCTCAGCGTCCTGTGTCAGATTTTGGATCTAAAGAAAGTTACATACACCTGTATGTGTAAAGCTGGCCTTTTTCCCCAGCTGTGCCATGTGTAATCAGGGGTCATTTTCCTTCAGGATCCTCTTTTCAGTCACGCACATGCCTCCATCGCACGCACAAGCATGGCATTCATGCAAACCAGGTGCATGCAGAAAAGAATTTTGCTCTGAATATGTATTTAGGCAACAGTAACTAAGGTCTCCAAATTCTTCTCTGAACTGTGCACAGGGCTTTCTGCAAAACCTGGAACAGACTCTCACTCTTACCTTTAATTTCTAACAAAACACTTAAGCATGTTATTGAGATCAAAGGAAGGACTCGCTGACTTCAGAGGAATCAATGCTTGTGCTTTCCTTGAGCAAATCTGGAGCATTCAGTTCTTTATTGGATCCAGTCATTGATGTTTTTGTTTCAGGGCTTTCTTTCCCTTACTATCTGTAAGGATGCAGGTAGTCATACTTAACTTGCAAGGATTTGGGGAAGCTATGCTTTGTGTAAAATGAAGACTTGGGACAGTGGATTATAAATGTCAGTGTATTATTTTGGGGAAGAATTAGTAGGAAAACAAATGTGAAATTATCAGTCTACTTGCACAATGGCAATTACCGTTCTTTTACCTCTTCAGTGCATATATTCTCAGTGCAAGGTCATAGTGGTATCCCAAGCTTTATGGATGTACAGCTAAGAGAAGCTCAGTGACTTCCACAGGTCAGAAAAAAATCAACAGCCATGCAAAGACCCACGTATACCACTCATGTTGTAATTCCTGAATTACCGTAACTCATTGCTACTGAATTATAAAAAGCCTGGATCCCAATTCTGCTTCCACCTACACTCGTATATCTCCATCCCATCCATTTACATGTTGCTGCTCTAGGTTTCTTGTAGGAAAGCTTACAATTCAGCTTCAAGTTCTCTGCTGCAGTATCTCATGTTTCACAAGGAGATGATAGAATAGATCACTAAAGCTGAGGTTAGGTAACTAAAGTAAGGCTTACAGCAGATATAAGTACCAAAGCAAACAGCCTGCTCCCAGAGATTTATGGTCATGTTCTACACAAATCTGGAAGTGGTCTCATATGTGTCTGCACATGCATTAAGCACTGATCATATCTGACAAAAAAAGCAAAAATGGAAACCTCCCTAAGGCAAGATCCCCAAATGTATAATTAAAGTGCAGAATGTGTGGACGATCGCATTGCTTACACCAGATGCCATGAGACATGCAGCTGCAGTTTTCTCCTCAGCAATGACAGCTTCCAATACATGGTGGTGGTATAGGCAGGGAGGTTGTACCTTGTTCTTTCTTAGTGTACTGTACAACAAACTGTAAAATCAGTTTTCAATTAAAAAATTACTTTCTAACATTTTTTATTATGAAAAATATAAATGGCTAGTGTTAAAGACAGGACACAGGTCTGCCTGGACCTTTGGACATGGTAAAGGTAGTGTTATGGTCTAATGACTTCATAATTGTCACATCCAGCACATGAACTATCTGATCTCTCTGACAATGTGTTTTCCTTTCTTCAAACTTATTTTAGCACAGTTCAGGAGTAGTTTGTAAAATAATGAATGTTTCCACTTTGTACCACATCAAAGATGTAAACACTGGTCTTTCATTTTCTCTTACAATAAGACAAAAATACAGTAGTTCTCTGGGAGATGCTATTGAAATATTTGCTCTCAACCAAAGTGGGGCATCCACACACCTATATGATTCTGATTGTTGGAGAGATCTCTGTGTGACAACTTTGTTGACATCAGTTCTGCTGAGCGTTCCCTTCCAGGGAAGTCTTAAAAACCCACAATTTCCTTCCAGGTCTCTGATTTACAAGTGTTGTTGAGTTAAACTGTGGTGGTTGCTCAGCCTGGAGAAGAGAAGGTTCCAGGGAGACCTTATTGTAGCCTTTCAATGCTTAACCTGCAAGAAAGCTGGAGAAGGATTTTTTACTGGTGCATGTAGTGGTAGGACAAGTGGTAATGTCTTTAAACTAAAAGAGGGTACATTTAGATCAGATGTAAGGAAGAAGTTCTTCACTGGGAATGGTAAAACACTGGAACAGGTTGTCCAGAGAGGCTGTGGATGCCCAATCTCTGGAAGTGTTGAAGCCCAGGTTGCATGGGTCTTTGAGCAACCTGATCTAGTGGAAGGTGTCTCTGCCCATGGCAGAGGGATTGGAAATTGGCAATAGCTAAGGTACTTTCCAAACCAAACTATTCTATGATTCTGTGTTTCTATGACAGAAGAAGTTTTTTGGATGGTGTCCTCATTAGCCAGAACAGCTACATCTGATGGGGATTTTGAGGTATTTCACAGACCAGCACAGTAACATAAATTGAAATAGGTGTTGATATTCTTGTTTGTATACCAGGCTGTGAATATCAAATGCTTCTGAACACTGAGGGTGCCTGGTATTTCCCCCTTCACATAGATACCAAATTTGGATAGATAGCCACTTAGGGACCAGAAGCTTCTCTATCCATCACAACTAGAATTAGCAGAACTTGTGAAACTCAGATTGCTTCTCTTCTTCTCAAAGTGTATCTCATCTACATGGGTGTAATGGAGGAGAACTGGCCTCCGCAAATCTGCAAGTGCATTGTAAAACTTCACTTCAAGGACAGCAACATTGTGAACTGAGCCTGTTTGGATTAAGGGGAGTCCTTATAAGAGGTTTTGAAAGCATCTGGGTGGTTATTTCATTGTTTTAGTGACAAACCAAACTACTCCGAAGGACTGTCCACATGTAGGGCTTTGGAAACTAGCTTTCAATACACATTTTTAGTGGGGTGAATTTGCCTTCATTACTGAATGTGTTTTTCTTCTGGAGAATGCTTGGTAATGTGCTCTCTGTGTGTGACTAATGAGTTTGACAAGGTGGGTGTTAAAAGATGGGTAGCAACAGTGCTGGAAGGGTATCTGTCAGTGTGCTTTGCAGCAGGCTTGGTAAGCTGCAGAGGCATGCCTTGAACTACTGAAAGTAAAAGGCATGATCTGAGCTTGCTAAAAAGGTTTTAATATCTCACCAGTACTAACAAAAGGAAACACTAAGAGTAACTCTATATGGATGAGTCACTCACTGCAAGCACTGAGATGGTAGGTTAGTGTTTTTGAGAGCAGCCAGATAACTACAGATCTTATGTCTTGGACATCTGCAATTGTCACTGTTTTCTTCTGGAGCTGTAGTGAATTTTTAAAGGTACTGAGCATCTACCTATACAAGAAAATCTTAGGAGTGACACATGACAGAATCTTAAAATTAAACCTCTGCAAGGGGTTGCTGCCAGCAGTGCTTACTGCTCAGTGCTAAAGGAGGTTGTGAAGAGTGGGTAGAAAGCTCATGCAAAGGCTTGTGAATTTTCTCTGTTTTATTGTGCGTAATGCACCCTTTCAAATGGAAAGGAAAAGGAAGACTATTATGCACCAGAAGCAACATCATCTATCCACCACAATGTACTTCATACCGTAACCTGGTCAGAAACTGAACTGGCTGGGTGGAGATGTTCCTTGACCGCAAACACAGGAGTTGTAAGCCTGTTTTTGGGAAGCTGTATGTGAGACAGATAGAATGGGAGATGGAAAGGCAGAGAAGGGAAAGCCAGCGAAAAGCAAGTCAGAGGGTTGTTGCTATGTCCCTGAAGGTGAAGTGACACTGAACTGACTACAAGGCAAGTTTGTAAATTAAGAGCAAGAATAGCACATCCTCTCCATTGTTCAGAGAAATGGAAATTTATGTACAGTCACATAAATGAACTAGAGTGCAGCAAGAATTATCCCTGAATTTATCTTCCATTTTTTTTCTCTAATAACTGCTTCAGGATCTCAAACCCCAGAAGATAAATAAATGGTTACCCTTTCATCCCCAGTAGTTAGATAGTTTTTAAAGAAGGATACTAAATACTGAAAAACTGTTCTGTACGCATCTTCATGCCATCTTGGAGATCTTGTGCATGCATGTGCATTTTCCAAGCCCCTTCCTAGAGAGAACAGCAATGCTCCACAGGTTGTACAATGAATTAGTTATTGGGAAAGGCAATCCCATTGTGATTTGAATTGTTCCTGGAGTTATTAAAAAAAATATCAAACATGGCTTTAATTGCTACAAAGGTTTTAGTTGCTTATAGGCAGGAATTTAGCTCAAAAGGTCTGCACTCCTGAGTTTAATTTGTGCAAACTTTAATAACTTCATGCAACGAACCACTGAGGTATTTCTGGTTTTAGAACAATATACTAAACCATTCTGACTTCTCCAGGCAGGATCAGTTTAAAACTTTGATTACCTAAGCTTTAAATCCTTAATCTGTGCTTGGAAAATGCAAGGGACGGCTGTTAGTGGAGAGGGGCAGGATTTGCTGACTGTCCAGCCAAATATCTCTTAAAAAAAACAAGATAAATTTTCCATGGCTCTGATACATGTGAATTTGTCCAGGACAAAAACACACCAGTGTTTTCATCTGGTGGGTGCATGCACGTGTGGCACAGGCATGGTCTCTAAATCTTGGGACACAACTGGGACAAGTGTCTGTGCTCCACAGTCCTTGCCCCTTTTACCCCTTGCAGCCATGTGTGAGTAAATCATGGCTGTCAGTATAGTAGCAGCTTGATTAAAGTTCAGGGGTTTAATAGATCATTTTAAAAACCCCAAATTACTCCCACTCCCTAGTCGATCCACCTGGACCCTTGCCCTAGGTGCATGGCAGTTTTCAACCAGCGCTGGAGAAGCCAAGTCTGGGCCTGAGGTTCCTGCTTATTCCCTGAGGATCCTCGCTGCAGACCTAGACCAACATTCTCAGCTGTATTTAATCTGCTCTGAGACAAGCTGGCTATGAGAAAATGCAAAGGAAAAGGCACATAAGCAAAGACATGGAAAAACTTGGACAGTTGGCCTGCTTTGTTCACTTGGTAAACTGGAGGCCGGCCAGTAACAGCGGAGCTCCCTTGGCAATACAAGTCTGTTCCAATTAATCGTGTTTAACCATTCTAATCACACTTTAGCACATTAATCCTATTTTCAATCCAAAACACATCTGAAAGAGCGGCATGTGGGCCTTTTTATAGCAACCGCAAATCAGATGTAACTGAGAGACATAGGGCCCTAGTTTACTCTGCACTTTCACTGAACTTAAACTTAATAAAATATGTGACTGAGTTGTGGTTGGATTTACTGCATGATGTTGATGCTTCCACATATAAATAGATCCCTTAAGTAACTTAAAAACCTGTCAGAAAGGGCAGTGAAAATTTGATTATAAGGTAACCAGTGTATGTTTTCTAACAATGACATCGCTCCTCTGGTCAGTGGTAGAGAGAACTTTTAAAATTTAATCTGCTTATGGAAATAAATGATGCTACACTTGGAATTGCAGGGCTGCCTTTTATGTCTCAGCCACTCTCAGTTACAAAGAATTTTATGGTTTGCTTTAACCGTGAAAACAAGATAAAGCTGCTTTTTTCTGGCATTTAAAGTAAGATTTAAACAGCAATTTTTTAAAGTTTATTGCATTCACCATGCACAAAGTGAAATAATTTTTTTTTATTTGTAGAATAAGATGATAATATTTAACTGCTTTGTATTGGTTCTGTGTTAGAAACTTTCAATAAGAGATGATCTTGTTTAGTTGCAGATCTGTGATGCTGCATTTTACTCTCTGGATTTGCTTTAAATTTAACAAGAGCAACAAGTGAAAGAACTCACATCAAGACGTGTCTACCCCCAAATCTCTTGATATCTTTGGTGCCTGAATCTATGTTTATAGGCAGGTTCTAAAGAGGTGCATTGAACTGTAAATTATGAAGAAGGGTGTGTGTTTGAGCCTTGGGTTTAGTTGTGGAGTGGGAATGAAGTTATCAACTCATGCTAAATGAAGTATTTAGCAATTGAGATTATGGCAAGAAAAGGTATATGAGAAAGTTCAGTCTTAAAAAGAAAGATCTTGGACAATTACCAGGTTTACACTCACAGTTTGGTTTTCTAAGTAAACACTTCTAGCTTTTTGTGTTACAAATACTAATCTGGAAAGATGCATTAGGGCAACCTTAATGCAAACTAGAAATGAGTTTATCCAGGTAAGTAAGGTTTTCTTAAACAATTTAATTCATTCCAGTTCTTTTGGAAGAAATTGCAGGTTATGGTTAATGTAGTGTATCAGACAGGAATAGCATTCACAGAGCCACCTGCATTTAATATACAACTGTCAGAAATCTCTACTCAACTACCATTTACCCAGAAAGAAATATGCAACAATTTGATCAATGCAGGACTTTTTTAATATTTAAAAATTTTTCCTCAATGCAATGAAAATACTGACTCACTTTATGGGATTTTGCTCTTCAGTAGAATCTATGTGGTTTTTCTGAGTTTATTGAATTAACTGTCATTTGGGCTCCTTCTGTATGCTTTAGTAGGTACTGGAAAATGATGTCCACAGGGACTATAACCAGATAGAGAATTAAGACAATATATTGAAGGCAAGTCTTATAAATAAGCTCTTCCAAATATCATGAAATAAAGTCTGGGGGGAAAAAAATGTTAGTGCAAGTGATGCCAAAGCTTGAAAATCTTTCGGTTAAAGATACCTGCTGATGCATGGAACTTTACAAAATTCCATGAGCTTCTAATGGAAACAGCTTATCTAGCAAGTATTTCTAATAGTCTTCAAAAAGGAGTATGTCACTGGTGAAAACAAAAAAATAAATTGTGTGACCTGTTATTTGTGGTGGTAGAACACAAAATGGTTTTGTTTTCTCCCCCACCGCTTATGGACAGCATGACCTAAAAAATCTGAACTCCTTCTAGTCCCTGCTTGCCCTGCAAAATGGGAACAACCCAAGGGAGGCTGTGAAGGTCAGTTTTACCAAGGCAGAATCTTTGAGCTGCCTACTAGACCAGGCTTCTGTCACGTGGAGAAGGAGGGGAAAGACTGCTGTAATAGGAAGATTGGAAAGGTGTGAATGATTTGTTTGCACCATCTGTACTGCTTCCTGCAAAAACTCTGCTTCCTGCAAAAACTCCTGCAAAAACACAGTGGGAGTAAATGAGTTCACTTTAGATTTTCAGGGGGAGCTAGAAGGCAAAAGGTAGTAGGTAGGTGGTAGGTACTTCTACATATGCTAGAAAATAAACTACAGCCAGCAAGAGTTTGTTTGCCTGTATTTCAGACAAGCAGTGATACTTTGTTTTCTGCAAAGCAGAACCACCAAGGGACAAGGGGCTTAATTTAATTAATCTTTCCCATTCAGAAGTTCAGCAATGTATTCTCCATCTACTTCAGCTGTACCAAGATTAAACCAAAACCTATCTATAGTCCCTTTTTAGTCACAAACTTTAACAAGTGCCATAGGACTCTGTTGAACCAAGCAGAAGGGTGGTTGATGGGTTTATTCTCTTTCTTTTATTAGGAAATATTTCCATAATTTGTAATAAATAATTTTCAGAAGGGAAGCTCTGCAGTAGATGAAGATTTGTCTGGCAAGTGCTGGCCAAGTGGCTCAGACCCCACAGTCTGGTTTTGGCAACCCCTTCCAACACTCACTTGTCTATGTACAATATCAATCCATAGCAGCATGGAAATTATATATGCATCAACAGTGTGTACCCACTCATCCCTAATATCAGATGTAGCAATGTCTTTTTTCCTTTGGCCCCCAAAAGTAAATCCTCCGTGGGCTGATCACAGAACTGTTGCCTCTGGTAGATCTTAAGCCATACCTTGAATTTCAGTCAGAAAATGTTTGTTTCCTGTAGGCTAGGTTTTGTCATTGTACTAGAGAACAGCAACTCTTCATGTGTTCCCAAAGACTATGTGTTCAGCAGGGAAAGGAGACAGTGCAGGTAAGGGTTTTGAGAGCTGGTATATGTTTAAGTGTTTTGACATTACAGCAAAAATACTTCTTAGAGTAACAGATTGAGAAATTAGAATTTGGCCAGCTTTTTAGAGAGAACTTTCTGCTTGTTTAATAATGTATTTATTTTTAACCATCATTTCAGATAAAGATGGGGTCAGAATATAAGCAAACTATGAAAATAGAAGTGATAAAGTAAGAAACAAAGGTCTAAATGTAGTTACTTGCCCACCTTCTAGATTATACAATGTGGTGGATTCCTTAGGCTCAGTATTACACTCCTGATCTCCATGGGGGATCAGGATAGGAAAGCTTAGATTATTTGCTTAATTTCACTGGTATGAAACTGGAGTAACTCCAATAATTCTGATTTGGATCCTGATTATAGTAATTTAAATCCTGTAGTAATATTATTATCCTCTAGGCAGCCTCTGGAGCTTATCCTGATTAATACTCATGTAAATAAGAATCACAGCCTAACTCCCAGAATCAGTCTGGAAACTTTTTATGGTTGGTCTCTAATCTCCTCAAACCTCGTCTTAGCAGTAGGTGCAGATGCAGACAGTGGTGTAAAGGTTATTGTGGAAGCACCTTAATTCTCCTTTGTCCCAAGATCTCCAAGAAGAAATTCCCTTTAAAAATGACACTTTTAGTTTTGTCCTGGGATAAGACTTTTGTACCTGAGGCAGTTCTATTTTCTGGAATAGAAACAAAACTTGAATGTGTATCCAACTTCTTGGAAGGGTTTGGAAACTTCCATTTCAGACCATCTGGTGTCAAGGCACCACATCTTAAGACAGACTGAATTTCCAAGTGTAGAGGTGCACAAGGCCTCAGCCCAGGACAATTTTCAGTTTGTCTAGAATATTATAACCTTGGCAAGAAAACTCATTTCCTGACATGATACTTGTTCTGTGTGACAGCTGAAGCCCCAGGGAGTAAAGGGGACAAGACATGCAGGTTTTAGGCATGAGAACTTCAATTTGCCCAGTCAGTGGCTGTAAGAAGAGGTCAGTGTGGTAGTAGCCAGTTTCAGGAGTTTGCTTGTGGCAGTCCTTTACATTTGAGCAAATTATGTATTTTAGTTGTAGTAGAACTACACAGTTTTGCAGACTGGGTAGTACTAGTACATCTTTTCAAACTAAGTGAATATGTATGTTTATATTGCTCAGTAACAGTATTACAGTTCAATTGTTCACTGTTGTGCAATACAGCAGTGCTTAGGCATCGCAGGTATGGACAAGAAACACAAGGTACTGAAAAAATACAGAGCAAAGACATAGATCCTGCTCTAAAGACACGGTCCTAGAAGATATGAGACTACAGATGTGAGAAAATTTAGGAGATCTATTAGGCCATATTAGTCTGAGTGGTTGTGGGACTGTACATAAGTAAATGCACTTTACATTTATTTAATGCTGAGCGGTATAAAAGTGGATCATATTTCTTATTCAGGATCGGTACTTTTCTTTTACAACTATTTTAGCTCATTTTTATATCTTGCTGAGAGGTATCATAGCAAATTCTCCATAACTTCATGCAAGACAATGTTCCTTATGCATGTCAAATATTTTTAATGCACATATGTGCACTAAAAGAAGAGAAAACAAAGTAAATTTCTGTTACAGACTTGTATTTAGATCAAACCAAAGAGACAGGCTTTATAATCAGCCAATTATTGTAGGTGCAAGCTTGTAGCCTTAGGGGTTTTGGACACAGGGGAACTATGATAATCCCATCCCCAAAGGGGATGTTCCCCTATGCCTGTTTGTTAAGGATGTGTGTTAGCCGCACAGATCTCAGCATACTCGAGTTTTATGGTACCCTTAAGGAATTACTACTGTCATGGGTTCTCCCCTCTGATCAAGCTTTGGCATGACAATCTAAAGACAACTGCTACAGGCTGTTGAACTCCCAGTGCTGTGTCAAAGCCACTGTGCTACTGGAGCATCACACAGTGTTCTCACTTTGGGTGAGAATTTCAGCCAGCTGCATTTGACCTTTTCACCCGTGTCTGCAGAGACAGACATGTTGGTGTGCTTGCACATTAATTCAAACACAGCCCAGGATGGCTGTGGAGTTGAGAGCCCTGCTATTTTAGAAAAGGGAAAACAAATCTGAAACATTGTTATGGGTGTAGTTAAAATTAGAAATAGATCCAAGTGGAAATATGGGGAATGAATCCAAGTTGAAATACAGAGGCTTTCACCCTGCTCTACATCTGGAGCTCTGAAAAGAGAGTCTAGGGTGTGTTTGAAATGTACACAGGCAGTTTGGGGCAGGCCCATCCTTAACTGCAGTTAACAATGGTCCCCACAGGGCAAAATGTGGACTTGGAACTGAGATGCATGTTTTCAGCCTTCTAAAGTCTGAGTCATTTGGTTTAGGCTTTAACAAGAGAAGGGTGATGTGCATAGTCATGACAGAGATGAAGGTCCCCTTAAAACTGCTGATTGTGTTCCTATCATTTCCTCTAAAAAAAGTAGGGTAAAAAAGTTGATGGTAGGGCCATCTGTCTGAGACTGAAAAAGAGAGGACTCCATGCCGTACTGCATGGATATAAAAATGTGGCCACCAGCTTTGTACCTCTGTCCTTGTTCTCACCTGGCTGTGAACCAGCAGGGTGTTTGCGCAGATTTAGAGTTATGCAGACTTCATCCAACATTGCTGTGCTTCCCACAGGCGTGACATCCCGAGGGGGCTGTAAGGGCAGCCACATGCCCTCTCCTAAACCATTTCTAAAATATATTTTAAAAAAGCTGTAGCAAGCTTTTGGTTGTTTTTGTTGGTTTTTTTTTTCTTTTCAGTCCAGCTATGCCTGCTGAATAAGACTGAGAAACTTAGCTCAAACTCACTGTTGATTTACAGAGTTCAGGAGACTGAGGATACTTCTTGTCTATGCTACAGTCTCTGGGCTTCAGGGAGCAGTTCAGCAGCTGAACTCCTTCATGAGGACCTCCAAGCAGCAAACACTGCTGATACCTGAGCAAGCTGAGGTGCATCTCTGCTGCATGGCAGCGCATCCTCTCTCTGCAACTACAGCCTGGCAGTGCTGGTCTCTGGAAAACAAAATGATGTCCATAATCCATCCTGTCCAGTCTCCATGCAAGCAGGAAGTTGGAAAATGGGGCTACTCTATGTTTTCAGAGGAACGTGAGGAACATGGGGCTTTTTGAAGGCAGAAGGTGGGCTTAGACCTCACAGCTGAGGTGTGTTTGTTTGAGTTTGACAAATTTAGGCTTTCCTTTGCAAGTCCAAACCTTCCTTTTGAAAGTCTTTGAATTCCAGCTTTGAGTTCTGACTGCCTCAATTTCAGGCAGGCTGATTTTGAGTTGGATCCTTGTGGTTTTAGTTTAGGGTTATATCCACAACTGAAATGGGCCTTAATTTAGCCAGTTCCTCTTGGGAAGAGGGCCAAAATATTGAGGTTTCTGCCATTTTGAGCACAACCTTCATAAGAAATGCTCCTGAAGTTTCTTTGCTGTCAAATTCAAGCCCTTCAAGCTACTTCAGCATGACATTCCAGGTTAAAATTTAAGCAGAACAGATCACAGCCGGAATTCTAGAACTTTTGTGGGTATTGGGCAGGCAGGGATTATAACAAAGTGTTCTCCCTGCACTTTGCTTAATCATCATGAGTTGAGATTTGAGACTATTGCAGTTCTCACTCCTTCCTGCTGTTCTGGGCTTGGAGATTTTGACTAGGAAAAGCTAAATGAGTAGAGAGAATAGGAAATTGCTAAAACCAAGCTGCCTTGGGACATATCTTAACTGAAGTGGTACAAGAGAAGAAAAGCTGTGGCCCTGTTGTATTCATAGTTTTGGTCTCAGACCTCCCAGTAGAAACAACATAGTTAGAGAAACACATGCTTTCATCTCACATTCGATTTTATTCGTCCTGGTAGACAAGCAAACTGCCTCACACACTTCTGTAAGTCCCTGTGTTGTGTTTATGTGACAGCACCTATCCTAGTGATCACAGAGGTGACTGATTCAAGGACTCCAGAGCTGAAAAGTGTGTGCTCCCAGAGCTGCCATGTGGCTTTTGGGCCCTGGGTGGCAATCAAAATCTTGCCAGAGAGTGCTTGTGTATCACAGAATGGTGATGAATGAAGGATATGTACCTCTTGGAGATGGCAAAGGACAGAGGTAGGAGAAGGATGTACAGAGACATTATGATTTCTGTAGCTCTCTTCATCAAAAATTTAGTAGCTGTGCCTTCAGGAAGTTTTAAAGGAAAGTTTTCAAAAAGTTTGACAAGAAAATCTGCTGGGGTCCATCAATGGCTATGTTATTACATAGCAGCAGCCCTTCTGCTTGAAATAGATTCCCAAGGCCTCCTTCCCCTGATGAATAGTGACATCCTCTAGTGCAGGATTGCTTTGGCAAGAGGAATGTTTTCCCAAAAGGCTCTTCTGGCCATTGGCTCTTTAAATATAGCAAAGAGTAGCTGCAGCAGCCCAGAAGCAACTGCAAGCCATTTTAGGTCCTGTCATCACTCACTCTGTCTCCTCTTCCAGCTGGTAGCTCTTGTCACGTCATCCTTCCATTGTTCCAGAGGAATCTCTGGGTGTTCATAATGAATCCTTATTGCTTCTAATTATTCCATCAGTCCTAACATTTTTTAATCCTTTCTTCTACGTGTGTTGGGGATTGATTGCTCCTTTTTCTCTAGTGTCTCAAGAGGGGATTGTCTTCAGGGTGTAAATGGGAGAAATATCTATAATTAACAGTGTTGATGCTGACTTAATCCCTGCTGCCTTAATGTTGGGAAACCTTCAATGAGATGCATTTACGTGTGAATCTGAGGTGACTTTCTCTCCCATGTTTTACAGCTTTACCTGATGCAGGGGATGAACCTCCTCATGTTCTCTGGATCAGGTACAGGCTGTGAGAGGGACAAGGGGAGGAAAAGAAATCGCCTCACCTTTGGACTGCATTTGTTATTGCTTCCATAGTAATTCTAGACTGCAAGTCACTTCTTTTGGGGAAGCAGGGCTGTATGAAAGCCTCTTTTTTTCTATTTGAAGTATTTTTCCTTTCATTCATTCTTTCTTCAGGTTTTGTTTTATTTTTTCTGAATATTCTTTTTTATCTATACAAAAAACATTGCCATTACCTTTCTTCCAAACTATCGATAATTACATGTTGTTGAAATGGGGAGCACAGGAAATGGTAATTAGTACTTTTCACATTACGTAAAGGCTACTGCTCTGTCCCAGCTGCTGGCCATATGACCAGCCTTTCTTTGGGGAAACCCTGCTTTCAGTGTAGTTCTGCACTCAACCAAAACCTTCTCTTGTGCTGTCATGGGCACTTATAAAATGGATATTTTGTCATTAATTAAGTGTATGTGTTGCAGAGAAGTTAAAAAATGAAGAACATCCTGTCATCAAGATATGGAAAAAAATACGGATTTTCTTTTTTTCTGACAGGATTGCTGAGGTAATAGTTTTAGTGGGTAGCATATTTAAATACTTTAAGAGTTTAAACTAAGAAAAAAACAGCATTAAATTTTTAAACTTATTATTTAAGTGAAAATGAGATATGTTTTGGTTTAAGGAGAGATACAAGATTTGCATTGTGACATTGGCTCTATACTCACAGACCTCTCTGAGCCCATTTCTGAAAATCTGCTAATGGACTGTTGCACAAAGTTACTGGAATAGAAGGGTTATGGAGATATGGTGAACTTTTATTTCTTCACCTACCCCTTTGATGTTTTCTGGAGAATCTTCTTTGATATCTCCTTAGAGAAGTGGGTGGAGTTGCACATTCACATCACTTACAGCTCTATTCCAGAAATACCTGCCATGTGGAGGGGACACTCTGGGGAGCAGAGGAAGCTGTGGGCAAGGCTGCTAAGGGGCAGCCTGACCCAGGAAGGTGGTCCCACTGAAGGCAGCTGTTCCTGTCTCTGGGCCAAGAAAGCATCGCAAGCAGGAAGAAGTCTGGCACCAGTGAGGGGAAAACCACCAGCAGCTCTGGAATTCGACATTTCCTGCTTTGCTTGTATTGCTTTTGTAATGGTATTTTCAAAGGAGTAAATAGGCAGGCAGGGCCCAGAAGGCAGGTCTACTGTTTCTCCAGGTCTAAGCCCAAAGCACCGTGTTGTTGATGGTTGGGTTGTTCTGATGTAAGAGGTGGGTCTAAACCTTCAGCCTGGGAAGGAATCCAGAGCAGGTCACCTGCTTCATGAGTGGGTTGTCACTGAGTCATTTTGGAAAGCCTGGCTCCTGTTGCTCCAGCCCTGTTTCTGACTAAGAGTAGCAATTGGCTGCCATGCCCTCACCTTGGTGCTGCCAGTGTGCACTGAACCTGTCAACCGAAGGTACTCATCAGTGAAGGAGCAGCTGATTAGTTTACCCCAACTGGATTTGTCTTTTCCAGGTGCTACAAACTCAACTTAGCCTTGATTGATGTGCATCTAGGCTTATTGGACATCTTTGGTTTCCTGAAGGTTGTGGCTAAAATGAAGGTTTATTCAAGCCTCCAGCCACTCAAGCAGCTAGACTAGCTTTCTGATATCACCTGGTTGGGTTGCAAAATTGCACCTAAGGGACACAGGTTTTTGAGAATTTCCTTTGCATGCTTTCTCCTCCACCCCTATGCTTGCCCCTCTGTTCTGATATGACCCGTGGAAAACCCAGGAGAATCCCCTCTGAGGGTAAGAGTTATTCAACATGATTGTTGCATGGCCTGACAGACAGCATGGTCATGCAAGCAGATGGGAAGAGGACTCATTGGTTGTGGAGCTTCAGGGACATTAAGCAGCTGTACAGGAGCAGGAACATCATCAGGAACTTCTTTAACTGTCATAGAGAAAATGTTCTTCTGCTTTAGTTGTCTGATGAATCAGCCTTGATATCTGTCAAACAACATTGTTTATTTGTCAGTGGGCAGTTGTTTCTCTTTGGCTGATGGACAGACAAATGCCTGTGGGTAGGCGGACACGTGACATCCTGGATACCAGAGTAATTTTTTTCCCTTTTCCAAGAAATGAGGGAATTGCCTCTCTTTGTACTGGGAGCTATAAACCACTTGCTGAACGTAGGTCTCCAGGCCTGCTTTTCTTTTTCTTTCTTTTTTTTTTCTCTTTTTTCCTTCAGAACAAGACTTGAAGTATATTCAAGAAAGTGTAAAATGAGAGTAAAAGCATAAGGCTCAGTTTTTGTCTCACTGGATGCAGAACTGTTACTGACTTATAACTCAAAAGTAATTGTGGGATCAGATTGAGGGTGTTAAGGGGTGGTATAGAAGATATAGCAAGGTGAAATGGCTGAATTTACCGTAAATGTAAAACTTGCTGTTAGTCTAATCAAACTATACAATACATCTGGGTTTATTTTCTCTGTGGAGATAGAGGCTTGGTCTAACAGCTAAGCCTTGGTCATGGCTGACTTGGACACACTTTAAATTCTTTGATAGGGTTCTCATATCTCCCTCTCTTTTTCTAAAATCATGACAAGAGGAAAGTATTTATTACCAGAAAGGCTTCACCCGTAGGCAAGAACTAGTCATCTTTGATTTAATTTTCAACTGAAGTTGCTGAATTAAATGTAGTTTTGTTTTTATCTCTTTGCATGGAAGGCTTCCAGATAAAACAACTGTTTTAGTGACCTGTGCACTTGCATCATGTTAATTAGGTTTGAAAACTCATATATTGTTTTCATAAGACTATTACATTTTCTGTAATTAAATTAAGCAAAAAATAAGGATGCATGGCAATAATATTTATTATTAATACCAGACTCGAAAGGCTTACAACATGTGAATTGAAGGTATGGGCCTTGAAGACAGCCTGAACTTCAAAATAGTGTCAAATAGTCTAGTTTTTCAGCAAGTCATTACTACATGTATTTAAAGAAAGCATTGATAGAGTGAGAAATAACCAACTGAACAAACAGGCTTCTGGTCCCATTTAAGACTGGGCAATTTATGGGACTTTACTGCCTGAAAGGGAATGAAGTTTTAATCCTGGCTAAACAGGTAGGACTGTGATCTTATGCTGTGTTGTGTGTCTGAGCTCGGTATAAGGCCTGGGAGGCTGCCCGCAAGGTCACCTCTCCTGGGAGTTGCAGAGGTAAAAGGATGGCGTGGGAGGACATGAAGGGGCAATTCAGGTGGCCTGACTGCATGAATCCTGTGTGTTGGCTAAGGACAGAAACAATCATACTATGTCAGACCAATGCTAGGTACCTAGCTTGCTTGGTATCTTTGGCAGTAGCCAACCTCAGATGTCTAGGAAGGAGTACATATATACAAATAAGGCAAAAATATTCCTTAGAACACAGTCTCATTTTCCACTGATACTTGGTTTAGGGATTCTCTGAGACAGAAGCTATTTCACCTAATGGCCGTGAATGTGTTTTCTCTTTTATCTAGTTGCTGTCTGAACTTGAGTTAAGTTTTGGCAGTTACTTGCCTGAAGATTGTATAAAGCATGATTTCCTTTGGTGTACCCTGAATCTGGAACCTGCTTCTTCTCTTGATCTGCACCTCTGGGAAATGTATGCTATGCCTGGTGAAAAGCATCTTAGTGCACATTGAGTCCTGCACAGGCAGGGTGGCAGGAGATGAGCTTCTGTCGTTTCATTTCCTAGACTCTGCCAAGTGGTGAGGGCAAAATTTTGCCTTCAGAATGTGTTTAAAGTAAGTAGACATTAAAATAGACTCATGCTGTGGCTCTGACCACAGAGATGAGAGCCAGCCTAGCTAACACAGTTTGGGAGCAGATGTCTTGTATCGCTCTTGGTGTTCTGGAAAGCCACTGGACTCTGGCTGCAGCTTAGCACAGCTGGACTATTCCACATGGCCAGGCTCTGGCACCAGCAACAGGGTGGCCAGTAGTTTGTGCTTCGTAAGGTTCCTGGCATTTCAATCAAGGGCAAAGGCAAAGCAGTGCCCCCAGGAAGGCAGACCCCGAGCAGTGATCCAGGCTGGCTCTGCCTGACTGGGCAGCTCTACAGGAAAGGCCCTGCAGACAGCAGGATGATCACAGATGCATTGAGGAGAGGCTGTGGAACCAGAATTTTTTCAACCAGGAGGAGAGACAGTTTCAGGGGGACCACACAGTTCCTACAGAAAGGTCATGGAGAAGATGTATTCAGGCTCTGCTCAGCACACCACAGTGGGAGGACAAGAGATGACTGCCATACATTGAAACTGGAGGGGTTCAGACAGAGTACAGGGAAACACTTTCTTTCTATGAGGACAATAAATGATGAGACAGGTGATGGAGAAACTGTGCAGCCTCCAATGTTGGAGGTTCTCCAGATCTGTCTGGACAAAGCCTTGAGCAACCTTTTCTAGCCTCACAGCTTCCCCTAGGGTAGCCCTCCTGGGGTCCTCACCAGCCTGAATATGGTCCTATGAGAAATTTCTTGTGACTGAGGGTGTTTAAATTATCTTTTATTATGTAGGTTTTCTGGTGTCTAATAAGGCCACTTTTCTCACAGTAGGGAAAATGCTGGATTTTGTTTTTGCCAAAAGATTTCATGTTTGCATGAAACATAGGAAAGTAGTATCTTACAGACCTTCCACCTCTGTCAAGTTTATATGAACTTTGCTAAGAGGATCAAAAGTTCCAAGGCAGGGACATGCGGTCAGACACAGATACACACAGAAACAGAGTGACTCAAAAGGCCCCATTTTCTTAGGTAAATAGAATATCTACCTCAGTTAATTACTAAAAATGGACAATGATCTGAGTGAAATGTAATAATTGTTAAACCATCTCACCTGGCAATATAATGTAAAGAGAATTCAAATAGGTAGTCCTTCTCTGAAAATAAATTCATGACAGCTTATTGTGGCTGAGGTATGTTACAGTAAACGCAGACTTTGCATACCTCGTAAGCAGACTGAACTGGTTCGAGTGCATGCATATCAATCAACCAGAACTAATCTCATGGTAAACATACTCTATGCAACAGCAAAACTGTCACTTGGATTCTCTAAAGTTTTATTAAAAACCTATGTGAGATTTTTAAACACTAAATGAGATTGATTATCAAATGTGGTCAGAGCTGTAGCAGTGATATTTGTAATCTTGTGTTGTGTCCTTCCCTGCTGTATGTTGTGCTCCCCAGGGCTCAGGTTTGGGGCCAGTCTTGTTTAATATCTTTATTGATGATCTGGTAGAGTGGATTGAGGGCACCTTAGTGAGTTTGCAGATGACACCAAGTTGGGTAGGAGTATTCAGCTGCTCAAGGGTAGTGATGCTTTGCAGAGGGATCTGGACAAGCTGGATCGATGGACCCAAAACAGTGGGATGAGGTTCAACAAGGCAAAGTGCTGTGTTCTGTACTTGGGTCACAATAACTCCATGCAACACTACAAGTTTGGGGCAGAGTGGCTGGAAATCTGCCCAGCAGAAAAGGACCTGGGCTGTTGGTCACCAGCTGGCTGAACATGAGCCAGCAGTGTGCCCAGGTGGCCGAGGACAAAAGGAAATGGCCTCAAGTTGCACTATGGGAGGTTCAAGTTGGATATTAGGAAAAATTTCTTCACTGAAAGAGTGTGTATGCGTTGGAGCAGGCTCCTTGGAAAGCAGTAGAATCACCAGCCCTGGAGGTGTTTAAAAAAAAGTGCAATGTGGCACTTAGTGACATGATGTAGTGGGCATGGTGGTGTTGGTTCAGCACGTACTCTTAATGATCTTAACAGTCTTTTCCAACCTAAATGATTCTATGATTCTGTATCTTGCAATAGTATAATCCTGACACCTCATACCTTTATTATTTTACAGGGTACTTCTAACTGGTTCTAACAATGATGTCTTTACTGTTTGGGCCCAGGGTATTGGTGCAAATATATTGCTTGAAGTATATTACTTTGCATGCTTACAGCAGGATTTGGACAGATATGTTGACCAGCTGCATTTTGAAGCCTCTCCAAACAATACCTGTCTTGCAGTATTATTGTTTAAAGCCGATTTGTGAATCAGAGAGAGATATTCCTTATAAAGAGAGGTCTTTCTTTTACCTTAGCTCCAAAAGTCTTTCTTATCTTTTGACAAAGTTCTTCTCTCCAGTTGTCCTGCAAATTTCTCTTTCTTCTCCCTGAGCTGCCAGTCCCTGACCCCACATGCTCCTCTCCGTCCCACCACTGGCTGCTCTCTATCCTGTGCAACAGGACCACCTGCTCTACTCCCAGAACCTTTCCCTGGCCATTATTTAGCTGAGTCTCCAAAGATCTTTTCGTGGTAACCCCTATGCCCTTCTTAGAAGCATGGTTTTAGGAAATGCAGTGTTTTCTCCCCTCCCATGTTGCCTTTGCCTAAGGGTGAGCCAACGACAGAAGAAGGAACTAAGGCGTACCCTCAATTTGCTCCTATCTTACATAATGAGTAAGCAGTAGTCACAAGGTGTCTATGGTTTAATATTCATGTCCATAGAAAGAACACGATCATTTCAGAAAAATTCTTTACATTCATTTTCTTACACTGCTGAAGTTGTGCTTTGAAAGGTTTCTGAATAAAACAATCAGTAGCCTCACATGGAACAGATGATGGCTCGTTGGAAATTGTCTTGGTGTAAGGATGGCACAAATACAAAGCATTTTTTTGTTTCTTTTTTTCTTCTGAGCATCAACAGCTGGCAGAAGTAGATGAAAACAGATTCTCACAACATAATGCCTACTGACATTTTCCGTATGCTGGATTCTAAGATTATAGGGTTTTAGATTCTGAGTTTGCATGTTGTATTTTATATAATAATGAGTTTGTGTCTGAGGCTGAGTTGATACATGAGAAAGCAGAACCACCACCACCCAGAAATCAGGGAAGCAACAACACATATCTTGGAAAGAAGCTCCCAGTGAGCACTTTTTTCCAGAAAACATCCTCAAGTTCTGTTTTCTGCCTTGCAAATTTTATCTGGTTTTAGGCCGCAGGGAAGGAGTTTATCTTCTTGCTTTGTGGATCTGTTTCCTATAAGTTCTGAGTAAAGAGTTTCCAAAGTGATATCAGTCAGATTTCTCATCATAAATGATGATTTCTTATATTTTTTCATCTTATCGGTTACCCTGTTACAAACCTTTCACCTGAATAAATTCTTGTTTCAGTCCTCAACTATAGCACTTTTGCACCTCCTTGTCATTGCAGAGTGGCCTTTTACTACTTGTCTTAGCTATAGAAACATCACTCCAACAAAAGGGAATCCTTGGGTAGTTCTATGCTATTTATTTCACCATTACAAGGAGTTTTCCTGTTTAAAAGGGGGTACTCATCTCTATGAAGTAGGGATGTTACTAGTAGGCTGGATTGAATGACTTCTTGAAATCTCTTCCAAACCAAATTATCTGAAGATCCTGCAGGCATTTTAAAAAAGTCTCCATTACTCCCTTCTGAAATAGAACTCAAGGCTAGAATTTCTTTTGGTTCTTCCCATTTCTCTTTTTTGTCACTAAGCACTTGTACATGAGATGTCTGCCAAAGTTTCATGTAGCAGAGGACTCCACTGGGCATTGCAATACCCGGGTGCACATGAGGAAGCGATCCTTTAGCATCTGTGTACCATGGCAATATTCTGCAACCTTTTGTTTCCTCTATCTTTCCCTTCTTTCACTTACAGCAAAATTGAAATAACTGGTCTTTGCCACAGCTGACAGCCCATTTATGGATGGATCCAGAAACTGAAGTCCTTTCTCTCAAAAGTCCCTTAATGTCCCTAGAGACACTTTCAGGTAATTTCTGCAGTCAAAATGCAGCTTCAAACATCAAACACTTCCTTGAATATACTGGTGTATAGATCCCTCATACTCTTCTTAGTCCTACCCACCTCTCATCCCAGTACTACTACTTTGTCTTCTGTAGGAGAGGCCTTGCAAAGATCAATGTTACACTGAGCAGAGAATGTGAATCTCGTGTGGAGGAATTAATATTTCACACCTCAAACAGTGATCAGTTGGGCTTAAGCTAGATTCACACATTTTTGCTGCTTTTATATAGATTCTGTCAATTCACCTAGGAACAAGACTTATTTCAATGCATGTTCTCACAGGAAAAAGAACTATAAGCATTTGCCAAGCTT
Source organism: Galbula dea (assembly GCA_013399015.1). Taxonomy (NCBI): domain Eukaryota; kingdom Metazoa; phylum Chordata; class Aves; order Piciformes; family Galbulidae; genus Galbula; species Galbula dea. Next base: position 3,326,233 of record VWZX01009335.1, read on the forward strand.
TTCATGCTAGAAAACACTTAATATTTATGTTTGTGGTGTGTTAATAATGAAGACAAAAAATCTCTACATAGCAATCTCTGAATCTGAGCTTAGGATATATATTTGTAGATGGATATTGCACAGTTTCTTTGTCACTTGGAGTGACTGGACAAGTCCAAGCACCTTTAATAACGCTGGTTTCACTAATTTCCGGCATTAGAAAAGAGGATTATAAGGGTACAGAATACCACAGAACTTTTTATTACTACATTGACTGAGCATGAACATGGATCTGCTTCTACAAAGAGCTACAGTATAACTTTGGAGACATGAAATACTTCTGAATTCTTCAGCTTGAAGACAGCTGTAATTGTAATGACCTTGCAGAAACAAGGCTGCAAGAGTAGCCTGTTCACTTCCCCTATCTGGGATTAAACACAAATGACTCATAGTGAGGCGTAACACTACCTTTCCATTGAGTGGAATGTCAATTCTCCAGCTATATGATAAATCATTACATGTTTATTAGGGAATGGAGAATGAGAGAAATGGTTTTCCATTATATATTTACTCAATTTGTGTCCAGCTGCTTTAAGAATACCCTATTCCTATTTAATATCTTAGCAGATTTTGCTAAATCCATCTGCTCTAAAGCAGTATTGTGTTAAGTACAAAATAAAGAACCCAAAGCAGGCACCAGCTGCAGTTACCAACAAGCAGGCTATTGAAATCCACTTACTCTGGCTTACTAGACACTTAAGAGAAAGAAAGACCATTCTAATATATTTAAGGCTAGGACAAGCTTATATCTCCTTGTCTAACACAAGCAACCCTGATGATCATAGCTGGTGGTCCAGACAGCAAGAAAAGGCTGGACGGTCTAGTAAAAGCTCCTTTGACTTCAATGGCAATATGGATTTGGCCTCATTCAAACAATGGGAGTATGTGAAACTAATTATCCACCCACTGAGGTTTTCTCCTCCACCTTTCCCCTTTCTAATTTCTAATGAATGTAGATAATTGCGGTGTTCCCACTAACACGCAGATTAGGCCTATGGGATTAGGCTATGCGATTGAGTAGCTAATACTAAGGGTAAACGCCTCTGGTGTTCCTGCTAGATGCATTCTTGTTAGTAAGTTAAATAATCAACCTACTAAAGCATTGCTAAAAGATTTAAATACTTGTTTTGGAGACTTCTAGTAGATTTCAATAGCTTCTGACATACTGTGACATACTTCAGAATGTTCATTTATACACAGTTTGATTTCTTTTGATGATTGTTGACTTAAGTTACTAAAAAAGGAGAGTATTTTGTAAAGAAAAAGGAAAGGGTGGAGGGAAAGCAACGTATTAGAAACATGAGTAGGTGCTCTGGCTTGTCCATCAGTCTTGGCATCATTTTATTTATACATTTTCTAAAGGATTAGAAGTAATCAGTTCCAGAGGATGTGCTCTGGAGCATTGGCAGCATCTACTTTCTTGGCAATCATTTCAAATATTTTATACAGTCTCATACTATCTTGTGTAGTACCGAGCACTGGCAGTTTGTCGTAAACAGAGTTAATATTTTAACATCTATGGCAGCAGTGTTTTTCCCCTTGCGGTGTCCTGTGCTTTCTGAAGGCTTGGCTCATTAGGGCCCTTTTCGTGTGGTGGGAGCATTCACCTGCAAGGAGCAGCAGGACCCCTCAGAGGTGAGGTGCTGTGTGACTCTTCCTGTCACAACAGCATGTTGGAGCTCTCAGAGCCTCTTGTTCCCACCTCCCAGCAGGATGAGGGCTTTATCTGCAGGCATCAGGGCTGGGGCATTCCCTATGCAGTCTCTGCTCAGTATACTTATGTTTACAGCTCTGCTTTACTCATCAGCTGAGAAACAGCAAAAGTCCACCCCAAGGCATTTGTATTAACATTTGTAGATAAACAGCTTCTAAGTGCAAACTTTGCCATGCAGCTATGGATACTCCAGGTGGATCTCACCTCTGTTGATCCATCAAGGTTATAACTGGAAGCAAGTTTGGGGACCAAGCTTGACTGACTGATTCTCCATAAAGAATGGAGAGTCCTGCCCTCATCTAGCTTAGGGGCTGGTTTACCTGATATAACTCTGCTGGCTTCAGTGAGATGCTTAGGAAGAGTAAGTCAGGGTATTAATGCAATAGCCAGAACTGAGAAGTAGCAGTGAGTGTGAGAGAGGAACATGACTTGGAGAATCTCATATAAGTATAACATTATTAAGAGAAAGTTCTGTATCCCTGGAGGATTAACTCTGTACTATTGGTAGAAAAAGCAAAGATGTGTTGGAATAGCAGCAAACAGTTTTCAGAAATGACCAGCGAAGTTCTAGCATTTAATAAAATCTAGGTAATATCTTTAAAAGAAGCACAAGAAATTGTTCCTTAATATGTCATTTGCCTAAAGTAACATTGATGTTGATTGAAGTAATGTAATTTTCATATCTAAAATGTTGCAGAGGAGAGTATGTCTATTTCATTTATGTTTGCAGAAACTTAATCTACAGGAAAAGATTTTATAACAGAATGGGAGGTTAAATTTCATTTGCTGATTTAATAAAAGCTAACAGGATGGATTTGGGGATATTTCATTAATCTTTCTTTCCTTTCAGTGAAAAGGAAATTAAGTTCAATCTAGTTCAAGCTTTGCTTCACTATTATACAATAGACTGCCAATGTCCATGTTCTCTCTGGCAAGTTAAAACCTAATTAGTCACAGAAAATTCTTCCCTGATCCTGTCACTGTGAGGCAGGAAAAGCCTGGGCTGCAGACAAAGAATTCAGATGCGCTCGATGCTTTGCTGTGACACTTGCTTAATGTCTGTGCTTTCCTATATAGCATGAAGTGACCTGACTGAAAGTAGCATATTTTGTCTTTTATACAATGAAATCAGACAAAAGCTCCCAAAATATAAAGAAAAAACCCCCTTTTAATATGAACTATTGCAAAGGGCATGCTGCTATTGACCTTTCCCTAATTTCTGTCCATTTTTTAGAGCATCAGGAGTGGATGCTTGGGTGCTGGTTTTTACACAGTGAGACTGTGGCCTACCTGGGGCAGGCAGAGGCAGAAGTATGTGCCTGGATGTGGTTTGTTGAACCTCTCCCTTGGGAGCCAGGTCTCCTGTGCCTGGGTCTGCTGTGGAGATACCGTGGATAGAGGGTTATGGGTCTGTTGGAGCAGAGGAGCTGGCCCCGCACCACCCAGCACTGGTAGTTACAAGGAAGGTCCAGCTGCTCCCATTGTACCTTGTGGCCAAGATCTGCTGGGTTCATGAAATGTAAATTCATATTTCAACCTTTTAGAATTCTGATAAAATGAGTCAACTGATAAAATTAATTTAGAAGTAGCTTGGTGTAGGAGCAATCGGCCGGAGATCAAGACACGGACTCAATGTGAGTTTAAAATCTTGCTTGTTTATTGCTGCATTTATTGTCATATTTATACTCTGTCAAGCTGTTCCCACGTTAAGCAACATGCTGCTATTTGCTATTCCTGACTGACCATGCACCCTTAATGCTACTGCCGTTGGCTACTAAAAACTAGCACAAGCAACCCAGCTTCTATTCCCCTTTGCATCCTGTTTACAGCTTTCAGCCCTTGTCAAATTCCTCTTACTATCTCTCCAAGGCTGCCTCAAGGCTGTTCACATGCTAGCTCAAAAGACAGGTCGTACACAGCTGCGTCCCCTATCTGCTAAACATTCCTCCACAGCTTGGTATCTTGCACTTCCCTTACCACTTATATAAAATAACACTTTTTCTTTCAACACTCTTGACTATACCTAATAAGAAATAAATAATTGTTAAAAATAGCTGTCCTTTCTTGGCTTATTTCTAACAACTGCTATAGAATTATTCTGGGGCTGGGTTAGGCCCCTCTGACATATATGTTTTCTCATTGTGTATTGGATTTCCGCTATCTGTTGGAATTTTTATGGTATACTTTGAACATTAGCTGGGTTGGGAATGTTCTTTTACCTCTGGAGGTGAGATTATGTTTCGTAATTGTCACAAGCATGTCTTGCAAAGGAGGGTTTTGTTTTTTCCTGAACTGCTATTTGTAGCTGCATCACAGGCAGAGCACCAAATTATTTGGAGAGATGATTTGTTTGTTTGCACTTAGACTGAGATTTTCAGAGACATTTAGTGACACTGTCTCATGTAACCTCTCTGAAAATCCCTGCTGTCACTGCAACTGCTTCACAGTGAGCTGTATGGGGGCAAAAAGCCCTCTGTGATAGCCCAAGTGCAATCAGTAATAATTCCAGTTCTTTCTAAAATTCAACAACAAAACATGAGCCTTAGGGAGAACTTTAGCTTCTACTTCTGATTCTGTCCTGACACAGGGTATCTGGAGGCAGGTTTGTTGTTTGTTTTTTTTTTTTTTTTCCAGAGTATACAGGAATGGAAAATAATTGAGTAAGTATGCCCTCCTGCTCTTCCAGCAGTTACTCTCATAACAGCAGGTGACTAAAGTAATGCAGGTACACCACCCAGGGCAGAGGATTATTGTGAGGAAATCCTGTAGGATTTATTTGATGAAGACTTCTTTTTTTTAAATTTTTTTTTGCCTTTCACTCCAGTGCTGTGGCTTTGTGGAGCTGGGAAGTGACTCAGTCCCTGTGATTGCCCTTGTGGGGTGAGGGTGGGATGACCTTGAACATCCCCAGCAGCTGTCACCCTCATCCAGACTGCCCTGGCTCTTGCTCTCTTGCCTGTAGAGGTCCTGGGGGGAGAAGCCCTTGTGAGGAGGGAAGACTGGTGTCCTGGGGGTAGGGGAAGACTAGCCCTGCAGTGCTCCTGCCAGAGAAGGAAAAATCCCTGGTATCCAGCTGTGTTTATAGCCTCAGCCCATGTTCTCTTGGTTTTTATGAAAGCCACAAGTGGAGCAAGCCTCAGGCTCTGCCCAAGATCTGTGTGCAGATTTCACATGGATCCTGACTGCAGACTGGCTAAGTTGCCCCAAAGCTCTGTTCAAACTACATTTCTACCCTTTAGGCTGTGCATCACTTTGCTGTACTCTGAATTGCTCCTGCCCTTTGGCACTGATGCATTTGAGTAGCTCTTAATTGAAAAAATTAATCCATTTGTGAGCTGTAAGCAGAGGTTCACCTCGTCCCTTGGCAGGACTTGGATGGACCAGGGTGATCTGGGCACTGGAGAAGTGTCCTGTCTGTTTTGGCATGCATGTCCTGGCTAGCACTGAGAGAACTGCTGTGTTAGGCATCTACACTCCACAGGCTTGTTCATAATTCAGTATATTGAGCCCTGGCTTACTTACAACATGAAATTGTTGAAACAGACAAATGAAAATAAAATAACTTGAGCTTAAACACACAGGCTGCAGCAACTCAAGAATTCATTACACTATTTATCTGCTACTGTGGAGCAAAATTTTAAACAGATATGTCATGTCAGATCTTTCTTTTTTAATGACTGTTTAAGAACATACTACTGTGAAAGATAACAGCATTCCAGGCTGTTCCTATATTTGATTATAGCTGATAGCAATCAAAGTAATTTTACTGCCAGTAATAATGCTGGCAGCAGCTTAATTTAATATCATGGAGGTTAGATCTTATTTATATCATTCCTCAAATGTTGATAACTTTGAATGTAACTACAAAACATCTTCACAATGAAAACTTAAAATATGTGATATTAAATTTAGCACCCTGGCCTCACTGCTTAAAAATGTACAGAGTACACAAACACATTCTTACACCACTTATTCTGAGTATGACATTTTCATGGAACATAAGCCTTTTTCCTGCTATTCTGAGAAATGCTGATCACTTTATCACTGTGAGGCATGCCAATACTTGAACCATCAGTCTTCTTTGAATAACTGCAGTTTGCCCAAAGTAAATAAACAATAATTAGAAAACTAAATCCATTAGCTGATTTTCTTTTCTGCATCCTGTCTTCTTTCCCTAGTTTGGTAAGCTTAGAGTTGCATTATTGGCACATCAGTTTACTACCACCAGCTTTGATAGTTACGTCAGAGTTACACCACTAGAAAGGAGCAGATTTTCATCTCATTGTAATTATGGGATTTTTGCCACCGCCTCAAATGGAGTAGACTGGCTTATAGCAAACGGCAGGGTTTCACCCACGGACTGTGCCATCAGTCAGATGAATGCTATAGCTGCTTAGCCGCACGGTGCACGGCTGATGGTTTTGTTCAGCCCCTTATTTAGAAATATTTATGCATATATATACTTGCAACCCAGCATCCTTTGCCATGGACCTCTTACTGGCATGCCTGTTTCTGCGTTCAGCATTTGCAAGGCTGAAAGAGGCGAGGCAGGGTCTGGATGGGAGCTGCCATAACTGGCTGTGCTTTCCCTTTGATCTGCTAGGATCTCATGAGGGCTGATCAGAGCAGCACTGAAACAGCCTCCTGTCTCTCATAGTTTCTCAACCTCCAAAGCTAATTTTCTGGAAATTTTCGTTCACAGAGTGGCATCAGGTTTAAATGTTGAAGAGGAAAACGTGATGTTTTCGTGCTTTCAGTCACAGCTGGTTAATTCTGTGATAGGGAAGTAATGTTATCCCCTGTTACAGAAGAAGAAGCAAAGTCAGAGACATTGCAAGTGAACTGTTCAGGGAAAAAATGAGCCCCAGTTGACTCTGGGACTCCAGCCTACCCTTGGCTTTGACGCCATGTTCAGGCAGCTGAGCCAGGCTTCCTCTCCTGGGGAAAAAAAAGCCCAGGGAGAAGAGCAGCTGTGCTTCCTACTGTGGGATCAGGAGGGTCTCACAGGATATGTCCACAGTTGCCACTGCTTACCAATATGAGGATGCCAAAAGCAGTATCAGCCCAAAGAATTGCCATCCCTCTGGCCTCTCCATTTCTGTTCACCTTATTGTGAGAAGATGTTGTAAACCAGATAAGGGAAAGGCTGGGATTTTTTAACCTGCTCCTCCGCCATTCTCTTCCCTCAATATTTGTTTTGAGATTATGATTTTAAGGTGACCTGCCTACCTGACCAACATGCAGACAGTTAGTGATAGAACTGTGGAAAGTTCCAACCCATGCCCATCTCCCCACCAGCATGATACACCCAAGGTGGGGTGATCAACATGTCCCAGCTCTCTTGCTCTCAGGAAGCCCTATTACACTCACTTAAACACTGTATTGAAAACCTTCCACCAGCTTTACTTAAAAACAAATAATGAAAAAAATCTGTCTTCTCACTCTGGAGTGAATTGCCCCTCTACTTTAATAGACTTTGTGCTAAAAGACAGAAAGATTTGTGTATTTATTTCCAAGATTATTAAATTACATATGGAATATGCTTCCTGAGTATTAGCAGAGTTTATAACTGAATTCATCCTACCCATGCTCTGGTTACGTCTAATGAGGATAATTATTACATGGCTTAACTATAATTCGGTATTGACTCTTTTGCACATGAAAAGCTTTTGTTGGCAAGCATCAGTGGAGAGATTCAACAAAAGACATCTTTAGCTTGTGTAAACATTGTTATTTCAAGGTCTCACCCTAACCTGCTTTAGGCTAAGTACTTTCTCCTCAATGAAGTTAATATAGCCAAAATGATATAAAGATGGGATTAGATACTAGCTTACACCACAGGGAAAAAAATGAGAGTCGGACAGGGGAAAAATGCAGTTAATTCCATCCTGTCAGCAGTGGATATTAAAGATTATTAGTTGGCACACTCAGTTATGTGTGAGTCACAATAGTGGCACTGTTACTCTTTTATTCAATTTTACAGGGTTAGGTAGAAGTGTAGGTCTAGTATTGTCTGCAGTGATTATTTGTTGTTTGCAGGGATTTGAGGTTATATTAAAGTGTTTGACAGGTTCAGAGGAAACATCTCTGTGTAATAAAATGTCCCACTTTTACAAGGTCTTGATCACTGGGTAAAAATGAACAAATCTGCCTGTCAGGACTTTGGCTGTAGCTGCCTTTTATGAATATATTTCTTTAGGCAGTAACTACTTATTCTATTATGTGATTGTTAAAATGGTAAACCAACAAATATAGTTGTATTTTTGCTGCTTCCCTCTGCTGGATAGAGCCAGTAGTGCTTAGTTGTGTGTCAGGCTCATCAATAACCACAAAATACTTCTCTACCACCTTAGGAACTGGGCTTTCAGGTCAGAGAGAATAAATCTGAATCTTGTTCTGAGAAGGTGACTTTTTTGGTCTTCAAGTTAATGAGCAGTCACAGATTTCATGACAATATAAAATCCTTGGCTCAAGGAATTGACCCCAGTCTGAGGTTTTGATGATGGAAGATCTTTTGTCAAGGTGGAAATGTGTGCTAGGCTGAAGCAGGATGCTGGGCATGCCAGCTTCTCTGCCCCTGGCCCTAGTGTAGACTGATAGCCAGGCAAGGAGGTGTACTGCACAAGAAGTCAAATTAATTATTGGGTGTATATATTGAAATTGTTGGGTCTTAACAAAATAAGCTTTGGAGCATTGTTTGTGTTGTGCTTGTTTTCATAGATCTCCATAGGCAAAAGAGACCACTGTGATAATGCACTTTGTCTGCTTGACTGCCATTCCGAGACCAGTAACAATGCTAGTTGAGCTGGAGCATATATTTTAGGAAAAAAAAACCAAACCAGACCTTTTAATCTTGGTTTCCTGTTTCCAGTGTCAGAGGGCCTCCCACAGCATGGTGACATTCCTGTGGCCGACTCCCCTTGTACGGTTTACATCCTCTCACAAGGCAAATGAGTCTTATTTGAAGGTTTAAATCTCAGGATTCATCTGTCTTCTGCTGGATCTTGTACATTTTTTCTCTCCAGAACAGGCAAAGCCAGTCATCATATGTGTGTGGGATGTATGGGTACTTTACAAGAAGTAGCTTGGACAGCTTTGTAGCTCTCTGAGTGACTAGGCAAAGGATTTTACAACCTCTCATTCACTTGTCCCATCAGTACCCACTCCAGAGAAGAATTAGTCAGCTGTGGAGATTGTTTGTCTAAATATCCACAAAGGTCCCCAGGTCCCTTCAGACATACCATTTTCCAAGCTCATAAATGAGACCTACACTCTTTGTGATTGGATGTCTGACTTCTCTAGCTGACTGCACTGAAACATGTCATTTAGGCTAAATTTACCAAGAAATTTAGACTACTGTTCTATGCTCTTCTAAAAACATTTGTGTTAGGATTCTGAGCAAAAATTTCCAGATTAATCTTAGTGTAGATTTTTGTTACGTGCGCTCCTTCAGCTTATAGTATCTTATGGCTGGAGTCATCTTCAGCAGTTGCTTCTACTAGTCATGCTCATTTCTAAGTGGGAGTCTAGAGCCTCTGAAGAAGATAATTTTTTTCTATTAAGCACGTTAATCCAGTGTCTTCAGTCCAGAGATATGCAGAGCACCCTTTAGATCATTGAGTCAAGGCCCCCAACTACAGACAACTTTCTGATCTACAGAGTTTCTACTCAATGTAATCTACAAAGCAATGAGCTTGGTCTCTGTGGTTATAAAAGAACTGAAGCTCCTGTATGTTTGAAGGAAGTGGTCTCTGCTTCAGAGGAACATGCTTGAGCAAAATAATTTTTCAATTAATTCTGCAGTACTGATCCTAGGAAGAAAAAGCCTTTGGTTAAAATGCTTGTATGAACACTCATCTTCTTTGCCTATATATTGTCCATACCTACCACTATATTCAGTTCTTCAAAGGTAGAGAAAAAAAAGACAAAAACAACTTGCCCAACAGAAGAGTGGGAAAAATATTTCCTGGTCTCCTAAGGAATCAATGAAAGTCCAGAAATAATTGGGTCACTATTGTATAAAGGTATAAATACATTAGGTACTGACTACCACTCAATTCCCTTTCAATAACCCATTAGTAACTGGACATCCAGAGAGTCCTGCTGTAAGTTTAATTATGTATTTCCAGGAATTGTCTGATTCTGTCACTTGGTGGGGTTATCACATTTCTTCTTAAAACTTTTAATGTAATACTTCCTCCATATCTTGTTTGGAAAACTCATACCAAACCTGAAGTCTTGCAGATGATTAAGAAAGATTTTTTTTTTTAAGTTTAACACTCTCAAGTTTTTTTACATGACTCTTCTCCCCATGCAGCAGAGTGTCTCCAGCCTCATAGCCAGGTGTGTCACATTGTCACTCTGTCACTCATGGGACTCATTTCAAGATATGGGGACATAATTATTGACACCTGCTGCAGGAAGGACAAAGATCACACCAGGGCAACTTGGTCCCAAGGAAGTGAATGAAGTAAATGAAAAGTTTTGAGCAAATGGACCGTATGTTTTGTGCCATGTTCACACTATGATTCAAGGTCCACATGGATCAGGTTTACCCTGTTGTTACATAGACTAGATGAATAAGAACATACATTGAGATTTTAAAAATTAGCCAGAAAACCCTGCCTGCTATCTCCTGGGTATTTCTATACGTGATTTTGAGTGTCGGGTGTTGCTCTCCCAGCAGAGTGCAGAGTGTTTCAGTTTGCAGAAGGGCTGTGGTGTTTCCTGATCATGCAGGACAACCAAGAGCTTCCATGTCCCAACAAGGGCTTTTACAAAAATCAGGCACTGAGAAGGGAGATTTTCTCAGCAGGTGCAGGGTATTGCTTTCTGTTGGCACAGCAGTTCTGTCTTGGCTAAAATGTGTATTTACTTTATGTAACTCTGAGTGTAGTAAGAATGCTAGAAAAACCCACTTGGAAAAGGGGAAAAGGAAATGTTAAACCTTAACTCTGCATTCTCAATTAAATGATTACTCCTTCAGGATGAAATTGTTCTTGATTCTTATTGTAAACCTTTCAATTTCTTACATAAATATCATGATTATATTTACATAAATACTTGCACCCTGGAGTACAACAATCCTTTTGTACACAAAAATCCTATTAAAATTTCCTAAGAGAAGAACACAGCTTGAGCAATAGACTGTTGTGCATAAAACCAGACCTCCTCACATTTTTCTTTATTCAGAGCCAAACTGTGCTTTTAGGTGCATGCACTCCAGTGCAGAGCTGATCCCTTAGAATTTAATCCTAGGCTTCCATATAAGGAAAGCACCTTTACAATTGAACTGATATTTCAAAACAATGTAATGCACTGATAGGTCTTCTGCAAAGTGATTATGTGCAGTTAGAGGTGAGAGAGCAAGTATACCTTGAGATGAGATTGTGAAGTAAAATTTTGCCCAAAGTGCTCTCTCAGCCACTTGAATAGGGAAGCAGAAATCTATGTTTGATCCTAATTGCAAAACAAAACTTTACATAAATAGTTTTAAATAAGTGCTTGGACGTGTGTTTGTTTATCGAATCAGAGTATTCACACTGCAGAACAGTATATAGACATCGATTGAAACTATGACTGTGCTGAGGAGACAGCCACTGATCCTGCTGCTGCTGTACCTTGTGTACTTTTCTGGTATGAGCAGGTAATCAGACAAATATGGTTTAGAACAATCAAAGATTAACTGAAGGATATACATAAGTGCAATGCATAGAACTTCAGAAGTAGTTGATAATAGGTTTGACAGCTGAAGTAAAAACAAATGGAAACAAAAAATCCAAATAGTTTGACTCAGAAAGACCAACCCTTTCTAATTCCCTGTGTATGAACATGTGCACATCTGCACACATACCACCATTTTTGTTTCAAATATAAAAAAGTCATTTAACAGGAAGATAATTATAGATAAAATATCCTTTGTTCTCATTTTTTTATTTTAAAAATTCTGTTTAGTTAATAGCCCTGAAAACATCATTCTTAAAAAAAAAGGTAAAAATATTTAAGTACAAAAATGAACTCTCTACTACATAACGTATTTTCACACAAAAGCCAAAACAAATCAAAACCCACAAAAAAAGAATGAAGACCACTCTGAAACTTTGCTCCAACTTTACCTGTATTTCTGATAATTTTTTGTTTCATGAAAATTGCAAATGTGGAAATTAGTGTCTAATTGAGAAATGTAATCTAAACCTCTAGCAAATGATCTTCCTGGTATTGTCAATTAGCTACTCAAGAAAGATGTCTCTGGGTAGGTTCAGTGATGATGAAGAGTGCTTTTAAGAAGTCCTAACAAATTCTGCAGTATTTTGGAATCAAGCTGTTGTGTGCACAGGAAGAAAAAATGTATGAAATAGAGGTAATAAAAAACTATTCATAATCTGAAATGCAGGGAATGAGATGTGCTGTAAGAATAGCAGGTGAGTGGAGCTAATATCCCATGCTACCGCAGCCCGGAAACACTATCCAAATAATTTTGTTGAGAGCTGACAAATCTTTGATTTTGAGAGCAATGACTAGTGACAATGTATTTTGTATTTCCTGACACAGCATGAATCTAAGAATGTTTCTTATTTCATATGGGAATGATTTCAGGATACTAGCGACATAACATTCAGGGAATGAACAGTCTAAAATTTCTATAAACACCAGAATCAAGGCATTTATGAGTTTTAGTAAAAATTTTATTGAAGTCTGGTCATGTTGGCATATCGTGCATTTTAAATGTAAATTAGATTACTGGTAGTAGATTCAATTTAGTGGTAAAAATGTAAAGAAAACAGTTGGGCTACAGATGAAACAATAATGTAACTGTTCTTTAGTTAAGAGAACAGTGAAATCCAGAAACAAATGGTGTTTGGGAATATTTATGGTAGAGGAAACATGCTGCATACGATTAACTTTGTCATTTTTATGCAGCACAGTAGTTTTTGTTCAGCTTTGAAGAGCAGTTTCTGATAGTGAACATATGATAGGGTGAATGGATGGCTCTGAGGACTTCCAATGGGAACAGAAAACCCTTCATCTTTAGCTCACTTTCTAAAATGAAGCCCAGGCTTTGAGAAATCAAAGCTGATGGCTTTGTGTGTACAACTAGTTTGACATGATACCAGGTGTCCTCTCCTTCTTTCCCCATTATATTGTTTCATGTCCAAAACCTGTGTGACTAAAAAAAACCATACAGTTTAGCTCTGCATTGGAGGCCGTAGGGGAAAATCCTGCTGGGGTGCAAACCTTTGTCTGCTTCTTTGTCCCTGGTTTGTCCGTGGTCCTGGTGGTAGAAATAGTTGGCCCTCTCAGCATTGCTCTCCAGACACAATACACTTGCTTTTGTCAGGCTTGTTATCAGGCACCTTTCAAAAGCTTTCAAATCTCCTGAAAAACACCAAGCATTTAAATTAAAAGCTCCAATAAAGATTTAGTTACTTGTAGTAGTATTTAAAATGAAAATAAATTTAGAGGCTGGAGAGGTAGTGAGCTGAATTACTGAACAGTCAGTAAACTTCAGGTATTACAGTGACCAACAATGTTAAGAGGATAAAAGCCATATACAGAGGTGTAAGTACGGAAATGCAAATAACACGAAATCGCTGGTTACGGGTTTTCTGACTGCAATAAGAGTAATTGCGTGTCACACTGAACCTCCGAGGTCACAGTGCGACCATAAGTGTTCAGAAGATGATAATAAGCTTCTGTGTGACCTGGTCTAGGGAATCCTGCTGTGGCAAGGGATTGGACTTTTTCGAGGTCCCTTCCAACTCCTAATATTCTGTGATTCTGTGATAAGTTTATTGGCTAGGTCATCTAGCTTCTACCAGAGCCCAGTCTTGAAGCATATGTCTGCCTGTCTCTGCCTGTCCTCTGCCAGAGTCTCACAAGCTGTGGCTGTAGTGAAGGCCTGGCTTGACCAACACCAACTTGGTGTTTGCTGGTGACTTCACCACCAGGGCCAAAGTTTGTATCCTTTGTAGATACTCAGCTGATTGTATGCTCCAATGTTGTTTAAAAGGCAGGAGGGAAAAGAAGAGGTGGCCTGAGGAGTGTTGTGGCAAGAAGTTACACAGCATGCTGAGAGCAGGAGACAGTGTGTAGCTAGGACACTTTCTTTGAAAGGCTTCCTTTGCCTTTAGTGGCCACTAGAAGTAGCTGACATCATTCTATCATAACTTTTGAAGCAATTACTTTTTTATTAAAGTGGCTTTATAATAAGAAGTCATGCTTTTGAGTATTTTTTTCATTATTTAAATACTGAAAGGCAGTTTAAGATATATTTTAAGAGAAGAATATCTCCTCTTAAGTTTGTTTAAAACCCTTTTCCCCGTAAGATTCAGAGTTAGTGGGAGAACAGTTTCCTAATTAAATGAAAGACAAATATAAGATGTAATGAAAAAAAGTGAAAACTACAAATGAAACGTAAAGCTTTAATACAAATATTTTCTGTTTACACTGTTTTATAAGAGCTATTCCTCATGTACCTCACTGAGTTAGCATCGCTCTGTGTTGCAGAACTTCAGTATATCTTCAGCATTTAGTGGAATTTTGGGGCAGTTGAAAACAATTAATTGTTATTTTCCTTATTATTAATAGTTACTTTTTAAAGGAAAAATATGTGCTTTTTGACCTTGATCAGGGTAAGTGAGATAGATACATGATGGGAAAAACTAGCATGGCTGGTCAGCTGGGATTGCTTTTGGATTCCTGCTGTTGGGACCCATGTCTGGGCAGTTCTGTTCCTCCATTAGCAGCTCCCTTGGTGGCTGCAGCCTGTGCCTGTCTGTGGTGCCACTCCTCTTGTGAACTGGTTGGTTTGTGGGAAGAGGCTTTGAGCTAGGATGTCTCCCTTATACTCCCTCCAGCTCCCAACTCTGGTTTTAAACATTCACTATTTTTTGTCGTGTACCAACTGGAATTGTTTTGGCAAAAGCAACCCTCTCAAGTGGGAAATCAGTTCAGTGATTAAACACTGGCTAGAAGTTTAGGAGGCTGAATTCAGTGTTTTGCTCTCCCATTGTTTTCTGTATGCCTTTGGCTAAGTCACTGGAGGAGGAGGAGTTCATTTTATATGCCATCAGCTGTTACAAATTAGGCATCTAATCTGAGCTTTTTGCCTGTGCTCCCTCTGTGGTCAAGGGAGAGAGAAAGGCACCTCCAGAGGTTGACCCATCCCTTCCTGAGGTGTCTGTTCTCTCTAGTGACTAGAGGTAGGTCAACAACTAGTAGAGGTTCGCTCATCTTCTTTTCAGAGGCCTAAACCAAATCAAACTGAGTCCCAAACCTAGGCTCTGTCTTCTGTTGGTGACACAAAAGTGAAATCCATTCAGTCCATTAAAAACAATGCTACGGCTATTCAAACTGCCCAAAGACAAAGCAGATTTGGAAATCACTGGCTGACTTTCAGACCAAATCTTTTAAAAATACTTGAAAATCTAAAGGTGTAGAGAGGTACCTCTTGAACATGTAACATCTCTTAACTCCTGTAAAAGTCATAGGACTTTTTGAAAATCTCACTAAATGCACAAATGTTGAGGTGTATAAACACATATAAAACTCTGTCTTTAGACTTATTATGGAGAGCACCATACTAAAAGTCATCTAGTTCTCCAAGAAGCATTTTCCCTGGCTTCTGCCTGCCTGGCCCCCCTGCTTCCATGCTCCATGGCTCTTGCCCCTGGCAGCTGATGTGCACTTGGATGAGGAGTGTGTGTGACACATAACACTCCAGCTCTTCCCTGCTGGTGGATAATTCATCAGGATGAGAGTTGTGGCTGGGCTGGGGAGAGAATCAGTGAATCATAACCTCCCCTCTGCTTTAGCTGAGCTGTGTGGAAACTTGGCATGGTGGAAAGTCTTGTATATAAACCATATTTTATTACTTGGAGTTGACAATTCAGCTGTGACCGTGGAACTGGCAAGTTATAGACACAACGCAGAAGATGTAAACTTAATTTATCTTTTCTTTTGGGGTGCCTTGCATCTCTCATTCCTTATTGAGTGTTTCCATCAAGACCAGCATGATAAGAGTTAATGCATGGTCTGGCAATGAATGTATGTAAGTGTGGTGGGGCTGTTCTTCCCTTCTGATTCTCCCTTTCCTTTCCTTCATGTGAACAGACTTTCTCGTCATCCCCAAGAGTACAAGAGGCAAAGGTGAGGGGGAAGCTAACAAATAGGGAAAATAATCCCTTTGCCCACCTCTAGTGGAAACTCTGTTAGCTACAACATAGCAGGTGAGACAGAATGACTTAACCCAACCAAATCTCTTTTATTATGTTCCTGTGTTTATTTTTCCTCTGTATTTATGACTTAGTATGTTGGTTTTGGTGTGGAAAGGACTCTAAAGCTGTAGATATGTGTTGTAATTATACAAATTCCTCTGCATGGAGTCTGTTAAAAAGATTGATCTATTTTTATGAGGACACACACAAATACTCATTTTGATGGACCTCATTGGCATTTATTGCAGGCCTGCCACTACTAAAATTTAAAGCCAACCTTGTAAATTTTATGGAAACTACATGCTGCAATTATTAGCCTGAAGACCTCCTGTCTCGCAGGAATGGGGCAGATTTTGCTTTCCACGTACACTGTTTTACACCTGAAAGAGATTAGTGGGGACCACCAGTAGCTTGAAAACCTAATCTCCAGTATTTTGTTTCCAGTTTAGCTCTGAAAGATACTCCAGGTGTTCTCATTAATTAGTCATTGTAAGTCACTGTGTCACTATTGTGCATGGAACAGCTGTTCTGGAGCACTTTTTCTGCAGGAGTGTTTTAAATTAAAGGTTGGCTTATATAATTTTTAATGTTTAGAAACAATTCTTGTGACTGGTGAAAATGAACATAAACAACCTCTAACAAAAACAGTTTAAGAGGACAAAATCTTGAACTTGAATGATTCCTGTGATGGTTTCATTTTATGGAGTTTTCCTGAACGCCTTCCTTGCACAGTTGAGGATCCAGCCCATGGTAAGCAGATCCTACCTTTTCTTTCTGCAGCAAAATTCCCACTAATATCAGGAATTGGCCATCAACCTTACAGACTGTGCAGTAGGTCATGTTGTTCTCCTCCTTTCATTGTCGTCTTTTATAGTCACAAACACTGAAACAGACAGAGATTAAGCAGATTAAACCTATCAAATATCCAACAAATCAATAGGGAAAAGTGAGAATATGGAAGGATTATAAGTTTTAATGTATACTGTCTTGAAGATAACCTTCAGTAAACCTTTATTCTTTGCTTGGAACTGATTATGTGAGACAGCTTATTGCAAAGGACAGTTTAGTTGAGAGAAGATATATAATTGTTAAAAAGAACGTGGAGGGGATCTAAAACTGGTGAATTATCTTTATTATGGGGCCCATTATGATAAGGCTTTTGAAAAAAAAGGATATTAATGTGAAGCCTTCTCATCCTCTATTGAAAAAATAGGTCTTTGTTTCTGGTTAGACCATTTGGACCCCAAAGGGAAAGAAGGGAAAGATATTTGTGAGTTCATAATCTTGGTGGGATCCTCTCTCCCTTGGAGAGGTCTGGCACAGTCCCAGGAGGGATCTTCAGGACCCAGCCAGCAACCAAGCTCTGCAGCTCCTACAAGTGCATTTCCTTGTTTCTAGCATGCCAGTCCTGGGCTTGTTCACCACAGCATCCCTTTACTGCTGGCTGTCTCCAGCATCTTGCACCTGCTTTGTAATGGTGTAACACCCCAGAGGCAGAGCTTGGCCCTCTTTGGGCTAGAGACAAACGTCCATACTTCAGACAGTAGGCTCAGAACTGGTGCATGTCAGAGGTCTGACTGTGAAATTCCCACCTGCAAGTTGCCAAAGAAGGGAAAGTATCTGCAGTTACATTTACTGAGGCTTAAAATAAAAGAGAGTTGGTAACTTTTTTTTTTTAAAGTTGTCAGAAACTCAGTGAAAAACAAATTGCTCTGGGTACAATATCGGAGTAATATGAAGTTTACACACTTGCTTTGCAGCACCCAGTTTCAGAGTTGTCATTTCACCTTCAAGAGTTTCTGTATGAGATCTAATAAATCTTTGTTTATTTAAGAAAGTTTTTAATAAAGAAAGGGACAGGGAATCCGTAATCAGCATTCTTGTAACACATTTAACAAGTATCCTAGTTCTAACTGAACATGCTGTGAAATGAAGCAAGTTCATTGTGTGTTTGATTTCAGGTGTATCTGTATCTAAGTGGAATGTTGTGTCTTTAGCTCATAAATAGTGAAAGTATTACAATGTGCAAAATGCAAATAGAATTTGCACCATAATATGCTTTAATTTGATTTGACATTAGTTTTCATCTTCTTATCTTTTTGTGATAGCTATTGAAAAGATATAATTTTCTTTTGAAGTCTTAAATTTTATCTTCACTATGTTCCAATACATGGAAATTGAAGCGGGAAAAGTTATAGTGCAGAGTTGTGGACACATGCAAATTAAGTTTTGACTTTGATTATATTTTTTGCACTTGCTATTTGAGATGTACATTCATTCTATTTTTCTTTTCTGTGAATATTTATCCTGATGTCTATCACTGAATAATTGTTTGGTGTCTAAAGCTCTTTTCATATGATGGGCAATTCAAAATCTTGATCAAGGTCAATTGTTAAGGTGTCAAAATCTGAAAATTTAATCATCACTAACAGTAAAATGATACTTAGAATTATGCCTTTAAGAAAAGCCACTATTTACCAAGGAAAGTGTTTTTTATATCCAGTGATCATAGTAATTTTTGAGGCAGACCATCTTGGAATCTGCTTTGACTTATTCACTTGAGAAAATGGCTGTCTTTTCATCCACTCAGGAAATTCTAGACAGCTAGTCAGAGAAACAGACAAAATCTGGTCTTACTTTTCTGTAACTCAGGTTTTATCTATAACTTAAAGAAACTTAGTGCACTGACATAGTTCAGTGTGCCTCACACACTTGCAATGCACTGTAAGTCCTTGCCCCAAAATTGGCCCCCAGATGAAAACAATAATTAACAATCAGTTTTGATAAGAATGGTGTGAAATTATACTAGCTTGACAGTGGTCTTCCACAGAGCCAGGCTTCACTCCTAGATCCAGCATCACATCATGTGGGGCTGTAGCAGCATCTCATGATGCCAATAGTTTCTGAACACTGGACAATTCTAGCTGGTTTGTCTGACAATTTTTTGAAATAGCTCAAGATTTCTAATGGCTACTTGCATGCAAAAAATCAGTACATGGGAATCCTGTTTGTAATTATATACAACAATGAATTTTGGTATATGGGAGACTGACTTAACAGCATGCCATGGGGGCTTGTTGAGCTGGATGACAAGACCCTCTCTTTCTAGCTGGGTAGTTGCACATCATCTAATAATCATTGTGTTATCTTCTTTTATGGTGTGGTGTCTCACACAAGAGTAATCACTGCAAAAGGCACAGAAAGTGCCTTTATTACAGAAAGGTGAATGTCTTAGTACAGAAGTGATGCATTTGATCACTTATCTAGGATCTCAAAAGCAGCTCAAACCTCACTTGCTGTGGTTGTCAAGGTGGAAATCCAGTGCTCCATCCAGTAGCAACCCAAGGACAGGTGTATCTAGAGGCTGTACACTATTTCAGCAATAAAAGTAGTAATATTCTAGACTGGTTGGTCCAAAGTAATCCCCAACACTTTCCTGAAATAATCTCAACTAATTAATAAGTGCATCTCAAGTTCTGTAGCTACTTTAGTTTATTTTTCTTTATTATTTTTCTTGATTTTTTTAAAGACATTCTTCTGATGATCATGTCAAGAGCTTAACTGGGAAATGACACATATTTTGTTTCTCAGTGGACATAGAGTCTTCACCCACATATCCTGAGCTTCCCAAGGATCCTGAGATGACACCTCTGATATCTTTTAATACTTCAGAGAAGACAAGACATCAGTTACATAGCAGCTGTTGGGTAAGTACCTATCATGTTGCTTCTGCAATTAGCAGGACAAACTGAAGACTACAAAGATGCTGCACTGCTAGTGCTTTATAACAATAGTACTTAAGTATTTGTTCATGGTGCCTTAGGGCCTGCTTCTGGACAAAGACAGAGGGACCCCATTTGCTATGCACTCTGCATGGGAGATCTGTATTCAGGTTAATGCCATAACAATTTTGTTAGCACACTTCAGTCAAAGATGTGACTACAACTCATGTAAACATACCCAAAATAGACAGTTTAGATACTATGCATAGTCTCAGTTGCATGCAAAACAACCCCTCTGCAAAATCTACCATCATAAATGACAAGTATTTGAGAAATAAGTCAATAGTTCAGTGCTGTTGCAACTAATCTGCTATCAGGTCTTGAGTATGGTAGATTAAAGCTTGCTTATGTATATCTGTAGAAACCACCATCACTCCCTGGACTGCAGTGAAAACAGCACTCTAAATTCAGTAGTAACACTTAGAGTAAATATCATCATCATGAATCCAAAGGAGAAAAAAACATGGAAAAGAGATTGTTTTAATGGCTCAGAATTAAAAGATAAAAACCTCAACAAACCACAAACCCCACTGACCTCTACCTTGGGGGTGAAAAGGAGATTTTATTAGTCATAATCACATCTGATCTAACTACCCACTCAAAGCAGGGCTAATTTTGTTGCTCAGTTTTTTGTCAAGTTTTGAAAACCTCTAGGTATGCAGATGTCACAGGCTCTCTGGGCAATACATTTCAGTGTTTGTGAGGACTTTTTTCTTATCTCTAACTGAAATTTCTCTTGTTGCAAGTTCTGTTTGTTGCCTTTTGGCCTTTTTTGTGTGCTCCTGACAAGAGTCTGGCTTCACCCACTATGTAACTGGAGAAATCAATTAGATCTCCTCTTAGCTTTCTTTTCTCCAGGTTAAATAAATCAATTTCTTTTACCTTTCCTTGTGCATCTTGTGCTCCAACTTCCTAACTATCTTGGTGGTCCTTCTTGGGACTAGTTCCAATGTCTTGTACTGAGGATCATCAAATTTGATACAGCACTCTCTGTGTGATCACACTTGTGCCTAAGGGAGAGAAAAAAAATCACACCCATTAATTTGCAAACAGAACTTGCTAACACAGCCCAGCGTGTGGTTATCATTTGTTGCCCAAAGTGCCCTTATCTCAAATAGACTGCTTAGCATCTTCTCCTTCTTGCAACATCCCATTAAATACGTATCAGTGGTAGAGAGGAGAAAAGGAAGGACAGGAAAATAAGAGATTTTTTTTCTAAGTACAGTTTCCTCTAAGGACATAAAGGCAATGATAGAAAAGAAAGCTGGATGCACTTCTGAATGCAACAAATATCTTCTCTATACAGAAGTATATTATCTCTGTTTGCAAATGTGGGCTTTAAGAAATGGTAAATACCAAATCACATGACTTGCCCAAGGTCACCAAAAAATTGTCAAAGAGAGCCCCAATTACCTTGTTCAGTTCCCAATTTAGACTACAAAGTCACCTTTCACTTAAAAGCAATTCAGGTCAGTCTATTTGAAATGTTTCTGTAACTGTTTATTCTTATTGTCCCACTCCTAAAATGTTCTTACAAATACTTTTAGCTTGGAACTTAAAAACACATCAACAGCCATGAAAGCTTTTTTTTCTGAAAAAAGTGTTTCATTTTCTTTCAGGTTATTTGTTTCTTACCCTTTGGTAAGCATTCAGCCATTTTTACTAGGTCTCTTCTTGTCACCTTAAATTAAATTCATAAAAAGTCAGAATGCAAGTGATCAAAATTATTTTCTCATCCACATTGTAGTTCTATTGGGAACTTTTCCCCAGATGATGCTAGTTGTACTTGATTATTGACAATAACTTTACTGCCTGTAAAGCTCCAAAGATATGATGTCTTTTCCTTCACTTTCCTGATATGATGCTTGCAACTTTTTCCCTTTCTGGGAAAACATTGCCACCCACAAAGTACTTTTATCAATTTAGAAGTAGTTCTGGGGTTCCTACCAAAACAGGGTCATTTAAGGTAAGACTTCAAGATGAAAAGTCAGTGGAATCTACAGTATGAAGGAACAAGAGTCACAGTTAAGAAAAACTGTCCATTTCCCTTCCTCAGTCTTTGATTTATATTTAGTTTTTAACAATTGAAGTTTGTTATCATGGCTGTACAAATTGCTGTGGCAGGAAAAAAACTAGCCATATGACCCTCAGCCGACCAGTGCAAGTACCAAATGTAGAGGTATTAATATGATAACATTGGTTTAGCATGCACTACTTTGTGTTTTACAAGAATCATTATATCTGAAAGAAAGACTGTAACAGTGCTTCCAGCACTCATGATTTTATTACAAGTCTCTTGATGTTTGGTGTTTTTCCTTAAAACACCAACTCCTGGAGACATCTCATTACCTCTCATTCTCAGCTTTCATTGTAAAGCAATGCTTTTAGCTCTTGTGGTTGCAGAGGAAAACATGCAAGTCTGAGCCCTAAAGACTTAAAAAATTAGAATGCAAAGGTAAAGGCCAAAAAAAAATTAAATTCCAGTTTTTAAGTTAAACTTAACTATCTTTGGGTTTGACCCAGAATTTCTGAGTGTTTGAGGCTGACAGTAGATCTTATATAAAGTTCCTGGATTATTTATTTTTAATTAATTTAAATATAGTAACTATAAATAGTTATAACTACAAAATACAGATTTTTAGATCTTTGTTTGCTGCTCCAAATTTAAATCAGATACTGCCGACTTCAAATGTGGAAGCCTCCACAAAAACAGAGGACAGCTAAGAGAACAGAGTATTCATATAGTCAAGATAGATGTATACCCTGGAGTACTTCTGTATCCAAGAATATAACACACAAAATATATTAGAAGAATACTGCATAAGATTATTCTGATGCTTTGAACCTAATGTACATTTGCAGCATTAATTTTCTAAAGTCATGCATCACAATAGGAAAATCTTTTCATTTTGTGTGTGTGCTCAGAGCTGCATAGGAAAGGGGAAGGAAGAGGTAGGGAGAGGGGATGGCTATAATGGATTCACTTGAAGGATATTTGAAATTAGTTTAATTTCTTCACTGTGAAAAGTGCTTAGGATCATTTGTGTTACTGAGAAGGTTTATGAAAAAATGGATATGTTAAAAATGTAATTATCTGTTCTGTTCTCCAATATGAGAATAAAAACAATATCACATGCCCAAAGTGGTTTGTCAGGCAGCATGAATGGCAACCAACAAGAAACACATAAGAGTACACAACTTGCAAATAATAAACATAGAGGAACATATTTGTCTTCAAATACAAAAATAGTTTGGAAATAACTTTTGATTGGAAAATTCATAAATTACTACAGTATGTTATTATTTTAACATTCATTCAGCTGTGCATGTTTGTATTTTACCAATCAATATGTAACTCAGCTCATGATCCTGCCACTTTCTATTTATACTTACGTATCTGAATCAGATAAAGTTTTTACAACTATGCGGTAAATTCCAGTCATGCAGTTTTGACTTTTTTGTGATTTGCTTGAAGAAATAGGCAAGTGAAGCAGATGAACTGAAATAATAAAAAGGTCTAAGAACAATTTCTTGCTAGAAAATGAGAAATTCAAATATCTGAATAGAAATGGCTCCAAACAAAATATTTCTTCTTTTCTACTAGGGTTTTTCTACCAATATAATTATAGCTTGTTTTTAAAATTGGAGTTGTAGCATGGGCAGTGCCAAACCAAACAGAGCTCGCTACAGGGTTTTCTCTGGTGCACACAAAGACCTGCCTACTGTATTTATTACAATAGTTCTTTGGGATGAGTCAGAAATGCCATGTTCATTGTGCTGGTCATTAATTTTCACAAACATCAATTAGGAAGCACGCTTTTGCTTCCCATCACCCCTCTACCTCTTCTCCCTGTGATTTTTATATCTTAAGTAAAATGGTCAAGGGAAAAACTGTAAGAAAACTTTCTCATACAGATACATGCAATTTTTATTAATTTTAGGAAAGGTATATTGAATTTCTGTGTCCCCACACTGTCCTGTACACAAAGGCATTGAAAGGTATGGTAGGAGGTCCCAGCATCGTTGGCCACTGGTGCCAGTGAAGGTGTTCTGTATGTTGGGCTGCCACCACAGTTTTGTGCTGATCAGGCAAATCCTGCAGTAATGGCAGACAGAAACCTTAATATTATCTATTTGGTGTGATCAGGAGGAAGCTCTTTCCCGTGTTGGGATTCACTGTGGAGCCTCAGGCTGTCCTGGTTCTCATTTGTACAGGCTCAGTGGTTCCAGCACCTCGGAGTCCCTTTGGGGCCCTGCCTGCAGGCTCTGATTGGACCATGGCTTGCACAGTTCAGGCTCAAATTTTTACTCAGCCACTTGCATCCAGTTTCAAATATTGCTTTTCTACTTCTCTGCTATATCTAGCCTGACTCTGTGTCTATAGCTTCTCTTTTTCTCTGCTTTCCATTTTCCTTTACTTTATTTTGCACTCTTAATATATTAACATACTGGGTCTTGCTCTATTGAATAAAACTTTTCAAATAAATTAACTAAAGCTTTTAATCCCAATAAATTTTTTTATTGGATTTGAAATGGATTTGTCAGGGAAACAGTATTGCCACAATTTATGAATACACTACAGTGACTTTAGAAGACAACTGCCTCTACATTTGGAGCAGGAAATGTTGAATGGAAATTGAAAGAGATTTTGCAAGACTTGTTTTCCACTACTGAAAAGCTTCAAAAACTTGATCTGAGAAAGAGATTATTTCTTTCCTTCTTGTGTTCAGAATGCAGTGCTATAAATTTTTAATAAAGATCACATAGCCTTGGAAAGCCATTTAACGAGTTTCGTTGGGATATTACAGCACAAGCGAAGTTTGTCTATGAGAAATTCTTATATATGGAAAATAATTTTAAATTTTGGACAAGCTGTGGCTCACTTATTTCATTATTTTTATGAAGTTACAAAATAGATGATGTCCCCAAATACCCTGATCTGCAATGATTAAACTCAGTCTTCTGTGGAGGCCTGACACAAATCTTTTGCATCATAGTTTAATGATTTATTTTGCTTGGAATGTAGCCGTGGTCCTGAACTACCCCCTGTTTAAGTCTAAATTACTTCCATGGGAGCTGGTTTGGGCCCTCTAGCTTGTGTGTGAAAAAAAATAAAATCTGCTTGAATAAAAGGTGCTGGGTCCAGGGCACAGTAAGGTAGCTGAAGTATGCTTTGAGGTAGACCTCAGCCCCATCACCTACTGCCAAAGGACTGCAAGACCTGGCAGAAAGCAGCCTGGCCACTCCTGGACAAATGCTTGTTTCCACCCATTTGTGTAGAAATCCCTTGTGGGGAGCTGGGAATTGTGTGTGTGTGTGTGGAAAAGCTATTGGGGAGGACAGAAGGGAGGAGAGAGGTTGGCCAGGTAAAACCCCAATAGTGTTGTGGCTTTAGGGCAGAGCCAGCTGGGCGGGCACATAAGGTGCTGAGAAGGATCTGTGTGGCCCCTACGTGAGAGACAGGCACTGTTTAAGGGACTTTCAGGGCAGATCCAAATTCTGAGATCTCCTGTTCTCCTCCATGGGCTCCAAAAAAGCTGTGTGCAATGTACTGATTTACCATCGGTAACACATTTCTTCATTCCCTGTCCCTTGGGTTGGATTATGTCATCATGTTAGGGCATTAACCTAGGGCTTATGCATCTAAATTTATTTTGTTTTGGGTTTTCTTCTCTTCTAATATTACAGCTTTGCCTCCAGTTTATAAATATTCCATTTAAGGAGCTATTTAGCAGTAACAGCATTCCTGAGCTCAATCCAAGGACTGAGCTAATTATGGCTGCCTTCAAAAATCCACCTTCACTCACCCTCCCATGGCCTTCTTTCCCTGTGGTCAAAGAGACTGAAGAAAATGAAGTGCAAAAAGCTCCTACCTAAATAAACAGATGAATTAATTGGATACACTGTCTCTAGCAGATTAGTAAATCCCAGTCTTAGTAAATCTTGTCCTTATTTATGTGAGTCATCCTGCTGAGTGGAAATATTTGTGTAAGTAATACTCTGATTTTTAACAATTATATTCGAACACCATAAAATGTAGGAGGTTTTTCCAGCATCTTCCATATAGAAAAAGGAAGAGTGGCAAGTAATCTGTTTTAGCTACTCATTAGCTAATTAAAGCAATGGGTGACAAAGTTACTGAAGAGTTCCTTCTCTTGCAACTACGTAACTGCTGTTATTAATTTTTCACTTTTCTACACAAGAAAAAGCATGTCTTAAAGTATCCTTGGAAAAAAAGCCTTCTCTGTTTATAGGCAGTGCAGTTGCACATTCTTGGTGTATGGAACACCAAATGTCCTGGGATAGCCAGCATCCTGGCAGAGAGCCATGCATCTTATTATATGGTAGGAGAGCCAAATTTCCCCCTGCACAGTGTGTCTATAAATAAAGTGCTTCTTCCACAAGCAATTAAATGGAAGCATTTTTCCATCCAGCATGCAAATACGGTTTCTGTTTCTTACTGCAAGTAATAGCCAATTTGTGATATTAGTTTAAGGTCAGAATTATTTTAATGATGGTATTAAAATGCCTTTTCCCTGGCTTGCACAGGGATGTAAAAAAAACTACAGTAAAATCTTTTCCTTGAACAACATTTCTCCACTTGTAAAGGATCTAGCATAAAGAAGGCATCCTTCAACTGTCTACAATTAAAGTGTTATATGTACATCTCAGCAGCAATTTGGAGTTAATTGTTAAGGGTTGCCACTCCAGCCTTGAGACTGTTTGCAGTCAGCCTGTAACTACTTTGGGGTACTTGTGCAGTTTATTTGCACAGCACCCAGTAAAATAATCTCATCATTTTTGCCAATGCCTCTAAGGAGATTCTAGAAAAAAATTAATGTTCTATGATTCTGAATCGAAACCTGGGTATCAGTAAACTGTCATTGAGCTGCTTTTATCTGTCATTTTTATTCAGAACTTATGGTTATATCTTTATGGGGTTGAGTAATAACGTTGTTGAAGTAATGCAGGGAAAAGGTTAGAGCATCTTCACCTGGTTTTTTTGGTAATTTAAATTTACTGTTACAGTAAGTCTTAGAAGGTGTCTCTGCTTTTCAGAGTAGTATGGTGCCACAACAGCTCTCTCATGAGGAGGAGTTTCCAAAAGGAAACTACAGTGGCACCATTCTCTTGAACTTTAAATATTGACAGAAATTAAAACAGCCCAACACAGAATGTCTGTCTTTTTATGTGACTTTGTTTTATTACACATGAAATGGCTTAGAGACCATTGGGAGACAAGGGATTTCTTCTATTCCTTCCAATTCTCCAGTCATCATCTAGAGTAAATAGATAATGTGTTTGCAACTTTTTAGCTTCCTCCTGCACCTTAGTTTCTCAAAGAAGAAATAANCAAAATTTTCATGACTTTTCAAATTTCTTTCTCCTCTTTTATGGAAGCTCTTTGCATACAAATAGTATCTCTCTTACAGAACTAAATCCAGAATGAAATACTTGCTGCAGTGGCATCCTATTTGGTAAGAAGGATGAAGTTACAATATTTAATCTGAATTTCTCATGTTACAACTGGAGAGTATTAAAACAAAGAGCTTTGTAAAATCCCTGACTGTATTACTGAACAGTGGAAGGAATTAATAATTTTCTTGTGATTACTTTCTGATGTAAACACAAATTTTTAAATGCATTTTGATCTGGTATGTGCAAAACAGTTTCTTTGTAGCCTTGTTCGTTCCTCCCTCTTTGAATGACAGCCAGAAAGGTGTCATACGTAGACCTAAGCAGGGCCATCTTTTCTTAAGACAAAGTATGTTCTTAAATAATAAATGATCCTGGCAAGTTGTTTATTACCAGCAGTTAATGATCTGTTTATTAGTTAAAGTCTGTGGCTGTTAACACTCTAACAAATCAGTTCACTCTGTTAAACATCAATTTTGGGTACATTATTGGTATTAACCACACAATGAACAAAAACTTTTGTAGACAGTTGATTTTATTGCTACAGCAGAATTGTGTAATAGAGGGAAAAGGTGTTCAACAGGATACCAGTGTTTTTGACAAGAAGAATAGATTAGGTTGCATTTGTTTGTGTCGGTTAACAGTTCGCTTTTACTCATAGTGAATGTGTCTTGTCCCAAATGTCTTTCAAGCAGGCTCAGTTTAAAGTCCTAGGTGCTGTAATTTCTGTGTTTTTAAGAGTGGAAGGATTACTTTTGTCTGCATAAGTATAGTTTGGAAAAAATATAATTAGTAAGCTTAAAAGTTAACTTCCAGAGGGTGTGTGGGATGAATAGCTTGCCTTTGCTTTAAAAAAAAATAAAAATGCTCAGAAATTAAATAGTGCTAACATGGCTTGTTTGCCTTAGCAATTGGCACTAGATAAACTGGGTTTCCATACAAGTTGCAGCTACTGAGTGGAGTAAGTAGAGACTAAGTTTGAAGATTCTGGTGTTGGCTCTGCATTAAACTGTTCTTCACTTACATCATGTTAAAATCCCACAAGTATCTTCAGCAAAATAAAGTTCCAAATGGAAGACCTAGGATATGAGGTGATCTTGATGAGAATACTTGGCCTTAAGTGGAACGGGGCTCTACAAGGTTTTGGCTCTGCCTGGTCCCAGATCATAAAATACATGTATTGTAATTTTGCATCTGATCAGGAAACAAAGCTGTAAAAATAGGTTCACTCCTAGGGCTCAAGTAGTGGTAATAAGTCTGGCAAAGCTGGATAAATAGGTGTGAGAATTACATTCCAACCCACAAATTTGAGAGTTCAGATCTGTTCTTTCAATTTTGGCCCACTTCTCATAAAGAGGTAGCTCTGATATTTTCAGAAATAATCCACTGATACCTCAGCAGAAAGTAATTCCCAAAAGCTTGTCTCTAAAATGTATCAAAAATACTTTTTCTCAATCTGATTGAAAACTAAACTATTGTTAGGTTTTTTTCCTATATTTGATTTATAGAATCTTTTTACAGGCTCAGTATTATTTATCTTGGTTCTAGAACAGCCTGTTCTGATTTAATTTGAATCTTTCTTAATTCACTTGATATCAGCTAAAATTAACCTAGTTAAAACAGCAGCGAGTGGTTCATAGCACTCAGCTAGTGCAAAGACTCTCTCAAAGTATTTTAAATTAAAACACACTGACTTTATATTGATAATCCACAACTTGCTTGAGGTAGAACAAATTACTGGAAAACGTGTTGTGCCACCACATCTCTAGCTGTAGTCTAAAAGGTCAGAACAGAACAAGAATTCAGTAACAAAAATGACACTTTGGACCCTGAACAGTAGGATGTCTAGCAGAGCTTTCTGTAATGGTATTAAAGTGTTTAGCTCTTTTCATGTTTGCCAACCTATTTACTGCCCCACTGAAGAAGGAATAGGAGGACTTGTGGTTTACACCCAGTGTCAACAACAAGATAATTTCCCTAAGAGTAAGTACTGCTTTCTTGAGAATTTTAATTATCCCAGAGGTCCTGTGGTTTTCATCTATCCCTGCAATTAGCCAGTTATCCCACAGGAAGGTATTTGCAATGTAATCTGAATTAAAACCTAATCCAACTCCTGTTAAAACCAAAGGTGCTGAAGATTTGCTGAAATTCTCTTGCTGTCATTTTGGTGCCAGTGTAGCTTGTTTAGGGCCTTGAGCTTCTCCCCCAGGCAGCTTACTTGTCACAGAGGGGTCATCTAACCTGCATCAGAGGAGAAAACAAGGTGACAAGAGAGGGAAAGGGTGAGCTAGCTCTCACCTTTGCAAGGCAGGGGCACAAACTTCCCTGCTTTCCTCTGGGAGCATGGAATCACATTTTAATCTAGCAAAGTATGCAACGTTTTATAGACCAATGATGTGGAAGTGATCTTAGCTGAAGCCACGTTGCTTGCTGCAGCCCTTGAGGATTCCTGACTGCATCTGAAAGGTTCTGCAGTTGGCATTCTGAATTACTTAGTTCACAGAGTACATTATAATCACTGCATGATTACACAAATTTAGGATCACAAAAGGAAGAAATCTGTGGTGGCTGCTGTTTGAGCTGATTGTTACTGTTATAACTTTGACTGACATTTGCCTCTTGCCTGAAATGTAATAATCTCTTCTCTATATATGTTTATATGTGTTTATATATTAAAGCCCTGTGTTGGATGGCATGAATGTTAAATGTGTTTTTCTTCCTTGACCTGAACAGATTTTACTGCCCTTTAGTCTACCTTGTTTATACAGAGCCATGGAGCAATGAGTGGTTTTAATAGAAAAACCTCTGAGTTTTTTCTTATTGATGTATGCATCACTATGCAACATACAGCCAAGTGCCAAAACAATAGACTCTTCCTGTACTTTTATTTTCCTTCAATCTGTAAGAGGCTCCATTTAAATCCCACTAAATGAACATTGTAAATGACACAGAAAAACATGTGTTTTACCAGTCAGGCTTGAGAATGTTTGAAATTAGCCCTCAGTTTTAAGACAGGTAGACAGCAGCCAGGCTGGCAGAGCAGAGGGAGGGTAAGGGAGGAGCTGTACAGGCTGGAGGGGTCACTGTGACTTGAGCAATCCATAGGATAAGGACATAAAAATATTATATGTCTTTATGTCCTATGATTCTTTCTCTTTATGAATAGCATCTTTATTATTGCAGTCACTCAGCTCAAAAAAATACTCTGTAAACAGGCAGAAAATCTGCAGGTTCAGAATTAATGGTGATAAATTTGTAATTGCTAGCTTCTCTCCTCTGGATTTTCACAGAGAAATGACACTAGTTCAGTCAAGAATTATTTCAGAATAAATGCGATGGTGGAGTTGCTGAGTGTAGACTAACTCCTGGATTGCCTGAGAAGAGTGAGTACTTTTTGTTTTGCCCTTGAGAATTCTTCTTTGAGACTTAGTAACATGTGACACAACTAAGTGTGGTATACAGTCCAGAAAATTTAAGATGCCATCTGAGGTCTGTCTGCATATTACTCTCTCTTTTTGAGAACAGGGCAAGCAAATGGCAAACTAAGCTCACCTTTGTGTTAACCACAGCCAGTTCTGAACTCAAGGCATTCACTGCACAAGAAAGTAGATTTCTTTCAACATAGATCTTTAAAGAACTTGATGTTCATGTTTAAACCATCTTAGAATTAAGAATCCATTTGTGGGGGCCAGAGTATAGACTAGGGAATATTTGTACCAAATACTTAACAGTTATTCTTTGGTTTTCCTGCTAATGTTTCAACATGGGCAAGTCTCATTTTGCTGAATTAGGGCAGGCTGAGGTTAGGAAAACCTAAAATTAGTGGTATTTAAACTCTAGTTGCAAGACTAAAGCATTAGTTGTCTGGTGGCTGATGCCTTAAGAAATATTTGTAAAGAAAATATTTTATAATCAAAGGAAAACAAAACAGTACACTACCTGCTTTAGATGGACTGAGAATTCTTGTATTGGAAAAAATGTTGAGGTTACAAAAGTCCTTTAAGTTCTTCCAAACTTTTTAAAGTTACAAAACACATATACACTGGAACTT
This sequence comes from Galbula dea, assembly GCA_013399015.1. Taxonomy (NCBI): domain Eukaryota; kingdom Metazoa; phylum Chordata; class Aves; order Piciformes; family Galbulidae; genus Galbula; species Galbula dea. The sequence goes on from VWZX01009335.1 coordinate 3,357,451, forward strand.
CGCATGATACCGGTCATGGGTTTTGCAATGCCTTAAAGTACACAAGCAGATAATCATTCAGATAGATGCTCAAACTAACAATGAAAACAGGTAGACATTGCTGTTACCAAGTGCAGTTTCAAATCCGTCTTCATGCCTGGTTCAAAACAACAAATTTTGTAATCAGCATGAAGTTCAAAGGTCTGGAGAAGCAAAACTTAAGTACAGACAGTTACTGGGACAGTTGTTACTGGGCTAAAAGTTGAAGCTCTGGAAAGACCTGGAAGAAGACATTTGCTGCTAAATTGCATGCCTTTCTTTATCTTTAGGTCAGTTCTGAATACAAAGTGGTAAAAGCCCACAGGTTACTTTAATGAAAGTCTCTTGTGTGAAACTATGGACTTTCTTTAGGAGCATGCAGTAAGATAGGCTATAGGTCTGCATCTCACTGTCTACTTCAAACTAGCTGCACAGATGCTCATAGCACACATGATGTGATAAGACCTGTAAGTACTTTCAGTACAAAAGGCTTTTCCATGTGCAGATTAGTGTAGACCAAGAGTGTTCTCTAAATTCACATTCTTTGTGCACTAATTTTCTTGGCAGATCTGTCCCAAAATGCCTTGTGTCCATTGGATTTTCTCTGTGTGATAGCTAATGTATATTTACTACTCCCCAGTGGAGAACTGGCCCAAGAAATACAGATAGTCATACACCAAAGTTTTCAGCATATTTAACCCTCAACTCAGTTGCTGATGTATGTTGATGTATTCACTGCAAGGGTTAGAGTGGGGAAAGAATCATTATTCCCTCTCTCTGAGAATACTTTACTGATGGCAAAAGCCATGTAACAACTCATCCTCACTCTCAAAAGCACATTATGCCACGTCAGCACACGAACAAAAAAGATGTCACTGATAAACTCTGGAAAAAGGAACTATCCCTGACTTCTGGCTGCTGTTTCATGTTCTCTGCTCAGTTCCCAGTCCAGAATTATATCTAACTGTACACCACACTGACCTCCTGAAACAGGCATTGGGCCCAGACCGTGATCTTGCATATCTTACTAAAACTTTGGAACAAACTCACCCAGAAACCTTAGAATTTACATTATCAAAAAAGAACAGAGTTTTCTTCCAAACCAAATGGTTGAAAACTGGACTTCATGAAAGCGGTATATAAGAATTGGAAGGAAAGATGAACTCAAAGGACAAAGTGTCTTATCTTGAAGACAGCTGCAAACGGATAAATACTGGCATAGTATTCCTAATTCATGAGGGCAGATGACACACTTGCTGTCCCTGAATAGTATATATCCCCAAATTATAAAAATTCCTTCTCATTAGATAAGATTCAAAGTTTAAAAAGCATAAACTGTAAATTATCAACTATAATTAAACATACATTGGATGACTTTAAAAAAATAGTCCTGTTTTGGAGATAGCTAGTTAAGGAGGTAATAAAGGCAATAAATTAATCTACACTTCAAGGTTATATCTTATATGAAAGTTTTCCAATGGCTTTCGGAAAAATATCAAAACTCTTAAATGTTCTAAGATTATAAATCAAAATATCTTTAGAAATAGTAACAAGAAACAAAACCAAGCTTTATAATATCACATAAATACAACTTTTTACTTCTGTCTTCTGGTGGTTTGGCTCTTGTGTTCAATTCCACAGATTATCTTTACTGTAAACAGGTTGCTGTTTTTTTCCCCATAATGCAAAAATTAGAATTCAAATGGTGATAGAGCTGACTAACAGTGGTGTGGTTCAACCTAGAGACCTGGATTAAGGTTGAGAGTATTAGTAGGTAAGTATAATAATTCTTCCACCTCAGTTGCTTCACTGGATGATCCTGTTTTAGTTGTCTAATGTAACCACTGGTCACTGAAACTGATTATAGTGCTGTTATTTATATGATTAGTTCAAAATATCATCTAACCAAGGTAGTGATTTTGTAATTCTTTCTGGCATATTTGCCTTGATTTCTTCAATACAATTACCCTTCATTATATACTTCTCTACTATAATTATTTTTTTTAACTTTTGACTTTTTCTTCAATATAATTTCCCGTATTTTCAAAAACTGTAAACCTTCATGATATGTATTTGGCACATATCATTAAAAAAAAAGTCCATTAGGGTTCCTTTATGTGGTGTTTGGGAATTAGGATGCAACTTTTAGATTGGAAGACCCATCTCTCTGTTTCAGTTTGGATTCAAAATCACTGGCAATTACCAAGCAGACTTCCATAGGTGTCAGATTGGGGCCCACTACTGGTTCCACTAGAACTGTAAAAACTGTCAGAATATACAACAGTGATCTTCACATATTTTAGAAGTGCCCCCAAAAAATAGAAGTTTCAAAACCACATCATGTGTATATTACAGAAAACAATACAATAGCTATCTTTTTTACAGCTGATTTATTTATTTTTAAAGCTGACTTTGTTGCTCTAACTCCCCAGAATAGCCTTTTGAAGCTCACTGCATTACAAATAAAGAGCTACTTTGGGTGTAATCTCTCATGGCCTTTTCAGAGACAGGAGAGGTCTTGGTGGCATTGCATATGTATAGTTTATACTACAAAGAAAAACCAATGCAATAATAGTTGTGTAGGATGATAAGTGCTGACCACACCCAATTTCTGTTGACTTGATTTGTAGCTGTTTGTGCTCAGAATCTCTTGTGGTTTAAAATCCAGTGTGCTACATAATGATCCAAAAGTTTAGTTCAGTCATTGGAAAAAGGCAAATCAATAAGAGAAGTCTTAGTTTAGCTTATGATTCTCAATATAGAAAGCTGTCAGGTTTTTCTTTTTTTCCCTTTTTTCTTAAATTATTGTACTTATATTAGTATAAAACCTGGCATTGAAAAAGATCTAATAACATAATGATCCTTAACATGAACACAGCCTATGTATGTTATGTGTAGGGATCAGATAGACATGTATATCTACCTATGCAGTGCATATGTGACTATGCAGTTTTATGTGACTGTATGTATGAGATGGGGAATTGGAATTATTCACCCTTATAGAGAAAAACCAAAAGGTTAGAGTGGAGCCTTATTGTCTTGGAAGCTTGTAAGGACACTGTTACAGCATGGTTCACCTTGCAGGAGATGTTTTGGCTGTTGGCTGTACTGTGATAGCCATTTCTAAAATGTGGGTAGGTCACTTGTGTGCAGCAGACTTCCTCTGTCTCAGCCTTTATAATATATCCTTTGGCAAGAAACATTTACTTTATGTAAATGTCCAGATCATCCCACTTCACTAAGCTTAAATGGAGTTGATCACACTATCTGTGAGTAAAATATCTCACTCAAACTGCATTTGATAGAAAACAAAATTACCAAGTAGCAGGACACCTTCCTGTTGGCTCCTGTAATTGCAGTCAAGGACCCAAAGTGTTTTGCCACTGTTCCCTTGAAAAGTGGCATTATTTTAAAAGAGTCTTCTTTACAACAACATGCATGGTTTAGATATAGATTCCTCTGTGTAGAGGAAAAATCTGAAAAATCTTTTTCCTACTGCATCACTAATGTTATACCTCATTTGTCAAGTATGCTGCTCATTGGAATACATGAAACCTGCAAAAAAAAGTATCTGTTTTGTCTTTGTTCACGTTAATGGAAACCTTTAGGAGAGTCTACTTTCTTCATTAGATTATGCCACATCAGACTGAATCCATACCAGCTTTTAAATTACTATAGCAACTGAATTGTCTACAACAAAATGTGTCTATGTTGACTCATTACAATTCCAAAAAAAATCACCTCTGACCCCTAACAAAAGGACTAGTGTATCTTGAGAACTCTGTGTATGACAAACTGACATATATAATAAATATGAATGTTACTAGAGTAACAGATTGAAATTATATAGTTCATTTAAACCTTTTTCCAACTTCAGCTTAGTCCCAGTTAAAGCACACAGGAAATAAACATATTGAGCTGTCTGGCACCAGGCAACTATCCAGGTCCTGTTCTGTCTAGCACTGGGCTAGGCTTATCCATCCAATCAACATTAGGGGGTTTATTTATGTGAGACAGATATATTAGTAATAAATGGATTTATTCAGTAGCTTGGTGGATTTATATACGTACAAAATGATTTTAGTTTAAGGAGACTTAAAACTGAGTGACTCCACTACTTTTATGGGCTGCATGCTGAAGCCCTTAGCAGTTCTATTCTCCTCTTCACAAGGAAAAAAAAAACAACCACAAACAAAACAAAACACTCACAAAATGAAATCAATGGGATATTTGCTGGTGTAAGAACTGCAAAAAGACTTACGAACTGATGAAATGCAAGTGAACAGACAGATAGCTAAATGGCAACGCAAAGTTATGATATATTTGAATAAATTGTATGCAGTATTCCATACAAAATACTGGCTTAATTTTTACAGACCAAGACAGTCTGTAAAAGAGAAACAGCTGAGAGAATTCAAAAGGGATATCTGGGTTTTCTTTATCACACCTATTCGTACTTTAGACAGACTTTGTTCTAAGGCATTAGTTTGACATGCAAGTCAGGTCCATGCTACGTTGAAGTTTATTTCCAGTGATTCGTCTGTTGCTTTTTAGAAAACAAGACAGAGAATTCCCTTCAGTGCTATGGTTTATCCATTTCAATCAGACAGTGAGTGGCACATTCTCACCTCATTTGCAGTTTTTAATTCCAATTGGACATTTCTTTTGAAATGTCTCTTCTCTTCCCCCCCTTCTTGCTGCCACTTGAAAGTTGAAATGTAGCAAGAATGTAATGTTAGGTGCCAGTTTTCTGAATTACAGGGTGACTGCTTTAGCTGATCCCAAAAAGCAAGTGTCTTTTTATACCGCATAAAAGCCTGAAATGTTTACATATCAAAAGGCTATAGGCCAATTTCTGTCAAAATTATACATGAAGTTAAGCAGTACAAGCAATTTATTTAAACACTAGTCATTGTAGAAAAATTCAAAACCATATGCTCTTTTAGCAGTTTTTCACAAATGCATTTGACCCATGACTTGGCAAGACATGCGTGCTTCATAATTTACCCTAAATTTCAAACCCCCGTGACATTTAAATAGAAGATCTTCATTAATAAAGTTTATATGAATGAAAACTTTAGAAGCTGATATTGTTAGAGGGAAACTTTAGGGGGGAAAAAAACTCGTTTCTGCTTCTTTTTCAAATGACTGACTTTCCTAATCAGTTCAAGATAAGGGGAACAAATGACCGTAATTTTGCATTGTAGGAATTTTTGTGTTGGTGAAGTAACGATGTAACCAGTTCGAAACAAACGTGGAGAAGGCTGAGGGCCGGTGGCATTTGCACGTGAGAGATGCTCTGCGAAGCGCAGTTTCTGAGGGGCTTTAGCAGCCGACGGTCCACGAAAAGCTGTGATCCACCCCGGCTTTAACCCCCTGCCCTGGGCGGGAGCCTCGAAGGATCCTGCCGCCCAGAGCAGCCCCGGTCGGGCCGGACCCCAGGCAGGACCCCTGGGGGTGCGGCTCCCTCCCTCCGGCCGGGCAGAGCCGGTGCTAGGAAGGCGGTGTGGTTTGCAGCCCCGGAATTAGTCCTTAATACCGTTAAATAAAAAAAATCCGGCCGATTTCTCAGCAAGCACATTTTCATAGACGGGTGTGTGGTGATTGCTTTGTATGAAATCGTGTTTGGGTAATAATATTGAAAATCAGTGCGGTGTTTGTTTATTTCAAACCTAACAGCTTGTTCTGCCTGATGCTATGCTCCTCTTTAGATCTCTCTCTCAACCCATGCTGTGACTACCCTCCAGTAAGAAACAATTGCTTAGCAACACTATGCAGCACAATTTGCTTGCGTTTCATTTGTTATGACAATTTCGTTCCGACATTGTGTGACAACTGATTGTTTGTTTAATGCAATTTTACGTTTGCAAGGTTAGCGAAGTGCGGATGTGAAATGAAAACTCCGAGAGAAGGTTTCGCGAAGCGTGTATCAAAACTGGGGGTATCATGGCAAAACTTACTAGAATTAAAACACAACAAAAGAGAACTTCCCTACGGGGGTGACAGGTTGCTTAAAAAAATAAACAAACAAACAAAAAAACACAAAAAACTTCAAACCAAGCAACCAACCAAAAAAAATCAAAACCAAAACCAAACCAAACAACCAAACAAAACCCAGAAACCCAACCCAAGCAAAAGCCCCCAACAAGAAGAAAACGACACTCTACATTAGGGATAAAGCTAAGGGTTGCAGCGTGGTGGATCCCCCTTCATCAGAGCCTTCCCCACAGAAAAACTCGTTGAGAAGCCAAGCGCTGGTACAGCCCCGGCACCCTCTACACCACTGGAGACGCAGCTGCCCCCGGGGTGCCGCTGCCAGAAGGATGCCCACTATTGCCTCGCCGTGCTGAGAAGCCGCAGNGCTGAACAGGCGCGGGGATGGAACACTGATGCAAGTGACTCTAAGCATCCAAGAAATCGGCGTCAGTGGCAGGGATCCATGCATGGAGCGGGACTGCAGAGAGCTTACTCGGTTTCCGGGGGGGCAGCAAACTGGGGGCAAAATGCTGTCCGCGCAAGCCTCCGAGCTCCTGCAGCCGAGCTCCGCGGAGATCCGCGGGGAGCCCAGCTGAGCTCTGCGCCGGGGCCGAGCCGCTGCCCGGGACGGACAGGCCGGGAGCTCCCCGCGGACACCCGCGGAGGGGATATCGCGCTTCTTGCTGGTGGGAAGGCTGTCCATGCCCCCGCGCTAGGCATTCCCTCGGGCCTGGCCCTCCCGGCGGCTCTGGGCCCGGCTCGGCAGAAGCCCTGCTCGGCACCGAGGGCCGCGAAGGCCATCGGGGATGCTACCGAGCATTGCGGCAGAGACTCTGAGGACGTGGACGAGCATCCCGATGGCGGAATTAAGCACCACTCTGCTGGGCGTGCGGCGTGACCAGGCTGCACCCAGGGAATTATTTACCAAAAAACTCAACAGACCAGCCCAAAACTTCCTCCTCCCCTCCTTCCCTCTTCAAACCCATCCCCAAACAAACAAATAAACTCAAAAAATAAAGAAAAGCCTCACAAAAACTGAAAAATCCCAAAGCTAACAACAAAACAAAAAAATACCCCTCTGCCAAATAGTTTTACTTTATGTCAAATTTGCAGAATTTGCACGAAGCTCAGGTCTAAACGCCAAAGACGTAAGAAATTGATCAGCAAATAAATTGAAATAAAGGAAACGATGCTAGTAATTAGTCACATAGCGATGTACCACCAAAGTGAGAATTAAATCCTGGTGTTCTTTTTCTTTACGGTTTATACGAGTCTTTTTGCTAGAAATAGGGTTTTGGTTTAGATCATTCTCAGATGCGGTTTTAAATCCTGGAATATCGAGGAAAGGAAGGATAAAGATAAAGTGCGAGTAAGCGCTAACGAGCATAATCTTTGCTGAGGAAAAATAATGTGTTCCTCGTAAACGGACCCTCATGGCTTGCTTTCATTTCATGTGTACAATTTCCTACCTTCTTTGATGGAGGGTTGATGGGGTAAATAGTCTAATCTTATTCAGTTCACCTCCTGTGGTTTCCCAGTGACAGTCGTGACAGACGAAGTATTCTGCAAATCACAAGAGCCAGCTACCAAGAGAGCCAAATATCTTAATAGGAAGAGTTTTAGGGACTTAAACTGGCTTCATTTTAAATTCACGGAACATGCAAAATTTAAAGTTCTCTGTATCCTTGCAATTCTATAGGCTTTGTTTTCGAAACTAAAAAAAGAAATATTCTTCCTTAAAAAGAAAGGAAAAAGTCACCAGGATGGATCAGAAGCAAATGAGAACACCTACCAGACACGGAGATTTGAGATGGCACAGGTCTTTACATTTCCACCTCCCAGCTTGTTTGAAAAATAAAAAGTGACACCTGTCTGGACCTGAAGCGCTTTGTGGGTTTTTGTTTTGGTTTGTTTAGTGGGGTTTGAGGTTTTTAAAAAGCAAAAAAAATAAGCCAAACCAAAAAAACCCTTACAGCGTTCACGCGCTTTATTTCTGCCAGGTGATCTAGAAAAAGAAAAACTGCAAAAAAGAAAAAAATGAGTGAAGAAGCTGTTACTTCCGTGCATAAAGCTTAAATCGGAGGACCTTAATGCCCTTTCAGTTCTCCGAGCGGGGGCACGTAAAGATTCAAACCCTGCCTCAGAAACACTTGAAGGGGGGAGTTGCGTGGTTGTATCGCAGTTTATTTTTTTAAAAAGTGCTTCTTGACCAATTCGAAGCATAAATAATGAATCTCAGCTTCAGACAGAGGAAATCGCACCCGCTAAGTGAACTAACACGAGCAAAGTAGGTGCATAATAGACAAGGCTAAGAGCTGCTAACCACTTCTGCACAATGGCATTAATAAGATTAACCTGAGCAATTAGACGGTGCAGCAGAGATCAAGCCTAAATCTGGGGCCTTTCAAAAAACCCCACTAATGGAAAGGATTACGTTAATTTCATTAATTCTCAATACACAGAGCCGGGCTCCTTTCACTCCTTTGTGTTACCCCCACCTCTTCCCCACCAAAAAAAGGGGGAGGAAAAAAAAAATCAAATCTGGTTTTGTTTGTCATCTGCATATTACCAGGAACTAAATCCAGGATGACGTCGCCTGGGTATAAAAAAGGGAAGAGGTTCAGATGGATTATACTCCGAGCAGCCCTCTGGGTTGAGATCAGTAAACAGGCGAGAGTTGAGGGGGGAAAGTTCCAGGGGTGGATCCTGCGCGCACACACTCATGCACACGCACACACGCGCGCACAGCCTCACACGCACACGCTGCCCGCAAGCTGCCCTCGCAAAAACCTCCGCTCTTTTCGCTCCGCTCCCTTCTTAAAATTTCTCTGAAAAAGTTTCGATTTCGTGTCCTTCCAGCCTTCCACACCCCCCCCCTCCGCCTACACCGCAGCCACTACCACCGCCACCACCTACCCTCCTCCCTCCCTCCTCCCCCCGGTCGGTTCCCGCTGCCCTGCCCCGGCACGGTTTGGGGCATGCCTGTGAGCATGTTCAGCATCGACAATATCCTGGCGGCCAGACCTCGCTGCAAGGACTCGGTGTTGCTGCCCCCCCCGAGCGCCGCGCCCGTCGTCTTCCCCGGCCTCCACGGGGACTCGCTCTACGGCAGCGCCTCCGACTACGGCGGATTTTACTCCCGGGCTGTGGCACCCTCCTCTGGGCTGCCACCGGCCGTCACCGGATCTCGGCTCGGCTACAACAACTACTACTACGGTCAGCTGCATGTACCCGCGTCCCCTGTGGGCCCTTCGTGCTGTGGAGCCGTGCCTCCCCTGGGCGCCCAGCAGTGCTCCTGCGTCCCCCACGCAGGTAAGGAGACATGGCCCGGAGCGGGACAGGACGGGACGGGACGGGGCGGACGGGAGTTCTTTGTTGCCGCGGCCGCGGGGCAGGAGGGGGTGGCGGGTAGCCGGCGGCCCGCAGGAGCGCGGGTGGACGGCGGGGTAACGGCTTTTTCTCGGGGTGGGGAGAGCAGCGATCTCATGCAAAGCCTGTCGTCCTCTCGTCTGTCTGTCCGTAGGTTACGAGAGCACTGGGTCAGTCCTGATGTCCCCTGTTCCCCATCAGATGTTGCCCTACATGAACGTGGGCACTTTGTCCCGGACGGAGCTGCAGTTACTGAACCAGCTGCACTGCAGGCGAAAAAGACGGCATCGAACTATTTTCACCGACGAGCAGCTGGAAGCACTGGAAAACCTCTTCCAGGAGACGAAATACCCAGACGTGGGCACCAGGGAACAGCTGGCCAGAAGGGTGCACTTACGGGAAGAGAAAGTGGAGGTATTTTGCTTTCATTTCCCCACTTCAACCCTCTCCCTTTCGCTTTGAATCGCGCTCAGACTGAGGTACCTCGGTGCGAGGCTAGCCCGGCTCCGCCGGACGCGGCGAGGTGGCGGCGGGGAGAGCAACAGGTTTGAGGGTTTGGGGAGAAGGAAAGGGCTTTATTATTCTGTCCAGGCTCCCTTCTGGGGGCGACTGACCCAGCCGGTCGCACGGCTGTAAGCCCATGCCGAGAGGCGGCTGTTCCTCCCTCAGCTGCCCAACTTTTCCCATGCCAACCTTTCCCACCCCAGCCGCAGCTTCCCCCCCTCCCCGCCGCCTCCCTCCGCCAGAACGCGGCCGCCGCGAATCGGTTCCGCGGCTGCGAGCTTCTCTGGACTAGGCAGGGCCCCGGCGGGGCCAAGGGCAGTCTGCGGGTCTGCAATTCTTTCTTTCTTTTTCTTTTTTTCTTTCTTTTTCTTTTTTTTTCTTTTTTTTTTTTTAATTTTACTCTCATAGTGTAATTTCTTGACGTTAACAGGTTTGGTTCAAAAACCGCCGGGCAAAGTGGAGGAGGCAAAAGCGATCGTCTTCGGAGGAGTCAGAAAACGCGCAAAAATGGAATAAAGCGTCTAAAACGTCTCCGGAGAAGAAACAAGAGGACGGGAAAAGTGATTTGGACTCTGATAGCTGATACTTCGCAGCGCGGAACATTTCTCGTGGACTGTCGGATACGCTCCGGAGGATGCTACTTATCTTGCACAAGCTCTGCCTTGTTGGAGGGGGAAATATCTGTATATAATGTACAATGTCCCGAGCTGATTTTCGTGTAAATAAAATGTATTGCGGACATGTTGCACAGGTAGACGGCGGCGCTTTTATTCGCCCCTGCGCCGAGAGGAGGAGGGAGCAGGGAACGGTCCAGCTCCCCGGGGACCAGGCCCGGACTGTCCGGTGCGGTTACTTATTTAACGAGGTCTCGCCTAGCTTGACAGCAGGCGAAGGGCAGTGCACTGTTCACCCACTCGCTGCAGGCCGAGAAGCAGTGGCGGGTCATAGAATAGAATCACAGAATAGCAGGTCGGAAAGACCTCAAGGATTTTTCACCCTGACGGAATGCGGCGGTCTCCCGGCCAGGCCGGTAAGACCCCGAGGGCAGCGCCCGGGACACTCCCGCAGGGGCCGGGCACGGTGGCAGGTTGCTGTGCTGCCATAGGGGCTGCAGCTGGAGCGAATCTCGCTCTTGCCCCTTCTCCTCCCGGAGCTCCTCGCTGGGCCTCTCCAGCTGATACGGATCTGTTCGTTTATCCGTTCCCCGTCCAAACGCTTCTCCCCTCCGGCAGCGCCGGCGGGCAGTCTCCGCACGGCGGCTCCTCCCGTCCCGCCGGCCCCGGAAAGTTGAAGGTGATGCCCTTAGGAAATATTTACAGGCAAAGCAGATCCGGTCTCACACTTGTTGCCCTGCTCTACTTCCCTGCACTTTTCTGTCCCTCTCACTGCAGTTATGCCCCGTTGAGTTTACAAAGAGTTTGCCCTTGATCGCCGTTTAGAAAAGCTATCTTGCTACATCGGTGTCTAAAATTGCTGTTAATAAATTTCAGTGATTATCGAATGAGTTACATATAAAGGAAGGTACGAGCCCTTGTGTGCTGCTCCAGGGGATGTTTTACAAGAAGCTGCTAATGAAAATTTTCTTCCCTTTGAGGCAGCACCTTTGCAATTAGGAAAACCGTGACAGTCTGGTCTCATTTTACTTTTCTCTCTTTAAGGGTCTTGTAAAAGAGGCATCTATTCCCCCTATAAAACTCATTCATTCATTCTCTTATGCTTTTTTTTCCCCTGTTACTCCCCAGTGCTTAGTGCTCATCCCCTTCAGAGCAGAACCACTGCAGTTTCCCCATCTTGTTTAGAAAGACCTTTCATTCTGTTTCTCTAAAAAGACTGTCTATAAACTTAAAAGCAAATGACCTGAAGATGTAATGCCAATGCAGGTAACCTCGAAATATTCATCTGCATTTCGTTCAGAAGTTAAGTGGTAGTGATCTGATTTTCCTTTTTTATGGCCAATGCCTACAGTCACCTGCATTTATTCAGCTTATCTAGCTTGGGCAAGAAATTGGTTTATACAAATGAGCTCACCATCTCTTCCAGTGACACCAGAAAGTGTCTGTATTGCTGTATTGCTTGTCCTTGTGCTTTTTCTCCCGTTCCAGATATATTCAGCTTTTAATGGGTGCTGTAGTGTGTTGTTTATTGCAGGTGTCAGTGTGATAGAGCCTATCTCAGCACCTGTCTGTTCAGGTAACATTTCCTAATTGATGTGGTGTCTCTCTCTGACCAATCTCTCTCTGTACCAAGACGTAGGAATGGCTGCCATGGAAGAAATTAAGTGTGGTTTTGTATGAGTCAGTCCTTTAGGGGGCTTACAGTTTCATAGCTACTGCTCTCTCTAAGAAAAGAAGAAACTTAGCCTCTTGTTCCTTACTGTAGCACAGGAGGAAGGGGAGAAGCAAATGGATTTTTCTTCTTGGATATATATCATGGTTTGGCTCTATACAGCTACTGCATTTTGGAGATGCTACCCTATTGCTGCAATGTGTATCCAATCTCTGTAAACTGTTTTGAATTACAACCCAGCAGTATTGAAAATGAGTTGACAAATTACTGAAAATTAGTTTTTAAAATAGGAGATATGTTATGTTATATGCAGGAAGTCTCACTGAGTGGAATTTTAATATTGTTTTCTCTGTATTTAGTCATTGTTGGGTTTAAAAGTGCATATTTTATTTGCAAATAAAAGTCAGGTCTAAGGATAATATTGCCCAGGATTTTGCAAATGCCTATATATTTTCTTTACTTTCCAGGTATAAATACTCTTGCTGTCACATTGGGATCTTGGTAGGATTTTGTTTTGGTTTGCATTTTTGTGTGTGGAGTAGTAATTTTGGTAGTCACTACTGAGGATTTTAGCCTACGTACTTCAATGGGAGTTTAACTGAACTTGGGGTTGTAAGGGGAAGGCTTTAAATATGTTTTTGATAACCAATACTAGGTCCACATAGATGTTTAGAATTTTCCAGTGAGACCAAGGCACTTGAGAACCATGGAAGCTCCAGGTTGGTCCATGACCAACCATGTCAATTTATGGATTTATTTAGAAATTTTTGTTCTGTGGGAACATGGAATGTGACATAAGAATCAAAGCCTTGAGTTCTAAATCGTGCTTTCTATGCATGGGATTGTGATGAAGTCACCACTGATTACTTTAAAATCTCGCTGCACCTTTCCAAGTTAATTTTTGAGTTGAATATAAACTTTTTATTACCATAAGCTTGATCTTGCAGTTACTGGCATCTGTTCTCAATATTACATCTAGATCTATTAGGGTTAATAATATAACCTTAAAATCAATTGAAAATCAACTTTAAACTTGACCTAAAAGCTTTAGAATACTTATTGAAATGGCATTTGTACCATTAGACAGTGGGAGTATATGTCTGTTTTTCTCACTGGTGTTTGGTGAAAACCTAAAGGCTTCATTCTCCCTTTTTTACACTACAGAATCATATTCTATGCAGTCTGGAAGACTCTGATGACTGAAAAGAAGTAAGAAAACATCAAAATGATCAAGAAAGTAGAAAACTAAATGATTGAAAGCATGAGGACAATTGTAATAAGAAGTTCTCTCATTCACTTGTACCGTTTGGTTGGCATATCTGTCTCTGGATGTTTGTCTGGATTTTGGTTTTAGGATAATTTCTACATGTTGAAATGAATATGCCACATAACAACTTCCATTATTTTATCTTTCTGTTGGTGCTGTAGGGGAAAGGCAAGGTGAGGTCCCTGAATATATGCTATTTTCCAGAATGTTCAGTTCCAACCAAGGGGCTTTAAAGAGTTGGTTGTGGTTGCATTTGTTAACACTTGTCAAAGAAGGAGACCAAAAGAGAGATGATGATGATGAAGATTAAATTTTTGTTTGTTTTATTTTGTCTGTATCTCCTCCACTGCAATTTACAACCTTGCATCTTGGTGCAAACCCATTCTCAGAAGATCTAATATGACTGAAAACCCCCCTTAGCTGTTTCTGAAATGTAATGTATGGTTCATGGTATTGATGAACTCTCTAGGTTTTACAACATGAGTTCAGTTTCTTGCTGCCTACTGATTTTTTGTGAAATGTTAGACTTCTTTCTTTCTAAAATTCTGTCTGTATAATGAAGAATACTAATTTCAGATCCTACCAAGGAGGTAGAGTGGGAAGAGTATTATAAGAAACATAACCTACTTCAGAGGTTCACAGTTGTAGAAAAGAATCATTCCAGTTAATGCTGTACATTACAGAAGTAATAACTGAATAATCATACAAAAAGAGCATACACCAAATAAATCTTCCTGACACCAAGCTGGTTTAGGTTATGAAATTCTCCTGCCAGGGAAAGCTAGGGAGAGCAACATTCAGTAAGGAGACAATGCAGAAATTTTCTGTTGTGTGTAGAGACAGTTTGAGCAATCTGATGCATATTTTCATTGTGCCATCTGCATTTAGATGGCCAAAATTTCTATTATTTCTATTTCCTACTCTATTTAGCATGTTTATTTCTGTAGTCTTGTTGCAATAAGTAATACTGGAAAGCAAAGGTCATATTTTTTTTGCTTGACAGAAAGTGATTTATTATCAGCTGAAAATCTGGACTCTTTTTTTTTCTTTTCAGTTTTACTAATACTTGAGTGAACTGATTCTGAGCTTTACCATAATGGGATCCTGGGAATATAAACCATGCAAACTCTTTCTTGCACATGACTTGTGAAGCAAACTTTTGGATTAGTGAAAGTTATAAAAAAAATTGCAGCATTAAGGTGAGTTCATATTTTTTATGCTCCATCTGCATTTATTGGTTCTCTGGGGTTATACACCCTGCAGCATAAATGAACAGAAACCTGAAGAGTTTTTGTTTTGTATTCCACCCTCTTAGGGTTTCATTCCATTTATACTTTATGCTTTCCTACTTTGGAGACACGGTGACTCTTGACTAAAGCTAGACAGAGAAGTTTAATCAAATTACTCTGTTTTTCTGGAGTTACCACTTCCCCTGCTGTGATTAGACTCTATTTTACAGTGGTGGCAGTTGTAGCTACAATATGTTAGATTGTAAACAATTAATACAAACTTTAGAGTGACTTATCTCTGTAAAGTATCTAACTTTAAATGTAGAAGCCCAGTGTTACTAATGTTCTGGTTGTGCTGAAACTACCCAAAGCTGGGGAATTCAGATGTAAAATCAAAAAAGGAATGAAATTCTTTCACTTCTTGTTTTCCAGATAGAATAGATACCCACAAACAGACAGGCCCTATCCATCAGGATATACAGTTAAACTTAAGGCACAACTGAATGGAAGAATATGGTGTGGAGAAAGGTTAGGAAACTTGTTATAACTTAGAAGTACATATGCAGTTGAATATTGAAAGTTACTTCATCTCTGTCTGAATACTGGTGTTCGCATTTCTTTTCTACTCCTTGTCTGTACAAACATACATGTTTACCTTGGAGATTTGAAGCTTCACCTCATTAGTATACTCCAAAACATGTCGAATACATGTGCCAGTGTAGAAGCAGTAATTGTCCCTGTGCATTATGTCCAGGAAAAGGGCCTTCCACAAAACTCTGAACTAAGCATTGAATCCTCACTAGAGTCTGCCTGTGTTTATTTATGTAAGTACAATGATAATAAATCTTTATGCTTTTCTATCTTAGAGGGGATTTATTAAGTGTGTGCTACCTAGTGATTGCAGAGTGCTTTGTTAACTTTGTGTTGGATTTTGACCATGGCTTCACTCTGGCAAAATAGATGACTTCGGTGTATGAAATCCCCTCTCCTCTGGGTAAAACTGTCTCCTTCAACAGGGCGGCTTGTGTCCAAGGTGGATTGACCTGTGGACATAGCAGTGTTTATATGTACTTTTCCTAGAAAAAACCCCAACCAACAACTGACAAACAAACAAAAACCCCAGAGAATTGGGATCCAGATTCTGATGATACTGTTTTGGCGATATGGTTTGTAGAGTAGCATCACAAACCACTTGATCTGTGCTGCAAGTTACAGTCCTGGAATAAGTTGCTGAGAACAACGATGAGAAATTCTGAAGCTGGCATCCTTCTTGACTCCAAGATGTTATGAGCATAGAACCTGAGTATAACTGTTTTTTATTTCCTTTATTTAGGGTTTTTGGCAAACTGTCAAAGAACTTAGCTGTGAATTTTCAGAGGGATCCTGGGGTGGGGAACTACTGTTACTCCATTTTACTGTTGGAAAATCTTAGGTATCTCCTTCCCTGGGGACAAACAGGAAGTCTTTGGCACAGTGTGGGGAAACAGAAGTGATGCTGTATTTTTCAGTGGTGAATTTCAATGCATTTGACATGTTTTCCTTTTATCCTGGTGGAAATTTGACTTTCCTGGTGAAAATAAGGCCTTCATGATTATGCTTTGTAATTGTAAGCGTAATTTCTCTTGGTTCATGAACAAATTGCATATATTTTTGCCATGCAGGTAAACACAAGTTGAAGGTTAAATTAAAGGAAGGTAGGTGAAGGCAGGAGCAATACGGCTTTGGTGTATGAAAGATGTATTTTTAAAAGCCACAAAAAGAGCCCTAGCCTGTTTTGCATACCCAAAAACTCTTACTGAGTGTGGCACGTGCAAGGAATGCAGTACCAACAGAGAGTAACTTTCTATTAAGGGAAGAGAATGGAAGAGAGTTCTTTTCATGCCAAATTATACCCCATAGTGGATAATTATGGCCAAGTTGTAAACCTCTTAAAAGCTATAAGGCACCAATATAATGAAATACATAACTGAAATTTACTGTACGTGTGTAGATTGCAAGCTTACCCTTGAATATTTAGTCTTCAACTTCTTAAATTTGTAGCTTCCACAGAGGGGTTATAAGTGCTAGAATTTTGATTAACTGTCTCAAATAAACTACTGCTATTGTTATCACTATAAATCTTCCTAACCTAAGTGCTTTAAGGAAGTATTTTCTGACATTTTCTGTGGAAATGGTAATCATTTAGAAGGGCATGAACCCAGTACCCTTTATTTGGATCTTCCTGTCATTACATAGGAAGACTCAGACTCCATTTACATCAGTTGTTAGGTATTTTTTGTTTAATATTGCTTTTTCATTTGTTTTATATGGTGTTTATCATGCACATTTTTAGAACATACTGGGTTTTCCTTTTAGTTGGCCTTAGTGCTATGGACAAAGCTCCTCACAATGAAAAATAATTTGTGTTTCCTTTAGTCTGGTTGAAAAGATAACATGGAGACCTGACTCAAAACTGGTGTGAATTAATGAGAAACTTTCCTCTTGAGCTGGTAATATTTCCAACTTATGTGAATAAATGGAGTTATTTTGCAATATGTTCAAAGATTTAATCCCTGGCCAATCCCTGACAAAATCATGCAGAAAGGGATCATTAGAAATCCCAGGGGAGCTTTCTTGCCATAAAGTTCTTGAACTGTTCTGCTATGACTTCCTTAGCTACAGTGGTCCTCCACTCCCAACTTGAACATGTGCACTTTTATTGGTAGAAAAGTGTTTGTATTACTAAAGACATTGCAGTAAGTACTGTGTTGATGGAATGAACTCTAAGGATGTATCAGTATTCCTGTTAAATGTTTTAGTGGGATGCCTTTTAAGATAAAAGCCATGACTCTAAACTGAAATAATTTTACTAGTACATAGCAGTCTTTAATTGAGGAAATTATTTCTGCTTTTCAGAAGTAGTAATATTGTTTACAAGTGTATCCTTATGTAGAAGTGGGTATTTTCCATGCAATGAGGCTTGACTAGAGTCAGCATTGTGTGAGGGTTATCTCCACCTGCATAAAGGCAAGAAAAAAGTTTACTGATACCCATCATGCTTGGCCTTAAAGGAACATCTGATTTACCAGATGTTTAAGAAAATCCAGAACAGTGTTCCTGAATTGGAAAGCAGCTGTGTTTTTCTCTGCTCACATATTCATTGGCACAGCTGCTTCAGATATCCGGGCATCTAATTATTCTGACATCATTAAAAAACACTGAAACAGAGACAGATTATGGCCATATTGCTTATGATGGTTTCATGCTTTGGCTGACTATCACTGGGAAAACTGTTCAGTCGCCAGACACTCTGGAGCAAGCAGAACTCCTGTTGAGAACTAAGAGCTAGGAAGTTAGGTGTGCAAGAGACATTCTTTCTAGTAACAGTCTCTTTGAAGTAGCTGTCTTAGAAACAGAATCAGTTTCTCTATCAGTTTCACAGTCTCTTTGGTTTGATGCTGAAAATTTTGTTCTTGGCTGGACGGATGTCAGACAATTAAATTAAAACAAGCAAACAAAATTTTGTACTAAATCTGATGCTAAAAACAGTCTTTCAAAGTCTATTCATTTGCATCCTGCTTATTTCTGCATTTTTTTGCCGTTCTTTTCTCAGTCTCGAGTCTTAAGTTCTGTTAAAGACTGTTGGACATTTAAATAATGACTAGATACTAGTTTAGAACAAGTTTATTGATCCTACTCAATTTCATTTGCGGTTTTTGTAATCACTTTTGGGTGAGCACAAAGTAGAAACACAGCTGTCCTAGAAAAATATATGGGGACATATCTGGAGAAAGAAAGTCTTGGGATTGTAAAGTCCAATCATCTCTCGAAGACAAGCATGTGAACGGGAAGCAGTACTCCTCCAAACTGCATTGCCAAGATACTCTTGACCTTAGATCAAGAAGAGCAGTTAACAACCACCTCCTCACCTTTCCAAGTCAACAATAGATGTAAACCCTATGAGCAGCTGTGATTTTGCTAAGAGGGTTTGACCCACAGGTATAACCGTTAACAGTTATTGAGGATTCTGGCTGATGATTAAAACCATTTGGGGTTTGATTGAAAATATGTTTGTAAAACTGATGTTTTAAAATTATTTTTAAACAATATGAGATACATTGTATGTTTATTTTTAGAACAAAAAATTAAATGCAATTTTGTTTGTATATCATCATGTGGTTTTGTTTTGGTTTATGTATTTTCACTTCCTCTTACTGGAAGTCCTTTCACTGTTGTTGGAGCATAAATTGTGAAGGCAGGAATTTACACTTGTAAATTACAGCAGTCTTCTGACCCATTTTAGAAACTAGTTCTTTCTGATAGCTCATGGTTATGCATGTGTGACATTCAGATAATGGGGTTTCACATAGACCAATCATTTGCTAGGCAGTTCAGAAGACCTGAAGAGTATGGCTGATGCTTGTTATAAAATTGAAAACTTCTGAAATCTATCTTTGGTATGAAAGTGTCTTGTGTGTAGCAAAAAAATCAATGGAAGGTCATGGTAATGCTAAAGATAAATTACATAGATCATTCTTGCAAGCATTGTGGTCTTTTTTTACCCACTTCAGTAGGTATGAATCCATACCTGGCAGACACAGATTGGGATTCACTAACAACAATGAAGTGTTTAGAGAACTTGCAAGGCCCAGAGGGTGGTATTCCAGCCTAAAGCCTTGCTGGGGGATCTTAAACTGCTATAGGTAGTATTTACAGTAAATTAAATAAGTAGTATTTACAGTACAAACTGAGAACGAGTAGTAAGCCTGGTAGATAGGACATTAGTATGGAAGTAACAGAAGAGACATTACCTGTAGTGCTGCTGTTGTTAGAAACTCTTAGATGCCTATAGTCTTAGCAAGGCCAGATATGTTTCCATCTGTAAAATGGAAATAATTTAATATTATATCCATAGATACCAGGTATTCGGTACTATTTTTCAGTTGGGGTATCTTCTGGGTGAGCGTTTGATAGAGACATGTTTTAGGTTGGAAAATAAAAATATTCAGATGGATTTGTAATACCAGATCAAAGAGGTCCTTGAGAAGGAAAAATGATACAAAACGTGACTTAACTTCAGTAGTCTCACTGGCAGTAGGCTGATAGATTTGTAAACTAGAGCTTACGTTACCCTCTGACATCTTACTTAAATCCTATCTTGAAGGAGGGATAAAACAACTTCAGATCTCATCAAGGATGTATCAGAGCAAGTGTGAAATACCAAGGAAAGAATAGATTGGCTCTCTGCCACATTTTCTGCATTTCTAGGGGAGGAACAGTGTACAGGCTGTAGAAGGAGATTCCAAAAGGAAGGGTGAAACAGAAGCATATAAATCCATGGCCTTTTCACTTGTTCGCAGTGAAAAAGTGCACTTTTTCAATTGCTTGCA
Organism: Galbula dea; assembly: GCA_013399015.1. Lineage (NCBI taxonomy): Eukaryota > Metazoa > Chordata > Aves > Piciformes > Galbulidae > Galbula > Galbula dea. The sequence continues at coordinate 3,377,469 of VWZX01009335.1, forward strand.
GCAATTTCTTTTCTGAATTGTTTCCAATGAATTCTTAAAGAGAGGAACTGGATCTGAAAGGTTAATCACCTGGAGTGGAGGCAGAAGATTGATCTGTCCTAGCATGGCAATGCAGAAAACTGTTAATGATTTTGGCAACTTCTTGATTTGTATCTGGGTGTGATATTTTTACTGGTTCTTGTGTTGCTTATGTCTATATTTACATTTGTAAGCAGAATAGCTTTTCATCCAGTATTGTCAGCATCTCACTGAGAGATCTTACAGTCCACAGTTATCGAATGTGTTTGTCATCACTAACAGCAAATTAAAGGTGATCATTACACACTGTAATTTCACTAATGTGATGGAATCTTTGCTGGCTTGTCACTTGCTCCCTATCAAAATAAATTACAAGGCTGTAATGCTCCACTATAGGAAGGTGGATAACTGCTTCATGGCAGGTGTCGAGCTGAGCTGAAAATTGTTGCAACCTCAATGCAATTATTTGGAACATTGAATTTGAATCTCAGTACATGGAATAGCATGTAGGTTTTGCCCCAAAATCAATAGTGTATGTTATCCAAGTACGAGTATTTTTACTGAAGGGATGTTTCATTATTGACCAGCATTTTCCCCAATCCATTTCCACCACCCAGAGGAAAAAAAACAGCTAAAAGAGCTGTAAAGGGGCTAAACCCTTTGGATTGATTATTGGGAAACCCTATGAAATGGATGGGATCTTGCAAGGCTGGCTGTATGTGACCTTCCACTTACCTGTGGCATGGAACAGCTAGGTTCTTGATTCAGGGCAGGAGACACAGCAGTTGGGAATCGGCCAAATGTTGCAGCTTGCTATCCCTGCTTGTGCCATTACTGTGTCCTTTGCAGTAATAGCAGGAGATCAACCCCATTCCACTTGGCAACTTCCCCATGCCAGAGAAATCCCTAAGGAAGCAATTAAACTGCAACAAGCTTCATAGTAACTAGTGTTTAACCTGTAATCTAACTTTATAACTCATGATTGAAAAGTAGGTATAATACTGTTGATTTCCTCTGTAAGAGTGAGGAGATTTGCTTGGTTGATGTTTTTTTCCCCAGGTCTTGAGAAGTTCTAGACGTTGTAAACATTATAAATTAAATTTTAAGCATTAGTTGTTTATGCAAAAATATGCCTTTATTTAGACAACTGGTAAAAATAATTAGTATTTATTATTCTTATTAAGTTTATGAAGTGACCTAAATCTCTTGCAGAACAAGTGCAAGGAAGAAATTTATTCTTGAAATGCTGCTGCTCTTCAGGGACTCAATGCCCTACAAAACTGTATGTGCCCCATGGTGTGATAATTGAGGTTCTTCAGGTGTGTGCTTGCAGTCCCTCTTGAGCACACCTTTTCTCATGTCTTGTATATGTGATTAATATTAGTAGAAAGAATAATCTATTATTTGAATTTGTGTGTCTTTTGGTGACCAGAAGGATGGTTTCAATTTGACAAAGAATACTCTTGTGCATTTAGAGAACATAAATTATAGCAGAATTTTATCTGAACACAACTTGTGCATATTGAATGTTTCATTTCTGCTATCAGCAGTTGTATACCTGAGCTATGGAAAAGTGACCGGGGAAGGGGAGAAGCAGGGATGTATCAGGAAAAAAAAATCTTTGTGTCTTCTTGGCAGCTATCTCCTGGTGGAGGACAGACTGCCTGTATCACCTTTCATCATGGAAGAGGAGGAACAGGAATACCTGGAGTGATTTGTGCTTTCATTACCAGTATTGTATAAGTGCAGCTGGATGTTAGGGCTGTGTCATGTTTCAGTTAATTTCTCAGTTGCAGCCCTTTAGGTTTTGTATTTTTTCAGCAATGTCACAAATTTGCTGCCTGTCTTTACTGTTTACTGCCTGGAGTTTTATGGTGCTTTGTTTTCCTTCTTGTTTGTTTTGCAGATATACCTGTTTACTCTAAATAAGCTAATAGAGTTTTGTGTGTAAGTCTGGCAAAGAAAAGGAGAGCTTCAAATAAAGTAATTAGTGATTTAGGATATATATATCTGGTAAGACTGGCTACTGTTTGAGCTTTTCTTTTATCCAGACAGTTGAAATCGAAAGGAAAGAATTAATAATTACCAACTTTACCTCTTCTGAGAATTGAACTGCATATGTATGTGCTCAGAATGATCATTCTCACACTAATTTAAAGGCATGTCTTTCTATAGCTGCATTTTATTGTTACATTCACATGCATGTTGCATGTGCTGGAACTCTAGTCTCAGTTTCAGACTATGACGTGTTCTCTTAGTGGGACATTTTGGTTCAATCTCCAATAGCTGCTCCTAAAACGAAGTTTAAAAGGATGTTGGCTGTGGTTACAGAACTCAACTCATGTTCTGAGAGATTCTTCCAAATTTTGCAATGGTCCAAATCCACGCCTTCATTTTCTCAGATAGTAGAGCTCCAGAAATGGGTATAATTTGGCCTAAAAGAGCATGTTTGGTGCAGTGCTTTGCTCATTTAATTTCTTCTGTCCCAAACCACTTCAGTGAGGTTCAGTTTACTTATGCTAGATATTCTATCTCTGTGGTGGAGAAATCCACCCACTTTTGATGCAGAACAGATACAGAAAGCCAACTGCCACCATGTGTTTGTGTAAATACATAAGCTGCTGCAGTGATCCCTTTGTAAACATCTGTACTCAAGAACCTTATTGGATTTTGAAAGCTCCTCAGAGGATGTGGAAGAATCTTTAACAGGAATTTATGTTGCAGGACAAACAGTCCAAGCAGAGATATTTTTTGATACTTCAAGGGAAGTATCCAACATTTTAGGTTAGGCAAGCAATTCAACAATATATCATCATGCAAAGCACAGCAATATATATTTTACTGGAGCAAGCCTATGCCACTTTTTGACATTTCAGCTAAATTTTAAAATTCAGGTACTTTAGTTTATCATCTTAGTTGATAGGTCACATCAATCTGAGTTTTTAGAGATATTGAACATCCTCTGTACGTGTCAGCAGGACTGTCAAACTACTTAGTTTCTATACATTATTTCAAATAAAACCATTACACTGTATTTGTCAGTGGCCTTTTGAGTCAGGTTCTGTTGAAGTTTCAGCAGGACAGTGGGTGTTGATGATGTACCAAACTGTTTTGTGTATAAGGTGCTTTCTATGGTAAAGGTTAATACTGTTGTAACTGGTGCATTCACTTAATGCACAATTAGTATACTCACAATTGGCAATAATGGGGTGTTTTGGGAGCCTTCCAAGAGCTAATATGGACTAAGGTTTGTTTGGAAAGAGAGTGTTAAAACCATAGCAGCAGTTACATATGAACATGTGTGTCAGTTCAGAGCTGACCCAATAGAAATCCTCTACTGCATCATTATTGTCACTTTCTGCAGGTGCCAGAGATCACTTTATTAAATCTTGACTTGTCAGCTTTGTGTAGCTTTTGAGATCTGATGCAGTGAGAACAAAATGGAAGGGATGTCTGATGTGAATAGTACTTCTGCATTTACTCTATGCTTCCAAATATGGGGGAGAAAAGGGGACTGTCAGATAAGACAGAGGAGTTGGAATCCACAAAATCATCACTTCCTTGTTCTTGCTTGTGTCGTTACTTTGCAGAGTGCTTTTTGCCACCCTCAGCAAACACTCAAGTTCACAACACGCAAGCATATTGTGGATACATTATTTTTGTTTTACTTTTCGCTTTTCTGTAAATGATTAATGGGCTATGACACTTTTTAGCTTAAGATGTGGAGACCTTATCCTTAAGATTCTGAGAACCACAGATTACAGATAAAGAACTATTGACATGGACCCCTACGGTATCTTCAAGTACATGGACACCGTGCACATGAGAAACTATATGTAATTATGCCCTGTGCCTGCAATCTACAGGTGGAAATGTTCTTGCTTACGTTATGTAAGTTTCCATCACCACCCTTTAGAACATGCAGTCTTGTTTATGACAATACATTCTCAGGAAGTTCACCCTGTCTACTGCATGCACACGTTTTAATGTTAGCATATATGGGCATTATCTTCAACACTAAAAGAGGCTGATATTTGGCTAATATCTTGATTCAAAGCTGCACTAATCAGTTTTAGGACACTGTTTTTGCTTTTTAGAAAAAAAGGAAACAAAGCATACCATCAGGCTCCATGACAAAATCCCGTCTTCTACTTCTGATTTCATTATGTTTCAATGTTGCAGGAGCCTGACACTACCTACTGGGATCTGCATCTGCTGGATGCTGCTGTGACATAAATAGAAACCAGTATCAGAATGCCCACCATGGACCAGGTTCTCAAGTGATTTCAGCTTGTCTGTGACACTAACCTGAAAAGAGGAGTTCTACTAATAAAGGAAAGTCCAACAAATTGTTAGAGTTGGAGGCGAATTGAAATAATATTGTTGGGGTTTTTTTTAATCTACATATATTTGTAGGAGCTGTGCTAGAACATCAGTCCTGTATGCACCATTTGAAATGGCAAAAATAGTCTTGTTAATTGAAGAACAACCACTGGATTGGCACTGTATGGGATAGAGGTCAGTGTAAGAGTAAACTGAGTGCCGTGCCTTGGAATGAATTACAGTTCTGAGAGATAGGTCCTGTATGCTCATTTTTGGTTTTGGCATTTAATGCCTTCCTCCCATTCAAATATGTGGGAGGAATCATATGTCAAAAACTTCACTATGTATGATATATAATTTCTCTCTTGTATTTCAGTGGGAGGAACATCAGACCCCAAAATGATTATGTGCATACTGGTAACAAATACATCATTGCATATTTTAATGTCAGTTGTGTGAATTGCAGATAGGGTAAAATATTGTTGTCACCTTTCCCCCTTCTGAGTTTCTGGTTGTGTTTTTCCATGTATTCTTGCAGGATGTCAGCAACCCAGAACTTTAATTCTGTGTCCTGAATTTGGTCCTGGCCAAAGAAAAACTCTAGAGATTGACAAGCCCCAAAACTTCAGAATCTCAGTCCTGATCTAGGTCCAAAGAATGAAACCTAGAATTTGTAAATATACTTGAAACAATTTGCAAGTCATCTTGAAAATTCCCCAACATATGCATGGATAACATGCCTATTTTACAGCTGGAAAAAGAAAAGCATGGGGAGACTAGAGGCCTATTCACACTTTACAAGGAGCAGTGGCAAAATTTACAGGAGTGCAGGACCCCACAGGTCTGTAATTTTAAGAACAACTGGGGTTCAAGGATTTTCAACTTTTTTTGGTGTTATTTTCTCAAATAAGATTCAGTTTAAATTTTGTTGTCATTTGTAGAATGAAACTTGAAGTCAGAGGAAATGATGTAGACAAAGTGTGTGGGAGACGCTGAGCTAGATATGAGATAAATATTCTACATCCCAGCAGCACAGACTGCAGATAGCTAGCAGGTCCTTTTCTGAGGTTGCTCTGGATAACTCTTGCATAGACCTTGCGAGGGTGTTGTCAAAGTGTTGTCCACCAAAAGATGCTACCGAGGTTGAGGAACATGATGCAGTTTGGATGGGCTCCTATTTCTGTCTGCATTGCTCCCGATGCTGCAGAATGCACAGAGTAGCAGAATGAAAAGAAAATGGCAGCCTTCCTCTTATGGGCTCTGGGGTTTACCCTATGATTTTTGTGGGGTTAGCTTGCTTCCACGCTGTTCTGCCTGGTGGTTGCTGTTCGTGTGGTTGGTTTTGGACACAAACCTGATCCAGGTCCCCACTGAGACAAGGCCAGTCACTTAGGCCGCACCTATAGTTTGTAGTGGGTGACATAAGCCACCCAGAAACCTCCATCTGTTGGTAGCAAGAAGCAGGGTAGAAATTTGTTCTCTGCCTCCTTATTTAAAACAGCAATTCTAAACATGTTTTGTGGATGGGGTCTGATCCAAAGCCTTTTAGAAAGGAATGAAAGTCCTACATCAACCTCAGTGGGGTTTGGATCAGGTCTTAAGTGTCTGCTCTTACTCCTAGTGCAGTCTCTGGGAGTTTTGCCAGAGATTCACTGGGAATCATTTGACTTCACTGGGACCAGGACTGGGTCCAAGATGAGCAGAAACTAGGGGAATGAAAATTTCTTGACTCTTTCTAATTGTCTCTCAAGGTTCCACAGCAATGCAAAATGGTGTAAAGCAGCATAAATATAATAGATAATTATATATCTGAGGAACGGTAATGAGAATTGTAAACATACTCAGTTTTACTGAATGTTATCAATGTTCCCTAGTAGTTAATTTGATTAAATGGGGCTCCCTGAATACTTTTTCTCTAAAAGTGATTTACAAAGTGTTTTAATATGAAGAGTTTCCAAAAGCTCTTGGATGTCAAAGAAGAGCTATTAATCTTTATATTAGCATTTTCAAAACCAGCATGTGTTCCTTGATTAGCTAATATTTGTTTTCATTCTTCTTCTCTACAGAGGATTATCACTTTGACCTTTTTTAGCATATTGTAGCTCTTTCACATATAGGAGTAGATCTTTTTGTGTTTATAAACTGGAGTTAATCTGACTTTTCACTGGTGTAACTAGGGCCTGAAGCCCTCAAAGAATATTAAAAAAGCTCAGATTTGAGCTTTGTAGCTCTTGAAACACTTTATTGATCTAGCCGACACACTATGTATGAGCAACTCAGATAAGGCACAGTGGGACCAACCCTGCCCAATTCTTGCCCATGCTGATTGCCTCACTTACTTCTTCAGAACCAATCATGTCAGATGAAGGTTTTCTACCTGCTGCTTTTACTAACAAGAATCTTTTACTAGTTCAAAGAGAGTAAGGCAGACAGGATTGGCCCAGTGGGCAGATTATAGGGTTTGCCTTGCAATGTAGCTATGCCTTTTTTTCCCCCATGATTTTAAGGAACTGTGAAGCAGGCTGTCTAAACAGAAAAGTAATAGACACTACTTTATGTGCTGTGTGCTATTTGAATTCCATCTGTGTCATGGTAGTTTTTTACTGTAGCTTGGGAGTGTATTCATTATTGACATTTCTGCTGTGTGTGTGTATGCAATAAAAAAAGCCCTGTAAGCTAACACAACATCAATCTGATGACGATTTCACCTGCTTGGGACTGGAGGCTGTAAACAGTAGAGATACCATGCCTTGTCAAGCAGAGGCAGAAACAAGTATAATAAAGATTAATAAAAAAAGGCATATCTGATGAGACTGGAGCAGGAACTGCAAGACAATGTTTCAGAAACTAATAATAAAGCCAGAGTCCAGAGCTGCACTTACTCTAAAATAAACTTAAAAAGTATTGGGTTTGGTTGTCACAGTTAGGACTGTTGACTTCTTGCTTGGAGATTTTCAGTGTCTTTAATTTAACTCTACATTGCCAGGTAAGGACACTTAAATCAAACATTGTCTTGCATTGCTTCATAGTATTTCTGCTAGGACAGAAAGAAAAAAACAAGAAAACACCTAATTAAGGATCTGCTCCCCATTATGATTCTGACCTCACATGATAGAAGACATTGCAGACGCAGTACCTCTTTCATTAAACAGTATTATGGACCTTACCCATTATTCATTAATAATTTGGATTTTAGACAGCCCAGTCATTATGGAGGTCTTAGTACAACAGTTGTACCTTCGCTTGCAGCTGAACACCTGATCCCTGGCAGCCCCTGGAAAGCTGTCTTGAGGCCATCCTAGCTGGAGCTGGAAGCAGCTTATGTCTGCAACTAGACTTGCAGAGGAAGACCAGGGACCTGGTTGAGTGATAGCCCCATCTTTGAGTATGTGAGGAACCCTACCAGGAGCTTTGCATTTTTTAGCATGCTTCTTGATTGCATTTTGGGTTTGTGTTGTGTAAGTCTATTTCTTGTTCTTGCCTTTTGTCTGCATAATATTGCTTCTTGGTGTGTGACTTTTTTGTTTACTGTGCCTTCCTGTTGTAATGCCAGTTGTCACCAGTCTGCTCTGTCCTCTCCTGACCTTGATTCATACACGCAAGTCATAATGCCCATAAATAGGGAAGATAAATATTTATTACAATGTGGAACTTGAGAATAAATAATATGTTTTTCCACCTTTGTAGGGAAATTTAGGTGGTTTGTGTTAGTACACTAGCTTATATTTAGTTAAAATAAGTAATTTACTTAACCTGTTGACCATAGTCCCAATCCCTGTTCCCTGTAGGATTTGGGTCTGCCTAAGCAACCACCATATAAAGGTGTAATCTGCCCCCTTCTGCCAACAGAGTGCTGCCTTATTTTAATAGTCATCTACTTAACTGGCTTTTTTAAAGTGCAGAAATACCTGTTGGGTTGGACCTGGTAATGGTGCATAGGGGTTTTCCTCCTAGTAAGCCCTAAGTTATTTTTTAACAAAGCTTGGGGACTGCTATTTTTGCAGTGTACTTGTGCAGATAGCTAAGTAATGATGGGTGAATTCCCACATCCCCGAATTTAGGCTGGCATTTTCTACACCCAAAAATCTTCGGATCAGCCACAAGGCAGTAACATAGCGTGTCACAACTGGTGTTGTAGGCTCCTGAAAACTTTTGTTGATGCTGCCACATATCCCTCAGCCTTTTGGCTGATCCATCACTGGCCATGCACAGCAGGGATAGCCAGCTTTTGTACAGGGGCCACTGTATTCCCAAGAAGGTGTTCTGGGCAGACCAGATACAATTATGTTTGTGCGCCTGATTTTTAGAAACCTTCTAGAGTTGATCTGCACACTTTTTCCCTTTCCTGTCCCTCTCCAAACAACAACAAAAAGCCATGCTTGCCACTTAATTGTCTTGGCTGAGGCTGGATACAGCTGGGTTGTGGGCCACCTCTCACTCCAGGGCTGCCACTTGGCCTTCTTGATCCTGTCAGCTGTTTTTGCAGGGTGCTCAGAGACGGTGTGTGCAAGAGCTTTCTCTAACAGCTAGCTTTACTCAAGTATGACAAAAAGCCTGATGCCATATGAGATTTTCATTCACAGTAGGAATTCAGTACTCTGTCCTGTCTGTCACTTAATTAGCTGTTATTTCTTTTAATAGAATGCATAACGCAAGGACTTATTTTTTTTTTGTAAGGGCCTTCAGTTGACCTTAAATCCATAGGGAAGATGAAAACAACCCACACATCTACAAGAAGTAATAAATTGCTTTTGTTTCTCTTAAATTATTACTGTTTGAAGTCTGACATATTGCAGTGAAGGTTGCACTGGGACTTAACAGTTATTTACTAGGTGATTATTTAAAGTCAGTTTCTTTTTAGTTAATTGTAACACTTTCCGTTCTTGGGGCTTGACTCGGATACAGCATCACACTTGGTTCTAGCTGCATTGCAATAATCTTTGTGTGACATGGAACCAGAAAGACCTATAAAAGCAGCTGTTGCTTTCATTAAAGTTATTACAAAGGTCTAGTTGTGGTATCCCCAATAATAATTCTGATAATTGGTTGTTAATTTTAATTACTCACCACCTTAATATCTTAATAGGAAAATCAGGTATACATGCTCAAAGAAAATAAACATATTTTCAGTAATAACTGGCCATTTGGCTAAATGTAGTAATACTGTGCAGTAATGATTAATTTATAATCCTCATCAATTCAAAGGGAACAGGATATAGTTAATATCATTGTTTATATAGTGCCTTTTAAAGACTTGTTTATATATATATGTTCAGTGCTACAAAGTGGTGAGCCCACATTTTTTAATACTGGGCAAGCTGCATGCTCCACTTGCTATTTTTCAGTCAGAGGATGAACAGCGTCTTCAAATTCCTGCTTTGCTCTGATCTCTGGACCCTCAGCACAGACAGAGCAGTAGCAAGCTACTTGGTGTCCTCCATATTGTAAGGCACTGCAACCACATGGTGCATGGCTGTCAAGTTTTAAAGAAAGTAAAGTAAAAAATAACCATAAAAGTTCACGGGTGCACAGCATAGATGCAAGAAGCAACACTGAGTGGAAAAGAGATTACATCTTCAGTTTGCCACCTCTGAGTCCTGGTTTCATTGCAGTCATCCACTGTGGGGTGCTGTAGTCTGGGCTCAGGAGATATTAGAAGACCTTTGCTGAAGGATGCAAGGTTATAGGGCATTTTAATTAAACACAGGTCTTTGGAAGCTACATGCTGGAATGTGCTAATAGTTGGATAACAAGTGTACTTTAATCACTCTTCACTTTTGCCTTGTTTCATTTGGAGAACCTTGTCTCTCATTCTCACAGCACTGAAAGGAGGAAAACAACTTTTATTTAGGTTAGCACTGAGAAACGTCTAGCATGTACACACCATTCTGTGTGCTTCTACCTTGGCCCTCTATTGGACAGAGTTAGACTCAACTGAGTACTGCACCTCAACCTTCAGATGAGGATATTTCTTGTGCTCAGGTGGAGAGAACAAAGAAGGTGAGGGCATCACATTATTACAGTAATGTACACATATTTATCATAATATGAATATGCAATGGAAGAACTACTTTGGGTTTTTAAATAGCATCACACATGTAGGGAGGTTAGGGGAGATGTTTCCTTTCTTCTCCAGTTATAACTATGTGTGCAACACATGTTGCCAAAAGGTAGAAATACAGTTAATTCATTATTAAAGAAAGACAGATTGGTCATATTGTGCAATTGCTGGGATGTACAGAACAATATTAGAACTGTTTTTTTTTCATGAGCTGTTTTCATTTCCTAAGCTTTTTGTCTTGGGTCAACTTGATCAACTTGATAACTGTGCTTTGCAGTCAACAGAGTTGTTCTTCTCCTTATACTCTCATTATATGTTCTTATCAAAACTTTTTAATCCCTTTTTGCCTTGAACGGAATATTCCAGACCTCTCCTATTCCTCTATGCAAATAAACAATAATCATGAGAGCTGACACAAAGAAGGTCAGAATTCATTTCTTTTTCCAAACTAAAAAGATTAGTAAACAAACCATAGAAAAATCTAACCTTAATAACTATCTCTCACTTGAGTCTGTTGTACATCTTTTTCCTTTAAAGTCTAGACAGATAGGTGGAGGCTGTGGCAGGAATATACAGGAAGATTTTTGAGAACTGAAGTTAGTAACTGAGGGTATTTTACGAAGTCTGGATTCCTCACCAAGAATGGTATACTAACAGTTCCTTCAATGTGCTAATTGGATTTCAGTTCAAAATGTGCAGATTTTGAGTCCTTTGATGAATGAGGCTATCTATCAGTTAAGAAAGTCACAAACTCTTTAAAATAACCTAACCTCAGTATTTTGTTTATCTCCAACATTGTTAAAAAGGGAGAATTATTAGTCTACTTGAGAAGAGAATTGTAGAGGGTTCTGTGGTGAATATGTTCATTGAAGTTAAAGCCCTTTGACTATCCTGGCTCTAGAGAATACCTAATCCAGGTGGAATCACAGGATGTTGGAGCAACATATTTGCCCACTTCCTCTAATTGCTAAATTCAAATCTAACTTTTTACTGAAAAATGAGTGCAGTGGTTCTGGCTCTAATTTTTTAGCTATATATTGGCTTTTAAATGTTGATTTTATAATTTCCACTTGCCCACTACAATATGAAAAAATATTCACATCAGGAGTCCTCTGATGTGGGAGGGGCTCTCCCATTTTAATGATGTCTTTTTATGAAATACCTATAGGTAGCAAATATTGTTCATGGTGAAGCTTTGAAAAGGGTAGTATGAACATTGTTTTAGGTTGCACAAGTACAGTTGTGCTCTTCTAGAATAAATGAGATGTCACTGAAAAATACCAGCCACAACAACCAAGGGCATTTTTAACCCTGTCTGGGGTCTACTCCATGGTGAAAAATTATTTATATGAACACTCTCACAAAGTATGCAAACAGTAAAGATTACTGTTGACAGATATTTGGGCTTGCCACTGCTGAACACTAATCTAAGGACACCTCTTCATCTATACATAACTAATATGCAAAGTAGCTACAAGCTACAAGTGAGTTCAGATCACTTACAGCCACCTCACACTTTTGCATTTCCAGTAACATATTTTTTAATGTTGTTGTTATTACAAAGTCATATTTAAAATATGATGATTCAATACCACCAGATAGAGTTTTTAGCTCAGTATGCAGCGATTTAACTGCCACCTCTTATTGATGCTGATCTAATGCAAGTCAGATGGCTAATACCCTGTACAGCCCACTGAAGATCCACCCCAAGATATCTTGTAAATTGCTTTTCATTGAAAGCACATTCAAAATTCACTTTTCTGTATATGGTTATTGCTACAGCATTCTTAGCATAGATATTAAGCTTGTCAGTGAAGAGAAATCAGAAATTTAAACAGGGCTTTTGAAGAAAATCTCGTGCAATAAAATTTTAAACTCTACTTGATCTCTTGTACTGAAGCAAGCAGAGTTGGACTCGATAACCCTTGTGGGTCCCTTCCAACTGGGGATATTCTGTGAAGCATTTCTACATGCAAGGTTGTAAGTGGTATGCATTACAGTTAGCTCCACACATAGACTGTTTTGTCCTTTCAGTTTGGCAGAACCCAACTTTATCTGCACTTGCAGCCATGAGTATTGCAGGACCACATTTGTTTTCCTCCATTAAAAAGAAAAAATATCTCCATGCAGGGATATATGCAGACTATAATGCTTAACTAGAAAGAAGTTTGTTTTCCAGCTGGTCAGTGTTCAGCTATATAGCACTTTCTTTTTTCCCTTCTTTCAGCTGTGCAGTATTGATGTTCCCTACTTTCGAGTAATTGCTGTTTCTGATGGTTGTGCTCTGCTAAATTTAGCTTTACAGCTTGCTTAGGTCTGTGTTGGTGATTAGTAGATGGAAAAGGATTGCTAAACTAGAGCCAGAAGATTAGTAATTCTGTGTGCTGCTTGTTGAAGATGAATAACCTAATTGATCGTGTATCTTTTTGTGAACCACTCCCCTCAGAGGACATTAATGACTGAATCTCCACACCTGTCTCTTGTGATGATCAAGGTCTGTTGCTGGAACCAAAATTACCCTTATAAGAGCAGAGGTTGGCTTAGCTGCCTCTTTTCAGTGGACATTAGAACAGGTTTTTCTGTGGTTTCTTTGTAACTTGAGGAAGTTTCTGAATTTGGAAGGAAGTTTCTTCTTTTTGAGCACCCCAAGTCCAGTGAAAACCGTAAGTCTACAAATAATATGATGTAAATTGGTTTCAAGTTCTTTAGTGTAACAGTTCAGTGTTTGTACTCTTATGCTTTCTGCAGTTGTGATGTGGGTTTGGATTTTGGCAGTACTGTTGACTATTCTGCAAAACAGGTGTGTTGCTTGTCTTGGTTGTTAAGAATAATGGGTTGGCAGCAGTAGTCTACAATGACTTTTTNAGGTAGCAACATCAGTACAGCACTCTCTGCTGTCCTATCCATGTTATATTTGAGTTAGAGAGGTTGTGGAGTCTCCTTCTAAGGAGGTATTCAAAACCTGTCTGGAAACGCTTCTGTGTGATCTGATCTAGGGAGTCCTCCTGTGGCAGGGGGGTTGGACTAGATGATCTTTTGAGGTCCCTTCCAGCTCCTCACTTTCTGTGATTCTGTGAGTACAGCCACTTCTGAGTTTTGTGGGGAGGACCCTGCCATGAGTTGTGGTGTTGAATTTTATGATGTGAAGTTCCAGTGAGGGGAAGGATAAAGAAACAGATGTATGGACTTCTGTCAGGGATTTAAATCTGTGGATGAAGGGACACTGCTCATTTGAGGTTATGTTTGCCAAGTCTATGTGCAATGTTCAACCAGCTTGTGTGTATGCTCAGCAGCAGAAGGTGTAGTAGCCTCCACCACGATGACAGAAGTTGCTTGAGAGTTAGTGAGGTTATGCAGCCCTTCTGCTTGATTTCCTCAATTCAGTTTCTTTCATATTTTACTGCCTTCTCTGTTTTGAGAAGAATTGAACTATGTTCAATAGTCCTTAGAGTTTTCTGGCTAATTTTTCATCTTCACTCAGGAACTGTTTAAAGATATGAGAATATCTACTCAGCTGAACTCCAACTCAACTGAACTCTGTTGTTTAAAAGAATCATAGAGAGTAACAGTGGAAGAGACCTTGAAAAGTTACTTAGCTGCTTCTCCTGGCTCAAGCTGGGCTCAGCTATATTAAAGCACTGGCAATGTGTTTGCATTTGTGACCAGGTATTGAAAGACACATCTTCCAAAAGAGAAGGGCTTTGACTGGAGTTGTTTCTTCCCCGCCCCACCACATACAAAATGTGTGTTAGATCTACTTACTCAAACACCTTATACTATTTGCTTGCAAGCAGAGTATGTCTCTCAATCCCTATTAATAAATCCCGGTGGTAAACTGTCACAAAGAGGTGAGAACCAAATGAGTGAAGACCTGGAGAATTAACTTGTGAATAGCCTCATTGACTTAAAGGTACAAATCTCTGATGGGGCAAATGAAGAAGCAAATAGTGTAGGTCAGTACCTGCCCACAGAAATTGTTAATACATGTGTCAGATGTCCACTTTCTCCCACACACCTTGTTTCTGAAGCTGCCACTGTGAATTAATTCTCTCTGTATTTCAAGCCTCAGTCTGGACTGTCTTGACTATCAATTTTTCCATCTACTGTGTAAATTTATGGGTTAGTTGAGCTCAGCAGGGTGGTGTGCTAAGAAAGACTTTTTATTTTCACTTTTAAAGGATATTCCTACTTGTCTGTCTAGCTAAAATCATGCTTTATTGTTACACAGCTATGCAAGAAGTTAAGATGATTTCAGGAGACCTAAGAAAAGAATTTAACAGGAAGATTTTATTTTTCATCTCAAAACCCACCAATTTTTTTTCTTATTTGGATGAAGAAGAAATAAATTTTGTCTGTACCTTTTTCAAACTATAGGCCACAATAGGCACTTCAGAAGAATGAAGCAGATGACTAGCTGTATCAGTGAACACTTTCATATTTTTTTGGACTAGTTCTTGGACTGTCTTACGTTTGCAGCAAGAAAATAAGTGTTGTTTCAGAAAACCAAGTTGCATAGACTACAAGCCTACATATTTTAATAATTCTTGTCATGCTTGAAGCTTATTTAAACCCACCAATGAAGTCTGGATTTGTTAGAATGATGCTGGAACAGAAACTAGGAATAAGCTTTGGCCATGATGTAACCAAAGATCACTGCCCTCAGGGAAAAAAAAATCTCTTCTAAATTTGGGCTATAGTAAGTACACCGTGAGCTAATATTCATATAAAATATTAATGAGACTTTTCCTGCTAACTGGGGGACTTATAAGTGGTAATGGTGTACTTGGCCACTGTTTATCAGACTGAAGACTTTTCTTCTACTGTCTAGAGGAGAAATAAAATTTTGTTGTTGTTGTTCTGTTTATTTTGAGGGTTTGGGGTTGTTTTTTGTTCTGCTTCAGCTCTACATAAGATAGAATAACTCACACACGTATTCCTGTACTATTTTTTTCTGGGTAACTATCTGAATATGATTTCCCTCCTTCTAACTGAACTTCATTTTCATGTATGCTAGATAACTATTCAGCAGTTATAGGGTTAAGTCCATATTAGCTCCATGACACAGCTTGTGAGGTTTGTTTGTTCTGGAAGCTCTCTTTTGAAGAGATGCTCCAATGCACGGGGAGAGCATCAGGTGAGGTCATGTAGTTCACACCTTAGGTGGCTCTTGAGTGGAGATCGAATGGTCTTTCACAAGGAAGGTAGTTTTCTTTCTCCCCATATAGCTTGAATACCACAGTCCTATTTGTATAGATATTCTGATTGCCTTTGTGGGGATTTTAAGTGTCAACATCTCCAAAAATGGGGACTTCAGACCTCCTAAAGACATATGTTTGTGCTTAGTATTTGTGCATAGTTTGTGCATTGCACATGTGGTGGAGTGCACGTAGTTCATAATAATCTGCAATAGAGCAATCGGGGACAGGGAAAGGTACCATACATATCTTCATGCCTCAGGAGAAGGGACTTTGAATAGGTATAATATAACCCTTCAGCTAAAACTAGTGTTGTGAATATTTTCCTTTCCAGAATGTCATTCTCACTGTCTCTCAAACACTAAGAATTTCCCTGTGGTTTGTCATTAATGCTAAGGGGGGAGAACCCCAAAGACTACAAATGTCTGAAAAGTCCTGTCCTATGTGTATGCTAGTGATGAGTTTTTAGTTGGTTCCTAATACTGCATTGAAGGATGCTGCTGAGCTGTAATTACTTGAGAACCAGGGCTCAGAATTTCTTGAATCTTGAGGGTTTCATTCTAATCATAATATGGCATTAGTGTGGGTTTTTTTGCACTGAGTGTTGAGTGTGCAGGCAACTGCTCTTCCTTTATATTGGTGGAAGTAGTCAACTATATATAATTAGTAACATTCAACCCACTCTCCAAAATACCAGAGCTTTCCTGGATCTCAGATTGTCAGGGTTTATTGCAGGCAGTCCAAGACTAGAGAGTTCAATTAGAAAATTTACTTACATGTTATTTTACCATATTAGAGCACTGATTTCCTTCCAATTTGAAACAGATGATATATTGTTATAAAGGGTTGGGGTTGCACTTAATATTCTCCTATAAAGAGGTAAAGACATACAAGACTTTTCCGCTACATTGGGTTAGGGCTTTAAAAATAATATGTTTTTTACAAGCCTAACTGCAGTTTTTATTCCTCTGAGTCACGTGTGCTTGGTGGAAACCACGTACTTTCAGTGCTTCTTAAAGCATAAAATGTGCAATAAAATTTCTTTAAAAGAATTTATACTATGTTTAGCTTTGCAAAGGAAAAAAAATCTAGTAAGTTTAATCTAAAGTCATTAAATGTGGTTTTCAGGTAATTTGTAATCCAGAAACCTTTAGTATTGGGGGCTAGAATGTAACAGAAAATTAAAGCAATAAGGAACACTGAAAAATTACTGGGATTACATTTCATGGGGCTAAATATTGAGTATTAAAATGTTTGTACTTTCAATAAAGTGGTGTGACTGTTGGCTTACCAGATATCTAAACTGAACGTATACCTTTCTAAATGTTTGAATAATAAATTAAATGGACCTCCCAGCTTGGTGACCTTGGTTCTGTAGATGGCACCAGAAAGGAATAGGTGAAGGGAAAAGAACCCTTGTGCAGAAACACCACCAGCTAGAAGTTCACTTGGAGCTGCTTAGGACGATATACCACACAGGTACCTTTTTTCAGAGAAGAGTCAGGACAGCTGCGCAATCCTAAACAGATTCTAGATTGCAGCTCTCTCTCTCTCTCAGAAGCAAGGTACTATTTCTACTGTGGCTCATGCAACTCAGGCCTGAGACACACCCTAATTTATTTTAAATTGTTTTTAAGGGGGGGAGAGAGAGGCAAGGTGTGTGTCAGCTTTTACTGCTTTTCTACCCTGCAATACATCAGCCAGTACAAACAATTTGGGGATTCATTAAGGACATAAAGAGACTGGTTGTTGAAGGTTTATTGTCAGAAGCAATGATACTTGTAAGAGGCCAAGTGGGTGCTCGCAGGATGCAATGAGAAAAGATAGAGAAGCCTCTTTCTCTAGTCCTTAATGCAAATAAGGTCAGTTGTGCTTATAACATAGAAGAGTGGATGAGCTATTTGAGGGAGTGTGCCAAGTAGCATTACCTTTTGGGGACAGTATAAAAATGTATTTCAAATAGGAGTTACATGAATAGACTCATAAGCTTTTGTGGAACTGCTACAGAGCAGTTTCTTTGAATCTTCTAGAGTTTTGTTTGCCACTACTTCCTGAGAGTGAGTTCAGTAACATCTACCCCATGATGCAGCACCTGGTGGCATATTATGAAAATAAATATAACTTCCTATCCAAACAATTCTCCTTGTCATGCTCTATAACAGCAATTTTATTTCACTTGGGGAGTTCAGATTGCCAGCCTTCCAGCACATTTTACAAGTTCTATGCAAAATCAATCCTGTTTTTTATAAGTTAATAAATGGATAGAAGTGCTTCTAATAAGGGACCCTGAGAAGACAAAAAACTGGAAAAAGATATCAGGGAAAATTATAAATGTGTTGAATGAATGATGTTGCTGAATCCAAAGGAGAAAACAATTGTTGATGTCCAGAATCCACCTTTTTAATAAGCAGTCATGGTCTGATGGAATTCTGAGTAGTCTGCAGGAATTAATCAAATTCAGTTTGATGCTTTCCACTTCTGATGCATGCTGGAAGCTGACAGTTTTAAATAACAGGCTTGAAGCACACACTGTTACTACTTTGAGCAGTTACACATGCACATCAAAACAAAAAAAAATATATCGGTCGTCACAGTTTTGCATCCAGGAGGGGGAAAAATACTTTTATACGATGCTAGAATGGCATAACTGAAAGGGTTTGGTTCGTTTTATTTTTTTTCCTATAAAGAAAGTACATATAGCACTGTTAAATGAGGGAATGGTGTCTCCCTAAGTACTCATAGATGTTATTTTTAGTTTTCATGGTGAGGCTTGTGTTTTCTAGTAAGAAAGCAGCAGTGTTTAGTGGTAAATGATATAACAGAAAACATATCTTAGACCTTTGTAACAGAGCCATTTAACTGGATAATAATGTATTGTATTAGAAAGGAGAGCAGAATTTGTTCTGTGTACTGCTTGTTTTTCAGAAGGGATCCAGTCATTCTTTATGTATGGGAGTCCCTGGGAAATGATATACTTGTTGTTAAAAGAGCTAAGATTAAAGTACCGCAAGCTTGGTAAGATTCTATGGTCCCTCATGTTTTTGCGGTAACCAGCCTTTCCTTGGCCTCTTGCAAGGCAGTGACTGAAGAGAGATTTTTCTCTGCAGAGGAGCATAAGGGGAACTAATCCAATTGTCTCAAAGCAAATTGTTATGGTGATGCTTGGGAAAATTTCTGGTCCATAGTTCCCTGTTTTCCACTACTTGCAACTCATTACAAATGAAATACAGAACAATAATCCCAGAGAGAGGCTTCACACAAGAAAGGGCTATAAACTGTTCACTAATGGGATCTGGACCTTAGACTGCAAACATTGAGTGCAGGCAGTTCAGAGAAGATGAGATTTCCATGTTGGCTTATGGGTAGGTACTCTATCTTCCTGTGGTATCTTGCAGTCTCAGCCTAACTCTCCTGTCAGAACAAAATCTGTGGTCTTAGGCCAGGGTCTGGCACTTGGGTAAGTGCAGTCCTTTGAAAAGTCTGCATGAGACTTCAAGTAGAAGTCATAGATCCATGTTCTCCTCATCTTAATTTTTCTAAGGTTCATAGATGTAGTCAGTCAGACTAGGACCAGAAGATGCTGCAATCTGAGAAATAAGAGGTTGGCTGAGGAGACACATTTGGGTTTATTTCACTGTCTGGCAAGTAGCAAAGTGATCTAAGAACTTCAGAGGCTCTTGCAGGTATCAGGCAGTTTTTGCTCGGGGGCATTGCTATTGTCTCAGTCTAAGAAGCCTTACAATTTAGCCTTAAGATACGGAAGCTTTACAGGTATAATTTCTCTGTATTCTGTTGGTCAACATGTGTTATTGGCCTAGATGGTGTGCTAAGATGTGATTTGCAGTTTTTGTATCCTTTTATATTTTTATATCAGCCTGCAGAAAAGTCATTGCCTTGGTTAAGCACTGAACTTTACTCTTCCATCATGTAACTGGAGAAGCAGGTTCACTAAAACTTATCCTGATGTCACGCTCGTTTGAAATCAGAACTTAGACCAGTATGGGTTGAAATTATTGTTTTATTATTTATCTTCTCAACCAGAGGAAGAAGTTTTTGCAACAGGCAGGAACACCATCCTCCCAGTATAGAGTTTGTTTACAGGTGTCACAGACAGTAAATATTACACTGTTTAAGTAAGGTAGCTAATGAGCGAGCTAGTAAAACAGAGCACAGTTTCTATCCAAAGAAATTCTAACCTAATGTGCCTTCCCATAAGGCAGATTGAAGAAATTATAATGTTGTCTTATTGCCTTTTATGATTCTAAGAGTTTGAAATAGGAGTCTCCATTTTAATAAACGTTTCAAGCATAGAAGTTTCCTCATGTTAATTAAATCATGGTTGTGTTTTTAGTAAGTGTGGGACTTAGCTGGTTAAATGTGAGCTACTGAAAAGAAAAACTTTACTACAGATTTGTTGTGTTTTCTTTGTAGGCTGACAAGTAAAGCGAATATTTCTTCAGAGTATACCTCCTAGTATTTCATGAACCAAATGTTGAACAGATGTACTTAAAGTGTGGAAAAATTAAATGAAAGGCACATTTAGGATTTATAGAGCTGAAAACCAAAAAAAAAACCAAAACAGTGGAAATTAGAATTTTGATGAACAGAAACTATGCTATTAATGCAGAAATTTTTACTGTTAAGTTAAAAAAAAATGCCTTCTAGGTCCCTGAACTGCAATCTGGAATCATATAAATTATGGATAGAAAATGATGCAACATTTTTTCTGAAAAAGGTAATTTAGCTCTAAAATACAATTTCATATTAATTTTAAATTAACAATGACTAGAGCAGCTCCATAAAACTGTTCTTTTTCCCAGAATCATGGAAATCCACAGAAATCTGAGAGCTACAAAAGGTAGACTCCCCCCCCCATTTTGAAATCATTCAATGGAGTCTACACACAACCTGAGAAAGCCAAAGATTCTCAATTTGCTAACAATCCCTTGTCACAGCTGCTGCTGTGAGGAGTAAGCACAGTGGGTAAAATGCACTGCTGAAGTATAGTTGCTTCACTTGAGGTATGGGAACATAACAGTGTGCCATTTATTTCAGCAAGACAGGCACATATTTTTAAAATGAGCTGTGGCCTTCATTCAGAAAAACACCCCTGCTCTGGAAAGCAGTCTCTTTAGACAATCACAGTTACGACTCTACTGCAGAAAGCATTTGAGCCTGGGACTTGGGGAATTAAACACATGCTTAAGTACTTTTCCTTAATAGGGATACGTTTAGACATCTGAATTGAGGCTTGCACAGGCTAGTAAACAAGGGAATTTTCAAAGAGTTATCAGCCATATGTATTAAGTAATACACATAATGAGTACATTTTTGAGATTTATATCAATTAATACTGTGTCTTGTACTGGGGAAAAGTTTCTGGCATGGAGTTCTTCATTAAAACAATTACTTATTCCACCAATGTACATTGTGTTCAGGTGAAACTTTGCTTGATATTACTACATATTTTGTTTTCCTAGTTCATATACTTTGGACAATCGTATCAAGAGGGAAAGCAATTTGGAAAGATGAGAGCCAGAGAAAACTTTGATAATGATTTAAGTCCTGTGTTGTCTTATTAACTTTTGTCCATTAGACCAATCACTCCTGAACAATTCAATCTAAGACAATCAAATAAATGATTTGATATTTTCCAAAGTACTGAGCAACTTTGTGCAACTGCTATTATTTTGATAGATTTACCAACATAATTAAGATAGCTCATATTGCCTGTAAGGATTTACAGTTTTAAGTCATTGTTTTCTCTAATTTATGTTTGGTAAGCCTTCAGTGGGGTGAGTAAAGGTTGAATTTCCATCTGCCTTCAGAATCTGTTGCATCTCACAGGCTTGAATGAACAGCAAGACTGTATTTGTATTTCTGCCTATTTGTGCCTACTGAAGAAGAACGGGGCTACTGCATACCTAGTTGAGCTATTAAAGTCACTTCAGTGGCAGGAGTAGGAATAAGATGAGAACTGAGTTGTCTGTGTACGTTTCCTCACTGAAACAATTATACATTTATTTGTCTGTCTCTCTCCAAGCAGTGTGTGTTAAGACTCATTGTGTATGTGTTAAGACTTGTTTTCCTAAATGGGATGGTGTTTTGAAGACATGATTTCTGTCATCTTTGCTATCATAACTGGTAGTCATTTGCTTGCACAAATAATAGATTAGTTTTCAGATTGGCCAACTATATTGTGTTGTCAAAAGGGATTTCGATAGAAAATTGAGGCCATAATGTAGTTTACTGGGGGAGACATATAGGTGATTTTTGAAGGCTTCAAAAATTAAAAGGCTCACTGCCTATCTTCCTTTCACTTATTTGTCTATTTATTTTTAAAATGTCAGCATTAATGGTTACTATTTTCCTACTCATCTTGAAAAACATCTGTTTCAGAGACATGTCAGGTTGATTCATTCTTAAAACACATAATTTAATCTGTTACATCCAAACACTATCCTTACATATTCAGTAATATGGGTGTGTCATTTTTTAAAATTATAGAAAGAAAAATAATCTGTTGATACTCAGATACTGGTTGTACTCACAGTTTCACCTCTATGGCCATATAATTTCTTTTGCTTAAACCATCCTTTTCTGCTAGTATTACAGCCCGATGTGGTTCCTGCTTTTGCTGTTAGATATCTGTTTGCAAAGATCTCCATCCAAACAAACCTTTGTACTTGCTCAAAATCTGAATGAAATCATTAGGGTTGTATACAGGCACCAGAGAGCAGACTGAATTCTTAGTTTTTATGATCTGCAACATTGGCAACTTTTTCAGGTTTCTGCCCAGCCTTTTGTGCAATATGAAGAAGAAAGCTGCAGTCCTAATTTTGACTTGTGCATGATGCCAGTGAGAATGATTGAGCACATGGAGGTGTTATGCAGAGATGTCTAGCTGTCAATAGTGGCCTTGGAATATTTGCCTGCAGTTCTTTTTCCAGTATTGCATGGTCTGATAGTGACAAAAATAGTCGAAGATAATCTTTAAAAGCCCATTTTAACTTGATTCCAGAGTTTTCATGGGTCTTCCTTCTTCAGTCTCAGAGAGTTATTAATTTCTGCAACTCTAGGGCTTGCTGTCACATTTTAGTCACAAAATGTGTTACAGTATAAAATTTAAAATGTATGCTATAAAGTGTAGGGTACAGACACAGTCACAAACATGAATCTGACAGAATGGTATCCTCATGAGGCTGTAGACCACCGTGCTGAACATTAATGGAAACCTAAAAAGGACGCTTTCTATACCAGCACTTTCCACAGTGACTCAATAGAACATCTAGAACCAAAAGTACAGTAAGAGATGTACTCCTGCTTTAAAGAGAATGGGAGTTGAAATATTTCACATTATTTTCAAGATGAGAATTATTCTTCTGCTTGTACTCACCTGCATCTCCTGACTAGATCACAGTGTGAACTGAAGTAATAGATTTTTCTATATTTCACTTCTTTCATGGTCTTTGCTTTCCATTTGTCTTATATGGTATGTCTGCTTTCCCTGGGTGCCAGAAGCTTATTCTGAAGACAGATAATACATCTGTAAAGAGAAATTGGAGAACAGATTTTTATATCCATTTAAGTTCTTTGTGCAGGGCAATCAAAGCTGCTATTTTCTGTCAAGGCAATAAAAAAAAATTAATAAAACACTTTTTTAGTACTTAAATTGTACCAGTACCACTTAAATAAATAAAAGCTGGCTGATCATATAATCTTTTACATCCTATGTAAAAATCAGATGCTTGTGTTTCATTAGTTGAAATCTCTTGAAATGGGACTTAGGTCAAACGTCAAGATTGTGTTTGTTGGTACTGAAATCCTGTAAGAATTTTTTGTAGGGTTTCTCAATATTTTAAAAGATAAAATCTTACAAATTCAGTTTATTTAGAATCAGTCAGATAAAGAACTAAGACAACAAACTTTAAGTCTTTGATGGTTCTGACTCCAAACTAAAACCATGAAAGTAGGTTTGCATGTGCAGACTCTAAACTTAGTCTCTTTCTGAAGTTCAAAAAAATTCAGATAAGAGATATATGTTTTATCCCTCTCACTTAGGAAGATGCAAAATGTGAAAACAGCAATTGAAAGATGATACACAGAATTGTGTAGTCAATGAGAAAATAACTTGCTGCTTAACATTCAAACTGGTTGCATCTAACTCTAGTTTCTGTGGTAAATAGTATCAATCTGCAAACATTATTACAGGCAGTCATTTCATCTCATCTGTCAATTCAGACAAAAACATCTTGCACTTGTAAATCAATATTAAAAGGCTTTTGATAAGGCACCCAGAGAAGCTGGAAACCTTCCTTTTAAAGGATCAACAAGTTGTATCAAGTATACTGATCACACTTCGGAGCATGATGTGATGCTGCAGTGGAATCAGCTCCAGAATTCACAGTTCACATGGACTTCTTTACTCTTGCATGTGATCATTCCAAATCTGGAGTATTTTGTAGCATTAGTAGCAGACATCATTGAAAAGGTTCAATGTAGAATGATGATTTTTCACACTCATGTTCAAAATACAAACATTTCAAGTGGTCCAGAGAACAAGATCCTTCTGTTCATGATTACATCACAGAAATTGTCAGTCTCTTTGAATAAGGTTTGACATGAATTTGTCCAACAATTCAGAGCTTTTGTTAAAACACTGTTTTAAATTATCATAAATTTGTGTTTGTGTTGCATTTATTTTAAAAAGCACTTACACCAAATAATCAATACTTATTTAAAGCTGTTATAACTACATCCATTTGCAAAGTACTAGATTAACTTGGGGCATGAGAAATACTTTGTAGTGAAATCTTGTATGCAAGAAGTGTTGTCCTGCCAGTGATGTAGTTGTTTGGACAAGTCATTGCTGTATCTAATATTCGTTGTCTATAAAATGGGATAAGAAAGTTGGTGACTGTTTGTTAGGTTCAGTGATTAACACAGTCTTTGAATGAAATGGGCTGTAAGAAATATACTTTAATGAAATTAAGTCAAATCAGGAAGGTGATGTACCAGAATCGTGTCTTTTTTCCAAGCTTCCTAACAATAGTTTTTCATGTATTCCACATT
Organism: Galbula dea; assembly: GCA_013399015.1. Classification (NCBI taxonomy): domain Eukaryota; kingdom Metazoa; phylum Chordata; class Aves; order Piciformes; family Galbulidae; genus Galbula; species Galbula dea. The sequence goes on from VWZX01009335.1 coordinate 3,402,138, forward strand.
TAGGTCATTTATTTAGAACAGGGATTTTTGTCTGGTGAAAGAAATAGAATGTGCTTGAAATGGAAAATACAACATTCTGGTATGAGCAGTCCCAGTGTGTGTCAGTCTCTTGTCTACTTCAGTCCTCCTCCAGTCACAGGAAGGACTAGTAGTCCTCTTTAAAGTACCACTCTGGCGCTGCCATATATTAACCCAATTTTAGTGGAAATGGAGCATTGAAAATGGATTGCAGGATTTAGATGTTTTTTGCATTACAAGGAATAATCATGATAATAACTGGGAAATCATATATTGAGAAGCAGAATTAGCTAGGCTCCTTTGTCGTTTTGAAATATGTGCTAGTCTTTTCTTCTGTTTGCAGGGTGAACCTCATCAAAACTATCTTATTTTCCTTCTCTCTTGTTCTGTGCCAGCTGATCACTGGCATCAGTCCAGTCTGCTGGGTGGATCTCACCACTGCCTTTTATTGGCTTTATGTGTATGAAAGCCTATTTGGCATAATGGGAATGTACATATTGGATAAAAGAATAATAGTGAAAAAATCTGCCAGACACATTAGAGCGATGAAATTAGTCCTTAAATTACAATTTAATTCCTTTTTGTATGTAGGCTGATAACTTAGTCTGGATATTTCTTCAGTGCATACTTTCTAGTATTTCTTATGCCAAACACTGAACAGATGTACTTCTTGTCTGGATAAATTGAGACACATTTAGGATATGAAGCTGAAAATTTAGAAAGCAATAGACAACCAAGCTTTGAGTTGAAGCTTTACACTGACAACAGGCTTTCTCTTATAATAGAATAAGGCATTCAAATTGCAATATATCATAAATTTTGGGAACCTAGATTTGCAGCAGTCTGAACACCACTCCCACCACCTTCTCCCTTGCACCTCAGACCTGTGCTTTTGTTCAGACTGAAAGTACAGTTCTCTATTTGGAGAATATGTGGTACCACCAGCACCTGGTATGTGGTGCCACCAACAGCTGGTTTGGCCAAGAATCAGGATTATACAACTGTTAGAACAAACGCTCCCATTAGTGGCTGTTCTCAGTCTTTATTCTCCATTGACACTCCTGATATGTCTTCCACTCTCACTTAACTGCCTCAGGAGCCTTGCAGCTCCAGGAGAAAGGTTTCTTATGGAGCAAGGAGTGAGTTGAGTATTTCTTCCAGGTTTCATTTGGAGGAAAAGCCCTATAAAAGAAGCTGCATCTCCAAGATTTGAAATCCCTCATTGGATTATAGGAATTTGAGTAATTCTGCAGTCAGCTTGGTTTTTTTAGAGGCTAGATATCCAAATCTCTTAGAATTTACTGCTGCATGAAATGTTTTTTTAAAACAGCAATAAAGCTGCAGTAGTGTAAAAGCTGGGGATAGAAATGAAAATATGATATTTTTACCCCCTGAACCCAGCTGAGCCATCTCCCACTGAGTCAGTTTTATATGGTAGCAGACCTTTACATTTCTTGTGCCCTAATGATTGCATCTCCATGGTCACACGATGACTGGAGCATATATATAATTGGTCATGAACTTGAGGAATGATGACAGTGCTAAGCTGCTGTAGTCTTTCTTTCAGTAGAACTCACAGGATCATTGGGTATCTGGGGTTGGAAGGGTCCCCAGGAGATTATCTAGGTAAAAGTCAGTGACATAAAATACGCAAGGAAACTCAAAACACAAAAGTGTGAATTCATGATGCAATTAAAGCATGATTTGTAGTTGGGAGGTGTGTTAGAGTAAGACTGCTGTAAAGAAAGTGATCTGAGTAGGACTGCTTTCACTAATAGACTCTATGACCTTTCTTTCTTCTGGCACATGACACTTGGCACCAAAGGCATTTTGCTGCACGTGGCATCAAGCTGCCTAGCAATACTGCCACATGATGTGTCATTCCAGGGCTGGAAAACTAACCTGCAGATGTGCAAGTTGTGCAACGAGTAGTTGAACAAGTTTTGAAGATAAGGCACAAGGTCTTAGAAAATGGGAGCATTGATAAAAAATAGTTCAGGGCACTAGCTATTACACAGTAAATGAAATTGCTTCCTGATGCTAAGCAAATAATAGAATATTTTGATGGGCTATCTGGCTATTTAATGTGCACAGAAATGTGATTTTGGCATGATTAGCAGAAGAAAAACCATTTGAGAAAGTCATCTAATCCTGCTTCCTCCTTTGAACTCTGGAGAACCAGAGAAACGGTAGCATTTGAAATTGCGATTTCCTCTTTCGTCTAATCATTAAGGGAGCTGGAATGATTAACAAAACAGAAAACAAGCATTTAATAGACACATAAAAGCTGTTAAATAAACACAAAATGCTTATGCTTTGTACATGCTCTGCTGTTAGTGGTGCAATTTCAAAGACACTACCTCAGCATTACTATTTAACATATGAGTTTTAAAAGGTTCATACAAGAGCAGACAGGTTTCATTAACATTGGAGGTCCCTGAAGAAATAAATATTTATTAAACTTTCAGTGATGTGAAAAAGTGATTTTTTTTACCACACTTCAAGTGTTGGTGTACTGCCTGCCAAATACATACTTGGCGAGCTATTTAGAAACTTCCTGTTCCACATGCTAATTAACAGTCTGTGAATTTTAACTTAAATCAGGGTCACATAGCTGAAATGTATTTCAGAGGAGGCCTGAATTTGTCATTCAAAGGCATTGCCAAGGTTTTAAGGCCTTGCTATAAAGTGGATTTCACAGCTTGAAAAACTAGTTCTCCAATAACAACTGGGTCAAAACTGGGAGGAACCCTTACACGTAGAGTCACATGAGGTGCATTAGATCTACTTACATTTGAAATTAGAGCTAATCCAACACTGGAGCATTTAACATAAACCTCTTTGAATCCTGTGGGCAGTGTGGCTTTTAATTCAGATTCCTACATCAGATCATGTTTCCCTGCTTTATGTTGTAATAAGATTCATTGCACAGGTAGCAACATTTGTGGGCAAAAATGCTCCTCTTTGGTGGATCTGGACAGATTTTTGGGGGATTGGGAGCTAAGGCAGCTCTGGTGCCTCCCACCTATATTCAGCGTAGCACGGACAGTGCCATACCTAAAGTAGAGGTGTAGCAGCAGGACTCCCTCTTCCTACTGCTGACTCACCTGCATCTTGCAAAGAAATGGATTCCTGATATGCAGATATCTTGATTAGATTATCTTCAGAAAATATGTTTTAACTGTTTGCTAGCTGGTGGTATCTGATTTCCCAATGCTTTTCTTTCTAATCTATATTTTTTCCTTCCCCTCAAGTAGAATTAGCCCTGGAGTAGCTCTTTATTACATTTCAGATTTCTAACCAAGATTCACTGGGTAAATACTCTGTTATAACTCACCTATATATATTTTAGTGTCTTTGCATCTAACTAACTTAAATATATTATTTTCTACTTTTAGAATTGATTTGGAGATGAGATTCTCTCATTATTAGTAAATATTGCTCTGTTATTTCTATCCTGTATCACTTCCTTCTTCTTTAGCTTCAGTCTTGATGACTTTTAGCTCCAGGTACAGACAAATAAGAAGTTTTACTTTGGCAAATTCCAAACTCAGTTGTCTAGGAAAAAGACACAGCCTAGGTACATATTTAGTATGTGAGTATCTGGGGAGCCCAATAACCCAGGATCAGGAAGGGGAGCAGAATGAATAATGGCAATCCAGGGATTCAGTTTAGGCCAAGCTTGGGTTAATACCAGTCAAAACAAAGAAAGATGTGGAGGAAGTGAATCTGGGATAGAGTTAGGTGTAAGCGTTAAGATTTGCTACTTTTCTTGCTACCTTAGACAGGGAAAAGGGGTAATGAGGGGGGAGAGTGAAGAAGGTAAGGGGAGTACAGCAGCAGTCACTCCTGGGAACTACCAGCCTTTGTTCCAGCTGTTCTTGCCATATAGCACCTATGGTTCCTTCCTCAGCAATAGTAGCAGTAATAAGAATAACTCTTCCAAGGCCCTATTGTAGTAAAATTTGTAAGGATGTGGTTGTTTGTCTCCTCCAACAGTCTGGAAATCACATACTTCACCTATTGACAGAGTAGTTCCTAACAAGAAAGGCCCTTGCATGTGTAGAGTGGAGGATATTAAATAACTATGTGGAAGCTATATTACCTTAATGTTTGGTACCTGTGAGCAGGTCAGGATCGTGAGATGAAATTTTGTCCTCATCAAGTGAAGAAAAAACAATATAAAATTGGATAATGTTCAAAGAGAACCTTCAAACATGATCAGAAGGGTTGCAAAATACATTTTCCACTCTGAAAACAAGCTCAGCCTACATCTTTCTTCAAATAAGAAATTAAGTCTTTAAGAGTTAGACTTGCTCTCAGTATACAGGTAAACGTAAATGGAAGTTTCACCTGGTTCTTCTGTCTGGCAGATAACAATGTAGCAAGATCTAAATATTTAGTGGTAATGAAACATTGGAATAACCTAGCAGATTCCTCACTTGAAACATAAGAACAAAATTTGGATGCTTTTCTTAAAATGATGTTTGTAACTCAGCTGTAGAGGCTGGAGTCAAAGGCATGAAATAATCCATAACGGTTGTTTCCTTATGTGTACCAGAGATTATCCTGATTATCACCGTAGTCTTTCCTAGTCTTTTGGACCAATTAATAACGTACCATACGCCCGTCTACTCCCTGATCTCCTACCTATTAACTTTCTTCCTTCAAAATTCTTCATATGGTGAGTGCATTGCAAAAACAACGAGTTCTGTGAGTGGGATTCTTGCAGTGATCCTGTGTATGGATTCTATAGCATATGAGAAGATGCTTCCACTCATTCTGCATCCTTTCTGTCTGTGGAAACACTAATGAAGTGACTCTGTCCTGGCACCTGTCTTCAGGAATCTTGCACAGAAAAAAATATAAACATATGAGTCTTGTTTGCTTAAGGAAACAGCCTGCAAAAGAAAGTAGTTCCCCTGATGATCACTAATTGTAGTGACACAGGGACAATAAACTGTGAAACTGATGATGTGATGTTTAGCTCAACTTTCAATGACATGGCTAAAATACCCCACTCAAGCTGCAGTGTACCATCTGGATTTTCAAGGATTCAGCCAAAAAGCCTACTGTATTTCTTTGAGATGTTTTCATTTTGAAACAGTTGGGAATGCTATGGAGCAAGTTCCCATTTGGAATTCAAATTGGAGAAATGGGTCAAATGGCAAGAGAGCAAAGAGCCTATAGAGTAGCCAATAAAAGTGACTTTTCCCTTAGTGGTTGGACAAACTGTGTGTTGTAATTGTGGGTTTTATGGACTAAAAAATTCAACTCTTAGTTTTGTCCTCAAAATGATATATATATACTCAAGAATATTATCCAGGAACTTTAGCAAGTGTTTGAATGCTTTCATCAACCCTTGATTGTGTCTCTGGATGTTCGCCTGTAGTACTGATAACTCTAGACTGACTCTGCTCATGACAGATGGAAAATAGGTGGAAATAGACGGAAAACAGCTCTTGGTGTGGGTGGTTTTTTTCCTTTTTCTTTTTGTTTTGTTTGTTTGTTTAACACATTTTTTTAAGGTGTGCAACTTATGCTGCAGTGCAAGCAGAGTTTTCTCTAGCATAACATTCAAGGACATCTTTACTGGGTGGAATCAGCATTCTGTCTAGGTCAGAATCTTGTCCTTGATACTTAGCAAAGCTATTCACAGTGAGATTTTTAGAGTAATCCTTCCCTAACAGACGTTTCTTGCCATCTGGTAATTGGGATGTGTGACATGGAGGTTGCTTCTGGACCACTGTGTTACACAGTCATGGGTGGACCTGTCTTTTATAAAGTTGTCTAATCCTTTTAAAATTCTTTCTTACTTTCTATTTTTATAATGTTCTATGGCAATGAGTTCCATGCCATAGCTGATTACTGTGTGAAAAAGTATTTATTTTTATTCACTTTAAACCTTATGCTTGATAATTGCATAGATGTCAACTTATTCCAAGACGAGAAACACAGATTAATCAATTTCTGTTCATATTCTCCATGTCACTCATTATTTTAGAGCTGCCTATTATACCTTCTGTTTTCTCCTTTCCAAGATGAAGACTCATAGTCTAATTGGTCTTTCACCAAATGGAAACAGTTCCTGCTCATCTCTGTGAATGTCATACACTTTGTGATTTTGCTGTGTCTTCTGTTGTCATTGGATGGATTGCTCATGATGATGTTCTCTGATTCCCCCTCCTCTTTTTTTCCCTTCAGCTTCCTTTGTGTTTTGACTGTTGCTAAGCAGGGAGTTAATGATTTCAGAGAACCTTTTTACAACAGGCTTGTGCCCATCTTTATGAATGTGTAACTAGATGTTCCCCACTCCACCACTGCACATACTGACACTGAGTTACATGTGCTGTTTAGCTGCTCAGACATTCAATTTCGTAAGATGTTTTTGTAGTCAAGTTCATGCTCTGTGACCCTCTGCAACACCAAGTCAAGAGTCACAATGAAGTCAGGAATAGAGGACTTAATTGGCTAAACTGAATCACAGCCAAAAGATTATACGTGTGTGTCTTCATGCCTGTGTGTGAGTGCTCACACATCTTTCAAAGGATGGGGCTGAAGTTCATTACTGTTTTCAGAGGAGACTTTTTTTTAAGTCAGGGCCAGGACTGATCATGGCTTGCTCTTAGGGATAGGTATTCAACATGTTGCTGAAAAATCCTGGCATATTGCTGGAATACATGAGAGAGAAATATATTGAATAGTCAGGGGAGGAAAAGCAAAGGAACTGCAAAGCTGAGGGTAAATATAAGATAAGGTGTAAAAAAGCAGCTCCTTCAGGTCCAGACCCAGGTGATTTGTGCACTTAAGTTTGTAGATACCCACCAACTTCCTTCTACTGCTATTATCCTGTGTATTGAACAACTTCCTCCTGGTGAAAGCAGAGCTGACAGACTCTAGACATTCATGTTGTCAAGATGTGTCAACAAACAGCCTAGGCCAGACGTTATCTGAAGGTGATGTATGGACTCTCTGAAAAGGAGAGATGTGCCCAGTGTAGATCTTGGAGCTTTGCAGTTAGATAAAACTGCTCCAGTGTAATTTTGTGAAGAAACAAGCTTTAAAGTGTAACTCTTAAGGGATAGGAAAGCTTCCATTGTTGTGTTTTCTTCTCTCCTTTTTCATTTTTACCCGTTTATTTCCAATTTTTTTTTTAATATGATTTTGGAGTATTACTCGATGTTGAAATCACTGTAGTTTTCAAAGACTCTCATCCCGGGAGGGCAGCAATACTGTTTGCTGTGCTGCCACCTACTGTTGAGAGATGCTGCTTCCATTTTGACTTCATGAACCTTCCACACACACCCCCCTGACTTTTTAAAGTTCTCTGCAATGGCACTGGTTATACAAATCAAACCTTTCGTTTAGTTTGAAAAATACTTGCAGAGCTCATGTGATTATTCTCTATAGAGAATTTGGGAAACACGCTGAAGAGATGGTCTTCATGTAGGAAGAAGCTCAGAAACCCCCTTTCAGATAAGACTGTGGTTAATGGGAGATGATCCTTGAAAGAGAGCTGTTATTCTGAAGAGCTGGGTTTTGTCTGTTGTTTGCTTTGCAGTTTTCTTCTGTCTGATGTCTAATGACATCCATTTGGTGGGCAAAGAAACATTCTGGATACCTAAAGAAGCAAGCACAATTGTGCTCAGTGACCTTTTGTATATAGCAGGTATGATACAAACCACAGTTCAAACTACTCCCTGAAGTTAAACAGAATTGCAAAGAAGAAATTATAAAAGGGATGTATAGCATATAACATACAGCAGAGTGCAGTGTTAATACAGTTTCCATTGTGGTATGTTCTGTTTCCAGGCTTTAATGTTGTTATGGTTCAGCATGGGCAAATGGAGTCAGAAAAAAATGAAAACCAGCTTGATCTGTTCCCCATCTCCAGAGCCAAATCTTTTGGGATGCCTGTGAAGGTTGTATGTAGGCACTTATAAGAGCCAGCAAATCTTTCTGAACTGTCTCTTTAAAAATTAATAATACACCAGGGACTAGCTGCAGTTTACACCCCCTCGGCTCCCTTCAGAACTGTAAAATCTTTGATTGTGTAAGAATTGTTCTGCCTCCTTCCTGAGAGGTCAGCAGTTTTTGGAGGAAGGAAAGGTGGGATCTGTATGTGTTGCAGGGTTTTATAGTCCCTCTGCACTTGCTGGGGCTGGCCCAGGTTTGGAGGGTGCCCTTGAGTATTGCTAAACTTTCGGTGAAAATTCTGTGGAGCTAATGGGGGGAAAGGTGTCTGGTGCCTATTTTGTTCAGTGTGGTAGTGGGGCAGTCAAAAGCTGCCATCTTGTAGGAGGGGAGCAAGTCTGGCCACTCTCATATTCAGGGGCAGTAAAAAAAGCAAGGAAAGTGTCTTATTTCTACTGAAAGCTTCAGCGATATTCTTGCCATGTCGTGTTTCAGTGATGATTTGAGGGCACCGTCTGCTTTACTGGCAGCACACTCCTTCATGTTTTACCTGCACTGTTTTGTCTACTGACTCCTAATTTCTGTGGTTATTTCTGACTGGTAGATCTGAGCTAATGTTTTTTTCACATGTCAGTTAGAGAAACAGGGGAAAACCCAGGCATAGAAGGCCTAAGGGACAGGTTTGTATCTATACTGTATCTTGCTTGTATTTCCCTGCTCACAGGCAAAATGCATTAAGAAATCAGATGTGTCTTTGATACTTTATAAAGTGTTGCTTTTTACCCTTTGTTGGTGTTTTTTGTTCTTTTGGGTTTTTTGTTGGTTTGGTTTATTTTATCGTGAAAGGAATGACTATGTGGAAACAATATATTCCTGCTTGTAATGAATTCTATAATTACTTCAGACATGGATTTACCCTATTATGCTTTAAAAATTTATTTTAAAGTAGGAAAAGTGAGAAGAGAACAGTGAAAGACAAAACATTGATCAAATCATTCTCTACTGTCTGTCTGAGCAGTTTGTACCTTCTGCTAAAGGGATGGACACGAAAAAAATAAGACAAGCAGAAAATGAATTATATGACTTTAACAGTTTCTTAGTTGCCAGTATTTGCACATTTAACAGTTAAGCTTCACCCCATCCTCAGAAGCTGACTTCTGCTGCATGTGAACTTTTCAAATCTAAATGAAAGGAAACATCTGGTATATTGTCTGGCCAAAAGGGCCATACACATTGCACTGAAATAAGTCATGACAATACAGTTGATGTTTTTATTGCACATGTGAATAACATATACTGCTTTGTCTATATATTTGTCATTATAATTTTCCTGCTAAGATTAACCCACAAATCATGCTGCAGAAATATATGGATGACTGAATTAGTCAGGTGACCTGCGAGTATTTTGACATCTGAACATGAGAGTTGAAAATGGCTGTGTTTGGAAAGCATTGCACCTTAGTAATTGTCAGTGTATCTCAGAATATAAACGTGAATGTATCCCTTAATTTTTTCTGCATATCATATGTATTCTTTACTAGAGAACTATATAAGTTTTATGTCATGTCTAACATTTAAACTACCTCATCTAATATTACTTGTCTGGAAAATATTCTTCGTAAGACAGAGGCAGATTTGCTTTTCATAGACTCGTGAATGAAGAATGGTACTGGGACTTGGGAGACTGTTCTTGTTTCTTCTTCTAGCTTCATGGACAGCCAGAGTCTGGCCAAACAAGCTGAGGCCTGTGTGGAAGGGCTGATCTGTGTGTGTAAATCGTATGTGTTTCCAGCCTTGGGGCGCGTAAAGAGTGCAAGACACTGGTGTGCATGGATTTCTGATGTGGCTTTTTCCTTTATGGGGACTGGAAATAAGCTTGAGAAGTGTGAGGCAGAGCTTTAGCAGAGTGTGAAATGTATGTTTGCTATGGAATAGGCCAGAGTAAACATTTCTGTTTAAAAAAAAATGACAGACCTACTGAAAATATTTATGGCAATACAAAAATGTCATGAGGTCCAGTCCTTTGGGCACCTGCCCTCCATCTGAACTGCCTGGGCACTTACATAAATACACAGCTCTTTGTGTCTGTGCTACAAGGCCAGTAAAGCACATTCTTTGTGGCCAGAAGGCCCACAAAGATAATTTAACAATTAATGAAAATCTGGGTGCTAGAATATCAAAGTGACAGCAAAACATTGAAGCATTTTTTACTGATGCAGACATATGTAGCCAAGCCTTTCATATCTTAAAGTCATAATTAATCACCAAAGCAGTACCATTTCACTGTATTTAGGATTTTTTTTGTTTAGGATTTTCCTTGAAGGTGAAATGGTGCATTTTGTATATTTTTTCACTATTTGACAGCAATCTCAGAAAAGTCACATTTAACTCTTATTTGTAAGGCTTGCAGAGGTTTGTCAGATCAAGACAGCTAAAGTAAACATGACAAATGTCATTTTGTAGTGCTTAATACTGTTAATCCTTAAAGCATGGAACCAGGAAACCCTTATTGGTACTGTTATTTGAAACCTGTAAGCAATCTCATGTTTCAAATGCTCATTTTCTTTTTATTCCACAAAGAAAACAGTATCAGGGCCTTTTTCCTGGAATATTACTTGAGCTTATTCAGGAAAAAAAACCCCAACACAACAGGAAATTTGGCTCTTTAGCCCTAATAAAGGTCTCTTTATTGAACAGAGACTTGTTTTTTTTGTTAAACAGATTTTCTTATGAAAGGGTTAGAAGTGAATAAATGACAAATTCAAGCTCATCTGATTTCTTTTGATTTATGTTGACCTTGAAAGAGAGAGAGGTCATGCTGTTGGCAGGCAATAAGAACTAATCTGTTACTAAGTGAGTAATTAAGAGTGAGGCCTTATATATTTTTTTAATGAGTTGACAGCAATTCCATCCCCATGTCATACGGTTGCTCTAATCAACATGGTCATTGCATTTAGTGCCAAATGAGAAGTTTACAAGAAGTCAGATGACAAACTCTGAAATGTGCAATCCTTTCAGATGTGCAGATGAATAGACTGACTATATTGTAGACAAAGAAAAACTCCAATAAAAATGCTGATGTGTGGAATTAGGAATTTTATATTTTTTTAATGAATCACAGTGGATGCTTCTTAGTATGCTCAGTTGAAATATGTGAAGCTGTTTCCAATAAAAAAAACCAATCTGAGTTTTGGCAGCTAAGGCATTGTAGGCTTCTACTCTTTGACTGGCATGACTTAAGACCTCTCTGACATCAGACATGACAGTACTGACTTCTGTGTCACCAAAGAACTTAAAGAACAGTCCATTTTCCAAGATACATTAAGTCTATTTCTTTCAGTTTAAGGTAATTTTCTAAATTGATTGAGGGCCTGGATATTCCTGCAAAGTACTGAATACCATGGCCCCAATCCAAAAAAATGTAGTGCCTGTGGATTCACTGTCTTTTAAGAGTGGCCTAAAGGCTGTGCTTGAGGCCAAGTTCACCAATGACCTGTACTTTTCACTGATAGGAACTTTCTGAAGTCAGGTTTGGAGACAATTGAGAAGAGAACCTCAAGTTTGTTTTCTGTGTTTCCTATCTGGTCTTGCAAAGGCATTACAAAAGCAATGTTGGGCAGGCAGGATGTCCTATAGATTGGATAGGACAAAGTCACGGGTGAGATGTCCCACAGAAGGATTCAACCATTGCCTGCTGTGAAGACAGGTAGGATTTACAGCAAGCTGAGATTGCTGTAAGAACAAAACAGACTGATGGAGCTCCTTGGGTCTCTGGCCTCTGTCAGAATCAGTTATAAGTGTAACTGCTATCTTGAACACCTACTAGAGCTAGTGCAACCTCAGATACTGACTATCAGCATGTCCTATAGGCAGATTATGAAAATACTCAGCAGTTCTGCTGGAAGAGTATCCATTTTTTACTGCAATAACACTTGGTCTAATTTAATGTATTGCATTGCTATACAAGTTTTGCCTTACCAAAAATAAGGAAGAATAATCTCTCCCAGAGAAATAATAAATCTTCTACTTTTTATCCTATGGAAGGATTTGGTTTGTTTATCAGACGTCTGTCCTCTCTTATTTAGGAAACCACTGAAAGAGAAAACTATATAGCAAAGACATAAATGTTAACTATGAGAAGTTTTTTGGCATCACTATCAAATTTGGAGTTACATCTGCCTGTCTTTCAAACAAATGGAAACACTACTCTTGTCACAGATTTGCCCTTGAGTTGGACTAAAATATAATTGTGGGTCTCACTTGAGTCTTTTAGTTTTAACTTTTATTTCCTGCACCTCCTTTAACAAGACTCCATCCTGTATGTGCATGCAGCTTCTATTTTAAGGTCTTCTGTCAGCAACCACAGAGCTTGTGGCTTGTTCTCATGTTTTTTATAGCCATGTGAGATCAAAATATTTTAACTTAACATCTAATGCTATTCAAGATGATATTAGTTGAGTATCACTACCTATCAGTCAGCAAAAGCTGGGGACTCTTCTTTGCCTAATTTCTTTAGATTACTAAGCAGCTTCTACTACAAAACACCAGAGCTACAAGTGCCTATAAAGCACTTTTTCTATTATCCACTCATGGCTCATTTTGGCTGTAAGTTCTGTTATGTGTGATAAAATCTACAGAAATATGTGAGATCAGTGTGATTGATGTTACAGTCAGGCAAAAGATATTTCCTGTGAGTGGCAACAGCACAATTGCATATCTCAGCCAGCATTTGCTTGGGTCTGAAACAATTGTGAAACAGGCTGGAAATGTTTGTGAATGGGTGACTCTGCCCAACAGATGGTTATAGCTAAAGGCAGCCAAGAGACCATGTAAGAGCACCGTGTGTTTGTGGGGCATGTGTTGTAGCCAAAAATGTCTATAAAGAATCTGCCCTAAGCTTTTTGGTCCAAGATTAAACAGATATGTCATTTCTAATCCACTTTCAGGGCAAACTTCTGAAGTATTAAAACAGAAAATTTCTGCAGCTGCTTCTGCACCCACCCACCCCCACCCAGAAAAAAAAACCAACAACAACAAAAAAACATCCAAAAGGAGAGTTCAGCATTGTGGATCAGGGAGCTTTAAAGGGTTGGGTTTTTAGAACTGAATTGTTGTATTTCCTAGTTAGACTCTTGGACACCAGCCAGCTTTCTGATGAGTAGGTTGGTAGGACACAGGAATCAGATACCCAGAAGTATGCTGCCTTCCATGCCCCACCTCCATGCATAGTGTTCCTGCTGCATTAAAGCCATTAGTGACCAGATTACAGAAAACATAGGGTTTTGTTTCATAGCTTTTATTTGTTGTTCCATTTCCTGTTTCATTCCTATTTAACCTCTGCTCTTTCTAGTTCAGACATAGTATCAAAGTGAATTTGGGAATGAACTTCATATGGATGAGAATGAATTGTAAACTATACATGCTATATCCAATATAACTTTTTTTAAATAAACCTTATAATTATTTTTTAATAAACAGAAGGTTTTTTATTAATCTACTAAGTTTTAATAACAGTACATTTCCCCCTCCCTCTTCCAATATTTTTTTCTATCAAAACCATCCTCAAAAGTAATCAAAAGCTGCACGTTCTGTTGTAAAGTCTTTTAGGGGCAAGCTTTTGAGTTACATAGAGCCTGTAATGGATTGTGGAACTCAATTTTTTTTGATCCTCACTTATGGTGTTTTACTACTATAAATATATCTCAGTGTTTGGATGAACGTCTACAAAAAAATCACATTGAGGTAGGTGGAAAGGAGCTTTCAAGAGCTACAGCATTGGACAGAAATATGTAGGAGGATGCTCTCTAAGCATGGTCAGAGGGAAGTGCAGCTACTCTTCACACTTAAAATATTCTTGAGGTGTTTCTTTTTGGCAAAGCTGAATAAAACATTTTTGTAACTTGGTGTTATGGTTTTATGAATCTGTTCATGTTTTTACGAATTGCCATACTGGCTCAGACTTTAAGTCCAAGGGGATGGATCTGAGACTACTGAGTTCCAGATGTTTTGGACAACAAGGGGAACACCCTGCAGTGGGCAGAAACGACACTATCTGCCCTGTCACTAGACTTTATTTCATCTACTAGCACTTAAGGGATTGCTTAAGGCCTGATGCACATTGCCTGATATGCTCTCCATGCAGTTTTTTAGTGTTATGTTAGGGAACTGTTGCTACCTCCATAAATACTTAGCTGCTTTTTCATCTAACTCTCAGTCTAATTAACTTTCTGTGGGAAAGAGCTCCCAAATTAGTAATTGTATGCACACAAATTTCCTTTTACTGTATTTGAATGTCCCAATTTTCTGTTTATAGTTGAGGGGGGTGTAAAAATATTTATTTTATTGAAATACTTTTTACAGTGTTATGAAAGATGACACAAAGACCCTGGGTAACTGACACTTTGTGGTTTTGCTTGTTCATCTCCCTTTGAAGATAAAGCAATTGCAGTCTTTTCTGGTCTTTTCATAGGTTTTCCGTGTCCAAGCTTATTGCTCATATTCTTTGTCACCCTCTTTTAAATTTTCAGGCCTGTACCTCTTTGTCCTTTTCCTTTTCACCCGTTTATTCTGCAGGATTCTTTGAGCTGAATATTCAACATGTCTAGGATGTGACCTTTGCTGTACTTTCTTTCCTACTTTGTCCCATCCCTTGTGCAAAATAACATCTTTACTTCTTGTCTGCAATTGAGTTGAATTGTGTACAGCAAGTCAAAGCCCCTCTCTCAAAGTCACTTTGAATTTATAAACTTATAAGATATTCAAATATAAGGAATCTGGTTTTATTTCAGAATATTATATGTGCATATTAAAACTGAAACTTTTACTTCACATTGTTAGAAAGTCAAGTATTTTCTAGGCAAATCATGAAAACTTTGAATTTTGGTGAAGTAATGTAGCCAGTGAAAAGGGAGGATAGATGTGATGCTTTTATGGTAGACTGTGCTGTTAATAGGTTGTCCTGTAGTAGTTTGTGCAGTTGGAGCCTCAAAATAAACCTATAGTTTTACACCAAATACAGAGAACTGGAAAACCAGTCAGCTCATATGACCTTGGAAGTGATGACTATAATGGTGAATTGACTGCTTATTGATATTTATCATTAGATGTCTTCTGATGGAAGAAGTCCATTCACTCTAAGAGGACTGCCTGGACTGATAGTCTTTCTCAGGTATTTGAGTAGTATTTTACATTGAGCTATACATACTGGCTCTTTTGTAGCTTTGTAGGAAGAGAGAAAACCTTATTGTAATCTAGAAAAAGCAATATTCTAATGTCAAATAAATCTCATGATTTGAAGAAACATCTGCTGTAACTGAGTGAGAAGAGTGCAAACTTTTACATCTAAGACAGAAAATCCAACACAGAGATATAATAAGCCTAACAGAAGAGGCCAAGTAGAACGAGAGGGACCTTGGGATTATTGGTTCACAGTTTAAGTTCTAAGTCAAGTGTGAGATGCCTTTGTAAAATAACCAAAAGCAATTCTGGAATAGATTTAGCAGAAAAGCCCATATGTTAAGAACAAGGAATACTTGTTTTCCTAATTTGGCAGTGGTGAGACCTCATCTGGAGTACTGTCCAGTGTAGAGCATCATTCTTTGACAATGACTAGAAAAACTTCAGAGTGCCCAGAGGTGAAAATAAAAAATGAAAGCTCTAGTCTAAAATCTTACCCTATGTAATTCTAAGAAAGCAAGCAATTATGAAAGATGTCAAAATTCTTAAATATTATGACATAAAGGCCAACGGTAAGTTGTTACCAGTGTTGGCTGAGATAAGACCAGAACTAATCAGTTGAGATGGACAAAGAATATCAAGATTAAATGCTCAAAAGTCTTTTTGTTGGATATTTTAATAGTGGCACAGGTTAGATTTTGTGGGTTGTGGAATACTCATCATTAGAATTTTTAAGAACAGAGGAGTGTCAGGGATAGTCTTAAGTTTGCTCATTCCTTTTTCATAGCTAGGATTTGAAATAGATCTTCTGTGGCCCCTTATCATCCAACATTCCTGTAGTATGATCTTTATCATCTTAATGTTTTAAAGGTGTATGGAAGACTGCATTTTTGCACAGACAAAAGACTTAGATGTGGAAAGCTTCATGAACTGGACTGAGGTGGCTTCTAAAGGTGAAGTGAGAGAAGTGTACTTTGAAGTTTAGGCATCTGTGTTTAATATGTGTGTTGAACTTGCCCAGAATGACAGATCTTTCTTGAGTATCCCCATTACAGTACCACTGGCCTTATCTTTCGATTATTTCTTTTATGTAACTTTACTTTGGATTTGTTTATGCTGCAAAGTAAATAAATCCAGTAGTATTAGTCTTACATAAGGGACCCATCTTTTCAGATGTGTTGTTTGTGGAGAAGATAGATAGTGTGTTGGGAGATGGCTTGCTCTGCCTGTGTAGGGTGGGGAATAGGTTAGTTGCTACAAGACTTGAAATGTCATCTAGCTGGATCTCAGTGATGCAAGCTACAGTGGATGATTTCTTGCTAATGACTCAAGTGTTGTTTGTTGGCAGATCTTCTACTGATCATGTTTCCCTGCCCCCCCCTCCCCCCCCATCTGGCTCTTTCTGGATTTGTTTCCCTTTTTGTTTAGCCTTGATCTTAATTTTCTGGGGTTTTTGACTAACTGTTTATCAAAACCTTCCCTTTGGAATAGTACTTAGCCTTTTTTTATCTCTTTACTGTTGACATGTATAAAATAATAATCTCTTCTACTTAGTGGCTCAGGTCTTGCATGAACTGTAAGCAATATGTATTAAACAAGTTAGGAAAACAGAATATAAAAAACAGCTGTTCCAAATTACAATAGCTTTATCTCTGAGGTGAGAATCTTTCTCAGCAGAAGATGGCTGCTGTTTGCTGTCTCATTAGGAACTATTTTCTGCTTCACTTTAAATAAGTAGTATTTTATTAATCATTTGGCCAGGCTGTGTGAAGAAATGAAAATCAAGGCAGGTAGAGTGGGTAGGTGGCTTATATAAGGACATCGGTGGGACTTTGAGGACCCTCCTCTTGTGTAAAGCAGCCAGATGTTTGAATACCTTGACTCAGTTCCAAAACTACTATAACATTGTAGTAGGCAAGCAATATTTCAGTGGCATTAAGTATATTTACTCAGAAGCTATTAAGATCAATGAAGACTGATTTTTTAATTGATCTGATTTCATGTCTGTCTGAACTCTTGTGGTAGCCACACTGCTTTCATAAAATCACAGGGTTTCATAAACAGCTGCCTGCCATGTGCATGCCCAGATTTACCCTGGCCATGTACTCTTGTCTCTTCCTTTACGCCAGTTCTAGCACTCATGAGGCCATGGAAGAAGTTGCTCATCCAGCTGAAATTTAAGTGAAAATTAAGTAGTGCTTTAAGTCAGATCAGTGATATGATCTGACGTGCAAGAAAACTGAGTAATTACCAGAGCTGAAACAATGTATAGGCCAGGACTGCAACAGGACCTACAAAAAGGACCCTTTCTGCATTAGCCTGCAGGTAGACCAATTTAAGGCAGTTGTGAATTTCTTGTCCCTATGGTGTGCCTAGCAACTTGTGGAATGCATTTAGTAAAAGACAAATTCTTTTTGAATTTTTTTATATAGGTGATATAACTGTAGAGTTTCTCTGAAGGGTGTGCCACATTTTCATAATATTAATCTTGCAATTTGTAAATAATGTTGTTGGTTTGGTATTTATCAGTGTCTCGTACCATACTTATTCTGCTAGATGAATCTATTTAAGTCTGTCTTGTTTTGACCCTCACTTCCCTCCTTTTTCCCACCAGAACTTATGTTTAATAAAGTTGATAGTTTGAGTTAACTTTGTTATTTCAGGTAACAATGAAACTTAAGAGTTTTTGTGAGAAATTGCCCCAAATCATCATGTAGTGAGTAAGCCCACCACTGTTTCTTCTCTTGTCAATTGTGCAAAAATTCATTGCTAGGCCTGGAAAGAAAATGCATCACAGCTTATGTCTATTATTCTTTTTCTTATTGTTCTAATCAGCTGTGCTGCAAACAAGCAGCAGAACACAGGAGAGCAGATAAGTGCTGTGTAGGGTCTTGGACGCTCCTAAATTCTAGTCATGGTTGACCAAAGTAACTTAAATCACTTTCAGCTCTCTTCTACATTGTGTCAAGCATCAATAATAGTGTTTATTTGTCTGCTATACCTGTTTCAGTAGCTAAAAATGTTGGCACTAGGAGATGCTTTAAAGATGAAAAATGCAGTTATTACCATTCTTATTTCTTGGTTTTTAAGGATTTAAAGATCTATAATCATTGATGCAAAGGTTTTCTTTTTCTCTCTATTCCCCATTCTTGGGCTTATTTGAAAATCTTTTGTCTAGCTTCGACCAAAGCCAAAGTGTAACCTGAAAGTCCTGCTAGTATCAGTAATACTAGAGCAGATATGCAAGTGCTTGACTGAGAAGCGTCTTTGATTGATTTTTGCAATTCTATAGAAGTGTTTATGGGAGAGAATGTCCCTTTGCATGGGTATGGGACAACATCACACTGAATTCCTCAGCCAGGCAATTAAGTTAACCTAGAATGCTTTAGATAAGAATAGCATGCTTAACAGAATGCAAAGTTGCATTTCATAGATGTGGTTATTTCAGAGGTCACCAGTGTGAATATCTCCTTCAGCATGATGACTAGAAGATATTGCCTGTTGTACTCAGACAGGCCTTTATCATTTGTGGTTTTAAACAAATTCCACTGTTTCTCATGTATCTGGCCTCCTTTATATCAAATATTACAGCAGAAAGATTTTAGTGGTAATTATGTGTTCAGTTAGAAGAAGAAAGGAAACCTTTAAGGAAAAAAATATGGGCTTATTTTCAGATCTGCTTTCCAATGTTCAGCAAGCTTAGCAAAGCATGTGGATTATTAAGTATGTAATTGTACAAAAGCATCTCCTGGTATCCATTTGACACCTCATTTCTTGGCAATCATTTGAGCTGGTAAAAGAAATCAGGTGAAATGTAGTTTTTAAAAGCATCCAATCTTAAGGCCAGGAATGCCCTGAATCTTGATTGTTATGCTGGTCTTTAAGTGAGAACATGGGTTAAGACTAATGACAATAGTTTTGTTGTTTGGAACTATCATAATGTACTTGGATCTGTGCTTGTATGGTTCCTGGAACAGTTGCTTATGACCCTCTTTGGACACATTCTTTAGCAATTTCTGAGTGAGGACTTGGCACTCCTTGTGAGTACAGTAAAAAGAACAAAGAAAGAACACTCAGGACTCATTTGAGATAATTTCCAGAACCTACTAATCCATTCTGAAGAAATTTCTTTCCAAAAGGTAAAAGAGACTTCAGCTTTTTTCCAAGAAGAAGAGGGTAACTGGAAGTCATGTCTGGAATATTCTGCAAGAAAAATGGGTACTGCTGACTGAATGTCATGCATGAATAATTTGCTTTGGAGAAAGGTTTTGGAGATTGATGTTCTTGAGATGGGAATCTGAAATGACTGTTTCCCTTTAGAAATAATGGAAGGCATTCTGTCTAGGCAGAGAAATTACTGTTTTCTGGCTTTTCAATGTGCAAACGATCATGACAACAGTAAGAAATGGAAAATATTGTTATATTTTCAATTTATTTTTCTTGTGATACAGAGCCAAAAAGACTTTTCCTGTTATGCTAGTTTGAAAATATTGTACGTACACCTCATACAGGTGGTCTTTGGTTTGTGTGTTTGTTTTTCCCCCAGTGATCTCTACAGTTTTCTGTTCTTCTGTTTAAGTGACCTATGATTTACTACATGTATCTCAAGGATTTTTAGTCTGGAATATATCTATATCATGTTATTCCTATTAAACCTCTGTATCCAGGGAACAGGCTACAAGTCTTCATTATAACTGAAGTTTTTGTGTTGGTTATTTGAAAAATATTTTAGATATTCTTATTTTGACCTATGTTAGAGAATGTGAACAGAGCAGCTGCTACAGGAATATCACCTGTGTCAGCTGTGGAGACAGTTCTTTAATACAGTACCAAAGGAATAAACCAGAAGGATGTAAAACATTATTGGTATTTCAGATATTTTAAAAAATTAGTTATTTCAAACTACTGCATAGTTCATGTGTATATATATATTTCAATGAGAAAGCAAGCTTTCAACTGCCTAGAACTAACTCTTCATCCCAATTTCAATATAATGAAAAAAGTGGTTTTCTGTCCATGGCTGGAAACACTGCTGACATCTGGGATCTCTATTAACATCTTCCCCTCTACTAAGAATGGAGGTTGGGTCCCTGGAGGATGGATGGCATGTGCCCACCTCTGAAAACACACCTGTGGCTATAGAAGCCTGTGATAACCAGAGGCTCCAGGTCTGAGTTATAAGTCAGTGTTCTCTTTGGATACTGTCAGAGATAATATTGTGTTCTTGCACAGAAACAATTGTATGTCCTTATGACTACTTGCCAGGAAACAGGTGAAACATAGACCATATGATTCTCCAAAGAGAGAGGATTGGGATCTGGCACTGTTGTGTCATCTAGCTTCTTGGCTAGTTTTAGTTTTGGCTAGTTCTAGTTTTCCATATGAGTCTCAGGTAACTTCCTTGGGTGTTACCTAACAGGTCTTAATCTACAGACAGAGGTGTATACAGATGAAGTGCAAGGGTACTAGTAGGTTGCATTCACATTTCTAATTTTGAGTGCAGTCATGCTAATTGTGGTCAATGAAAAATGTGCAGTTTACCTAACCTCTCATGCTCCTTGGCAGTCCCAGGCCTATATGCCAAGATCAGTTGTGAAAGATTTTTTCAAGCAACAGCATGTGTCTGTCTTTGGCAACCTCCCACCAACTATTTTGTTGGCAGCTACTATGTAGCCTCTGGATTTCTAATGCAGGAAGGCTGCTAAATGGATTCTGATCTACATATTTCTCTGAAAGCATTTTTTTTGACCTACCTTTCAGTTCTGCAAATGCTCATTTGCTTCATATTTATCTGTTTGGTACCAAACCCCACATATATCTCTTGATGCATTTAGATCCACCTAACAGCTGACAGAAAAATTTTATGTGACAGAAATCCATGCTGTCCTTGCCCTTCCATTTTTCACTTGTACACCACCTTTTTGATTGTGTATCCATAAATGTTCTGTGTTGTCCAGAATTCATGTTATGTGACCCTTTCTTCCTTGGTTAGGATGTATGAAAATGAGGACTAGATGCTGGCTGTCTTTGGTTACTGGATTGAGACCTCAGTATGGTACTTCACCTTCTCTTGTCAGCCAAATGTTCCCATGGCTATTAGCATAGCTAGCAATGACTAGAGGAGGTGTACAAGGCACCCAAGAGATATTCTTTCTACCTGGCCAGTGCTGACAGAATTGAGGCTGATGACACTACTGCACCTGTCTAGCAAGATGTGAGTAGTTTCATTTCATATCCTTTCTCAGGAGACATTTTGCCCTTCCCTTTTTGGCACTGGGAATGCAAATGCAAGGCTAACTGCCCTCCTCTTTTAAGTGCTGCAATTTCTGTAAGTCTGTCACCTTGCATTTCCTGCTGGCTGCCACTGCTCTGCTTTGTGCTGCTATTTGTCATTACACAAGACAGTCTCTCCGAGGCTTTCTGCTCCTTAGAAACACATGTGAATTAAACCTCAAAATATTTCTGTGACTTAATGGAAATAACCCTAAGTTAAATATAAGGGAAGGTGGAAATGCTATGGAGGAACAAATTCTATTCTAGGGAGGGGTTCCTGATTGCCAGAATAAATTTCCTTCTGGGCAGAGAAGTGTTCTTTCTGTTTTCTGGAATTAGGTTTTTAAGAATGAAGAAAATGAGGATGGCAGTTAACAAATTTTGCATGGTCTATGTTGACCCTAGCATACTGACAAACACACTCATCAAAAACCTGCTCTAGGGTGTCTTCTACCATGGCAAGTACTTTGTGTCATTTGTTTAACAACTGTACAATACCATAAGGAGGTTTTGGATGCTGAGGAAATTACTCCCCCCAAATAGAGTTTTACTGCTAACCTTGTGGCCAAAGTTTGCTCTAAGTTACACTTCCATAATTTGTCTGAAGTTAAAAAGTAGCTATTTGGATGAAACTGAGTGGAATTTTGCCCCAAAGTCCCATTGGGTATTGCCAGATTTAACATGTCTATAGCAATAGATGGATGCATTTCTATCTTCATTCCATTTTTTCCATATGCTGGAAAATGGGACCATGTGTGGTCTCAAAATGCATCTACATATGGGAAAATATTGGAAATAAAAGAAAAAAAACAACCCAGCTTTCCTTAATGCAGGTGTTTGGATGGAAATTACTGCATCTTTTGAACATAGATTTCAAGGGTAGTGAAGGCAAATAATGCTGTGCTAGCATTTTTACAGTTCATATATTCCTAATGTTGACTTTTCACATGCACTTAGCAGAAACAGAGTGTTCTCCATTGGTTTTTCATGAGTTTTAGACCTGTTGCAAGCAGAAAGCAGATCTGTCATGTTTTCCACCCATCAATGTATAACTTTGAGAAAGTCATTGTGTAATGTAATGTTGTTTAACATGATGCTGCCGATAAAATTCCTCCATTTGTAACACTTAATCTCTCAGGTAAGCCTTGGATTCCTCACCACCAATTTAAAATTTTTTTGCTAGCCTGAATGAAGATACCAGTGCTATCACTGAAGTATTTTTATTCAAATTGAGTATGCTTTTGTGAGGTGCTGAGTTTCACTCCTTACAATGAAGAATAGTGCAGCAGCAAGATTTCTTGACCAGCGAAACTCACTGAAGAGAATCCCCAGTCACCAAGCTCCCAGCTGTATCTGTTTTTACAGCCTGTCTAGACGGGAATGCTGCCTGCCCTTATGTGCTTTGAACTGGTGATTGCAAACACTGTGCAGATACTGTGGCTATGGAGGGAGGTGGCTGCACCTCAGCTCACCACTCTAAATAGCAAGTGCTTTCTACTTTGGTGCTGACTGAACATTATGTAAATCTGCGATCCTGACATAAAAACACTTTCTCCGGGTAATTAGGAATCTCAACCTTCTTTCTCCCCCTGACAAATTGCTGCTTCTCATGTATTTGGCTGGAGATCAGCACTGCCTGCCAAGCCAAATTACTGGAAATTAATTGTCTGGAACCTGATTCAGAAGTTTTGACTCACCTCTTCAGTAGGTCCATTCAACCCAATGTGATTATTTGAATCAATATGAACTTGGAAATGGGGCCTTTGCTTTGTCAAGTTCTGCTTCTTCATGTGGTGAATAGCCTCACCACATCTTCACACTCCAGCTGGGCTTCTGCCTATTTAAATCGTGACTTGAAAACATGTAAGGCTCCAGACTTTCATAGCTTTCAGGTCTGCAGTAAGTGGACAGAAGTTACCATCAAGTAAACCTCTCATTGACACTAATCGATTGATTTCCACCCAGTCACTGTTGCTTCATGTGCACGTGAAACAGTTGCTTTATGTACTCAGAAGTACAGACTGTCCTTGTCAGATGAAATGTGTTAAAGGAAATTTTTAACCTGTATCTGTGGAGCTCTTATTTAGAGTGTTTTTTCCTCTCTGCATGCAAAAATGTTCTGATATTGTCTGAATTAAGTAAATGTTGGAAGAGGGTGTTTCCTATGAAACTATCTTCAAAATACCCTGCTGGAATATTGACATTATATTTCATAATGTTAGTAAGTGCATTAGCATCTACACTGTGCTCAGTGTTGGGGAACCAAAATGTTTTTTTTTCTTTCTGAAACAGGGTTGTGGATGCACTCCACAGCTATGATGCAAAAGGTCAGAATATATGTGGTGCTGAAGGGTGCTTCCCTTGTACTATTATTCCCATTTGTGTCTCCTGAAAAGAAACGTGTGCTCTCTGTAGACATATCCCCTGATATTTCTGCTGCTGAATAGTTTAGCCTGGGTTTATCATTGCAGCATTCTCTTTATGCTTATATTTTGTTATTTTCCAGAATCTATGTTTTGTTTTCAAGACTTAGAGCTGCAAAAGCAAGGATCCAGAATTGCTGTTGGTGAGATTTAAGCCATCATGTTTTCCTTCATATATAGAAAGAGTTAGGAGCACAAGACCAGGTAGCATAGCTGAGTGGTAAGCTGTTAAACTGGGTAACTGCCCACACTCCAAAATTATTATAACATCTGAAGTGAAAAGTGATGTTACTGAGTTACTGGTAAAAAGTGATTTGGTAGTGGAATAACCACCTGAAAACTATCTGTAAATTGCAAGTTCTTGAGTTTCTTTCACAACCAAGAAGAGAAAATAAAACACACACTTTTGCCAGTTTTCACAGTTCTATGGAAGAAAAAGAAGCAACCAAGCTATAAAGAGGAAAGTTGCTAGTACTGTGATCATAGTATGAGAGTGAAACTAATGGTTTAAATATGTATTAACTAGCAAGTACTCTGGCTTAAGTTAAAGTTATTGCATTCACAATATGGGGAGATCACAGCTATGCATTTCTTTTATTGGTTTTTGAGAATCCTAAGGTCTACATACATGCAAGTGTACCTGGCACAACCCTTTTTGCCAATGGCATGATCAGTATTCTAGGTTACTGTACTACTAAAGACCAAAAGAAACCCCTATATCAGCAACATCTAAACTGTGGAAGAAAACTAAAATTAAGCTGAAAATGACATCATGAAGTGTTTGGATGTTAATGTCTTGAAATTCAACATATAAAGTGCAATGAATTCACAGAATCACAGACTGCTGGGGTTGGAAGGGACGTCTGGGGACCATCTAGTCCAACCCCTCTGCTAAAGCAGGTTCACCTAGATCAGGTTGCACAGGAAATGGGTGAAGTATTTTCAAGGATATAATCCCAAAAGGTATTTTCAATTAAAAAATCATGCTACAGAATTCTTAGTAGATAAAGAAAGCAGTTCCTGAAGGAGGAAAAAGAGGAGATCATTGATCAGGCATGTGAGAAAAGGTGCATGGTGTGGTGAGGGTATCATACTTCTTATGCTTGAAGTTATGAACCTGTATAAGGATGTGGCATACCTCCTGCTGCCATTGGAAGGACCAGAGTCCTAACCACCTGGTTTATTAGGCTTAGCCTTGAAATAGTTTCATATGAAATTTTATTTATATTTGAGCATACTACAGTGTGGTCTCCTTTCTCTACCCAGTTGGTTTTTGTTTACTTTTTAAGTGCCAGAAGTAGAGAGCAAGGTGGAGAAAAGATTTTATGAATTCCTAAATAAAAATGGCAACGGTTTGGGGGTTTTTTCTTTGTTTTGGGTTGCATTTTTTTCTTTTAAGATTCTGTAACCTTTTGACAGAAAGCAACAATTCAGATTGGTGTCATTTAAAATGTAAGTCAGCAATCCAAACTACCAATAGTAAAATATGATTTTTCTGGAGAAGCCATCTGAAAAAAACAGTACCACAGTAGAAATTTTTATCTGGGTAATGAAATAGCCCAATGTGAAAAGTTTAGAATTTGCTTCAGGACACACTGTATATAATCAATGGCTATATGTTAATGGCATACTCTGCACCTGCACTGGTGGAGGAAAACAGAGTTACAGAACCTTTTGAAAATCCATTTGGGAGCACTCTTACAGCCTGGTTGTTGCCTACGTTGTATTTCCCAACGGCACCTCCTTTGTTGAGTCTGAGGGGCTGGAAGTATAAACCGAGCAGGAAGGAATGCTAAGATTTTGAAGCTTTTTGCAGTTTGTGTAATGGAGGGAAGAATTAATTATCAAAAAAAGAGAAAGATATATCTGCATTGTTTCCCAGGAGTGTTTCCCAGAGGCTAAGACCAAGTTGGCATTAATGTGTTCATTCTTTTTATTGCCCTGGGGCAGCTGTGGGGAGGGTGTTCACCTTTGAGTAGAAAAGTAATGTTAAGATACAAATTCTGCTTGTAGTAGTTTTCCAAATAAGCTTACTGGGACTTTCTTGATCCCCCTCACTTTAGTCAGGTAAACAGTAAGTTTACATAACCATGTGATAGAGACTTACTGGCAGAGGACCTCCTCTAGAGACAGTTTTCTTTTTGCTCAAATTATTCCACTCTGTATGGCAATTACAGCTGGACACACCAGAGGAATGTTTTTCTGAGATGCCTGATGGGTCTTTTTTTTTCTCTTTTCTGGCTGTTGAATAGAGTTCAGCCAGCTAAATGCTTCCAAACAGCAAATCCTTCCAAAAAGGGGAAGATCAACTAAATATAACTTGAAAGTGTATTAGTCTGGCTTTCTTGTATTTCCACTTTTTCAGATTTCAATGTGATTCTCTTGGACATCTGAATGAATTAGTTCAAGAACTGACATTTTCCTACTTCAGGAAAACAAAATGAAACAGTTCTCAGAGGATCCTTGTAAAAACCTTCTGCCGTGTGCCTAATCACAGGCAGCAGGAGGTGCAGAATTCCAGCAAGGTGCCTGGGGAGCTGCACGTGCCTCCTTTCCTCTGCCCTTTGTGCACAGACTCACAGGCATGCAAGGCTTCCACGGGGCTTCCTGAGCATGGCACTGCTATTTTTATTATACTCAAATCGTCTTGGCAGCAGCTGGAGAGAGTGAAATGGCAAAGAGAGAAAGGAAAAGGGTTGTTCTTAATGGTATCAGCTGATAGACTTAATGGTATGTTTTACTGTAGGATTTTAGGGTTTTTTTCTTTTATTCAAAGGTCATCCAGTGCTTGCTGTTTCTGGAATTATAGATGGAAGTCTGGGGGCTCAGCAAAGTACTAAGTCCCTCAGCTTACCCCTTTTTAAACAGCATGTCATTGGCATTTAACAGCAGCTATCCAATGTCTGCAGATACTGTGGCATGTCTCTGATCCATTAGCCTTTTCAGTGTCTCATTTGTATTAAAGCATTCGTCAAATCTAAAGAAACATGAGATCATTTAGAAATAAATCATCTGTTTTACCAAATTACTTACATTGTAAATTGTACTTAGTGAATTCCCCACCCTTTTGTTTTTTGCTGTGGTGATTTTCTTAAACATGACAGATAATAGTATCTTAGTTGATCCCTTGGCTATTGTACTTAAAAATGGCTGGTTTTGCTTAATTCACCAGTTGCTTGCAGCCTACAATACAAATGAATGCAAACTATGTTTAAAAGCTTTAGAAGCCAGATCTGACAAATGCAACATAGGGTTTAGAGACAAAAGGCAATTGGCCACTCCTACCAAATCATATCCCAACTAATGAAAGGGTTTGGGATCTACAGAACTCTTTAGTAATTTCGAGCCTCCAGTGCACAGCTAAATCTACTGCTGTCAGAAGTTGGGCACCATGAAGAAGTCAAAGCATAGGAACATTCTGGGAAATGTGGGAACAGAGGACAAGAAGGGATAGCCTGGGTCATCAAATCCAGTTTTCTACTGTTGTAGATGTCTGTTTCATAATCCCTTTCATTAAGTTACCAAGATCTATCTTAAAACTAGTTAGATCATTTGCCCCCACCGCTCTCCTTGGCTGGCTGTCACAGAACCTCTTTCTTCTGATGGTTAGAAGACTTCTAATTTCCAACCTAAATATATTCATGGCCAGCTGACGCCCATTTGTTCTTTTGCCAACACTGTCCTGAAGCTGAAAAAAACTCTTCTCCCTCCTTTACTTGATGCAGGAGAGAACATATCCCATTTATTCTTTCTGCTGCACTATTTAAGCTAGGTCCTTTGGGTTTTTAACCTGTAAGGGCATCTCCATTCTCCAGGGATGCCCTTCTCTAAGCAAGTTGAGTCACTGTTTTGAGTTCAGCTTTACTGAGTATGAATTGTGAGGTTTGACCACATACAACAATGTGAGATCTCACTAGTACTTTGCACAAAAGGGGCAGCCCAGCCTTAACTCTGCTATGAACACCTTTGTTCAGAATAGTGGTTCCAAGTTAAACCAGTAGCTCAGATGAGAAAAAGCGTATCTGCAGTTGTCACTATATGAACTTCACAGTTCATATGCAGAAAGACAGTGCAAGCTCAGAAATAACTCTTGTCCAGTATCCAGGCTTATTGCCTGAAATTTTTATTTGAAAAATATACCTCTGAGATTTTTTCAATAGAATCATGATAACATCACCCTAATTAAAACTGTCCTTGAATTAATTTATTATGTATGATGCTGTTAGTCTTCCTCAGACAACTTGAACAGAGTCTCTTTATCAGACAAGACACATGAGATTTCCTGCAACGAACTAACACATTTCTGTAGGGTGAATACTGAACTGAAACAGATTTAAAATATACTAGCTCTGTAAAAGATTTAAAGTACTTAGGATTTGGAAAGCTTTGGTTTACCAGTAGATGGCACAAATCAGCTTAATTTCATTTCACTACACGTATAAAGGATGCATTGAATAAATGATTTAAAAAGGAATGAAGTTCTATTTATAACTAGATGCAAGCAAAAATCATAAACAGGAGAATAACATTCATATTTTGCATTGTGTTTCCCTGGTGGCCTTTTTTACTAAAATAATTTATCTGCCAATGCACTAAATTCTTCATTTAAGGGATTTTTGACTGAATTTTGGTCTATTTATGCCTGAGCAGAAATGCCAAGGCAGTCAGTGGGTTTGGACCAGGTCTTCATTTTTTGACATTAAATCATCTTGCTTTCCGGAGACACTTTAGCTTGCACAGAGTGCAAATTGGAGTTTATTTTGTTGATAAGGTAATTTATTTTCTCTTCCAAGAGAGAATACACTCTCACACTACATCTTTCATTCCAGATGTTTAAATACCAGTTAATGAAGAGTTTCATCCATGAAATTGCCCACTGTCTTTAATTAAGCTGATTTTAGTTCAGGGCATTTGGTACTTTGGACGACAGCTCTGTAACTTGGAAGGCACATCCCACACTGAGATGTGGAGGAGTGATTCTGACAAAACTCTTGCCTCATCCTCCACCCCTCCCTTGCCAACCATGTGGCCATGGTTTTCATGGGGAATCCCAGCCCTGGTGACTGGACAGATTGGCTCCTTACTTTACAAAACAGGGCCATGTTACAGAGCAACAAGGCTGTCCTCTCAGTTGTTGCCTCCACCCTGCTGGTAACCAGGGAATCATGGCCTATCTTCTCTCCATCTTTCTCTGTCACAATTCTTTCTTCTATCAAGTCTCTTCACTTCAGGTTCCTTGCAGACACCATTACAGCACATTTCCTTGAGGGTTTGTAAGGATGGTAGATTTTTCCTTACAAGACCAAAGCTTTTCTGTGACTTAGTTGAAGATACTTCTTGCAACAGAAGGGAATGCAAGACAGAAAAAAAAAAAAGTTAATTGGCCTTGTTTGAAAGCTTATTTTGTCAGCCTGATAGAATTGAAAAGGAATTCTAGTTTAATTTACGTATTTTGTAAAAGGTCATCAGTAACTGGATGACAAAAAAAATCTGTTTTGCTAGAAGGACTTGGAACAGCAACACAGGATCTTGAGACAGTTTTATATTTTATTAACTGAAGAGCTGATTAATAGCTAATTATTACTGGAGTAAAAACCCCCACTTTTAGCCACTTATCCCTCATAAATAAAATAACAAAAAAATCTCCTCTGATCTGTAGTGACTCGATACAAGTTGGACTCGGTTATGAGCTGTTAGATGAGGAGGTTTCCTTACCAGGGAAAAGACACATCACGTTGTATAATAACATATATAGCCAAACAAAAACAAAATCACAATAACAACAACAAAGATAAAGCCAGCAAAATTATTACCTTTCTCCCATTTCCTCAAACTTCTCTGTATGTAATGAATATGTTACACTTTGGCCAAGGAAGTGAGTGGGGAAAGTAGGATTTAGCCAACAGCATGCGAAGGTCGGGTTTGTTATATTCTAGCTTGAAAGCTCTTTTATTCTTAAGTATGAGAGGGAGTTATATCAGGAACTCTGCCAGTTGTGTGTCACTGCAAAACACCGTCCTAGAGGAGCTTGGGTGCCAAAGGAGAGGTGGCCAGGAGCTGTATTCATCCTCGAGTAACTCAAAAATCCCCTTAAGAGACAACACAGGGGTGAGGATGCTACTAACAACAACAGCCTGCAGCTGGTGAGTTGATGCTTCACAGCTCTTGGAAGGTGACTCCAGCTTGGCTCAGGAGCAGAGGATTTGACCTTGAATTAAAAAAGGTAATTGTAATAAAAGAGCAAGGGAGAGTATGGTTTAGCAGCTGTAAAAGCAAGGAGACAAAACGGTTGTTTGGGTGATGTGGGTGTCTTGGGTGGCTGCTAGATGGCACTAGCACACGCTCATGTGACAGAGGTGAAGTGCGTCTCTGCAGGCAAATTTCTTCTGCTCCTGCCTGGCTTGTTCTGAAAGCACAGTAAAACGGTGTCTGCGTGTATCTCGAGGCGGACCTTCATCCTCATCGCTACTGTATTTTCAGGGACGGGGCAACAGGTTTCCATTCATGTAAACAGGAGCCTGTATTTGAGTGGTTTTTGGACTTTAAAAGCACTTTGATTCTTTGTGAGTGAGGGATTTTGTGAAATTACTGTTGTGAGACTGTATATAGCCTGGACAGCATAAAATCCTTCATGAGCAAGATTGGACTTAAACATGAGAATAGCTCTTCTGTGCTCAGATGTAGTATTTTTATCGATGAGACTATTTTTTAAAAGCTCACAGCAAGCAGGGAAAATTAAATTCAGTCTTATGAGACATGGTGTAAATGGAGAAAGCATATAAAAACCATCCAGGATGATCATCAAAGCTTGATAATTATTTTTAATTGTTGTGTAGGACCATTTCTGATTGCATTAGCAAGCTTGGCAAATGGTGGTGCGTGCTTTAGAAGGGATTAGGATTAGGATGAAAAGAGGGTGTCTGCCTTTCCCTATCCATGAGCTAGAAGGAGTTTCGTGTACAAGGATCAGGCAGGAAGTGGAGACAGAGGGAGTTACCAAGGAAGCAGTGGTGCCAGAGTCACTGGCATAATAATGGAAATGAAGAACAGGAGGAATTAAGAGCGGAGGTGTAGGCAGGGATGGACTTGTGCAGGGTCTGGAAGATTCCCTCTTGCCTCTGGTGTTTTCCAGGCAATGCATAATCGTCTAATCTTTGCTATGGAGTGTGAATATCACTTTAAAATTTCTGACTGTATCTAAAATGCCCTCTAGATTCTTCTTCCATGTGAGAGAAAAATCAGACTGGGCTAATCAGATTAGATATTAACTTTCTTTTAAATCCACTTCTGAACACTCACATTTCCTACACACTACGTATGCATATTCACACCTTACACGTGACAGGGGAACCCATGGTATGCATGGCACCCCTTGGCTCTAGTGTTGTGATCACAGAACCCTTTGTGCACTGTTATGTTCATGGAATTAATGCAAACATTTGCAGTCTAGTTTTTACAAGGATATATATTTAAAGGGGTGTATGGAGTTACAGTGGTGATGAACTTAACCTTGGTCTTTCCCAGATTCTGATATGGCAACCAGTTTTGGAGGGTGGTATGAGATTGGTACTAAGATACCCTTTGGGGAGGTTTCAACTTTGACATTTCAGTCAAAAGAAAGGAAAGTTCAGATACCACTTAGAAAACCATTAGGAGTAACCAGTTTCCCTCTCAAAGTAGTGTTGTTTCAGCTGTACTTTATTGCCTCTGAATACTTCCTGTCCAGGCTTCTGCCACAAGGCACATCTGGAGAAGCAGGATATCTTACAGCACTGCTAGACTTGTAGCTTGAGGCTATCTGCATGTTTTTGGGTCAGGTTTATGGTAGTTGTAAGTGACAACCTTGGTAAAGATACTTTAGGGATCAAGGTGCTGGTTATCTGATCATGATGGGATGTATTTCTGCTCTGATACAGACCAAGTACTTTTAACAGAGAACTGATCTGGGATTTTTTCAGTGAAGTTATTTTGTTGCTGTTTTTATTTGAATGTGTGATAAAAAATAAATACTACTTGGTTCATCTGAGTTGGAATATCTGGTCTGAAATTTGCCATACCCAAGGAGCCAGCCAGCTAATACCAACCGAACTCCATTAGTCTTCCTAGGAATAGAGGGAGAGAAATGTAGCTTGCTAAATGACTTTCCAGGACCTCCAGGTAGCAGTCACTCTACTTGTGTTCGTTCATGGTCATTTGTTTCAAACCCACACTGTACCAGGGCCTGTTACGCTCAAGTACTGCTTTCTACATGTTTTCTTTCTTTCATCTGCCATCAGAATGAGAGATTTATATGGAGCCAGTACTTAGCAAAGAGTTATCGCCATGCACCTTGAAAGAAGAGAGAGGGAACACAGGCTACAGAGTTTTGAGACACCAGCAGGAGGCATTTATTTATAAATGCGATCAAAATTTGGAAAGGAGAAACAAATATATAATTTGAAGGTGTTTCTTTTTTAAAATGGTATATAACAGATAGTTTGTAACCTTGTTTCACAAAATATTTTTCCAAATGTTTTGAGTTTTCTGTGTTTTGATATCTTCTTTACTTCATCTTTCACTTTTTCTCACATAGTGTAATAGAGCGTCTATTGGCAAAAGTATGTGAGTTTACTTACCATCCTTTCCATTCTCCCCATTTTCCTTTATTCATTTCTTCATTTTAGTTTTCTTCTGGAACTTGCCAAAATGTTTAAGAATTCTTAAATCCAATGTTAGGACAAGGGGCAATGGGAGCAAGTTAGAGCATAAGAGGTTTAGTGTTAATATGAGGAAGAATTTTTTCACTGTAAGGGTGACAGAAGACTGGAACAGGCTGCCCAGGGGGGTTGTGGAGTCTCCTACTCTGGAGACATTCAAGGCCCACCTGGACTCGTTCCTGTGTGACCTTATCTAGGGTGTCCTGCTTTGGCAGGGGAGTTGGACTTGATGGTCTTTCTAGGTCCCTTCCAACCCCTAACATTCTATGATTCTATGATTTAAGACGGGTTGTAGGGTAGTAAGAGGGAGTAGTAATTTTATAACACTCCTGCTGCCATTTTTTCATTTCTTGTACCTTCAAAAATCAGTTTCTATTTTCCCTAAGTTTTTTTTTTTCTAAAGGCTTCCTGTCGCAGTTTAACCACAGCTGGCAACTAAGCCCCACATAGCCACTTGCTCATACAACTCCCCACCCCTCCCCCCCATGTGATGAGAGAATCAGAAGAACATAATTGAGAAATCTTGTGGGTTGAGATAAAGGCAATTTAATAAGCAAAGCAAAAGCCATGTGTGCTAGCAAAGCAAGACAAGTAATGTGTTCATCACTTCTCATTGGCATGAAGTGTTCGGCCATCTCCAGGAAAGCAGGGTTTCATCACGTGTATTGATTACTTCGGAAGACAAATGGTATCACTCTGAATGTCCTCCCTTCCTTCTTCCCCCTTAGCTTTATATGATGAGCATGACATCATATGGAATATCCCTTTGGTCAGTTGGGGTCAGTTGTACAAGTTTTGTCACCTCGCAGTTTCTTGTGCACCCCCAGCCAATTTGCTGGTGAGGTGGTGTGAGGAGCAGAAAAGGCCTTGAGATTGTGTAAGCAGTGCTCAGCTGTAACTAAAAAATTTCTGTACTGTCAACACTTTGTTTCACAAATTCAGAACATAGCCCCACATTAGCTACTGTGAAGAAAATAAACTCTACCCTAGCCAAAATTAGCACACTTTCAAACTCAGAAAAAATTCAAAATCTATTGGCCTAAAAAGAGAACAAGGAAGGATGAATACCCAAAACTCATTGGTTGCATTTAGTGAGCGAAGAGGGGAAAAAAAAGGGTAAAGAATAAAAGTAATGTCAATGGCCTTTCTGAAAGAAATCTTAAGAAACTTCTGTAAGTGAATTGGTTTCACAGATGCAGTATATTCTTGAAATTTTGTTTTAAACACTTTTTGTTTGTATGATCTTTGCCACTCTAAGATTTAATCTCTGTGTAATAGTTTTAGGTCTATGCTGGTGATAGGTATAATTTAAAATAATTATTGGTAAAATTTGCACTGGTAGATTCCAAGTCTGAATTTGCTTACAGCAGCACAAAAATATACTTCAGCTGTACAGCCTCTTACACAATTGTGCCCAATCTAGCTGTATTGAAAGTTTCGGCTGGTACGTTTTAAACTTCACAAGTTTTTGTTCTGAAACAAATCTTGTGCTAGACATGCTCTGAATGTTCCCATGGTATGAGCACACAAAATGATTCTGCATAGTTTAGATGTTAGGTACATGCTTGGTCTGTTATTCATGTCTAATTTCCATAAACCATTTTGCCTAACTATGATCTAATCTTAATCTATCTAATCTTAAATTGTATTTGATTTTTTTAAACACATTTTCTATTTATTATTTTTAAACTCATTCTTATATCCTGGTCTTTCTTTGGAAGACCCTTGGATTAATTAGGGTAGAAAACTTCCATGCATATTGGTTATAAATGTCAGCTGTAAATGCTATGGATTTATGCTTAAATGTCACTATACTTAACCAACTGAGATTAATAATATTGTTGTTTTGATGTGCAATACTTTTTAATTAATACAGGTACTACATATATTACACATAACAAAAGTAATATATAGTAGTTCAGGTAGTTTACTAGTCCAGAAATATGTGTAAGACTAAGCACTTGATACACTGCGTCTGGTACTAACAGCAACACAACTAACATGCTGTCTTACTGCTTGCCTATTTCTCTTCTTCCCATCATCTCCCATAGCCTTGTTCCTAGGACTTTTGGTATGGGCCATCGTTTTTTTGTTGCCTGTTTTCCCAGTTCAGGTGCCAGAGCACTGGCACAGACTGCCCAGAGAGGTTGTGGAGTCTCCTTCTATGGAAGTATTCAAAACCCGTCTGGACATGTTTCTGTGTGACCTGGTCTAGGGAATCCTGCTGTGGCAGGGGGCTTGGACTAGATGATCTTTCGAGGTCCCTTCCAACTCCTAATATTCTGTGATTCTGTGAGTTTGACATAAGAACCCTCCTAGCTGCTATTGCAGCAGTAGTGCAGTAACAAGTAGACTGTACAATTATTTGGAAACAATATCTGTATTATCTCCCAACATTCATTAGAAATCAGTCAGTTGACTGCTTATAATTCTGTTGTCATTTATGGAAGTGAACACCTGTAATGCATAAATCAGTGTTCCTGAGAGGACATTTCCAGAGACATAGCTCTTCTCATACTGGACTCCATCTGTCTGTATCTTTGAGGAAAATTCCAGCTGTGTTTGTTAAAGTGGTTAGACTTGTTATCATTGTTATTTATTTGTTTACTTGGTAAAGCCAATGAAGAACAACTTCAACCATAGGAAAAGGGGAAGAAGTGGTTCATGTGGAACTGGTTTTTTTGAGTGTGGATTTCTTTGGTTTACTAGTGGTTATGATGAAGTATCATAGTAATTCTGTGTTAACATTTTATTGCCTAGCATCAAGGAAATTTGGTTACCTGAAATCATGTCACCTGTTGCATATGAAATTCTTCTGGCTGATGGGTGACATGGTTCGTGAAGAATTTACTGTTCTTCAGTAGTTGTTCAACAGCATGATAGATCTACAAATCTCTTTAAGAAGGATTTAAATAGACACAAAAATAATGGAAGAAAAATAGATCACATAGGAGGAACAGAGGAGACAAAGAGCACATCAGGCAAGGTGGTCCTTCCCCTATACTTAGCACTGGTAAGGCCATACCCGGACAACAGTGTCTAGCTCTGGGCTCCCCAGAACAAGAGGGATGTGACTACTGGAAAGTGTCCAGTAAAAGCCACAGAGATAACTAAGGGACTGGAGTACCTCTCATACAAGAAAAAGCAGAGGGTTTAGACTGTTCAATCTGGAGAAGAGAAGGCTCAGGTGAGATCTTATAAATTTTTATANTTTTGGCGATATTCAACAGCCATCTGGACGTAGTCCTGGGCAACCTACTCTAAATTATTCTGCTTTAGCAGGTGTTGGACAAAATGGCTTCCATCTTGTTTCCTCAGAATCTATTCTATGATTCTGAGTAGAGAAACAGTGCATGAGGATGGTTGGAGGGCTTGTTGGGGAAGCCTAAAATAGGAATAACATCAGGCAGGGAACTGAAGCAAGCTGAGAGGCAGTCCTGGAGAGAGGGGACCTGAAAAATCGTAATGTGCAGAGAGTGTCCTTTGGATTTTCTGATCTCTTCAGTCCCTGGGTACCAGCAACAATTTGCCTGTGATTGTGCCTATCAGACTGAGAGTTTCTGTAGCTCAGGAGCTGGCTCTTTCCTAGCATTGTCCTTCTCCCAACACATATATCCAGGGAGCAACAGACTGGTTCCTAGTGCTCCAAAAGTGGTGAAGTAAGGTCAAACAGTGCTTGACTTTCTGGTTAGAAGGGTTATGCAGCAGGACACTGAGGAGCCAGCAGTGGCATGTATCTAAGTCATCTGCAGATGAGCAATGCCAGAGTTTAGGAATAGCAGTGATAAAGCCCTGTAGATAACTAGAGATGGGACCACACCTAAAAGAGGAGAGAAAATAGTAGGTACTGCTGCCAATAGTGTTGCTCCACCCAAAGGTTCCAGTTGAGCAGGATATCTGTAAGTCCCTTCTCTGCTGTATGCAACAGGAGGGTTTACAGAAGAGGATAAGAAGGGGAATGTCACAGAAATACTAAGCAGAACTCATAGGAACTGCTGTAGGACATATGTGTGTATATGCATACATGTACACATACATACATATGCATTACATAGCTGATACCAAGAGACCTTCCTTAAGCAAAAACTGAGCAACAATGAGCAGCATGGGTGTGCCTGTGTACCAGTGTTTGTTACAAGATGCAGGAGAGCAGAGCATTCAGAATGTGATTTTTACTGTGAGCACCATAAGGCAAGATTTTGCAGTGATGAGAGCTGCAGAAGGTATCCTGCAGTGCTCTGTGCATTCCTTCTCTCACGAACTTCAAAACCAGTAAATATGTAGCTATCTGACAATGGTACGAGATATTTCCTCTTCCCAGTAGACTGTTAGGAGCAAACTGGGAGACCTGTTGGAGGTAAGCAAGGTTCCTCCTGTATAGTCCAGCTCTGAATAATTAATTCATTCTGAGATAGAGTGGTTATCCAAATTACAATGAAACTACATGTTGTATCTTCATTATTGTCTCTGCATTTGTGTTGTGGTTTGAGTTCTCGTGCCAGATCAGATAGAGGTTTCTAAAAAAAAACTGCATATCACACATGGAGTGAGTGGAGGAGCATACTTTTACTTTGGCATCTCTTAAAAAATCTGCTTTTTGGTGGGATTGCTTGATGAGCTTCTGTTTGTTAAGGCCAGGATATTCAGTAGGCCACTGCTGTACTTCTCCATCACCTATAGTTTGATATTCAGGCATCAAATAATTATAGGAAACTTTTTTTCATTAATGAAGACTGCTGTAGCTCTGTTCTTATCATCACAGTTCCTGGCTGCCAATGATGGAGCTGGGTATCATCCTTTCACCTGGTAGTGCCTGGAGGTGGTTGCACCTCCTTCAATCAATTGGGAAGAAAAAAATAACCTTTGGAACATCATTGGGAAAGTGGACAGATACCCTTTCCTACTAAAGCAAAGAACTGTAAGAAAGGAAAAAGGCAAAAGTTTCCATTGAAACTGCCTTCTAGATCATCTTTCTATGTGCTCTTTTCTAACACAGCTCTCAATCAGCAGTCCACAGAAAATAACTGCCACCAAGATATGCTGGATTTGTATTATCCCCAAAGTGGTGAAATAACATGACAAATAGAGCGAACTGGCATAGAGAGAGGTGAATACATTACAAACTGCAAATAGACTAATCTTCAATTGTTTTCATGCACAAATGAAACTCTGGTATGTAGTGTTTATATTCAGTCAGATCATTTTCTTTGGTAGACAGGGGGCATGGAGGGTGTTCAATAGTTGTGGGGTTTTTTCCTTTCAGTAGATGCATGCAAATTTACCTTAATTTTGTGCATAGTTCTTAACTCAGAAGGTGTAGTTGCTCAAGTAGTTTTGGTGTCCCCAGGATAAAGATCAGTTGGTGATGGCAGAGATTCGGTGTTTTGATAGCTGTATGATGCTTCACTAGTGACAGGCATAGCTCTTACAGCAGACTTGACTTGTTTCATGGCTTTTAATGATAATATGAGTAATGAGGATGCTGAGAATTGCAAGCTTTTCCCAGTAGTAGTGCCTGATTCATCTGATGCAAGATTTCAATGTACCTGAAAATATACTCATTTTCTCAAACGGTGTATACGGGCAAAGAAAACCAAAAAAATGATGCATTCTGCAGCCAATCTATAAAGCACTAGACAAAACAGGTTAAATTTTTGTGAGCCAGTGACAACAAGACTTGAACATTTTTAAAAAAATTGAATGTTTTCTATTTGAAAGATCATAAAGAAAGATCAAATTACAGAAATACAGGTCATATGTAGGGATCCTGAAAAATTGCACCCCTGGGGATATTGCTTCGTATTTGGAGCAGCCTGGAGATGACACACATTGCTTGCTTGTGGCTTCCAGCTTGCTGTTCTGTGGAAGAGGAGAAAATATCATGAGAAAAGTAAAGACAGGTGAACTGTAAGACAATTGGTTGACAGCTTTTCTGAGGTTGTGGTAAATGGGAACAGCATCAGGACTCCTAATCATCCTAGACACTCATTCTAGCTGCGGGAGATACTTGGAAGCTGCTATAATGGCTTTAGGTAATTTTTTCCTTAACTCTAGCAGTTTAAGGTATAGCACAGATTTTAGCCCACTGTTCATAACCATAGTATTTCCTGGAATTCAACAGGTTTGTAGATGTACACTTATTATGGACGAGTTAGGAAATAGGGCATGTCAGCCTCTTGTGCACACAAGTGTCTTCACTGGGCAGACTATAGCGTCTGTATCTGCCACATCAAGTTTTTTGAGCAAAGTTTCTGTTACTTTAAGAGAGGTTTGCACATTGCTGACAGTGCATGGGCAGTCCTGAGTTAGTTTGACTGTGACACTGAAAGAAGTGTCTGGAGAAAAACACCTTTTTTACAGTAGCATAGTAGCATGACCTTCCTTGACTCTTGTGTAATCTGAACATGAAGGTAGCGTATAAAGTGAAAACACCATGACCAAGAACAGTGTTATTCCATAATGTGGGTTGTATAATTTGGATTGGTGAGAAATCAGGGACTAAATCATTCTTGTTCTCTCTGAAATTTTTGCACTATTCCTTATTTGTAGATGTTATGTCCCACTTACAACTGGTATAGACTCACTTCAGGAGATAGCACTGTGTCAATTAGACAATGTACATTCTTGTCATGGAATATATGGCTTCTGGAGATTGTTGTGCCCTAAGCAGATGATTAATTTCTATTTGATTTAGCTCACTCAGCTATATATAGTTGATTAGATGTCATCAGCTCTGTAAGCGAACAACATGGTTTCTTAAAAGTGATTACGCTTATCAGCTTGTTGGTTATTTAGCCTCCAACTGCCTAAGATAAAAGGTACATTAAAAGAAAGGACTTCCCTGGCATAGATGGTCACTGATAGTCTGTGGTTAACACAGTGGAAACAACTCATCTGTTTTCTGTAAGTTTCCAAACACCTGGTAGGATCAGTGTATATCCAGAATGTTGTATGTTTCCTTAATGATTGCAACTCCATACCCACACGATGTGTACTACATGCAATAGTCAGTTTGTAGATGCCTGTGTGTTGTCCCTATGTTTATAAAAGGCTGAATCTTCCAGTGCTGTTCAGACACTGGTTTTATGGATCACAGATAGCAGTTGTCAGCTGCTGAATGAAGATGTAAGCTCTTTCTGTTCACTTCCCTTGTTCCTTGCAATTCTGTATGGACTTGGTGCTGTCATAAGACCAAGTAGTCTATAAATAAACATTATCTTCATGCCATCCAGCGAAATGACAATAGGCACTTTCCTGGAATCACGAGTGCTTTCATTATGCTACTAGCCCCATCACTGTTAAAAGCAGCCTGTGCTTGGCTAATTATGGCATTGTCATTCAACCTCAATTAATTAACTAATGGATTTACAATTTTCAGGGGAGTGGGGGGAAGTAACATACATAAATGCTGACTTACTATTCTGAAGGAATAGCTCCTGGAGCAGCATTTAATTTGCATTTATTAATATTATGGTGATGATTAATGTTTACTATTTGTATAGAATTCCAATAAAGCCCTTGGCAAAAGATGTGTAAAATACATGACCCAGTGAATTTGTAATCTAATTTTAGGCAGGTGGCACAGTGAATTACAAAAACAAGATCTAAAAGGAATACAAATGAAGCTCAGCATATTAAGACCATGTATTAAACAAGTTTTGCCACGTATACTTGTTCCTTCCCTCGGTGTACTTTTTTAATAGCATGGAAAACATGGGGCTGTGGGAAAGATCTAACTGAGCAAATAGTACTGTGTTGAACAAGGATATGAAAATATCCCATCTACATGAACGATGTGGGAAACAGTAAAAATATAATACAGGAAAAAAACAAAACAAACCACAAAGGAGGAGAAAGTGCACATGAGTCAGGATACTTTTGGTGCTCCATAGCAGCAGCACAAGAACTTGTCATATTCATATTTCCTTTGTGAAGCCTCAGTGAGGATGAAATTCTCACAGACATTTGGCAGAGAAGGTGATAATCACAATAGCTGCCTGTAATATTCTTTATCAACAGGCAGGTAGGAATGAATCACAAAGATGCTTGCTCATCTGGATGTTGTTGCTGCTTTCGAGTGTTTAAGGATGCCACCTTGCAATATTGGTATCAGTAATTTCCCTTTCTAGCTTCAGTGAAACCAGACATGGTTCTTGTGCCATATGTATTTAGCATACTTGCTCAAATTAGTTGCTCCTCTGGCCTTGCACCTTGTACTGTGCAGTGGTAACTTGTCACTTTTGTAGGAACTTTCAATTTAATTAGATGTGAGAGGAAATATGAACACAGGCTGGAGAGCAGCAGTGGCAGCAGTGAGACCCTACTGACTAGTGTGATTTGCAGTGTTCCTCACTGAATGAACATCTCAACCATATGAGCAGCTGCTCTACCACAGAAAAATCATGATGAAGGAAAGTATAAGGAAGATTTTGAAGAGAGCAACTAAATTGCAGTGTCAATAATTATAGGGAATTCTCTCAAAACATTAGCACCAATAGGGGAGAATATATGAAAGTGATTGTTTGAAAAATTAATATAGGAATGAAGGGAAGGGGCATAAGGGTCCAGAGTTGTCCTTTGACACTGAATGAGAGTTTAAAGGAGTAGAAATATTAGAAAAGGCCCTGAGAAAAAGATAGAGTTCACATTTCATACAATTAAAAGGAAGAGAAAGTGAAGAGATGCATGGAGAAGGACAATGTGACATTTTTGAAAAATCCTTGCAGAAACACTTTTGTCAGGAACAGGAAAGGACTTGCTGGTATATTCAGGTAAAATACTTACTGTGCACATGGACTACAATGGCAATATATAGACAAGTTACATAAAAAAAGTACCTGCAGGACTTAAAATAGAATGCTTGTGAAAGCCTTAAGGAGATCCGAGAAAAAGAAGTAGGTTATGAGTCTTTCAAGCAAACAAGATTGTAAGGGTGTCCAGTCACATATTTCCTGTGAGGAAAGACTACGGTAGTTTTAACCTCTGTATTAGTTTCAGCTGGTGTGGTGTGTGCTTTCGTGTCTCCTGGTAGTGTCTTATCGTAATGGATGTGAAGACATTTCAGACTATATCCGCCCCCACTCTGATATGTGCATGGTAAGCAGTAGTGAAAATTCTTTTTGAGGAATATTTCACAGTTTTTATTTTGCAGTAGGGAGCTTAACATGGAATCTAGGCAATGAAGAGATGACAGAGAGGCAGGCTAAGATTTCATTTTTGTTAAAGAGGGCAGATCTGAGATTCACTAATAGTGCAGGTGTTTTTTGTTTGTGGATTAAATATCCCAGGCTGAGGGACAAAGGAGAAGGAAAATCAAAGCCAGTATTCTATAAAATCCACATCAGAGACTAGAAGGGTGATTGTGGCATTAAGGTCTACTTTTCTGCATGAAAGAAATGCAGTCTGATTTAGTGTACTTCATGAGAAAGGTTGAGATGCTTA
Source organism: Galbula dea (assembly GCA_013399015.1). NCBI lineage: Eukaryota > Metazoa > Chordata > Aves > Piciformes > Galbulidae > Galbula > Galbula dea. The sequence goes on from VWZX01009335.1 coordinate 3,444,079, forward strand.
CCACTGAGAAACGTTTATCTCTGTGAATAGGATCCACAAATCTGGCCTGCCAGGTGGGTGAAGGAGGGAGTCTTGTAAAGATAAGGTGGCACTGTTTTGGCTAAAACTGATGAGGCAAGGCCAAAATAACAAAACATACAGCTTCAAAACAGATTCTGAAGGCTATAATGAGCTAACCAAGACCTTTGGCTATTTAACTGAGATTTTAATATTGAAGTTGACACCCCTCAGTGTGCTAACGAGCCAAACTGAGTACATACTATACATATATGACTATGTTACTCTCCACCCAATTCACGCTAAACGTCACCTAGAAGGTGGGGACAGTTAGAGTTAGGATATAAAAACCCACGTGAGGAATATTTCATTGTCCATGAGTAACAGACTGAAGACCTTCGGATTTAGCTGTTACAGAGGACACCCGACGGGCCACTCCTTCTCCTCTGATCACCAGGGAGGCTTTCTTGGTAAGAATTGTGCATGTCAATACATGACCTAACATCTTTGTTAGCATATCTGGATTATATTTTAGTGCTATTTTGAAGATTTTTACTTTCCTGACTTTCACTGGTAGTGTAATTGTTAGCTTGAGCTCAAATTCCTTGCAGTTACTCAACTTATCACCAGCAATCCTGAATCTGTTATCTGTCACCACAATAAACCAAACTGCTCGTTAATTTAACTTGCCCAGGCTGTTTCAGAGAGAGGGTCCATATTAGGCACTATTAAGCAGTTTTGTCTAATGAGCTTCAGTAAAGGCCTGAAACCCTGGGACAGACAGACTGCTGGGTTAGGGTCTCACCTGTTAATGTGACAGTGATAGTGTAAGGTCACAGACAAATTCTTGAAGGTAAGATGTTTTCTTTACATAGTGAACTCTCTATAATTAAATCTAAGATGACAAGCTTTCTATTTGGCTTAGTGGCGATCATGATCGTCCTGTGATTTCTGTGGATTCCTATGAGGCTGAAGTTCTTAAGGGTGATAGTACAAACACACTGACAGAGTTAATATGAAACACATCCTGTACAGTGAAACAGATCCTCTGAAGGAGAATTGGTTTCTCAGGAGAGTAATCTTATTGAAACCAAATTTACTTAAACATGTGGTAGGAAAAGGTTTTAGAACACCTGAGTCATCTGGAAGATGTTGTGGAACAAATGGGGAAACTAAATGGGAACATCACCACACCCTAGTCCAAATGTCATTGTAGTGTTCTTTAAAGGGTTTTGTACAGGGGAGGATCCAGGGAAGTGTACACAACCAAGTACAAATTTAATACCAAACAAATTATTAGGAACTATTATAAAGGATAAAATTAGTAGACATAGAAATACTTACGATATATGGTAGAAGAACCAGCATAGTTTGTTTATAAATGAATCATGTTTCACAGATTAATAGATCTGGTTGACATACTCTACTTGAACTTATAAAAATTATGAGACAATCTCTCAATAACCACATTTAATTTCTTTAAATTGTTATGAGTAAAGAGCATAGACAACATCTTTAATGGTTCAGGTCTTTCATGTAGAAACTCTTAAAAGAGGAAGGAGAAGATTTGAGGAGGTGGCAGGGGAGGCAGGAGTGTAATTTGAAAGACATCCCATTCACTCCACTCAACTTGTATTTCTCAGAATCTATTTCCTTTGTATTTTCTCTATTGCAATAACTGAGTGGAGCCCAAGTAAATAGCTAGATTCCTGGTTTACAACAAGCAAAAGGAAATAGTTCCTCCGGGAGCACAAAATTAAATAGTGAAACTCCTGACAGTATGCCAAAAGCATAAATGGGATCTGAAATCGAAAAAAAAAGTCATGTGCTTTTCTTCTCTCAAGGGCTAGTCAACTCAGAAGGCGACATCTGGCTCAGGAAATCCCTAAAATACTGATTACCACAAAATGGGAGGGAAGTGTCAGCCTTTAGTTGACCTGATTCTTATAAAGTGCTAATCATAGTTAGAGACAGAATAGTGACTTGCCTTTGACTTTACAAAAGGCCATTCTCATCTGCTTAAGAGAAAGCAAATTCAAAGACAGTAATGTTTTTTTAACAAGTTCTCATTAGGGGAGGAACTGCTCAGATTCTCACTGCAGAAGGTCAACACAAATTTGCTGAGCACAGACAGACTCTCTGGTTTTCCAGAAAGAGAGAATTAGCAGAAGAAGCATTATATTTGGGTTAGGATTTGTGATGTCCGAGTTTTGCCTGTTAAGAAAAACAATAATGTACAAGGGCTCAGTAAATCACTTTTTTTTAATATTATGTCTTTGGAATTTGACTCTAAACATAAATGCTTGTACAACCCCCTAGGGTTTGGAAAAATATTATCCTTCAGTCATGGCAGAATTTTAAAGGCATGTATGTTTGGGACAGGCTAATGAACTATGGGGATGACGTGCACTGCACAAATTTACCTGAAGATCCAAAACTGCAGGGTGATGCATTGACTAGACTCCTCAAGGATTTATTTAGCTGAAGATTTTTTACAACTTCAGCTATCAGTTTGGCGAATAGCCCAAAAGAAGTTTTTCAGCTAGATTTTGTTGAAGGATGCCTTCTTTGAGGGACATATTGAAAGAATAATTAAGGAGAAAATCAAAGAAATCCAAAGAGAACAAGACTCTCTTTTGCCCTCAAGCATTTGGATGCACTGCCTCTCACATTTTGCTTAGTTTGTATTAATTTAAGTCTTAGCTCCTGCAGCTACACAGAACCCATCACTTCTGCCACTCCTGCCCAAGATTCCCATTCATTACTGATGTCACTCTATGCAGCCTCTAATTCTTATTTAGTTCCTTGAAGGTCTAGTTTTCTTTGTTCTGCTCTGCATTTCACTCAGAGTAGTTATTCAGATGGTTTCCTTAGTCTTTGCCCAACTAATTGTGCCAGAGCTCTTTAAATAGATAATCATTAAAGTTATAACAATCCATTGTTGTACTTTGTCTGTGAGGCAAGTGATGCAGCCTTTGTAAACAAACAGTGGATTCCCCATATAATGAGGGCTTCCATGATTCAGGAGTTTCACAACAGCTGTTTGACATTAACTAGAATATATAAGTTGGACAAATTCCCTGTCTCTAATAAATCACAGGTTACTGATATACCTCTTCCTTACAGAAGTATTATTAAATATTCTGGCAAAAATAACTTCAGTTGCAAAGGGAAAGACCACATAATGAGAGAAGTCCCAGGAAGAAACTGTAAAGGTTGTGTTCAAATATCTTCAGAATGAAAAGAAGATGGAGTTATACTGATTAAATATCTTGGCTCAGGGTGGAATTTTTTTATAATGGGAGTGGTCAAAGAAAGCTCATGTGAGGGAATAATCTGAGGGTGAATGAGAAGTTATATGTGGTAAAAGGGAAGTGAAGAGGAAGTATACAGTGGAGATCAGAAAAGACCATGCTATAAAAGCAGGTGGAGATTGAAGCATACAGGAAGAGCAAGCACAGCTTCCCCAGCTGTTTTCTTATTATGAACAGTCTTGCTTTCTATGCTTTAAGAGTAGCATTCCCATCTCTCCAAATGCACATCAGTCTCCACCAGAGCCCTACTGGTCTGGATCTATCAGTCATGAGAACTGTGCAGTCCTGTGTTCCTCTGCATGTCGGGAAGCACATAACGTACTTCTGCTGTTGCCATAATGCCCACAGACAAGTTATGGGCATTTGCTGCATAGGATGGTATCTTCAGGCCTGATGTTTGTGCCTTCCACTGTCTGCTGTGATATTGGCATGTATTTTTGTCATTTGTTTCTGTTGCAGGCTTTATCTTGAGGCTTGACCTCTTTTCAAGCTCCTTGGGCTGTGCCTTCCCCTACGACAAGGGTGTGGGCAGGCCTGTTAACTTGTGCCGTAAACACGTTCCTTCCTTCAGGGTGATACTGAAGATGAAGCAAGAGTTTAATAGGAACTTCTTCAAATAGCTATGGAGTTTTTTCTGGCGGGATGCATACTGTGCTGTTGCACCTATCCTGCTGTACTGGCCCTGCATGCCTCACTTAAGTAAATCTCTCTCCAGTCATTGATGTGGGTGTGTCTGTCACTTCTACATCAGGAGGGAGCTAGAGCTGAGCTCGTCATCTATAAGTAGGGATTGCCTGTTTAACTACAGAGCTTGACCTTAGCTTTATGCCATCACATTGACACAAAGCAGACGATTGTAGCTTTGTTGAGGTCATGGCACCTTTTTTCCTCTTTGGCCTTCCATACTATGGCTCTCCAAGTAATTCACAGTGGTTATTTTGTTCAGCATTGTTGCATCATGAAGTTTCCTGAGAACTGGACATTTGTTTGCTTTACAAGCCACAAAATTCCAGCTCAAGAAGAGAGAGTTCTTGGAACAAACAAAACTAATCCACATACATAAAAAGTGAAGTTATCAAGCAGTGATACAGTTAGTCAGTTTAAGACTGTGTAGGTTGAAAGATTCAGGCATTCAAATAAATAGTCTTTTACTTTTCTGCTAATCCCTCTCTGCTCCATCTCACTGTATTTTTTTTTTTCCCCTCCTCCTATTTTCTTCCTGCTCCTTCTAGCTTTTAATTGACTATGTCTTTGATCTGAGATACATATTGACTAAGAGGAGTAGATAAAACATAGTAACACATCATCCCCAAATCAGCTGGTTTTCTACTTGGTGATCCTACTTTTTTCTACTTAAAAATATCTTTTAAAATATCTTTTAAAATTCAAGAAGATTACTACAACACTTACTTGGCTGAGGCAGTCACTGTCTCAAGGGTAAAAGCTATCTAAAGAGGAATCACGTTCCATCAAAAGGCTGGGCACAGGATTTTTAATGAGAAAAAAGCAGTGATGCTTTTAGAACTAAATATCAACTGAATAAAACTTGTGTTATCAAAACTTGTCTGCAGGTAAGTTCAACTGCAAAGTGTATTTAGTATGCAGATAAATGAACATATATATTGATAAACTCACTCATTTTTATGAATGACAGTGTTGATTTTTCTTGATCTCTGTTTGAAAAATACAGCCTTTTTAGATTCATTAGTAAAAAATGAAAACAAAATGCCAAATCACAAACAAATAAAAATACCCTCTAGGTATTTTGTCTTTGGCTCATTTATGTGATAAAATTTATAGACAAATCAAAAGAAAAGTTAAAAATTAAATTCAGAGTTCCAGAGTCATAAACTGAGTTTACTACAGAAGGGTAGTGCTAGGTCATTGAGGGTATATCTTAGTTTCATTTTGGGGGGTTTAGTACCAAGATCCATGCATATTTCAGCCCCCTTTTCACTAGGGACTTCTGAGTTCACAAAGATTTCAAAATCAAACTTTTACTTCTGAAAATCAAACGTGAATTTCTACTGGAAGAATTCAAAAGCAGGTTTCAGTTTTAACAGAACAGAACATAATACACCATTTCAAATAACTCACAACTTAGAGCTAGTGTTTCACACATGGCTTCTAACTTTTCAGTTATTTGCAACAGTGAAGTATCTTGCACTTTCTATAAACATTTAATTTTGTCTCTCATCAAGTACAGTTTTCTTGTTTTCTCTGAAGAGGGAAAGAATTTCGATCTCCAGGCAACCCAAGGGATACCTGCATGAACAAATTACCATGAGGCAAGTTAGGGTGTGGATTTACAGCATGTTATCTACTCCACCCAATGGCTTCTCTTTATGGTACATATAAGGCCTTTGCCACCCATCTGTTGAGGTGCAAGCTACAATACACTGAATGGGGGTAAGATTACATGGGCATCCAAGCAGTTGCTTGTAATGTACCATAATTTCACAATCTGTGTTATCTCTTAGCAACTTGTTTGTGTGTATACGTTTACCATAGCAAAGTTTGTACACAAACAGAAAGGGAGCTTAGAGGGGTATTACTTGCAACCCAGTATGCAGTGCCGCCTTATAATGAGTTAAAGTGCATTTGTATTTGTGTATAGTGTAGTGTATTTGTTATTGTGAAACTCTTTTGTGGGTGAAATGTCCACTGGGAGTATTTTGGGAAGAGATGTTTTAGCCAAACAATATTTTATGTTGACTTTTTACTGAAATGTTTTTCTACGCATGTTAGAGACATTGATTTATTCAGTTATTGCAGAAATACAAAGAACATATTTAATATTATCTTTCATGCAGTAATGAGAGACTTAGAGGGACTTCTGCCTCTAAAATGGAGTGATATATTATTTCGATCTCTTTTTACAAAGTTCTGCATTGGATTTTTTAAAAGAAAACAACAGGTCTATGAGTAGTTTGATATTATTTTGTGTAGATGTAAAACTCACTGTGAAGTGTGGCTTACATATTTTACCTCCTTTTCAGAAGCTCCTTTTTTCCTCTTTTTCTCTTCTTCTTTTTCTTTATTCTTCTGTTATTATGCTAATCTGCTGCTCCTCACCTTTTCAGTGGTTTCACTTCATTTTCACTTAAAACATGTTTATACCACTCACCCTATATTGCTTGGTGCATCAAACAGAACAGCTGAAATTATAAGTAAAAGAAATTAGATTAAATCCATACTTATAGTTTTTAGTTCTGAAATATCTGTATCCATAACTTAATTATTAAACCTTTGCTCAGTGAGTATGTAATTACTAAGTCTGTGTAATTTCAACTTTTTTCTCTTTTTATTTCTTTGTTCTACTTTACTTCTGACAGGTGCAGCAAAATCTCAGTAAAAATGTTTTAACTTTGAGAATCCAAATCTTTAAAACATTGGAATGCGTTTCAAGGAATAGATTTCTGAAAATGTACACAAAAATAACTGCCCTTTGCTTACAAAGCTCTCAAATAGGTTACAAGCCTGTGTATATGTTGACAAAAACCCATATTTCTTTGTATGTTAAATTTCCTTTAAAATCTTACTGCTTCATTCACTTCAGAAAATTAGGCATAGGCTCTGAAAACTTTATGGAATTTCTGAAAAGATTGCCTTATGCTTTCCCATCAACAGCTATCATGTGGAGCCAAACTACAGAAACTGCTGATAATGGGTGCCCTAGCTGGAGAATGTGTACTTTGGCAAGCACAGGTTTTCTTTCAGAAAAGTGCAAAAATTGAAATTGCATTTTTAAAAGAGCTATGAAGAGAACCCCTCTAATCTTCCAAATCCATCTGATAAGTGCCTTAAACCTGGCAGGAGTTAAGAATAAAATGTGTCTTTTAATACTTGGAGATATTTAGAATATAAATTAATCATGACTTCATGTGAAAAACAGCCCTACCATATCTTTTTATGTGTAATATACAGCCCATTTTCTCAAGGAGCTGATAAAAACTAAGCCAGTAATCCTGGAACTGATATCACCACAAACATAGGAGCTGTAGTCTGGGGTTTTTTCTATGTTTTATTGTCTGCACTGGAGTATGAGAACCATCTTGTTGGACACTGTCTATATGTATTTGCTTGAGTCACCAATATTACCCTTCAGTAAATGAAAGGTAACCTGCTCCAAATGAAAGAAAAGTAGATTCTGCAGTAGGCTATAGGACTTGAGCATGCATGCAGGGATTTACCAGAGAGTATATGACACCTACAAACTCCCAGCTTTGCTTATCTTATAGTAACCTGTTGTAAATCCCATAGGTTCAGGAAACTAATGCAATGGGCAAAACTGTGAACAATGCTTGTGATACGTGAAGGAAACTCCAGAGACAGAAACTTAATTCCCTTGAAATTAAGAAATGGAGAAGCAGCAACAGTTAGCGTTTTCTCTGCTGGCTACGGCTGCGTTTTGATTAGGCCCCATCTTTTGTTCTTCAGGCTTCTGCAATCTTGCAGGAGTTCAGAGATAATGTCTTGAGATTGCACCACCCTGTGAACAGCTGAGGCAAAACCTAAAGCCTCAACATTATTTTGCCATTGTGTGAACCATTTGTGACTCCACCACTTTCCCTGCAGATGGTCAGGGAGTCCAAGAGAGTGCAGCAGGAGCCAAGCAGGGACCTGATGTGGACTCTGATGAAATCAGGGAGGATGGGTCCTGTTGTCATTAGCTTGCCTGGATGAGGCTTACTCCAGGAGGCAGAAGCTGTCAGTGGATGAGTCCAAAATATGAGTTCTTTTATATTTTTTTCTGTCTTGCAGTTGCCAAAGCTCCTCCTGCTTTAGTAGCTGTTGCAGAGCTTCTCTTCACTTAACAGCTCTTGAGCAACTGTTGCTTTTTTCCTTCCTTTCATGCCACAGCCCATTATTAAGCAACTTTTAGAACACATACATAGATCTATGATGTACACATTCTTCGCTGACTGCCTCGTGCATTGATTGAAGAGGTAGAAGGGACATGTGGGAGGTTTCGGTCTTGTTGTGGCCTGAGGAAAATGAGCTTACTTGATTTTGTTTTCTTTCTCTAGAAGGTGTATCTCTCCTCTGGTGATGTTTTGGAATTTTTCCTAGCAAATTCACATTTCTGTTATCTACGTGTGTATCTACATGATACATATCTGTTATATACGTGTCTTCTCTGTGGAGAGATGGTTTGTCCCAAGTGCTTGCTGGGCTGCTCAGGTACATGCTTGGTAGATAGAGGAAGTGACAGGAAAGGTGCCCTGCATAGTGAGGAGGTGCCTATACATGCAGGGACCCAAAAGGGATATGCTGTTTGTGGAACAGTGGATATGCTCAGAGTAATCTTCTTCCAGCAGTAAAGTGGATCTGCTATCACATCTTTACAGAACGTCCTAAGTCAATCAGCTTTCTCATGCCCAGTGTCAAGGCAGTTATAATCTCTCTACTTTCAAACAGGTTTAAAAGCACTTTTAGCTTTTGAAGATTTTCATAGATCGCTGCCAAAAAAAAAGCATCTGTGGAACAATTGAGCTGTATCATTGGGCATACATCATTGTTGTGGTTTGACATTGTTGTGGCAATTATGATGAAGGCAATTTCCTTTTCATTTAGTGCCAGAGTTGTAGCTCACGCTGTTTCAGTGATACACCCTACATGTTCTGTGTCCACTGAGTTAAAACATTATAGGAACAATTTTCATCACTAGACGTTTTCTCCCTGCTTCAGACATATTAGACATGCACAAATGTTGCAAACAGTTCCAGTCATTCAGTATCAGCTTACTACTTACCCTCACTAACCAAGTTCAGTAAATTTCTGAGGTCCTTTGGCTTCTGGACAGGTAGCTCCCTCTTCCAATGTCATTATTATTTGTTCCTGTTGTTTATTGTCCTAGAGCTCATTTTCTCTGAGCTATTTTCAGCACTGCCTAACAAAAGCCTTTCCAGGAAGAGCAGCAAAGCCTATGCCTGTCTTTCAGAATTTGGAGGTGTTATTTACTTCTCAGTGTATATGTCTGTCCTTGGATGATAATCTCTGTAGACCACTAAACATATGCTCATTATGATCATTAATGACTTTTATAAGTGTGATTTTCATCATGGTCATGAAGCAATGAATGCACTCAACATTCCAAATAACCAATTTCTTTTCTTTAGAGCTGCATATGCCTATAGTTCTCTTGGCTGTTGCTTAAAGACGTTAAAGGAATTCAGACTATTTTTTTCTGCTAAACTAAATAAATCCTCATTTTGCTCATTTGTTTGCTTGTTGCTAAACAGTGCAAAGTCCAGACCAGAATCTAACTTTTTTTAGCCTGTCAGATTTGAGATAACCAAGTTTAGACTTCTGAATACAATTGCAAATCATTGCAATAGCATAGCTGGAACCAGTGTATTTCCTGAACAAAGGGTTGGTGCAATGGACCAACAGATGCAGAACATTTCACCCTAAGGCTATTTCACAGGAGTGAAAATAATTTGGGAAAAAAAAATAATTTCCATCTGGTGTGAACAGGTCTTCACCTACAGCTTCCCAGAAGCAAAGAAGTTGCTTCTTGCTGAAGTATCAAGTGTGCTCTGTTAAGAAGTACGTTTATTTAAGTCCAAAGCATGTCCCATTGAGAGGCCACTTCAGTGAGTGCTTTGCTCAGTGACATATTCTCAAATTTTTCCTCAGTTGTTTTGTCTCATTTTCCTTTCCAGTAAGTTCATTGCCCTGAGAACAGACCCTGCTTTCAGGAAGGCGTACAATTCTTTTTCCCTCCATTTATTTATCCATACCTCACATTTCCTCAGTGTGCATCAGTTTGTTGATGTGCTAGTGTCTGAATAAACATCCTTTTCTGTCAGGTGCATATTTCTAGTGTCATGGAAGACAACTTTAGTTTGGAATTGACACTGGTCTAGCTATCTGTGCAAAATTCTTTGAGTTTGTTTATTTTGAGAAAGCCATTCAGAAGGAAAGTCAAACCTGGAGAGAAGTAAGAAAAATTAATCAAGATATGATTGGGATGATTGTCTATGTATCTTTTATTAATTTAATATTGAGAGTTTTCTCTTTGTGGTCAGCTGTGCATATCATTTTGAATATGGGGTGATTTTCTCCTCTGTAGTGCTTTTAACTCCTTGTTTCTTTAAAATGTAAAGAGCTAATGATAAGGACTGTCAGTAGAAAGCCACTAATCTTGGTGTCTTCTATCAAGGTGTTAGTGTTTTGGGTCAATCTGATTGTTGAAACTAAGAGGAAAGCAGTATTATGTGGATTTTCTCAGCAGACAAAAGCTGTAAGCTGAAAGCTGATCAAATAAAACGTGCAAGGGCAAGACATTAAAATTGCAAAAGATATGAAGTGTGAGACAGCGATACACAGACTGCTTGGGAAAAGAAAAAGGGAAGGAGTTCTATTTTGTAGCAGGGAGGTTATATTTACCTGATGGATGTGCTGAAGAGGAGGGAAGCTCATTTCATGGGAGAAACAATTCGCTAGCTTTGAGAAGCCATAAGCAGTAAACCAATATTGTTTCTTCAGTGTGGTGGTTCTTCAGCTTTCTTGAGGCAAAATGTTACCCACTTGTCTTCGCTTCTCCCTTTCCCTTTTGTGTGACATTGCTTAAATTTGTGCTAGAGGTGAGGTCAGAAGGTGCCAGTGGAGCTGAGGGAACTTGGCCGTGAGTTGTTTGAGGAGGTGGTGACTGAAATAATGTTGGTGCTTGGAGGGCTTGTGATACTGGGTGAGAGATTTAAAGGGATGCAAGAAGAGGGGTGGAAGGACACTGAATTTCAGGGGAGGCTTTTGTGTGAGGGAATGAGATTTGGTCTCTGACTCAATAGCAGAAGTATTATACAGAGGAGGCCTCTCACATCTAACATTTCTTCCTTACTCTTTGTGCCTCCTTTCATGGCACCTGTACTTCTGATTAGGAAAGCAAGAAAAGTCAAAAGGGGAAAGAGGTCTCAGGAATGTATGGCTGTATGGCTCTGTTGAACCCTCTACAGAAGAAGGGATGTCAGGAGAAGTTGGATGAAATCCTTCCCTCTTGCCCCTCCAGGCAAAGACAGATGGGGAGCTGAGAAGGAGGAAGAAGAGCTGCCAAGCCACAGCCACTTCTGCCCTTTTCCTGGAAGATGGTCAAGAGAGGTTCTTCTTCCTATTTACCCTGGTGAGGCCGCATCTGGAATATTGTGTCCAGTTCTTGGCCCCTCAGTTTAAGAAGGATAGGGAACTGCTGGAAAGAGTCCAGTGCAGAGCCACAAAGATGATGAAGGGGCTGGAACATCTTCCTTATGAGGGAAGGCTGAGGGAGCTGGGTCTCTTCAGCTTGGAAAAGAGGAGGCTAAGGGGTGACCTCATCTATGCTTTTAAATACGTGAAGGGTGTGTGTCGGGAGGATGGGGTCCAGCTCTTCTCAGTGAAGCCCAGTGACAGGACAAGAGGCGATGGCTGTAAGCTGAAGCATAGGAGATTCTGTGTGAATACACGTAGGAATTTTTCCCAGTTCAGGTGCCAGAGCACTGGCACAGACTGCCCAGAGAGGCTGTGGAGTCTCCTTCTATGGAGATATTCAAAACCTGTCTGGATGCGCTTCTGTGTGAACTGGTCTAGGGAGGTTGTGGCAGGGGGGGTGGACTAGATGATCTTTCGAGGTCCCTTCCAACTCCTAATATTCTGTGATTCTGTGTGAAAATGTTACTGAATGTGAGGATAGTGACCCAATTCAAGAAAAGCTTGTCATGGTGTAACATGAGAGTTTCATCTTTACATACAGTGATACATTTTCAGTGTTAGATAAGGTATCTCTAAGTTAGCTTTGGAAATGTTGAAGAGTAAATAGTGTTTATTTGCATGTGACAAGCACAGGTCCTTGAAGAATGAATGTAAGCAAAATGTGGCTTTGAATCTGGGGGCTCTGGAAAAGGAGGAGATTGAAAGTTAAGGGAATCATTGACCCAGATGCTGGGATCTCAGGATGTGAGGGCTGCTGTCTGCTCCATTGTGTGATGAGAGAAAGAATTAAAAGAGTAAGAAAGATCTTTGGAAATAAAAATGAGATATTGAAGCACATTTAGATTAGATATTAGGAAAAAATTCTTTACTGAAACAGTGGTGAGGTATTGGAATATGCTGCCCAGGGAGGTGGTGGAGTCACCATCCCTGGAGGTTTTTAAGAAGCAGATAGATGTGGTTCTTCAGGGGATGATTTAGGAATAAGAGTAGTGTAGGGCTATCGGTTGGACTAGATGATCTTGAGGGTCATTTCCAACCCTAACAATTCTATGATTCTATGAAGAGAACACTTCAGCCTTTGCGGGGGGGGAGGACGTTTGTCAATTACTTGGGTTTTGTTTCTCTGTAAATTATTTTTAAGGTGGCTTAACACAGGCAAATCTATTCTATTTGACTCAACACTGCATGCTGGTGAGACTGTAGCCCAAATGACACTGTCAGGGTGATGCTCCCAGCTGGAGAAATGCTTTAGACAGTTTTGGGACCAGAAACTGTATAGCTGTATGCTTTCTGTAGATGCCAGCCCACTCCAAAATATGCCAAGCATTGTCAATTTAGTGAATTTTTCTACCTGTTTGTAGTGTAGTATAATGGATTTACTGATAGGAAATTCTAGGCTTAAAGGGATTGTGAAAAGTCCCATAACTAAACAAAGATGCCTTGGAGTGTTTTCTCTGTTGGTCATCTCTAATAGTGTTCTACCTACTGAGCAATAATTTTTGAGATGTTCTTTAATGCCTGAACCATTTATAAAAGGCTGATTTTTTTTTTTTTTTTATTGTAGGGAATCAAGTGTCTTAAATCAGGCGAATGATACCTCACAGATTACATAGCCTGTACACTCTCCCCTATTATATGCTCTGGAGAAAGTACTGCCAGCTTCAGAAAAGTAGAACTTAATATAAATTTGTTTTCCAGTCCCTGTTGCCTCCCTTTTTAATTATGGTTATGAGGAAGTGCTTTAGTTTCAATGGGACAACAAATTAAGATATTCTTCCATCTCTTTGAAGGTACATACGCACTCGGTATCTGTGGTTTAGCACAAGCTAAGGAGAGGCTCTAGGGCCTTGTTTATGCAGTAGAATTCCCTACTTGTGCCACCAATGGTTACTGGATATAGGAGAAAGAGAAACCTTGTGTAAACAAGCCTCTTTCAACCTCTTTGCTCAAAGCAGATGTGTTTTGCCAGCTGGGGCTTAAGCACATATGAACAATTCAGTACTAACTGTGTTAAGAGCCGTGGGAACATTTAGAGAAGTCCATAGTGTAGGTGAGGGAATTTCCTGTTCGTGATCATATCTTCCACGCATGCAACATTACACTGGAATATCACAGTTTGAAAATAGAATAGGATGGCTGAATTCTTTGTAAATTAGTATTCTGCTTATAGTTATGATATAAATGATTGGTTATAGCTGTTGAAGGTTTTTCATCAAATACAGAAATCATGCAGTTGAGTTAGGAACTGTTACCTTTACCTTCCTTCCTCTCATGGTTTGACATTTGAAAGACATGAAATACAATTTGGACGTTCTTTAACACTAGTGTTTAGAGATTCACATTATTCACATAAATTGGTCCTGTATTGGTTTTCTCTGTTTTCTTTTCAATTGCAGGGCAAGTTTTTCCATATTCAGTAGCAGGCTTTCTCCTGCAAGTGTCCTGAGGTGTGGTCTAGGTGTGTTCAAATCTAGCTTAGTCATTCATCTGTCACCTTGTCATTAGCATCGCGTCTGTATTTAATTGGGCTTCCTTCCTTCCTTCATCAGAAATCAGTTTTTATAGACTATGAAAACTACAGCCTATTATTAAAAGTTAGCTCTAAGTGAGTTTTTTGGCTCTTATTTATACAAGAACCAGTGAAAATAATATCTCAAGCACTCTTTCAGATGAGTGCTATGCATGAAGAACACATTGTGTGAGTCCAGTATACTACCTCAAAGCTGCCTATTTCTCAAGCTTCAGTTCACAGGCAACTTGTTTAAGGTGTTTTTTTTTTACTTAATCTATTTTGTTGCTTGATAAGTCATAATCATCAACTTTCACCGGTTGCTTCTTTGCCTTTCAAAAAATGTTGCTGAGTTGCTGCTGTGGTTAGTATTTCAGTTGTGCTTAGAAACAGCATTGGGATCAGCACTTGAACAATTTTGTGTATAGTAAGGGTTGATCCCTTCAAAAAAGCTTGCATTTTGAAATGAAAATGAGAGAAAATATTTTCCTAATTTTAGAAATGGAGAAATGAAAATGCTCTGCTTGGGAGTCTGGGGCTTCTGGTGGAAACCTAGTCAACCATGAGCCAGCAGTAAGCTCTTGTAGGAAACAAAATTGACATCATCTTGAGCCACACTAAGAAGAGCATCACCTGCACATCAAGGCAAGTGATTCTTCCTCTTTACTCATCCCTGGTGTATGTATCTGGAGTGTTGCATCCAGTGCTGGGCTCCCCAATGCAAGAAGGACATGGTCATACTGGAGTGATTCCAATAAACTTCCACGAGGGTGATTAAGGAATTGCAGCACCTAACATATGAGGAGAGGTTGAGAGAGCTGGAACTGTTTAGCCCAGAGAAGAAAAGGCCTGTGAGGATCTTACTAATGTGTATAACTACCTGATTTTTGATGAGAGGAGTAGGAACCAGTCTCTTCTCTGTGACATCCAGTGCTAGGATAAGGGGCAATGAGTACAAATTAAAATACAATAAATATTACTTAAATGTAGAGAAAACCTGTTTTAGTGTCAGTGTTGTGAAACATTGAAACACGTTGCCTAGAGAGAATGTGGAATCTCCATCACTGGAGGAAGTCAAAAACCAGATGGACAGTCTCCTGAGCAGCTGTTGTTGGTCCTGCTTTGAGCAACGCGTGGGACTACATGGTCTCCAGATTTACTTTCTTCAATGCTTCTGTCATTCTGCATCCATCGTCTTGCTCCAGGAGTCACAGGAGTTTATTGTAGTGAGTGGAGCTGTGCACAGGATACCAGAATGTTTGATCTGACCCAACTGAACTTGGCACATGATCAGAGGGGCCTGCTCCCCACATCCCAGATCACAAGATAGTAAGCTGATCTAAAGACTTGTTCTATTTAACACCCATGTTCCTAGGCTTCCACCCCCTGTCCCCAGGCCATGTTTGTAACAGGGATCACCTGGGTGCAATGGCATCCCAGGTGCATTCCTTCTTCCTGGGCGCAGGGCCATGTAAGTGACCCAGGAGTCGCTATCTCAGCTCTTGCTGCCAGTGGATTCCCCATGTGGGAGTGTATAGTCAGACACATTTAGGGCAGCATTTGCTAATGTATCTAAACAGTGTTTTAAGCCCTGCATCTATTAGAATCATCACTGGCTTCACCTGGAGAGATTCAAGCCCAGGCATGGGTATGCAGCAGATGAAAAGGCAGGGTCACCAAAATTCAGATAGTCCCAGTGCATCAAGCCTTGTCTTCCCAACTTAGTGGCAGCAGTGTTAGAGTCACTGGAAATTGCATTCAAGATATTCTCTGTAACTGCTGCTTTCGATGTCTTTCTTGTTCATAAAATAGTTGATTTGGGCAAGTGAGATGTGTATGAATGCTTGATATTGAGAAACATTAGGTTCAGTTTGAGGAAAATCTGTTTTAACCTAACCAGGGTGATCAGATAGTCATGGACAATAAAAAGTCACGTGTGAAACATATATTCAGCAAAGTTAGGTGTCCAGTAAAACTAGTTTCAACATTGTTTGCACTACTTAATCTCTAAAATTATAATGTATGAGTCACAGCCCTTAGATGATCTTAACCTTTACTAGAGGATACCCTGCTTTCTGTTCAGCAGCATAAACAACTGAGCAAGGACCTGTACAGACCTGGCGAATACAACAGGACCCTTTTGGCAAAACCGTAAGTAATTAACTTTTTTCTTTGGAAAAATCATCAAACATTATATCACAAATAATTAACTGAATAATCAGTTAAGAAATCACCAGGTTCACATTCAAGTTGCAGTTTAAAGATTTTTGTATTGTTTTGTTACGGTTTTGTTTTTAAAATGAAAAAAGATTCAGTTCTTTGTGAGGTAGGCATGTCTGTATAGCATAACTCTCTTTAGGAAAAATGCATCTCTAAATGTCTTACCGAGTTCAATGAAGTAAACGGATGAAAATAATAAATGCAGGCATGAAATAAAATGGAAGTAGGGATTTAAGGGTTGCTCTCTAAAGCTTCTAGAGACTTTGTAAAAAAAAAAAAAAAAAGAAACTGTGGATAGAGGTAAAGTCTAAAAGAATTAGACTGATGGTGGAGGAAGTCAAATAAATCAAAAAGCTCAGATTTAAATGTGTTATAGATATGAAAGTGAACTCCCTGAAGGTGGTTGTCATGGGGCTTAGGCCCCCTTTCTAGTGATAGTAGTATTATTATAACCACAATATTTAAAGGGTGTGAAGAATGTTTATAGCATGTATTATTAAAGCAGAGATCAGCATTCTGAGTTCACTGAATTTTGGGGAACCAAGATGTTGGAAAGTGGAGAACACAAATGTGGGGTTGTGCTGATAAGGATTCAATGATTTTACAAGGCATGAGAGTCTGAATACCATTTCTCATTGCAAGTCAGAAGCCTAAGATATGTTTCCCCTTTGAAAATCCTTATATTTTTCTCTAGGGAGTACTTTATTTTATAAAAGATTCTGTCAGTAAAGTGATTGTATGCAACAGGAGAATGTTCTGGATTTCCAGATATTCCACATCTTTACTTCTTTCCGTATATTGACAAAGGTAGTTTAAACAAATGTGGTAAAATATTAATTTATAGAGTTAAAAGTATTTCCACAGATGTGGAATAGACAGCTTCCATGCTGCTCTGGAAAAGACTTTCCTCTTCTATCAGTATCGTTTAGTGTCTTTGTTCTTCCAGAATTCACTCATTTATCTTGAAATTTTACAATTGCAGCCTTCTCTGCCAAAAATCACCTTTTGCTGTCTTTCTCATGATAAACAACACGGTTGTTCTAGACTTCCCTCTATTTATTTTTCTTTTAATTTCATTTTTAGGTGACTTGGTTCAGTCACTGCGCTGGACATGCCTTTGCATGCAGCAGGCACACTTGTTTCCATTTGCTGCTCTGTGTACCTACTCATTTTCCCTTTTTTAATAAGTAACGATGTATTTCCAGGGTCTTGATAACTTCCTAATTGCTCAAAGCATATTTCTCTCTTCTGTTAATTATGTGGAAGTTTGGGTTCTTTTTTAAATGGTGCTCAATTGTTCAAGCTGTATGGAGTCACTGTAAATCATCACTTCTTCATTAACAAGTGCATTTATTTCTCTCTGGTGCCTACCTTTATGTTAACATGCAGCCCATTCCAAAATGTATAATAGTTTAATTCTCACAGTGAAGGTATACTGTGCCTTTACTTTGCTTGGATTTTTCATCTTGCTAAGTTTGACTGACTAGCTTTAATTGAATCCCTCACCTTCTTCTCTATAGACCTGTACTTTTGACTTAGAGATTTCTATCACTTAAAGCCAAATTAAAACCAGAACTCTGGAAATAAAACAATTTCAAAGGAACTGACCTTAATGAGGGTGTTTATTACTTCATCCCTCTTTGACTTTGGTTTTTATTCTTTAATAATTTCTTCAGTAGATTGAGCAATTTTCCAGAGTTTACTCTCCTGAAATACAAAGCTAGTATCCCTGAATTCAGATGGCTTGGAATCACTGATACTGAGGCAACTCTGTGTAGTGAAGGGATTGACATAGTTAAGCATGAGGTATAAAACAAAATGTCATTTTTCTTTTCTTCTTTTACAGAGTCATAGAAACATGAAGATGATGTTTTTCCTGTGCCTTTTAATTGTTGGTATTTATTCCAACAGTTATTGCTATGAACGTAACCACCAAGGTGTAAGAAACCAAAACCAAAGAGGCCGAGAAAACCAAAACATTGCTGAGCAGACTGTAGGGAAAAATGTCTGTCAGTTTGCATGTTGTTTCTACAAAGAGATCTATGGTCATGAAAACAGTGGGAATATTTTCTTCTCTCCCTTGAGCATCTCTACTGCCTTGGCAATGCTGACTCTGGGTGCCAGATCAGACACTCTGACACAGATTCTTAGGGTCCTTAACTTTAACCCACGTGAGGTTTCTGAAAATGAAGTACATGAAGGTTTTCATCAACTCATACAAATGGTAAACAGAAAGAATGAGGGATTACAGCTGAATATGGGAAATGTCCTGTTTGTGCTTGACCAACTGAAGCCACAAGAAAACTTTTTAAATAATCTCAAAAACTTCTATGAAGGAGAAGTTTATCCTATGAACTTCAAGAGGGCTGATCAAGCCCAGGCAAAGATCAACGAATATGTCGCAGAAAGAACCAATGGGAAAATCAAGGACCTCATAAGTAACCTTGATCCGCTTACTGAAATTCTCCTTATTAGCTATATTTATTTTAATGGTAAGATACGTATATCATATTCTCCTACTTCATACATGACTTCCTCAGGTCAGGCATGGACTTCATCACCTATTTTTGCAATGTGGTTTTTGCACATAGACATAGACTCATATCTTGGTTCCCTTTGGTGCTCACGTACACTTAATTATAAACAAAGCTATTGAAAGTTATATTCTGCTTGCACTGGTGATAATTACTAGCAAAATTTATGGCAATTTTTCCTATCATAAAATATATGTATTTCTTCCCTGCTGAATATTAAGTGGAAGGAAGATGTCTTGAGGAAGACATCTGTATTCAGCAGAGCATCTAGTCCTATATAATGCAGTAGCATTTAAGCACTTTCTTAAATGCTTTGTCGGCTAGATATTAATTTGAAATCCACTTTGGCTGTATGGCCTTTTTTTTGTTTTGATTTTTTTGTTTGTTTAGCAAGTTCAGAGTCAAGGGACACTGTTAAAGTAATATTCACTCAACAGTTTTCACTTATCCAAAGCTAAACATGTAACAGTAGCTTTAGTTTCACACTCATGCTTTCCTTTTTTCTTTTTCCTGCAAACTATGCCTTTACTGATAATATGGCTGTAGTCCTGATGTGTCTAGAGGCACATATTTTCAATCTTTTATTTTTGATTTGCAGATTCTTATATTTTCCAATGAAGAGATGGACCCACCAGTATCAAATACAAGCCTAATGACAATAAGCTTGTTTTTCTTAATTAACTTGTGCAGTCTGCTTAGATACAGTCTACAGATCTTCCTAGAGCTTTTCAGACTGCTGACCTAATAAGAAGAGGAGCAAAGCTGTAAGGCTTAATCAGTAGTCTAATAGCAGATACTGCATTTTCTTTCAATCCTTCTCTCTTACTCCTTTTTATCATATTCTGAAAACAAAACAATGGTACTCAGCAAAATATATCATATAATATTATAATGTATCATAATATAGTAATGTTCTTTAATTTCTCTGATAAAAATATCATTAAGCTTTCCAATTGAAACAGAGATGACATATTATAGAAACACTATTCTTTTAAAGCTGTTAACCAGTATGTTTCCACTCTCTTTCCCAGTATGAGGCTTCCTCCCAAAACAATTCAAAACCATGTTTTTCTTTTCTCTTGCTTTTCACCCATGTCTCTGCTCCTTGTATTAATCTTTGAAAATTTGGCCACAGGCAAATACAGCTATTAGTAGTACAGATGATCGATTCTGTTGCTCAAATACTTGTTTGTCTCAAATAGAGTTATCAAGACAGGCTTTTGTTTAGCATCAGAAATGTCTTTAAAAACCTGCACAAAAAAGCTTTTTCTTTTACTGAAAAGTGTTTGAGGAAGGAGCAATAAATGTAGATGCACAATGGAGACCTTGAGAAACCTTTTATTAAATATAACTTTGTATTACAGGTAATTTTTACATTTGTTTATAAAATAGATATTTGTTCTTATTACTGAATGATTTCCCAGGTCCTCCAAACATGGTGGAGATTCAGTTTTAGCTCTTTAATTTTAAAGAATAGCATTAATAACAATAACAAGGACTTTTATCTTGAAATTGAGAGTACCTTAATGCTATTAGATCTAAAAGATGGAATTAATCTGAAGAGGATCTCAAAAGCTCAGGTACCTAGACAACAAAACTATATTAGAAGGTTCTTGTCCCCTCTCTATGCATTACCACCTTTCTTGCACAGTATTAGCTAATCTCCTCTCTTTTTTGTGCTGTAGCATAGCATAGAAGTCCTTCCCTGAGGACAAAAATCTGGAAATATTTTTCTAGTTCTTAGCCTGCAGGTATGCTATTCTACTACATTACACCAGTCCCTTATCATGCCCTAACCAAGGTGGTCACCACAAAGTTTTATACTTTGAGGTTCATTTTCCTACTTGAACACTGTGAAGCATTTAAGAAAGGTGGCATCCCTAGAAGGTAGCCTCCTAAGAGTGTGGAGAGGATAGGAATAAGAGTTCCTCTCAAACAGGAGGAAAGGATTAGTGAACATCATCTCTGTCTAATCTGTGTGCTAAATCCTAATATTCTACTAAGTTTTTAATTGAGAAAAGCTCTTTCTGAAATCAATGGATGTTTTCCCTCAGTTCAGCATTAGATAAAAGTGGTTGGAGTGTTTCAGGATTTATGTCATTTGTGTTTCTGTGATTCATTCTGATTTTTTTCCCTTAAGCATATGAAGGCAGAAGTCCTGCCTGTTATGTATCTGATAACAGAAGTGACTGTTACTGAAGAAATGCAAAAGGAGCAACTTTTCTGCATTTCAGAGTATTAGCAGTTGTCAATTTATATTTTCAGCCCAAGACATGCATTAACTCTCATCTCACTCTCTCCAAATATTAAATAAGAGTTGCTTGTGTCTATTTCACAGATGATGGAAAGAGGAGACAATATTTGTTTCATTTGTACCAAACTGTCTAGTAATAATTGTTCAAATAGAAATCAGAAGTCAAAAAATATTGCACTTGATTCATGGGTTTCATGGTGGCACTTATTTCACTTTACCATTATGGCTCTAATTTTGCCCACTAAATTTGAAAAAAACTTAGTTTTGCTCTAGAAGGCAAAATTTATTATGGCAAAACACCTCTTGCTTTAAAACAAAACAAAATCAAAAAACCACCACCACCATGCCCCTCTCCAAATTTTTCTCTTTTTTTATTTTTATTTTTTTAATATTTGTTTAGCCTCTAAAATGGGTAAGGTGTGTAGCTGGAATTTGGCTCAGAAATTCCTCTCTGCTGAGGATAAGAATCTTTCAGAGTTTCACTGTAGGGAGTTTGTTTCACCGTGATTAAGTGAGGAGCCTTTGGAAATTTAACATTGTGAAAATGACAGTACAAAAGGTTTCTGTTTTGGTTTGGTTTTTTGTTTGTTTTTTTTTAATCTGAAGGAGTTTTTTACATCACACTCTGCAAACTGTATGTTGCTGTTGAATTACTTTGGATATTTAGTAAAATCAAGTGCTCATTTCAGAGTAGTTGTCTTTGAAGCTAATCCAACTGTACCAGTAACTGTCACCTATGAATGTGTCCTATGGTTTCATGTCCTCAAAATATCCCATAACTCTGTGTCTTATATTTCAAGCTGAATGGGAAAAACCTTTTGATCCAAAATACACAAAAATGAGCAAATTCTTTGTGAATGAGAACGAGGCTGTTGAAGTCCCAATGATGTTTGGAATGGGCCTCTTCAAGCATGGCTATGATGAACAGCTGTCTTCCACTGTGGTGCAAATGGATTACAAAGGAGGTGCTTCAGCATTTTTTATTCTGCCTGATCAAGGAAGAATGAAGAAGCTGGAGAGAAGACTGTCTTGTGAACGTATGTCAAGGTGGAGGACATTAGTCTCAAAAAGGTAAAATTTTGCAGCTCTTGGTTCAGATAGTAGGCAAAGAGACACTTCACTTTCAATCTTGGGCTGTGACACAGAATCAGGATACTATTTTTAGTTCTGTTTTAATCTACAGAGGAGTTCCCACTGACCAAACATGAAATCTGTCTCTCTGATGTCCCTATGTTTTCACAGTCAGTACTTCACAAAGTGAAAACATTCACAGCTTTAGGACTTTTGCTATTTAAGCCTTTTGTTTCTCATCTTCAACTCTCCATAGCCCCCAGTTTTCTGTCTTAAGCCCTCGCTCTTTTGAGAGAGATCTTCTGCCTCCTCCTATTTACAAGTAAATTCCTATCACTTCCCTTTGGCCTTTTTTCTTGTCTTTGCTTCTTTTCTGCCTATTACAGTTATCAATTATTGCACATTTAATGCTGAAATAACAACTTTCATTCCGTGATTGTGAGGACAGAGCTCAATTATAAGCATATAGAGCAGCTGAAACATTGCAGAGCCACTGTATGTTTACAGATTTAAGCCCTTGTGTTCATTCATGAATCTGATGTGTCATGGTAGACCTTCACACATGCACATCTGAAAATCCTATCATAGATAATCAATTCTCAAGACAAAAGTGACTTCCAAAAACAGAAGACCAAAA
Organism: Galbula dea; assembly: GCA_013399015.1. Classification (NCBI taxonomy): domain Eukaryota; kingdom Metazoa; phylum Chordata; class Aves; order Piciformes; family Galbulidae; genus Galbula; species Galbula dea. Next base: position 3,466,805 of record VWZX01009335.1, read on the forward strand.
CCAGTGTCATGCTGTTAACTTTGATTCACTATTAAATCTTATTATAAGATTTTTTTTAACTATAAAAAAAGACAGAGAAAATATGTAATTCTCTGTCCACCTTCACGGTTTTGAAACTTCTGGGAGCAGCTGTGTGGTTTGTAACTGGAGTCACTTTAGGAAAAATAAGATAATGAATCAAGATACTTATGAATCATTTTTGTCAAAGAAACAACTGCCTTTAAGATCAGCAGGACAAACACTGACTATAATTGTGGGGAATTATATTTCCCCTCTCTGTCTTCTTTCCTGTCCCCAAACTGGAATAATCTATCTAAAATCCATGAATGGGGGATGTAAATCTTGTAATATAAAAAGACGTCACTCTTGAGGATGAGCTTGTTTCATGCAGCTCCTCATTTTTCATCATGACTGTTCTCTCCTGCAGAATAATGACACAAACTCCTCCTTTTTTCTCTAGTCTTCCAAGTAACTGATTACCTTTGCTATTACTTAGAGTCCCTGAGAAGTCTTAATAAATGGGTTTGATGTAGGATATGGAATGATTTAAGGACTGTGGGCAAGCTATGTTTGTCTTTGTTTCTCTGCGCACTGCTGTTGACACAAGTTGCAGAAGCATTGTGAGGAATATTTTTCATTACTCTTGGCTGCTGAACAGGGGACAGTGCAAAAGCATTGCCAGCACAGGTAGTTGGGATCTATCTAATGGCTGAACTGTGGAGAAAACATCACTTTCTCTTTTGGAAAGTGTATCCCAGTGCTTCCTGCCTAGTCTCATTGTTGCTGTGTGCCTACAGCTTTCCCTTTCCTGCATGTTGAAAGCAAGTGGGGGCTTGTGAGTGACTGTCTTTGTGTAATAGCAAGACAGATGATTTAATGACAGTTGCATCCTCACTTGAGACAGCAATCAGCACAGTCAGCAAGTAGGCAGAAGTAAGAGATCAGGAACCCGTTATCAATCCAAGAGCACTCTAATTTTTAGGTACTTAGCTAGACTTGACATTAGATGCCGTGCTAAGCTGGAGGTATAGGCCCTTTCCTTCCCACTTGTCCACTGGATAACTTGTGCTTTGGCCAGCTTCATTAAGTGCTCCAAATCTCCCTGACCTGGAACCTTGGACAGTTATCCTGTTTTCTCACCAGAAAAGAGAACCTAACGTTAGTATTATCATTAGCCTCTGTCTCATTATTCTGCTTCTAGCTCTAAATGTTGGGTTTAACCTTTGAAAAGGCATTGTTAGACCCTTACTCAAAGAGCAAGGAAGACATGAGACAGAAATATGGAGCTTTAGTTAATTTATGGAAAGCAGCAACATAACCACTTTCAAAAAAAAAAAAGAATAAATCAGACATTGGACTTGACATAGAAAAAAATTACTGACTAAATATATTCTGTCAGTCTGCTTTTGTTTTTTGTTTTGTCATCCATATAACCATCATGACATATTGTCCTGCTCCTTTGGTATACGTTTTTGTTTTCTGTCCTAATTCCTGATTTATATGGTAAATCCAGAGTTCAGAGTACCCGTGAATTAGAATGTGTTGGATTTTTTTGTGCCCATCCTGAGACACCTAAAAGAATGACTTTTTCACAAGCTGAATACTCTTCATCCTCAGTAATGGAACATGATGAAGGTGCCTCCAGAAGAATTCCCAAAAATATCACTGCCTTCTGAAAATATCAAATGAAGATCCTTGGTGAGGTACAGCAGTACTGTTGTGCTAAATGTTCACTGGGTCAATCTCACTGTTCATGTGTTGGCTTCCTTCAGACTGTGAGCCAGCAGCCTACAACCCTATCCTCTCAAGTAGCCTTCCAGCATTGTTATAACCTTTTCTGCTCCCCTAGTTAATGTCACTATACATCTCCCATGTCTCCAATGTAGCCTAGAGAGAGCCTGCAAGCAAAATGCTTTTGGGCAGAAAGCAAAATAAGATTTTTCTCTCATGAGTCTGTGTTATACTGTGATATCTGATCCCAAGTCTCACCATATTCTTGCACTTCTTTTCTGGCAGCTCAACAAATCTGTATCTTCCGAAATTCACTCTTTATGGGACATATAATCTAAAAGATATATTATATAAAATGGGTGTCATGGATGTATTCACTGATAAGGCTGACCTCTCTGGGATCACTGGGCAGCCCCAGCACAGAGTTTCCCAGGTAAGTCAGAATGCTTTTTGTTTTATGGGCCCATGGTTACTGATACTTGCATCGCTTTCTTTACGAAAGAAGTGTGCACGATACAAAACTTGTGTAAAGAGAATTTGCTTCACGTAAAAAGACAGCTGTTAACGTGCAGAGTACTTCACCCATGTTTCTTGCACTATCAGTGCTATTGTGTTGAAACAGGTTACAAGTCTAATGTTTTAATCTAGGAGGCCTTTTTGATCTACAGAAAGCAACCTTATAAAACAGATGTGACCAAATTGTCATCTATCCACACCTTGGTACCCTCCTAAAGCATGTTGTTACATTTATTATACTGCTGCTTCTGCTTGTGCCTGCCTTCTTTAGCCTGCCTGTGGGCAAGTAGGGAGCTGTAGGATGTATCACTGCCTGTATTTTATGGACGGGAGGGGGAAGGAAAAACACTGCTTGCTTTCAAGCTGTTTGAGGGAAAGGAAAATAAAGTTATTAAAAACCTTTGTCTTCAAGCCTATGAGCAATGACTCTCATTAGTGCCAGCACCAGGCGGAAGCTACAGATAAGATAAACTTCAATAAACCTAAAGTTTAAAGCTGACAATCAGTGCAAATTCCATTCTCTAACACAAGCAAAACAATTGCCCTCATGACCTCAGTTGGAAGTTAGTAAATTAGGGTCTGTAGAAGTCTGTCCTGATTTTGCAAGGTAAAACTGACATGTTTCTCTGCTCTAGCTCTCCATTTCTGGCCCTTCTTTGGTCTCATTTTTTTCCAAGACATTAAGGAACATGGGAAATGTAATTCCAAGATGCTATTCATTGTGCTAATTTGCATGCTAATTCTTCACCTGTGTGAACTTTTAATAGACAGTTAAATGTGATCATACTCTGTTAACCTTTAGTCTAGCTCCACAAATCTATGCAACTGGGAGCAGGGAATAAGAACCACAGAATGTTAGGAGTTGGAAGGGACCTCGAAAGATCATCTAGTCCAACCCTCCTGCCACAGCAGGATTCCCTAGAGAAGCAGAAAAGCAAATTTTTTCAGTAGCAGGGACATACCCTTCCACCAGAGCTGAACTTTTCTTGTCTGTGGCTAGGAAAACTAAGCTGATTAAAGTATTGGTAGCTTGCTGACTGTTTTTTTTCCAGCTTTGCTATCTGTGCAGTAGATTCACAGCTGTGCATCTGATACTTGTTTCTTACCACTAGCTTCTTTAGATTTTTTTTTTTCCCCAGGTTCCTATTTAGGTGACTAGTTTTGTACCCCCTTGACTTATAACATCTCTATTTCTTCACAGGCTATTCATAAGGCTGTGGTAAAGGTGGATGAGGTTGGCACCGAAGCAGCAGCTGCCACAGGCATGGAAATAGTGCCTATGTCGGTTCCGACGACCATTGCATTCGACAGACCCTTCCTAATTGTCATAACTATGAAAAATGGTATACTTTTCATGGGAAAAATTGTGAATCCTCTGAAGAAAGATTAAGTTGATGCACATATTAGGCATGAGGTGATCACCACTGTTAAGTGTTTGACCTGATGAATATGGCATGGCTACAGAGGGCTCTCCACTTCCTAACTGATGTTATTCACTGGGATGTTTTTTAGATGAGACTCTTCATCAGTTTAAGTTGTCATAGTTGCAAGGGGGGTTCAGGGCCTTTTTTAATTTTTTTTTTTTTAAGAAGGTTACATTCAGGCAGAATTGTCATTAGATCTAGGACAAAATAGGCCTGTGTGATACTGACAACATGCATACATATTCTAACAGGGAAGATGAGGAGCATGTGGGTGTAGAGGGTTGTGTAAACCTGCTTCTTCCCTTTTTCCCTCAAGACTACCTTCTCGCTTTTCTTGTGTGTGTGTGTTGACTGACAAATGGGTACAACTTACGACACTTTACTGCTTATGCCCCATTTTCTTACCAGCATGGACTTCATATCTAGAATAGATCTTAACATACATAATGCTTACTACTTTACACAGCACCATTGTTGTCCACTACGTCTATTATATCCTTGTGTTTCAAATGTTGTTCCAGCTAGGCTGCTGCAAAGCAGACTGAAGGAAGATGTGGTTTTCTCCTGGCTTGCCCACAGTTTCTGTTAAGAGTCCAGACTCATTCCAAAGCAAACCTTAGAAAGTCTAAGAATTGGGTCTAAGAAGAAATAGATCAGGTATCTGCACTTCAGTTGCCCAGAAGTCAGCCCTTGTGAATCAGATATAAAGCTCAGAGCAGCTGGAAAACTACTTCTAACCTATGCATGCACCAGCTTCTAAAAGCCCCCAAGCAGCAGGAAACACAAACCATCTCCCCCTGGTGTCAGTGCATTAGCATTTGGCTCTGGAAGATGACCCACTGTAGTAAGCACCGTTCAACATTGTTGTAGGATCAAGCACCCTATCAGTGACACTTACCATGTCTTTTGACATAACCCCTTCTGTTCCCAGACTGTCTAGTAAGACAACATTGGTACTCTATTTCTCATCTGCTTCATGGTTTAATATAGCCAAAATATTATAAAGATCTCTTTTCACTATTAAGATACACAATGCTAAAAGTCACATTCATAATGCACATGCTTATTAATTTTTTCTCGTTTACTTTTCTATTTTCTATTTTTCACAATATCTATCATTATTTTATTTCTTTGCTCATGTTCATGGTATACATCTGATCTCTGGTTGCAGGAGGGGTAAATTATTGACTAAAATGCGTTAGTCTGTTAATAGATATTAAGCATTAACACCAGCCTTTGTACAGCCTTGAAATATGCAGACAAATGTACTATGGTAGAAGAACAGCAACGAATAAATATGACACTAAAAAATTGCTAACTTTGCTGTTTTATTTTTGTAATTCAGATTTAAGTATTGTTCAAGCAGGTTTTTTTGACTGATCTCAGCAAATAGTTATTAATATACTGCTCATATACACTAGATCAGCACAGTAATGCCAGTAAGGAGCTTCAGAAAGCTCAGTGCCTTTGGCCTGAACTGTAAATTCCTGCTCAGCACATAGCAAGTTATCTCTCTTGGGAGATCTTTTGGGGAAGGTTAGGCATTTCTTTAATACAGAGATGTTTATTTCAAAGGCTATAGACAGCATGCAGCTTCTACTCTCTCAAATGTGTGGCTTTGTGTGTATGTCTTACCTCTTCTACAAAGCTCTCTCTTGACTTGCTTTATAGCTATATTACCAGTCTTGACATGCATTTTGAGCTATGGTTCCTGTTATTCTATAACCAAAATGCAGGCCATCTAGATCATATTTTTTTAATAGATTATGTGAGGAAAACAATAAAGGTGCTTAGAAGCTCTCAGCTTTATGTAGAGGAATCCGCTTCCAAACTAAAATCGCAGTGCAGAAGAACTCATGTATGGCATTCAAATCGGGCAATAAGGAAGAATAAATTTAATATTTCTCAAACTGAAAACTAGATGGACTCAATTTGTTTTCATTTACCTTTGACTGCATCACTGGATCCATAGTAAACCTTAACAGAAGGTACTTTTCTACAGGTTCTTATAGATCTTCGTAATTTATATTCAGCTGGAGGCACCTGAGATCATGCTAGATCAGTTTTCTGACGTAACGAGATCTTGCAGCTTGCTTTCATGTTAAGAAGTCTAACAAAGCATTTGGATGTATATCCAAAAAACCTAACTTCAAAAAGGAAAAAAAGATGGCATATTGACATAAAGTAAATTAGAATTATGAGGAAAAACTTCAAAAAAATGGAAGTCATGATCAAATCAGTGAATATCCCCTGTCAAAAAGAGCAATCCCACAATATTACAACTAAATTTGTAGGAAGAAAGGACAATGACTTTGAGAAACACTATGAGAAAAAAACTTGAAGTCATAGCATAATAATATATTCTTTTTTCAAAGACATCAGAAACCTGACAAAGAGCCTGAGGGACCAGTAGATGTTCAAAGGGTAAAAGAAGTGCTCAAGGACAGTACAGACAAAACAGAAGTGCTCTATCCATTGCACAAGTTCTTTCTTTGCAGTGGTTGAGCCTGAGCAACTGGTTCAAGTTGAACTAACAAAAGAAGAGTTTTTAGGACAAAAAAAAAATCAAAGAGCAAATAACAAACTCCTAGGACTGTTTATGGTGTGATTCTTGGGGTGTCCTGCATAGGTTAAGGAGCTGATCCTAGTAGGTCCCTTCCAGCTTAGTAGATACTGTGAAACTGTGAGTACAGACGGACTATCTCTTCTAGTGTTCTGCTGGCCACACTATTTTGGATACAAGCCAGGAAGCTGTTGGCCTTCTTTGCCACCTGGCCACAATGCTAGCTGCCAACCAACATCCACGGGTTTTTTTCCTCTGGGCAGCTTTCCAACCACTCTGTCCCAAACCTGTAGTGTTAGATGGGGTGGTTGTGACTCAAGTGCAGGATGAACCTTGTACAACCAGCCTCTTCCCATCGATCCAGCTTGTTCAGATCCCTCTGTAGAGCCTTCCTACCCTCAAGCACTCTACTGAGCGTGTCTTTGATTCCCTTGTCCAGATCATTGGTAAAGATATCAAACAGAACTGGCCCCAACACTGAGCCATGGGGAACACCACTCATGACCAGTTGCCAGCTGGATTTAACTCCATGGACCACAACATTTTGGGTCTGCCATCCAGCCAGTTTTTTACTCAGCAAAGCATACGCCTGTCCAAGCCAGTTTGAGCAGCCAGCTTCTCCAGGACAATGTTGTGCGGACCAGTGACAAATTACTGAAGTCTAGATAGACAATATCCACAGCCTTTCTCTCACCCACTAAGCAGGCCACCTTGTCATAGAAGGAGATCAGGTTAATCAAGCAGGACCTGCCTTTCATAAACCCATGCTGGCTGGGCCTGATGAACTGGTTGTACTGTACATGTCACCTGGTGGCTCTCAAGGTGATCTGCTCCATAACCTTCTCTGGCACCACCATGGTCAGACTGAAAAGCCTGTAGTTCCTGGGATTCTCCTTCTGGCCCTTCCTGTAGATAGATGTCACATTTGCTAACCTCCAGTCAACTGGGACATCCCTAATTAGGCAGGATGGCAAACGAATGATGAAGAGTGGTGTGGTGAGCACTTCTGCCAGCTCCCTCAATACCATTGGGTGGTTCTCATCTGGTCCCATACACTTGTATGTGCCTATAGTGGTGTAGTAGGTCACTAACCATTTCCCCTTGGATTGTGGGAGGTTCATTCTGCTCCCCATCCCATCTACTAGCTCAGGGGCCTAGGTACACAGAGGGCAACCCATCTTACTATCAAATGTTGAGGGAAGGAAGGCACAAAGTGCCTCAGCTTTTTCCTCATCTTTTGTCACTATGTTTCCCCTTGGATCCAATAAAACATGGAGATTTTTCTTAGCTCTCCTTTTGTTGCTAATGTATTTCTAGAAATGTTTTTATTGTCTTTTTTGAAGGTAGCCAGAATCCTCTGCCAAAATAATCTTTGAAAGGGTTGATATGTGTGTGATTTGCAATGGTTTGATTGACTTATGTCACCTTGTTCAGAAAAAAGTTTCCTCAATGAAGGATCTCAAAAAAAACCCCAAACTAAGGTAATAGGGAGGGAAGAGCTTTTGTAAGCAATAAGTTCAGGCATGTGCTATTCAGAGATCATGTGGGACTTTGAAGAATTGTGAGGTGACCCATGGTTCATAGGTAAGAAATTTGTGGTTCTCAGTTGCTGACTGATAAAATGGCAGAGAAAATGACTGCCAATAATACAAAGCAAAGAATATGATGAAAGAAGCTCTTCTTTTATATATGGCATGATGATCTCCTAAGTTAGTCATTGCCACTCAGGATAGAGATTTTTCAGTGATGTAGGATGGGCCACTGCATATGTCATCTCAGTGCTCGTGAAAAAGTAAACCAAGCAGTGGGAGATAAGAAGAATGGAAGAGAGACAAATGAAACATCAGAACATCAGAGTGCCCCATGCGCTGTGTACACTACATGCAGCACCAGATACTGAACTAGATGAACCTTTAGTCTAAGGTAAGGGTAGTCATTTTATATTGCTTGTAGGATAATGTTATCTGTACATATATTGTGTAGCTATAGACTCAACTCAGAGCCAAATCCTGAGTGTTTATTTCCCTGTGCTATGCTTGAGGGTATCTAAGACAACAGTATGGGGTTGGCACTTGAGAGCATTTCTATTTCCTCAGTTAAGAGTGACAACTTGATCCTCTCAGGAGTTCAGGAGGAAATGACTAAAAATAAAAGCTGACTTATATGACTTAGTACTTAAGTAGTATATATTTTTTTTTTAAAAGTGTCTTTTAAAAAATGTATTTTGCAAGGGTCTTTTTATCACTTCTTTGAATGATTGAAATAGGTGAATTTACAATTATATGCTTATTTGCAGCTTTGGTCTTTTTACAATCATTGATCATACTTTTTACTATCACATGAATACCTTGCTATTTACTAGTGTACCTTTCCAGGGACCCTAACCAGATCTATTATGTCATTTATTTAATGTTTCTGGCTTTTGTTCTTTTATTTCTCTATCAAAGTAGATTTTTATATATATATATATATATATTATGAGAATATCTCATTACTACCTTGTTGTTTCTATGAGATTCATACCAAACTTTAAGTTTTTTTAAATATTAATTAGCTCTTAGTATACGAGTTCTAAATTATTTGTCCTCTACATCTTTGATCTTACAGCATACAACAAATCTATTTTAGTCCATGAAAAAATGTAAATGAGAATAAAACCTGGAGCAGCATTGTTCAGGTCCCCTACAACAGAAACAGTTGGGTTTTTTGACCCTGACTTGAAGAAGTAAGTGCTGATCTGAACTTTATTTTAAGCAACTACTGTCTTTGCAGTCAGTTTTACAATAGCCTTTAGATATTATCTATAGCCCCATATTGGCATTATCTTAAAATCTTGGTGAAGCCCAGTGACAAGACAAGGGGCAATGGCTGTAAACTGAAGCATAGGAGATTCCGTGTGAATGCACATAGAAATTTTTTCCCAGTTCAGGTGCCAGAGTACTGGCACAGACTGCCCAGAGAGGTTGTGGAGTCTCCTTCTATGAAGGTATTCAAAACCCGTCTGGACATGTTTCTGTGTGACCTGGTCTAGGGAATCCTGCTGTGGCAGGGGGGTTGGACTAGATGATCTTTCGAGGTCCCTTCCAACTCCTAATATTCTGTGATTCTGTGTGATTCTCTGAAATTACATTTCTCTCCCAAGAGATATTTCAAGATGTTGAATTTTCCAAAGTTGTGACAAAATCTCAACACCTTTCCTGAAAATGGTTTAGAAGTTTTCTTCCATTTTATTGGTAAATGTTAGAAAAGTTTATCACCTGATAATCTCTTGCAAAACAGAAGTTAATGTGGAACGCTTTCATAATTTCTGTTTGAAAATTTTGACAAAGCCAATGCATTCCTGAAAATGTTTTGGTTTCTCTGATTCTACTTTTTCTTACATGGAAATTACTTCCTTGGAAAACTTTCAAGAATTTTTTCCTGAGAAATGATTTTTAAGGGCAATAATAACGGTGAGAGGAAGAATCTGGGTTCTTGTACAATCTGCCAAAGTTTCTCAAATGCAGAATAAAATTGAAGGGGAAAATTGTGAAGTAGTTTGTAAGTAATACAATGCTGAAGTTGTAGCTCAGTTATAAGCCTACCATCAGAGATGAAGTAGGGATCCCCAGCTCAAAGGATTTATGGACTTTTTAGCTTTGGCTATCTACTGAGTACAAACGGAGTAGTAGTAGAAACTATTGGTTTAACAGTAAACTATGAAGGGAAATTTATTTAGAATGTGCTAGTAGAAAAATGCCTCTTTTGGAGAAAGTGAATCCTTTTAGGCTTAGTCCTGGCTTGCAGGATTCTGTTTCTGGTGAGGAGATTGTAGTCATTTTGCTTCACAATTTACCTCAGGAGTGATCTCAATTGTTCAGAGATCTCCAGAGAGCAAGGGATGCTGTGCTGTAATATTTGGGTGTTTGGTTTGGAGTTATAGTAATTATGAATGTGGAGGCGAATTAGAAAAACAAACGTGTTTGTTAAGAGATTAATTCAATCATCATTAGTATGAGAGCTGGAGCATTCACAAAGGCTGGAGACCAGTTCAGGCTGGTTCTCATTATCCCCACCCACTTAAGTTCTACCAAAAGCATTAATTTAAAAGCATTGCACCATCAAGTTAAAAAAATACTCTCACTGGCTGATCAATGAAGCCGAGAGCAGGACACTGACACCTAGAAGTTCTTGTGACCTGATTAACCTTTTTGCTCTCCATGGCTGAGCTCCATTCTTGCTGACCCCAGGCCTAGGAGACCCATAATGCTGTGCTGCATTATGGAAGAAGACACCTGGGTATTCTGTGGTCCCCAGAGGTTGACTTTTGATGAAGAATCTTTAAGTGACTCTTTTGTTAATGCCTCCCTCCATTATTCTTCAGCAGGATCTCTTGGCCATTGTTCTCTAAGCTGACGGAGCAGACAGTAAAGGCATGGTGTGCAAGGAGATGAAATTGGTCTGCAAGTGATTGTGGATGATGTGAAGAAAGGCAGGAAAAGAACATCAGATACAGTGTGTAAGAGCCAACACTAGATAGGGTATTGCCTAGAGTGGGGTAGGGAAATTTTGATCTCTGTTAAAACAAACAGGTTTGAGATTGCTTGTGTAAAGACTGATTACATGGAAAAATGTTTGGCTTTTTTTTTTTTACTTCCTTGTGTGTTGACCTAGAGTATGATTTTTAAAAGCTATACAGTGTTGGCCTGAATAACCTCCCAACATAATTAAAAGCAGTGGCCAGAACAAAGCTTAGTCTACTCTAATTCAAAATCAAATTGAAACTTGCCTCTCTTCTGTTTGTCCCTTGGTAGACTCCTGTGTTTGTACTCCCATTTTCAAGAGAGGTATTCCCTATGAGTAAAGAGACTGACAGAGAGTAACAAACAAAGTAAATTGCATCTGTAGCTTGCAAGACCACTTTCTGCATTCTTTCTTTGAGCATTAGCCAAAATCCATATTGTGTGCTCGGACAGCTGAGCTTCTGAGTCACCGAATAATGGCATTAATGCTTACTTCAATTCACTTTGATCTGCTTTACTTGATCAGATGCATGATTAAAGGTAGTCGCTCGATTTGGTATCACTCAGGAGTACAAAGGATCTAAAGGAAGCAATTCAAATGAGATGGTCTCAGATAGCAGGATCAGTGGGCCAAATGAGAAGGTGAAGAAGAACTTTTTAATGAAGGCTTTCAAGATAATATTAGTTGCTTAAGTCTTGAATTACTCATTGGGATGGTTCTTGTTAAGTATATTTTCATGCTGTATAGATACACATTTATTACAATTTTAAGTACTATATTGCTTGTGGAAACCCATAATTAATTGATTAATTTCTTTCTTTCCTTCTTTAATGCAAGAACATTATTAGGAAAGAAGGATGGCCCAGTAGTTACACAGCATTGGGCTGTGACTTGGGAATATTTGCTTCCCTTCTTGCTCAGTCACAAGTTCACTTTGTATTCGCTTTGTATAAACTTAACTTCCTGTCTGCTTATAGCTTTCCACTGTGGATGATAAATCTTCCTTTCGTTGTTTAAACAGTCAAAGAGGGATTCAGATAAATAGTATGATTTTAAAAGCACAACTCTGGACTGACAGTAGATGAAGACGTTCAGGTGAAATGACCCTTGCTGGCATGGTGCTTATGTCAAGTTAGAAGGTGAAAAAAAAAACCAAAACAAAAACCTTTTTAGTGAGCACAATGATCTTATCCTTATCTGTTTTCCTGTAAAAGATTTTTGTGTTGTAGATACTTGCAACAGATATTTTTATTTTCTTGTGATGAAAGAAAAATTCCTTGTGAAAGGGTTGGCTTGAGTAGTGTCATGTGGCTCATGCAGATTATTAATACTTGCAATTTCTGTGTTCTTCATCAGCTTTCCCTATGCTGTAATGTACCTAGGTAGCTAGCACCTCTTGGATGCAAGTACTAAGCACACTAGGAAAGAAGACACTTTCTATGAAGTCCAAGGGACTTTTTATGGAATCTAGCAGCTGAGGCACATTTTCAGTTTCACTTTTGAAGCTGCATAAAGCCACATCCTGCAGACTACAGATTTTCAAATCATGTATCACTGTTCCCAAGAGAGGTGCCATGGTATAAAATTAAAAAAAAATGATCCTATCTTCATTAAACTCTATAAAGAACTGAAATGATGCTCATTATTTTCATGTCATGTTATCCCAATGAGGAAGTTACACCTGTAATTTTTATCTTACAGATGCAAAAGCTGAAGCCCATCAGACAGTAGTTTTGGTGTTTCCAAGGTCAAAGCTGTTACATGCAGAAATAATGAAAAACAGGCTGCCTTTTGAAAGGTTCTAGGGTTGAAATATATGTTTCTAAATTAGAGCAACCTGCTTACTCTCCTAGCCCTTTTTCAGGACGACTTCATTCTGCTATGGGTCCTGTGTCATATCTGTCAACCTGAAGCAGCAGTGGGAGGTTTAGCTGTTATTGCTGCACCATACATGTAACACACCTGATACACTTCAGTAGGAAATTTGTAACTGGCATTGCTTTTCCAAACAAAAAATGGTGATGTGTATTAACTATTGGTCATCACCATTGGTATAGGGTTTTTTGTTATTTGCATGTATGTGTTTGGTTTTGGTTTTTTGGGTTTTTTTGTAATATAATTCTAGCCCCTGCTCTTTACTTACTTTGTACATAGTACTGATGATGTTAATTCAAATGAAAAACAGTTCTGTGAGCAGAACTTCCCCCTCCTTGTGAGTGTTCTCGTCAGTATATACAGACCATATTTCGTCCCCATTTCATATTCCCTTTCTAAGCTGATATGTTTTTCTTTCCTGACAGGACAATGGAGATTCTCCAAAAAGCATTGAAAGCATGGCATGACCACTGTGTGCAGGTTGGGCCTTTTTTCATCATTATATACCTCATCCAGTCTAGAAGAACCACAGTGTACCAGACACGCATACATCTTCAATGTTAACAATTTTCCCTGCTCTCTGATTGCCTGATCCTTCTCAAAGACTATTAAACAACTCTGAACTAGTTTGGGGAAGGGAGAGGAAGGCAACTTTCAGTTCCTTCCTAATTATACTCTCATTTCTTTCATATTGCTGCTATGTCAACATACTTGTGGTCTAAGTATTTTACACCTAGAAATCTTATTTACAATAGATCTACAGAGATAAAGATTTATATATATATATTTGAAGTAACCTGTGTGTCTTTGAGTTGTAATCCCAGAACAACTATTATTGCTCTTAAGTTGACACAAACCCTACAATTTCCTGACCTAAAGTGTAAAAGCAGAACGAAAACACTGAACAAGTTGAATGGTTCTCATTATCAAATATAGCAGCTACTGGTTAATTAAGATATCTTTGAACCTGCTTCAGAATGATTTATTCAAAACAAAACAAACTGTCAGGAACTGCTTGCAAGATGTTAGTAAATGCACAAATATGATATGGGTCTAGTTCTTCTAAAGTAGTAAAAAAGTAAGTTGGGGTGTAGTATAGACACTGACATACATGAAGTACACAGCAGTAACATAGATGTGGACTTTGTCATGGTTTTAATTATCAGAAAGAATAAACTACATCTCTTTGGTTATTTTAGTATTCTGGGCTTTTATTCCTATTAAGAATAAGTAGTAGAGAAGCAAGATCTAGTTCAATAGAAGAATGATCAGCATGAATCTGGTTAATGTGGTTTCATGACACAGTTTTAGAGTTGAAATTGTAGTCAGCAAAGAGGTGAAACTGGAAATGGCTTGTGGCAGTGCCTGGTACACCTGGCATGTGTGCATCTGTTCATTGGTTCAGTTTAGAGCTCATGCAGAACCTTATTGCTGCTGCTATAAAGAAATGCTGGGGAAATGCCTTGTTAAAGTGTAGCTTAACATTCTTAAAACCAAAACAGTAATTACAAGGCCTCACAAATGAAAAAGAAAACAAAAGGCTAATAACCATTTTGTAACACACTTTGTCCTTGACCACTATGACCTATCATTCACCTAGACTTTGATGAGTAAAGTAATCTCTTTGTGACCTTTTACACCCAGAATTAGAAGTGACAAGTAAAAAGGAAATGCTAAAAAGAAAAAAAGAAAAAACTAGGAAAGGGAGTATCAAGACAATGTTCTGTCTCTGTATTTACCTATGTTTTTAATGACAAACTTACGCATGTGACTAAACAAGTACAAAGGAAAAAGAGTCATCACAAATGGGGAAATGTATTTCATGTCACTGCTAATAATGGTCTTTGTTAACTGAAGAAATTCAGTGAGCTTGGTCTACTAGCATTGTATTCCTACTGGAAAAAATCTAATAGGAACAAGCATTACTTTTCTTCATTTAAGTTTGCATGAGAGGGACAATGAGAAGTGGGTGCAAGCAATGCAGCATGTGCATGTGTGAGAGAAGAGAAAAAGCTTGCTACTTGTATTCCCAGCACCTCCCCTAGGTAGTAACTCAGATGTACACAGAACTGAGATATATGAAGGGACCACATCAGGCAGAATAGGAAACCCATCAGAGGAACATGTCTATCGTATATCCTCTCAATGGTATGCAATTACAATCAGCTCGAGAAGGTACTGGCAGTTAGTTCAGAGTCCATATTCAGATTGAGGATCAGGGGGAAGATTTGGCTCTGGTCAGACTTTGAAATAGCACTGAGCTGCTGTGATGTGTGTCTGTCGGCTACGTGTGTGCTTCAGCATGGCACAAAAAGTCTGACTTCTGGCACCAAGAGTAAGCATTTGTTTCCAGGCACAACCTCCAGGTTTCCAGTAGGGTCTTAACTGCACAATGTTTGTGCTAAGATACTCCACATGGTCAGAGGCAACAGACAGAAAGTCACAGCTCTATTCAAATGGCTGAAGGTTGTCAACTTCGATCACTGAATTGCAGAGATGCTCCTCAGAAACCCTATTTCATCACTATTTGTTCTGTTTCCTCCAGGTTTTTTTTTCTGGTTGGCTCCAATATTTATCACATCTGTTTAATCTTTAACAGTGGAAATTAAGCAGAAGATGAGGTAACAGTATAAGTAACTGTGTGAACAACAGCATAGTCAGCTGAATGCAGCAGGGCTTCTGATTTCGTAAGTACTGCACATGCATTTTTCTTAGAGACTTGCAAATGATGCTTTCTGCACTTGGTGGAATTTGTCATGTTAGGTTATTTTCATTTATCTGCTTGTGACTTGATTGTGTGCAGATGTTGCAATGAAATATTAATCAAGCTACGATGTAAGGGACCAGTGGGACTTGCTGTTCTGGAGGAATATACTTAGCCAGGAATGAGAATGAAATAACCTTTGAAGTCATGGGGCCTTATTAAGTAGTTGTTAAAGAAGAATACTGATGAAATCACATTTTAGGTTGGAAACAGCCTTCACAGTGACTCAAAATTAGCATAATCCCACTGGTGACTAAACAACTAGGCCCAATTTATAAAATCTTCTGGTGAGTTAACATAGAAAACAACCATTGAATTGCTAAGGCCAGGCTCTTTAATTAGGACTGGGGTGAGTGTAGGGGGTGGGTGGAAGGCCACAATTTAAATTTAATTACCCCTTTTATTCCCATAGACAAACTAATCTGTGGTTTGGCTAGAATTATTTTCTGAAATGATCCAATTTGCATATTAAAAATACAGTCCAGATTTAATAAAGCATTTCCAGTTTCTTTAACTTCGAAATGGTAACAAGAAAAACTTGTGGCTGGAATTTTCTAATTTCAAAATGTTGAAATTAATGTGATTAACATCTCTGAAAAGAAGAGTATGTAAGGAAAACTTGATGACTTTATTCAGTGTTTTCCATCTTCTAGTAGAAGTACTTTAACACTTCAGTAGAGAGCTGTGATACTAAGCGAAGTTTTTTAACTGATCTGTTATAGCAAAGGTTAAAAATAAAGTCATGCCTAATATAAGCCTGCTGCAGACAAAATGTACTCTGTGATTCTAAAATTCTTTGAAATTTAGACTAAGCTCTGCTTGGACATGGGAAGTGGTCATGGACAGAAAAACATCTAATCTTTTTCACTTAAGTGTGCAATGTCTTAACTAACTAGAGAAAACAATCTATGAAATGCTAAGCATCAAATACTTTTGAAACATTCACTGTACTACATGATTTCTTAATTTGTCTGCAGTGCAAGAAGGGGTTTGGGGTTTTTTGGCTAGGAGGAAGAGGGAGATTTCTGCTTTAAAGAGATACAAATACTTCATGTTCCTATTTAGAATCATATTCCATCTTTTGGTAAGGAAATTAAAATTTAGCATCAGCAATTCTTACTGCAGATGGCTACAGTAGTCACAGTCTGCTCTCAGACATACTCAGCACACTCAGATCCTAGCAAATATGGGAACATACACCTAGTGTATATGTTTGCTATTAAAACAAGAAAGACCACCATATCAATCAAAAAAATAAAGCAACTGAATCACCAAGAATCCTGAAACTCTGGCTGCCATCAGAAACTCTGTCTAAATCTTGTTTATGTAGTAGATGCAGTCATTTTTCTTTCACATCTGGGAATGAATACAGGACCAAGAGGACTTCACCTTGGCAGGACATGGGAAAATGGATTCCTGGGAGAGATGGATACAAATAGGCTGTGTTGGCTGGAAACTAGAAGAGGAGCCACAACAGCAGGAAAGTTCTAGAAATATTTTCATGTAAAAGCTGTGAGGGCAAGAACTTATTTTCATAGATAGCCTTTTATGTTTCTGAAGAGGGTTTATATGAAATATCTCCCCAGAATAACAGGTAACTGAATTCAGTAAACTAGAGGCTTGCTCCAGCTCCTGTGAGGGGCAGGAAGATCATGTGAATTATATTGTCAGCATTAGAAGAACAAACATAACGAGGAAACTTGTCATTTCCAAGGGGACTAATCTGGGTGTTATTTGATTTCCAAATAGGATCTGTGCTCCTCTTTTCCTCTTGGACCCAGGTGCTTCCTGTGTCTCTAGGGGGAGCCACGCATCCCACAGAGGTTACGCCCTGGTGAGGGGCAAACCATCACTTAATAAGATACAAACACTTGTTGCAACCCCTGAAAGGATAGTCCCTCCATTCCAAACATGTACTTCATTATCTGGTGTAACCCCACGTGTCTTTATGCCCATTTCTGAGTGCTCTGCTGCTATGCATGGCAGAGGGTGCACCAGATTTTTGCCTTGAATTTTGCCTTGGATTTTACGTAATGACTTTCATCCATCACTTATCAGCTGTGGCCAATGACTGGCCATGTAAGTAAGTAACCATGAACTAAACAGAGGTGTAAGTTTAACAAGCACCAAATAGCCTGTGATAGCCCTCTGTGTGCTGCTGCCCTGATAAGAGTGAGGGAATTCATCTCACTTCCAGTGAGAACTGAGATGCCTCACATTTGACAAACTGCATTTGGGGAGGTACCATGGACTATTCAGTGTCTTTGAAATCCACACCCTGTCTTACCTCATGGTAACTTATTTGTTTAGATGTACCCTAAGGAAGACAATGATGCAGGGAAGATAATGTCATTGTTAGTGGAGATTATTATGTACTTTGGCTCTTTACTTGCATTGCAAATGAAGATGAGATTTGCCTTTTTGTGGCAGTTACAGTGGAATGTTATGGTTTTATTATGCCTGACAATTTATAATTTGGTTGAATTTTATTAATGACATTTGAGATTGTGTCCATGAGCACTTTAAATACCCTATGTACACTAGATATTTACAGTAGCACTATATAATATTTACACTAACACACTATTCTTTATTTCTTACTACCAAGCTCATCATTACCACCTGCTCATAAAATGACTGTTTATTTTGTGACAGAATAATCTGAAAAGAAGATGAAGTATCTGCTGTACCCATGTTTACTCTTTGCTGTTCTTTGTGCCATAACCCGTTGCCATCATGAAGCCATCTGCCACGAGGTCAATAAAACTACTCTGCGCGACGGAACAGAAAATCTGCTAACACATAACTGTGACAAGCAAGGTTCTAACTATGCAGATTTTGTATTTAGATTTTACAAACAGACTGTATCAACACAAGCTGATAAGAATGTTTTCTTTTCTCCCATGAGCATCTCCACTGCATTTGCCATGTTGGCAGTTGGTGCAAAGTCAACCACCCTGTCTCAGATTTTTGAAGGACTGGGCTTTGATGGTCTGACTGAGACTCGCATACATAATATACATGAAAGTTTTCATAAAGTTTTAGCAGTGTTTAACTGTACTGATGTTAACATCACATTAAATATGGGGAATGCCATTTTTACAGCTATTGGGTATGAACCACAGGAGACATTTTTACAAAATACTAAACAATTTTATGATGCAGACCTTTTGTCTAGTGATTTCCATATACCGGAAGAAGCTAAGAAGCAAATCAATAAGTACGTTGAGGAGAAAACCAAGGGGAAAATTCCTGAATTAATTGGTCATCTTGATCAAAATACTGTGTTGGTTCTTGTTAACTACATTTATTTTAAAGGTAAGATATTTAACAAAATTTTCCAGTAGATGATTTTGATTGAAAATAAATGTAGAGAACTCTTGGCGATTTATTAGCAAAGTGATTGTTTAGGAAAGAGCTAAACTGTTCAGGACCTTCAAAGTAAAAATTGGATATGGCCAAAAGCAGATTATCTGATTGTTGAGAAATACTGATTGCTTGATTTTGAAAGCTGCAAACAGAAATGTTCCACTCTAGTGGACTACCTTACAGAAAGGGACCCACTATATGAAGTCTTGCTGCATATGACTAAAGAGCACAACTCAAGATGTTTCCAAGATCTCTATGCTGACTGTACGTGCCAGTCAAACTTAGTGGACTGAGATCCTTGCACTCCAAAGTCCCCAGTATTACGGTAGATCTACTAGGTATGCTGCATGAAAACTTGGGATATAGTGTTTGAAGGGCCTGCGCTTCTGGAGCCCTGCTTGAATGTTAGGATCCTTTATTCTGCTGATGAATTCCTCAGCACACAGAGTGTAGTCAGCTTGCATAAGGTATATGCTAACAGGAAAGGCATAACAAGGTCCTGTGGCTGAATTCAAATGACATAAAAGGCACAAGTGATGGACTGATGGTAACATAAGGCAACAATAGAAGCAGACTCCCTCACTTGTTCCTCATCAACTTTTAGTTATTTTTCAGCAAGATAAGACTTACACTAATTATGTTGAACATACTCACACTAACTATGCTGAACATACTGCACAGTTAAAGTGCTTTATTGTGTGTTATGCAGGAGGTTGAAGTGATTTAGTGGGCTGCTTCTCCCATAAACAGCTCTCCAGCATCCTGGCATTCAAGTTGGTCTGATTTATATCAGCCATTTTTTATTATCTTCACGTTTGAATGCAACATCTTCTCTTTCCCCTCACTAGATGCCTGGAAAAAGTCTTTTGATCCTTCGCTTACATATGAGGATGATTTTTTTGTGAACAAAGATACATCTGTTAGAGTCAATATGATGCAAAGTGAGAGTGACTATGACAGTTACTATGACCAAGATCTCTCTTGCGAGGTGGTAGAGCTGCCTTACCAGGGCACTGCACGAGCATTGCTCATTCTGCCTGACGAAGGAAAGATGAAGCAAGTGGAAGATGCTCTCTCCAAGGAAACTGTTTGTAAATGGGATAACAAACTTGTGACCAGGTAACTCTAGGTAAATGGATTACTGTGTTTGAGTACACATCATTATTTTTAACAGAAAGCATTAATTTCAGATTGTTTCCTCCTGAATGTAATGTCCCAATATCATAAAATGGGATTTTAAATGATTCCCAAGATGAGTGAGAGCAGAGCAGGTTCTCTTACCGTGACAGAAAGGAACACAGAACTGTAACAATTGCCTCAAGACTTGCCTGGCTACCTTTTGGCTTCCATACCTCTTCTTTCATGGTCCTAACATAATTAGTTTGCTTCACTTTGTCCTAGATTTTAGCCATCCTTTCCCTTCTTTTAGACTTTCCTCCACTGTTCCGCTTACTCTGTAGCCTTCTAGCTACAAAACTCTGCTAGCTGTGTATGTGGCACTGGTCTGAAAGACTGAAAATGAAGAAATTTATTTCTTTCTCCAAAATCGAAGAGAGAACATAGGTACAAGGAGAGGATGTATCTCTCTGGATGCCCAAATTGCTCAGGGAATACAACTGCTATCATCAAACAAATTAGCAGTCAAAAAAATGCATTCAAGTGTCACTGAATTGCACACAACCCAGCCTGCTGGCTGAAACAAGGCTGCAATGCTTCACTGGTGCTTTGTTTTCTTTGTTCAACAGGACACTAAATCTTCAGCTACCAAAGTTTTCTATTAGTGGGTCTTACGATGTTAAAAGACTGTTCATGGAAATGGGCATTACTGAAGTATTCTCTAGCAGTGCTGATCTCTCTGGAATCAGTGGCAGCCGTGATCTTCAGGTTTCACAAGTAAGTGAACAGACAGAGCTGGTGATGGGGTGATGTTTGATTACTCCAGTTAAATCTGGGGGGTTTTACTGCTTTCCATTCTTGTCCTATTGAAGTTATACGTAAAACTCACAAAGATGTGTAGGAGGTTGCTTAGTAATTGTGCTTTTCTACAGAGAGGATCTGCTGTCCCACCTTTGTGTTATTTTAATGGTGTTATTAAAAGACCAGACATTAAATATATGGAAAAGTTTGACAAGATTTTAAATGATGTATTGGCACTAGAATATGATTGCTTACATGACATTGTACCAAGTAAATGATAAATGAGGAGTATATTATGATTATTCTTTATTATGATATTATTTGTGTTGATTAGTACTTGATTTTTTTATATTCTCAGAGTTTCTGGGAAACTTTAATTTTGTAGTAACAGAAATTTCACTATGTCAGTTTAGGCTATGATTTAACATAGCAAAGAGGGCAAATACTGCCCCATATAAATATTTAAATAGCAGTCTTCCGTTAATCAGAGTAACAGAGAAAATGTTGCTAGTGGAAGCCCAAGCCATCTGAGAAAATAAACTAGATAGTGCATGGACTGTTATTATCCCCCTCCAGTCAGCACTGGTGAGCCCATTTTTAGTTTTGTCTCTCCCTGTTCAGTCCAGACATGGAAAACATCCCTCTTGTCAGCTTTTGGAGATTTATCATACAATAAAGTTTAGTCCACTGCAATGTACCCTTCTTCCTTCTCCTAAAGATTCCATAAGAAGGGAGTTTATCTTCACCTCCTGCTTGCTGTCCCATATATGAATCACAGCATTTGCTCCTTTTCCCTGCAGGCAATTCACAAGGCCCTGCTGGAAGTTGACGAGGCTGGAACTGAGGCTGCAGGCGCCACAGCCATAATCCTTGCCAAAGTTCACTTTCATTCTATTGCCATCAAATTCAACAGGCCCTTCCTTATCTTGATTTCAGACAAAGAAACTAAAGCTACACTTTTCGTGGGGAAAATTGTTGATCCTACCAAGAAGTAATTGCTGAGTTACTTGGCATACTGGTGTTCCCCATGAGTTCCCACGTATGGGTTAGTTAATGCTACTAACTACTCTCTGATTGTGGGATATTCAGAAGTAAATGAGGAATTTTCTTCTCAAATTAATAAGAAAAAGAATCTCAAAACCCCCAACCACTGAATGGTTTTAAATTTAACATTTTCACCCATTGAGTAATTCCAGTTCCTAATTTTCTTTGGAAGACAGTTTATTGCAAAGTCTGCTGTTATTTCTACAAGTGAATTCTCTCTGCTAAATAGTTTTGTTCAGGCTGCTTTCAGTTCTGTATTACTTATCAAAAGCTTTAACCCAACAGGTAACACGTTCCTTGGAATTCTATTATGTCTTCTCTAGGACTTGCTTATGATCACTATTCATCTGAGCTGGTCCCCAGAGAGTCCTTTCTTCCTTACACAGCTCTTTGGTGCCTAGACCATTGTAGTTTACACTCAGCCAATCTGTTCTTTCTCATATCATAGAATGTTATATCTTCCAACTCTTTGCCTAAGACATCTTAAAAAAAACATTGACAAAAAAAGGAAAATCCCTAAGGTTTGAGAGACTGACATTAGGCATAAATTGTCAAAGTATTGTCCTGCAATGATGTCACCCATTAACTGTTGCTGTGTCTGATGAATAAAATAAAAGTTGTTATTTAAATCCACCACTTAAGGAGTGACTCCTGTCTTTTGCTATCATTCTGTAAAAATTTTAAAAACAACAAAAATTTTGTCACTTTTATTAACATAGCAAGGGGTCTGTAAAATATATTTTAAAGGCTGTTATGAGTCCAGCTTCTCTCTCTGTATCTTTCATTGAGATGGACTCTGCATTCTCTCCTTATGTGCCTACTTGAGTAAAACCTGTTTTCAAGAAATATATAAGCACTCTCTTGCTGTTGGTGATCTGCAGACCACTCACTCTTACTTCAGTGGAGCACTGGGGCACAGTGTTCAGCCTTGCTGAACTCTATAGCAAGCCCTTTATCACGTTGCTGCTTTCTCAAGGAGAGGCTGACTCCTGCTTTGGCAGCTGCCCTCTCTGCACTGCTCTGACTTGTGCCTTTGCATTTTGACCTTGGTTAAATTTTTTGCAAGTGGAGCTTAGTCTCTCTCCCCAGGAAGATGGGACAGTATCAAACACCTTACTAAAATCTAAAAAGATCACATCAATTTGCTTCCCTTCATCAACCAGGTAGGTGACCTTATCATAAAATAATCAGGTTTGTCAAACAGAATTTCACCCTCATGAAGCCATGCTTGCTCTGATTGATGACTTTATTGTCCTCCAGATGTTATTTGATGCTCCCCAGAGTAATCTTTTCCATGATTTTACCAGGCACTGAAGTCAGACTAACATGCCTGTAGTTACCAGGGTCCTCCTTCTTGCCCTTCTTGTATGTTGGGACAATATTTACCATCTTCCAGTCATGAGACCTCTCCAGATTCCCAAGACCATTCAAAAATCATTGAGAGAGTCCTCTCAATGACATCAGCCAGCTATTTGAGTAGTCTTAGATGTAATCTTTCCAGCCCTACAGATTTACAGGGATCCAGCTGTAGCAGCAGGTCCCTCACAAGATCAGGGTCAACTGGGAGTTTATTGGTCTCACAGTCATGGTCCACCAGCTTAGCACACTGAGAACCCCTTGGTCTGTCATCAGTGTTGAAGACAGAGGCAAAGAAAACATTAAACACCTCTGCCTTGTCTATGTCAGAATTTTTGAATTGTCCATCCTTGTCCTGTATAGAGCCAATGTTATTATTTTTCTGCCTTTTACTACTAATGTATTTGAAGAAACTTTGTTATCACCCACCATCCTAGCCAACCTCAGCTTCAGTTTAGCATTAGCCACATGATTTTTTTCCCCATAGTGGTAAGCCACATCTCTATACTCCTCCCAAGTAATCTGATTAGCTTCCACATAGCATACACTTTCCTCTTTTGCCTTACTATCAGGAGAATATCGTTGTTCAGCCAAGCCAGCCCCCTGCCACCTCTGCTAGACTTCCTACGTTTTAGAACTGCCTCTCTTGTGCTTGTAGAAAGTGATACTTAAAAAGTGACCAGCATTGATGGACCCCAGCACCTGCAAAAACATTATTCCAGGGGAGTTCACTGACTAGTTCCCTGAGTAGTTTGAATTCAGCTCTCATGTCTAAAGCTGAAGTTCTGCTGACACTTTTTTCTCCTGTCAACAGAGATTTTAAACTCAATTGCCTCATGAACACTGCTGCCTAAACGTTCACCAATTTCCACGTCACTCATGAGGGTAACATATTGTGGCTGAATTACTATTCTGTGATGTAGTCAAGCTGTAGATCATAGTCCCATAATATAGACATGTTTTGCTATTGCAAGCAATGTAAACATATGCTGCTGTGGTTTTAAGTAGCATCAGAAGGTAACTTTAAACAGATCCAGCTTCTAGAATCTCTGAGGCTGACAAATATACATGTGGTGAGAAAGTGAAGAAAATAACAAGGAATAATGAGCAAAGTAGAAATAAATTTGATTCTCAGCAGTTTATATATATATGTATGGTTTTTAAAAGGTATGATATAGTACAGCATTTCATTGCAAGTGTGAGGTTCTGGTAACATATTAAGATTGAGGGTAGAAAATTCTCTGTTATACCCCAAAGAAGGGCATTAGTAGAGTATTGTGGTTGTAAGGCCAAATGTTCTGTCTTTAGGAAATACCAGAAATAATGGTCCAGCCTTGATGTAACAAAAATGGCTATAATAATGCAATAGGTATGACGTGTTTTGCCAGTGATTTAATGACACAGCTGAAGAGACACTCAGAGTTGTGGTCTCTTATCTCACTTTTGGGACTGGATATATTCTAATGGTTCATTTGTTTCTGTCCTCTACTAGTGCCTGACCTCTTTTTCTTCCTCATTGCCTTCTCCAGGCACTTATCCACTAGATGTCATCCGTACCTTCCCTTCCTCTACTCTATAAGATGGTTGCTTAATCCTCAGAGCTGCAATCATTTCTTTGGTTATGGTAGGGAAGCATTTCCAGCAGGCCTTGCATCCACCCTGTCAGCTGTGGTGCCTTCCTAATGTCTTCTCTTAATGGAAATTTAGGTACAGATAAGCGTCATCAACTGTGTAGCAGAGTTCATAGATTCTCCTTGAATGGATACCAGTAGCATGCAATCTTACAGGGAACATCTTTGGTTTGGTTTGAAGTGTTGTGTCTTAGCAGTGGTGGTTTTGTTGCACATTTTCTAAAAATCCAGGGAAAACTCTTCATCAGCTCTCCAAATAGTCACAGATTATGGCCAACAGCAATGAATGAACAGGTGTCTTCACTGGAAGTGTGTTAATAGAGTGGTAAGGTCACATTGCTGCCTAAAAACAACCTAGAGACAATTCACCTATCACATATAGTTTGCTCTTCTTAAGAAAAGCCCCCAAATCATTACACATGGTGTGAACGGTTGTGGCTAAAGTATACAGTAAGGCAGAAGGGCTTTCTAAATCCAAACCTGATTTGAAATCCTGACAGAGTGGTTATGGCTTTGCCAGATTCCCTGCCCCATTTATTGGTCCCCCAGGACCAAGCTAAGACGGCAGTATGGCAGGGAGGCTGCTCTCTCTAGTGAGCTGTGCTTCATTCCCTGCAGCCAAATCCAGGCAAGGAGTGGCTTTCATGTGAAGTCACAGAGATCAGCTCCAGCCATAAAGAATATGACCCTGGCTCTTCTGCAAGGCAGCCACACCAGCAGGCTTCTCAAGTCAATCCTCATACATGGAAGCAGCAGGAGATACAGTCCCTGCTCCTCTCCCTCTTGTCCACAGCCCCACAACCTAGCACTGGTAGTTTGTGTTAAACCATGACACTGGGCTGGACAAACTGTCCAGAATATCTAGTGTCACTACGGCTTGCTGTACATCCTTGCTGTCAATTTTTGTTTGAACTAATTAATGATTAACAGGAATGTTCTGCTTAATCTTGTTCAATGGTACTGAAAAGAAGCAGCAGACAAGACCAGATGGATGGGGCAAGATCCTTTTTGTAGCATTGTAAGTACCTTTAGTACCCTTTTAGTTTTCCTGAACATTTGATTTTGGGGAATTATGTTCTTGCCTGGGAAGGGCACCTTTTTACATGGAAAAAAGGGATATACCCGTTATGCAAAAAATCAAAGCATGTCAAAAGCCAGCAAGAACTGGCTGCTAGTGTAGAAGATAAATAAAAATTTGTTTTGGATATAACAGAGATGCCTATAAACTTTGCTACCACAGTGATTCAATATTTTATCTCTGAAGAAACCGTGAAAGTATTTTGTAATTTTGGTCCTAAACACTATGAACTGTGATACTGTTGTGTCACATTTTTGTTTAAAACAGATTAAGTTTTCTAATTATTTGATGAATTGAGGAATGCTAGCAGGGCTGCAATCGCCACCCTCCAGTACCGAGTACAAAACCAACTTCTACCAGTTACTCTGGGGAAAAGGTCATAAGTTTCCTGTTATTTGTAAATATAAAAAACCCTTCCCTGCCCTTTTTTAAAAAGTTCATATGATCAAAATTACTTCTGTTGAGAGAGTATGTGGTTATACAAATGGTGTATAGGAGGCATATTCATTTTGGGGATCACTGACATGCATCAGGAGTGTGAAATATAGAAGTGTGGAATCCTGGTTCCAAAAGCCTCGTTATACTTGGCTGGAGCATCAATGATTTCCATGCCATGTTTTGTATGTCTATCTCTTTTCCAGAAACAGTTAAAAGGAAAATGAAGCTCACATTCTCCCTGTGTTTATTGCTGGCTGGTTTGTACACTGTTGCTCAGTGCCAGCATCCTCGCTACCGCAATAAGCAGGATGGTCCTAAGGGGACATATTACCCAGGACACAGTTCTCGTGAGAAAGGAGTTTATCCAGTTAAGAACAAAACCTTTGTCAAATTAGTTCCCAGCAATGCTGACTTTGCCTTTTCATTTTACAAGCTGGTTGCATCTGAAGCAACCTATCAAAATATTTTCTTTTCACCTGTAAGCATCTCTGCTTCCTTTGCAATGCTGGCTCTTGGTGCCAAGGCGATGACACTGACACAGATTCTGGAAGGGCTTGCCTTCAACCTGAAAAAGATGCAGGAGCAGGAAATACATGAAAGTTTTTGCCAACTTCTCCACATGCTGAACCGTTCAGACAGTGACCTCCAGCTGAGCCTGGGCAATGCCCTTTTTATAGAAGAGACACTAAAACCACTACAGAAGTTCTTGGATGATGTCAAAAGCTTTTATGAATCTGAAGTACTTTCTATTGACTTTAACAACTCCTCCGGTGCTGAGAATCAGATCAACAGTTATGTGGAGGGAAAGACAAACGGGAAAATTGTTAAACTAGTGGAACATCTTGATCCTCTTACTGCAATGGTTCTCATTAACTATGTCTTCTTTAAAGGTAAGAAATATCAAAGAGTGCAGTGGTTGTAACTTAATGCTTACTGCATTACTTACGAAAACTTAAGAGAAAAAAAATTGTAGTTTAAATATTTTAAATGGTGGAAACCATGCTTAGTATCTGGAAAATACTGCTAGAAAACTTTGTGTATTTGTTGCTAGTATAAATGTGTCCTCACTTGCCTTAGTGAAAGCCTTATTTTTAACAGATATCTTTGCTGAGTTTGGTAAATTTTTTAATGCAATTATAGACTCATTCTTTAGTGAAAGACAACGTTTTCAGTATTATCTGTCTGTAATTGTCTTTAAGTACCTGAAATAAAAAAAGAGCTCCGATGTTGAAACACCTGACGATACTGTAACTTGATATTTGCTCTAATCAAAGGAAGGCTATGGGACTAGATCCTGTTTTATTCACTGTGACCATTCTTCTTTGTATTCCACTGAATTATTTTTCGTTTTGTCATAAGCCGATTGGGAGAAACCCTTCAGTACTTCATATACAAGACAGGAGGATTTTTTTGTGGATCGGGAAACATCTGTAAAAGTTGACATGATGTATCGAAAGGGTTACTACAGAACTTACTTTGATGAAGAGCTGTCCTGTTGGCTCGTTCATATACCTTACAATGGGAATGCTGCAGCATTATTTGTTTTGCCTGATGAAGGGAAGATGAAGCAGGTGGAAGATGCTCTCTTGAAAAGGACTGTATCCAAATGGAAAAAGTTTCTCCAAGACAGGCAAGTGTTTTTCCTAAGGTGAGATTAAGGCGAGATTAGTAGTGTTTATCTCACCAAGACAAAACATTAAAGGCCAGGTTATTTTACTGAACTCTATTCACTTAATGGTCCCTCTCTGTGCAGGACCTCCCTTTTCTGAGTTGGAAAATGGAAAAGATCTGTGGGTAGTGAACAAATAGGGCATTGAACATGGGAACCATTCTGGGTTAAGTTTCCGTATCAATCATAAGTTACTTAGGGCCATTATGAAGTTAACAGACCCTTCTTTCATACTGGGCATGGAGCATTGTGAAACCTCAACAGGGTAGCTGTTGGGTGTTAGGGTATGAGGACAGTGGATGTACTGGTGGAAATTGTATTCATTCACCACTACTGCATCTATTTCTGTGGTGGCCCAGGCCCTGTTGGCTATTCAAACAGTCCTAGGACAGCTAGCTCTGTTCTTTTGAAAAAAACCTTCTGCCACAAAGTTGGTCTTTCACCTCACTCCTTGAACCCCACTGGAGGCAGAGGATAATATGGGCTCATTCTGCTTCAAGCCTCCATGTTAGATGTCTAATCTAGTCATAAGTGCTATCTGAATCATGAGTTTCTATCTAACATGTAGAAAAATAAATGTTTATAAATATCACACATAGTGGTATTGAAGCTATTGAGGAGTGTTACCTAGATGACAATTTGTCCTTATTTGTGTTATTTGTTACAGAAAAATACACTTGCACATCCCAAAATTTTCTATTTCTGGTACCTATGATGTGAAAAGGATAGTCAAACAAATGGGTATGATTGATTTGTTCACTGAACAAGCTGATCTGACAGGAATTACCGAGGAGCCTGGACTGATGGTTTCAAAAGTAAGTCAGCACATGAAACACAGTGATCACAGGATGTGTCTGTTCTCAGGATCTTGACCTTAATGTCACATAAAAAGCTTATCCAAGTCTCTCTGAATCAGACCAACAGTTATACTGGGTTGTCAAGTCAACAGTTATATAATCAGTCATAAACAACTGCCAGTCTGGAGGCAAGACAAGCCCTGTCTTTCTTAAATCTGAAGCCAAACATGCTTACAAGGGGTTTTATATACATGGTTTGAGGATGAGGAAAAAGACATATATATAATTAAATGTTCTTTGGCTACTAAACAAGATTTTCTAACGGTAACACATCAGCTTTGGTAAAGTTTCCTCTAACTCTGCCTATAGAAGGCAAAAGGCCGTTATTCCTGCCCTTCTTGTTATTTTTAAAGTTATTTTAAAAGTGGGTTTTTTTCAGCTAGATGATAGGGTAAATTCACAATAATACATGAAGCTGCCAAAGGCAAAACTTAGTCCAAGTTAAATTACCAAGTTTCTTTGCTTCCAGATTTTTTTTGCCATCAGTCATCTTGAGTGCTCTTTGGCTGCCTGCTCTTTGAGGGTTACTCTCTGCACTCACAGTGAAGAAGGCTAGGAGTGGTCTGATGAATGATTGTGCTGTGGAGGGAAGGGGGGTGGCTGATGATGACCCCAAGAGGCTGGTGCTGCTGGGTCCTTCCCCGGGCAGGGCTCCCTTTGGCAAGAGTGAGGAGGTTGGCAGACTGCTCCCTTCTTGTCGAGTTGTCACTTGAAGGCTGTTTTGCTTTGTGTCATTGCAGGTGATCCACAGAGCTGTGCTGAATGTTCATGAGAACGGCACTGAAGCAGCAGGGGTCACAGTGAAAGAAGTTACCTGGAGATCTGGTGATTTTCCTCATCCTCCTCGGATCAGATTCAACAGGCCCTTTCTCTTGATGATTCTGGATGAGTACACCCACACTGTCCTGTTCATGGGGAAAATTGTAAACCCCCTGAAAAATGACTGATCAACCAGAGGACATGCACCTAGACACATTGATGGCTAAATTCCTGTGATTCAGCAAAACACTTGTGCGTGCATACCTCTATGTACTAGTGCCCATCTTTCAGCCATTTTCCTCAGACACGTTATTAATCTTTTTGAAACAGAAAAGCTATTTTTCCTTGTCCCAGGTCACTGGTATTTACAGCAGGGTATAGTTTGCAGTGTTAATGAAACATGAGTCACTCTTCACCATTTTTGTCAGAAACCATTCCTGACATGCTCTTGTGAGGTATTTGAGATGGTTCAAAGTCTCCAGATGATGTGACCATTGCTTTACGCTCACAGTGTGTGTACGGAATAGCAAAAGAAAGGAAACAGCGAAAAGGAGATGTCAGGTAGAAGTCCTGTCTGTTTAATCCACTAACCTTTGATAACTAGGCTTAAATATGGATTCCCTTAATATTGGAGCGAATTTTCATTAATTTCTTTGTTTTCAACCAATATGGCATGAGGCTGCAAGATCAGAGACTGGGACACTGCAGGTCACACCAGTGTAAAGGGCTGATGAGTGTAGTTCTTTTAGCTTGCCTTCCTCTGCTTCCTCCTCAGTGGAAGCCTTCCTCATGAAGACAAGAACTTTGGGCTTCTTTACAAATATTGTTTATTGTACTAAGAAGGGAAGCCATATCAGCTGGTAGACTCTGTTGTGTTTTGCCAATATAATTGTTATTGCCAATGCCCTGAGATAAAAGTATGGTAGAGCAGTCCCTGACATAGCACTAGTTTCCTTTTCATGCACTTGTTGTCACTGCCATTTTTCTTTTCTCCTACTGACACCACCTTCACTATCACACTTTCCAGCTAGATCTGCCACACTGCGGTAGAAAAGAGGAGTGAAAAATTATAACTCCAGAGAGTTTGTATTTCCTCAGTAGGTACAGTAGAGCTTTCCTAGGGACTGTTAACCTGCTTTAAACTATCATACAGACCTACAAATTGCAGGTAATATTCGAGAAGTCACTTTTCTGAGTGTTAAGAGTGGATTACTATTATAGAGTAAAAACACTCTGAATCAACATTTGTACTTTTTCACTTAAAGTTTCTTGAGTTTAACTTGTTGCAATTGAGTTGTTTTATGACTCATTTGATAGGATTTTAACATACCAGATACATGAGATTGTTGTACAGTTATGAAAGAAACACAAATCAGTAAATATTTACGTTATTTTTATCTTTATTTTTTTAATCAACATCCTAAGCATGTCTTATTAAAATATAGAAAGCCAATGAAAGAGCTTAAATTACAGATTGATTAAATCTTTTGCTGTAGACTATCTCAATCCAATAGAAAAAAAGAAATTGCAACTTTTTAGACCCTAGTCTCTTAAAATGTCTGTGAAAAATATAACTTTAAAATTATGGTGAGTATTTCTAAAACATAATTATCTTGATTGGTTTGGAGAACTTTATTTTCTTTGATATTAAATTAATGCAATCAACAGTAGTAAATTCTAGATGTAAGTATACAGATAATGAATATAAGAACCTTTCCATGTTTACCTGCAAGCCATGTAGCACTTGGCATTCAGCCTCAAAGCCCTCCTCAAAATCATGTAAACCAATGATAAAAGTTTATTACTTAAAACTGCATTTAGTCAGTTCAATGTTTAGCAACAAACAATTGGCTTCATACCTCTAAACATATAAGGACTTTCTCTTGGGGTTATACAGATAAACTGATTCTACACATCTTTTAAAAGTTCTTGGCAAATCTCAGGGTTAATTCAGGACAGAATGCCATAGTCCAGCTTTTGTACAACAAATGGCTCTGTAAGCAAATACCAAGCTTGTGTTTGTTGTTCCTCATATATCTCAGATCAATAGTCTCTGTTTGTTAGTAGGAAAAAAAATATCTAAAAGATATTTTGACAGTCAGATCTCACCTTGAGAGATAACCTTGTTAACTCATTGAAAGTGAGCAGAAAAAAATCAAGCTGGATTAGGAAGTGGATAAACAAAAAATACCATGTCAGTAGGGAATAATCGTCAAATGGGAGTAGGGACCACATACATGTGCTCTTGCCTTGGTTTTCTTTCTATTTTGACAAAAATTAGGGAATAGCCATGACTGGAATGTGCAGCTGACAACAAATCTGTGTGGTAAATAATGAATACAGAAGGACCACACAGCCTCCCCAAAACTGTCAGCCTTAAGATTGTCTCAAATCCAATGCAGTCATGGTTTGCTCAGGACAGTGTTTCTTCTTTCTGTCTCCTGGGGTTTTTTTGTGGGAGTGTGTGCAACCAATGCTGCCTATATTGATCATAAGAGAAATTTGTAATGGCATGGTATCCTGCTCTGGCAGGGGGGTTGGACTAGATGATCTTTTGAGGTCCCTTCCAACTCCTGACTTTCTATGATTCTGTGAAAGCAATCTTCTGTAAAGGCTGGTTTAGGTTAATGGCCATAGAAGAAGGATTTCTAGCACAGCAGAAGCTTTGGAACAGTACACATTGTGCAGCTCTCTGAAATAACGAGGAAAGGAAAACAAGCACTGTGGAAATAGAAGTAAACTGTGCATTTGTTGTCATAACTAGGAAGGAATTTTCTACAGAAATGAAAGAAAGTCAAAGCATAGATAACGAGCTCAGAAATGAGGATTACTCCATGGTGGACATAGATTTAACATCTACCTACAAACTACATGAAGTTCAAAAGACACTGGAAGAAAACTACCAGCAATTTTGAGTAGTGTTGAAGGTCATAAAAGAAGTAAGAAGCAAAAAGAAGCAAAGTGTATATGGGTGTGGGGACAGACAAGGAAATAATGTGCTTGAAGTAAATCAAAGAAAATAACGTATTTCAAATAGCAGTAGTTAGTGCCAATGTGCAGGTCTGTCATTGTTTCCAGTGCTGTGGAGCATCTGCTAGGAAGAAAAGGCATATAACATGGCAACAACCTTAAAGGGCATGGGCTGAAAAGCAAATTCCATATTCTATTGGAAAAAACTACCAATTCTCTGTTAAATATAAACACAAATAAGAACCCATATTTTGATGATGGTAGAAGGCACAGGCTGCTTAATGAGAAAAATTCCTAACAAAGCTGAGGTGCATAGTTCTGATGTCAGTGCATCCTTCTCAAACAGGAGATATCACTGAATCATAGAATCATCTTGGTTGGAGGGAACCTCCAGAGAACATCTAGTCTAACCCCCCTATAGTGAGCAGGGACATCCCCAGCTAGATCAGGTTGCTCAGAACCTTGTTTAGCCTCACCTGGAATGCCTCCAGGGACAGGGCCACAAACACCTCCCTGGGCAACCTGTTCCAGTGTTCCACTACATAGAGCCTTTCTGTAATTTAGGTTCTTTGCGAAGCAGTTACCTTTTAATTTATTTTCTAATATATAACAACTGAATAGTTGAATCGTTTTAGCATTGTCTTGATACTGAATAACCTATTGCATTCTTGTACTGTATGATGCTGTTCTTTCTGTATGTCACTCTTACGACATAATAACATATAGAAAAATTTTAGCAAGGTTTATAAAGTTCTGGTGGGATTAACCCCACAATACTTTAGGTATGGTGGAATAAGAATCTGCCCTTATTGACGGCATGCCTTTCCTGGTGTGCATCACCACACCCACATCATTATCTTAACAGGAAAGTAGTTATCCCTTCAGGCTGGAGAACTGAGCAGAGGGGAACCTAATGAAGTTCAGTAAAAGCAAGTGTAGAGGCCTCTGCATGGGGAGGAATAACAGTACGCACTAGTACAGGTTAGGGGGTGACCTGCTGGAAAGCAGCTCTGTGGAGAAAGACACGAGAGTCCTGGTGGACAAGAAGCTAACCATGAGCCAGCAGTGTGCTCTAGTGACCAAGAAGGCCAATCATATCCAGAGGTACACCAAAAAGTGAGTGTCCAGAAGGTTGAGGCATGTTCTGCTCTACCCCTTCTCTGGGTAAGTGAGGCCACATCTGAAGTACTGTGTGCAGTTCTGGGCTCTCAAGTTCAAGAGAGACAGGGAACTACTGCAGAGAGTCCAACAAAGGGCTACAAAGATGATTAGGGAACTGGAGCATGTCTCTCATGAGGAAAGGCTGAGAGACCTGGGTCTGTCTAGCTTGGAGAAGAGAAGACCTGGAATAGATCTTATCAATGTTTATAAATGCCTAAAGGGCAGGTGTCAAGAGGATGGGATCAGTCTCTTTTCAGCGGTGCCCAGTGATAGGACAAGGGCAACGGGCACAAGCTAGAACATGGGAAGTTCCACCTACACATAAGGAGAAATTTCTTTCCTTTGATGGGTGACAGAGCACTGGACCATACTGCCCAGAGAGGTTGTGGGGTCTCTTTCTCTGGAGTTATTCAAAACCTGCCTGGACATGTTCCTGTGCAGCCTGATCTAGACACACTTGCTTTAGCAGGGGGTTGGACTAAACGACTCCCAGAGGTCCCTTCCAAACCCTACTATTCTGTGATTCTGTGAAAATACTGCCCTTCATGTCACAGACCCATCACTTAGGGGTATCCAGTTTCTCAAAATCAGATGTAATGTATTTCATTATGTATTCAGATAGTCTAGGAATTGTCACATAATTCAAATTAACAGGTATTCCTGGGCAACACTATGTGAATCCCTCAGCTGTTGAAAAACTATGTGATTATTCAGGGGCAAAAATCTGGCTTCTATTGACACCAGGCACATGGCAGCTATGAAGGTGCTACAGCCATGATCCACACAGACAGCATCCCTCACCTACTAATCACACTAATGCCTAGACTCAGGAAGCCCTTGTGAGAGACATATTGCTTGAGGCAGCACTCTACTGCAGCCTTCACAGAACCTTAGTAACCCTAAATACCATATGCACATCCCTGGCATATGGCAGATGGAGTAAACCAGCAGCATGATCACCTATGTGGGATATGTCTGGGGCTCAAGAGTGGGGGCTCTGAAGGCATCAAGAGTTTCGTTGCTGTAATGGATCTAGAAGATGTTTTCTGGAATGGAGCGTACTTAACTGTACAACTGGCTGCTAAGAGACTGTGAAAGCCAGACCAAAACAAATACCAAAACAAATGAATGCATTTCACACAAATCTTTCCAAGCCTTTTAATGGAGACCCATAATGTTCACTCTAATTCCACTATATATTAAATTCCTGGCTTGTGCTCTGTCATTTGTCCAGGAAAAAAAATATCTGTGGGGAAGAATGGAAGGTCTGTGGTTATTTGACTCCTGCAAAGGCTTGGCAAAGAGTTGTATTTCTCTTCTTCAAACACAACATGGTTTGGTCATTTCTGTCTTACATATAGCATGATATTTCTTTCCTATTAGGAAAATACTTATGAAAAAATGATAGTATTATGATAATTGGATGATGATGCACAAATGCAAATCAACCACTAGAAGTACTGTTTCCTCTCACTAATTTACTGTCTTGTTTGAAACATCTCTCCTGTGCATGATGAAGTTTATCTGGTTCCAGACTTTGGCTACAGCTTTCTTCCAGATAAAGATTCACAGGATGCTTTTCCTATGGACCAGTTTGACTTTGGAGAACTGCTTCCAGATTACAGCCTCAGGGGTTGAATTTACAGAGCAGAGGCACAAGCTGAGGTTCCTCTTGAAGCTGCCATGAGACAGCGAAGGAGGGAAGTGAGAGCAAGCAGCCTGGCAGTACACTGGGGCTAATTAGCTCATCTCTCTTTGTAGGCTATCATGCAATGTGGACTTAGTATTTCCAAAGCTTGATTGGAACTTAATTAGGACATGTTAAAGTTTTTGGCATAAATAAGTCAGAAAGTTATGACAATGGTGTAGTGGAGTTAAACACAGTGTTTAGTTCAGACCATTTGGATCCAACTCACTGAAGTCTATGAATCATAAACAAAACTCAGAGCTATTCCAACCTGAGGTGACTCATATTTTGGCCAGTTTTTGGACAGCATAACATATGGAGGTTCCTTAAGGAAATAATTCTTTTTAGGGCCTAAAATCAAGTGAAGAAAAAGAGGAGCATAAAGCCACAGTTGGGGTAAACAAATGTAGTTTAAATTCTTTAAAAAAAAAAAACACCAAAAACCTGTAGTTATGTTGCTGTACAAAGGAAGGCATCACAGATATATGTATAATTCAGCACAGAAAAATTAAAAGAGCAAATTAGACCAGAGGCAGTAAAGAAGCATGATATGTCCCACCTTTCAATTTTTTAACACTCAAGATTGTGTTTATTAGTTTCTTTTTTACAGACATTGATCCCAAAAATGTACTTCTCATGATCCCCAAGAAATCCAGCTCTGTTTTCTTTCCAGGGTTCCAGTTGAATGTGACATGTGTGCCTTGGATGAAAGTGGGATTTGGGTGTGGGAAGATGATGAAAGGTCAAGAGAAGTTTAAGGGGAAAACAGCCGCTTTAAACACTTCAGTATTCATGGAGCTTGGCAACACTGAACTAACCACTGAGACCTAAGCCTTGTCTCTCATTTCTGTGGGAAAAAAAGAGGAATTATTTTTGGCACTCTGTGGATTTAATGGGTGTTCCAGTCTTTCTTTAGAAACTACTTCAAGTATATTAACACACACCCCCTTTTTTTATTCATTGCTTGCCTGTTAGTCTTTGAGTTCAGTCATAGATCTGAACTAGACAAAATTAGCCTCTCTAGCAAATAGTGATGGAATTCTATGGAGAGGGGCAATTTTCACGACGCTTTCTTACTCTGAAGTCAGTTCCATTTCTCACTATCTTGTAAATGACAGCCAGTAGATGGCAAGTCCCCTGTGTGATTAGGTTTCACACTCATATGCTAACTGGTCACACAGTGAATAATACATAGAATCACAGACCTGTCAGAGTGGGAAGGGACCTTAAAGATCATCTAGTTCCAACCCTGCTGCCTAGCAGGGACACTTTTCACTAGATCAGGTTGCCCAAAGCCCCATCCAGCCTTGTCCTAGAAGCTTCATTTTGAGAACTGTAAGTTATCTGAACATCTCCTGGAAAGCAGCAATGTAGTTGAAACCTGGCTCATCTCAAGGTAGCCACCGGCAGTGCTAACTTCACATTTAGGCTTTACAAGGAGGTCATGGAAGAGGAAACTGACAAGAACATTTTATTCTCTGCTTTGAGCCTTTCTACTGCCTTTGCAATGCTTTCCTGGAGGGACAAATCTTCCAGGCAGAGTTGGCTACACAAAAACCTCATCAAACAAGAGAAGCAGGAGATCGATGGAAGTTTACTTTCAATCACTGCTAAGCAAGGTCCAGCCCTGTTTGTAAATGACAGCCTAGAAGTTTCTGGATGACGACAAAGGGATGCATGATGCTGAAGCTGGCAGAAACTGAAGAAAAGATCATTGAACAGTTTGAATGCAGAAAATTCTGGTTAGGAACATATATTTACCATGCAGTGGTTAAATGCTGGAAGAGGGTGGCAGAGAGATTGTGAAAGCCTCATCCTTGGAGGCATGTCCCTGAAGAATCTGATCTAAGTATGCGTGTTTTGGGCAAAGGGTTGGACTAGATGACCTCTGGAGGTTCCTTCCAACCTAGATTTTGATTCTAAGATTCTAACACACTTGCTGACTATGCTTTCTTTAAAAGTAAAATATGTTGTACAGAGGGACAGTTTCAGTCTCTCTCCTGCTACCTTCTTCAGCTGGCCGTGCAGCTGCACAAAGGACTCCACTGTCCAGGCTTCCTCTTCTGATGTGACTAAACCAAGGCTCAAAGAAAGCCACCGAGTGTGGAACTGCTTCTGAACTGATGCCAACTTCATTTGTGGAGAAAAAACAAGTTGCATGTTAACTACCCTTTCTGCTTTATTTTTCACAGAACAGAAAGTTAGCTTAGTTTAGCATGTTGTAGCAGATGTCTGAACTGACCAGTTCGGAAACTAGAGCCCCAAAGCAAGCCATAACACACCTCAGGAGATGTTTTAGCTCTTCAGTCATTAGCAATGTCCTGGTTTGAGTTAGAACAAAACTATTTCTGTTCAATGATTTTACTTTCTAAAGTATTGCATCCCATATACATCATATTCGATATGTAACTAGGGGCCAGTCCCCTTGCTAGATCGCTCTGCATCAGGCACTTGGAGGGACACATAAGGTCCTGCGGGAGGGCATAAGGACCCTGCACTGAGAGGAGCCGGAACTCGTTCGGGGTCGGGGAGCTGGGGTTTGAAACGCGTGTTTGGGTACGGAGGACTCAGCCTGCTGCGGAAGCCTACCGGAGCTTCGGTGGCGACGCAGTTTGGGTTCTGTATATTTATATATATTTCATTTGACTTTGTTATTATTATTATTAAAGTAGTTCTAGTTTTATTTTCCAATCCGCACGTTTGGGTTTTTTTCCTCCGCTTCTCTCAGCCCGTCTTTTACCGCCGTGGAGGGAAGGGAGGGGGGAGGAGAGCGCGTCTGCAGGGTTAGCGGCTAGCCCAGCCTCTCCACGCGACAAGCTAACAAGAAGCTAGGAAAGTGTACCTGGTAGAGCAGCTGCTCATGGCAAAGGTGTGTTTGCCTATGGCAATTATGCATCTTCGAGGAGAGCAAACATTAAAACCAGCTGGCCTTGCGATCACTGGCTTCTACTTGTTCTGCATGGCTACATGTGGATGGATGTGTTTATTTGTATCCTCAGATAATTTTGTTTTCTTAATGTTCTGTAATGTTTTAACAGAAGCACCCGTGCTTAATATTGCTCAGATGTATATACCGAAAGAAGCAGCAAAGAGCAGCCAACAGCCTGGCAGTGTCTTGGAGCATCTCATTACTTTTCCTGAAAGAATGCATTTGTGCAATCAAGCACTCCAGTTTATATGTTCAATTCATTCAAACACAGTGGGTTTGTGGCTGGCAAAACAGAACAGTCTGCTCCACCAAGCCTCATCTGACCTATACAAGTGCTCCAGGGGACAGCAGCAACTGGACTCCAGAAAGAAAGAGAACAAATAACAGCAAACTTTGGCTATATCTAAAATGAGCATTCAGAGTTCACCTGTACTCTGGGGGAGGGGGGAAAGAAAAAGAGCAGGAAACCTAGCTGCATGACTAAGGCCAGAAAGCAGCACAGCTGGAGACTGAGAACAGCTGTACTTGCACAGTTTTACTTGCACACCTTCTTGGCTCTTCAGGATCCAGGGAATTGTGCCATCCCTTCCTGAGCAGAAGGTAACAGGTCCTGCAAGGTGAAGCAGAGGTACAGAGGAAGTAAGCAGGCACTCTCCTAGCTGGCTGATCGAACCATGCATCTAAACAGTTCATCTAGCCATGAATACTGGGCAGCCAGCTTCACAGCACTTCTCTTCCTTTGAAAGAATCCCAGGAAAGTAAAATACATCTTTAAAAGAAGGCTGTGATTTATTGTTTGAGACTACCTTCATTTATTACTGGTTAATGTTACTGGGTTGTTCTCTTCTGTTAATTACTATTCATTGAGAGATTTGGGACTGTGGCTTGTTCAGGATTGTGTTCAGGCACTCAAGTAATAGCACACATTTTATACAGCTTTTTCAAGTGCTAAAGTCTACATTAAGTATTTTTCAGATCTTGATATGTTAGGTGGTCCTGAACAGATCCAGAGAGAATTATTAGGTTGTAAGGAGACACTGTCTGAAAGATTACAAGATTACCATTCAAAATACAGCTAAAATTCACCATTCTTACATGGGTGAATGAGGTACCTTCTTTATTAATGAGGCCAAGAGGACTCACTGGCTTCTGTGTTGTGCCCTATGGGGTCTCTACTGTGTAGAAATGAAAGATAAGAGGTTGACACTTAAGCGGAGTCCAGTAGGCTGGGTAGCATGGCTGAGCATAAGTGCTGTCTGCAGCACATTCACCCTATCTTCAGAGCTTAGTGCTGGGCAAAACTGTGTACAGATGAACAGTTATCTCCATCTCGGGTAACATATAGGGCAAAGTAGCTGCTCTTGGCACAAAAATCTCATTTCCAGTAAATATTTGCTTAGGAGTTGCATACTTTTGGGGATGTAACTCTCTACTCTACTAACCATCTGGGCCCCATGATCTTGCTCTGTGTTTGTAGTAGAGAGGTGTGGACACATACATACTATGTCCAAGAAAACTAGCCTTATCAGCATTCAGCTTTGTCCTTCTAGGTAATAGGTATTTGAAGCCTTGTAATGTTTAACAAAGGAGAACAGCAGTATGGGTAAAGCAGCAAGAAACAGCATAACGCATGCCATAGTGACACTCATCTGAATGTAATGTTAGTACCCCGTTGTCTTTACCTTAATTATTTTGATGCAGCGCCATTGGATTTAGCTAGTGAGTCATGAAGCACATCTACTTTCAAGGGTAAAACCTGGTCTCTAAGCACACAAATGACAGCAGAACTTAATTTCAAGAAGTATTGAATAGTGAATTGTGGAGATACCTTATAGCAACTCCATAGAGTACAACTCTGCTCTAAATATTTGTCCCAAATAGCTCTTTCAAATCTAGAGGAAATCTGTTTCATTAACACAGGGGAAGTATTCTGACTTCCCAACTGTCAGTCTTATTTTTTGTCACTACTAATGTTGCCTAAAGCTTGCAACTAGACAAGTGAAACTCAGGTGAATGAGCTGTCTCATTTTCACCAACACAGTCCAGACAGGATTCACAAATTGAATTTACTATGCCAACCTACCCGGTAAGTCCTGATTTACTTAGATCTTCACAGAGCAAAGCTGCAGACAAGCTGGCTCCTTTTCACCCAAATCTTAGCAGTCAGATTGCTGACACAGGGTGGGGGAAATTCCAAGAAACATCTCATCTGCTCTGCTCGACCCACGTCTCTAAATGCCTTTGCTATTGACTGGGGTGTGAGCAGGTAACTCGGGACCTTCCCTGATGCTTTTCTGCTTCAAGTAAGCTATGAGGTGAAGGTTATTTGATGTTGCTTTTCTAGTCATTAGTACAACTTCTATTGGAATAACTCTGTTTTCTGACAGAGTGATCTAACCTAAAAGAGAAGCCAATAAACAAACACAAGAAAGTGGCCACAGTTACCAGAAACACCCAAGATGCCGTGATCCAAGCTCTTTGCTGGGTGCCACTCTAGCCCCTGGGTTATTTGCCTTACGAATGGAAGCATTCCTGCTGATACAGAGTTTGGAAAGGAGGGCAGTCCAAGCCCACACCAGTCACCTCACCTTCCCATGACAAGGGTGTGAGGGGTACATGCAGAGAGGGATATATCTGTAAGACGTGTCACATGTGCTCTTGTTTAAAATAAAAGAACATACTCTGGTCTAATTGGGTATTGAAGCAAAAAAATTTCACCAGCTGTCTTGTGATTAGTCATGTTATATGTTAAAATAAGTCAAGAATGAGAGACAGAATATCACTTGAGTACTGCAATCTTGCATTTTTTCCATTGGCACAGTACTGTCATTTTGCATAAACCTCATTCAACGATTAACATCATAATAATCCTGAGACTTCTTAGAAACAAACATAAACGAATTAAGCATTGCTCCTGATGTGCTGCTCCTCTATAAAATGGAGGGGGATGGGGGAAGCCTTTTCATTTGTCT
Source organism: Galbula dea (assembly GCA_013399015.1). Taxonomy (NCBI): domain Eukaryota; kingdom Metazoa; phylum Chordata; class Aves; order Piciformes; family Galbulidae; genus Galbula; species Galbula dea. Next base: position 3,508,018 of record VWZX01009335.1, read on the forward strand.
CCCTTTGACTCTTATTTTTCTTTATTGCTCACATGTTTCTTTCTTCACATGTTTCTCCAGTACTAAAGGACTTTCATAGCTGGAGTAAACCAGAACCAAAGTAGGCAGCAATGGAGTTTAATTGCAGATAAGCTCCGAAACACAAGGATTTAAGAAATACTTCCACAGTAAAGGAGTAGGTCAGGAGATGACAGTGATTACCATATAACTGTTGGAGGTAATAGCAGATAGAAATAAAAGATGAGGTGTTGACACAGCTGCCCTCCAGCATCCACGACCATTTTATGCTTTTTCCACACAGTGGCTGTGAAGAATGAAAACTCTCCCACTGTGCTTGCTGGTGGCCATGCTTCACCTCACTGTCCACAGCCTAATCCAGATAGAGTATCACCATGATAAGCCCAAGGCAACTGACCCCCCAGGAGCAGCATCCCTGTGAAGGAAATCCTCTTGAGTCCTGCCAACAGATAGTCCTCAGCAACACAGAGTTTACCATCCAGTTTTACAAGCAAGCAACCTCCCAAGAACATTTTATTTTCTCCAGGCAGTGTTTCTGCTGCCTTTACCCTGCTGGCCCTGAGTTCCAGCACCACTAGGCAAGCTCAGGTGCTGGAAAGGCTGCCCTTTAACCTCACTGACAACCAGGATGAAGAGGTATCTGATCCCATTGATCATCACCTCCTCTTACTGAATGAACCTCCCTGGCAGCCAGGTGCAGCTGAACATGTTTGTCCCTGTTCATGGACAAACACCTGAAGCCACTAAAAACGTTTCTGAAAGACATCAAAAAACTGTACAAAGGAAAAGTTGTTTCTAGTAAATTCCAGAATTACACTGAAGCTAAAAAAAGAGACCAATGATCATATAAAGAACAAAAACCAATGGGAATATAAACCAAATACTTAAAGATTTGATTCAAGCACCCTAGTCTAATTGTCAGCTACCTTTAGTTCAAAGGTAAGTTACACAGGAGTTACTGCAGTACCTCAGTTTCACCTACACTAAAACAAACACCCCAGATTATTTCTGCACTACTTTTAAAAGAAAAGTCAGTTTTAAGATGAGGTTATTATTATTATATGAAACATTGAAAGTTCTTACACTTTGAAACCTTTTTCACATCTAATATTTATATTAGATATAGGATATTTAGTTGTTACTGAACAGGGTGTAGCAAAGATGACAGGGAACAAAATCTTTAACCAAATTGTAATACTTTTGACCTTCCAAGTATGACTATAGATCTTCAGATAGGGGTTTGTCTGGTGTACATTTGTCTGCACTACCTTAATATATCCTCCTTGAAATAAGTATTCTATTGCATTATTTCTCTTTGGTTTAAGCCTACTGGGAAAATCCTTTCAATATTAAATGGACTCACAAGAGTTATTTCCATGTGAATGCAAAGACCTCAGCTGAAGTGAAGATGATGACTCAAAATGAAGTTTATAAAATATACTCTGACAGCAAGCTGACTTCCAAAGTGATGCAGATTCCTTACAAGGAAGATGTTGCAGCATTGTTTGTCCTGTTCAATGAAGAAAAGATTAAACAGTTGGAAGATGCCTTGACAAAAGACACTGTCAAAACGGGCAAAATCACTTGAAAGATGGTAAATACAGAATTCTGACTTGATGATTGATGCCCCCCCCCCTTAAAAATATTAAAACCAAGAATTTTGTTATGAACCAGAAAGTCTGACACTGCTTCAGGGGCCTGAGTGGGTTTTTTTGACAGTTGTGCAAGCTGCTTGCTAAGTGCTGCCTTGACTCTGCAAACTGGAATGAGCAGGCAGAAAAAGGCCATTGACAAGTCTCCCTTGGCAGATGGATCCTCTCCATTGAGAAAGGTTCACCACCCAAGGACAGTGTCATGCAGCTCTCTTCCCAGTGCCTGTGCAAAGGCAGACAGAGATGAAAGTGATATTAAGCTCCCCACCCCTCCTATCTGACAGTGATATTAAAGATCATGGCCTCAGTAATACCACTGCCAGATCCCCCGTGATCACTTCATTCTTATAGACAATGCCAGACCAAAGGGAAACTCATATTTTTTGATGGCTAAAAATTTTTAGAAATTATTTTAATGACAGATCAGAAAGATAAATGTTGCTATAACCCAATAAAATAATAACTATAGAAGTTCTCAAAGGGTCAGATGGATGATTTTAGAAGTTGTTTCTGGCATGGTACTCAGATATGAAATCTATTTACTATACCATCAAGAAACCTTGATTTAGTTTTGCTGCTTCTTTAACCATGACTGCATGCAGTGCTCCTTTGCTGCACTTGAGCCTGGCTGTCAACAGTCCAGAGGCGACAAGCAGAATAAGAAAACTAATCACCACAGGTGCAGCATTCTCATGAGGGAGATCCTTTTTGGACTTGCCAATCGTTAGTCCTCAGCAACATGGACCTTTCCTTCCAGTTTTACAAGCAAGTGACTGACTGGCCAAGGACTCCCTGGTCAGCATCTCTAAGAGCTTTTCCCTACTGGCCCTGGGTTTCAGAGCCACCAGCCAGGCTCAGGTGCTAAAAGGCCTGGATTTTAACCTCACTAACATTTAGGAGGACCCACCAATTTCCTTTACTGTCATTTAATTTAATTCTGGATACACACACCATCCCTAAGTTCTTATACCATTACTTAAGGATTTTGGTTTGTAGTCTTGATATATCTTTTGGAAAAAGAAATTCAAGCTACCATTCAATTTGAGAGCAAAATTTTGGTTTTGCAGTCTATCTACTGTTATTTATTTTTTCCTCTATTTTATTCTAGTGATTTTTAAAAAAAAACTTGTAACAACTAGTTTTGAAAAGTCTTGACAGTGTCAAGCAGGTCTAAAATTCCAATGTCTTCATCTGACAACTTTATGGGAAATACATCAGTAAAACGTGAGATGAGCTCCCAGTGAGAGGTTACTCATTGTGAACATTGAAATGCTAGCTGATTGACTTCAATGGAATTCACACCAGAACTTAAATGCTTCTATGCTCTTGGAAACACACTTTCTTTCAGTGCTAGGAGATTAGGTACAGACAAAGCAGAAAACTTAATGTTTTCTGCAAACTGATGAAAGTGATCATCTGAGGTGAAATGTCTGTTATGAGAAAGGGAATCACACACTGGTAGTAAAAGAAGTTTATTTCCTTCTGTGATATATCACAGAAGAAAAGAATAAGATTATTTGATTTTGTTTATACAGCTTTCATCTAGCAATCTGTGAGTTCATATGAAAGTTTTGTTCAGAGATTCCTATTGCATTGGGTAAAGAAGCTGAAAACAAAGCAGAAAAGGCCTAGTTTCTATTTCCAGTTCTGTCACAGACTTTTTGCTTAGCCTTCAGCTTTCTTCTTTCTGTCTGTGATGCTGTTCTTTGAAATGGAGACAGAAGAGCTTTCCTTATCTGAGAAGAATAGGACTAATATTTGTAAGACATGAAGATCATAGTTGGGATGCTCTTTACAGAAACAGTTAAAAATACAGAGAGGATTTGATTTTTTTCTAGTTACAGAAAATTTGCAATGATGCCAACTCCTGATTTTAATGCAGTTGTGTGTCTCAAGAATTTTATTTATATGAACTTTTGCAGGAGACTTTGAATGATACATCTTCATAAGGTAACAAGAAATGGCTGCATGAGGATTTGTCTCTCAAAGTGCATATTTCTCTTGCTCAATCTTTATCATCTTACTGTTGTTTTGTTTCCACAGCTGGAAATCCTTTGCCCTAGAAAACCCAGAAATAAAACTTGCAAAGTTGGCATATAATAATTTGATGATCAAGCAGCAACAGGAGTAAGTTAATGATACGGGGTGAAAATGATCCTGTACGAAGGAACCAAGACATACTGCATAATTGAGCAGAGCCACTGGCAGACAGTAGGGAAAGAGATAACTAAATTATTCCTTCCATATAGACCATTATCAGGCCATTAGGAAAACACATTTGTCAGTCCTTTCTACGACTCCCCTGGCTCCTGGAGCAGGAGTACCTCTACCCCAGCCACTGCTTACCTAGAAGCGTCTGGGAGCTCCCCACCCTCCTCTTTAATTCCCCTGCATGGATCTCCTTCCTGCAAAACTCTGTACAATCTTTTCAGTTTAGAACACGTTTCACAGTGAGTTCTGTTCTGAGGACACAGCCATTTGCACCAGCAGGAATATGCAGGGAAGTAACAAACAGCTTTTACTTCCCTGGGTTCTCGCAGACTCTGCCATCTGGCAGGTATGCCAGTGATATCCACGTGTGGTGATTCACTCTGATTTTCCATTGCATTCAACAGGAGGGATTCATGTTTTCCAAGATTCTCTATTTCTGGCACCTATGACCTAAGGGAGATTTTCAAAGGTCTAGGTGTGACTGATGCATTCATTAACCATACTGATCTATCTGGAATTGCTGAGAAGCTGATTACTTTGGAGCTGGTAGATGAAAATGGCCATTTGTGGATATGATGTAACTGCTGGTCTTAACCTTGCCTAGGAAGAGATTTGGGCCAGGATCAGAGGAGCTTGTATCTCGGAGTGGTGTGCAGGGACAGCAGCAACTTTCCACATTTTCCCTGGCATACTGACTGTTGCTGCATCTCCTGGGAGGAAGCAGACGAATCAGTGCAGAGCTCTGCTGTTCCTAGCAGTTCCTCCCTGAAAACAGTAGCATCCTTCAAATAGTTAGTCAAGCACTAGGGCTTGGCTGAAAGATTCATGCTATCTATGCAGGCAGGCCTAGACTTGACAAAAATATCTTGTCTTTATGCTAGAGTTAAGCAACAGCATACCTACTTCTGCTGAACCTTGGTCATTTTACATAATACTGCAGTAAACTTTCTGGGTGCTTGGACACATCATGAAAAAAAAAAACCAAACCTCTCTAGAAATACATTCTGACCAACTCTGCCTCTATCTTGAAAGAGATAATCACACAGTAATAACCATGGTGGGTAGATTCCTATGTGTAAATAAATTGTAGATTTACTTGAGGTGATGTACATTCAATGGAAACAATTAGTCATTGCTAATCAGGATGAGTGCCATGCATCTCATCCTTAAATAACCTTCTAAATAGCTAAATTGTGCCTGTTTCTCTCAGCTCCCTCTAAGAGGCATCCCAGTGTAAGTCACATACATATATCACTATGTATATAAATCATGCCTAGCTACCAAGCTACTCCTGAGCAAAATTGCTGCTGCCTTGGGTACTCAATTAGTTGACATCCTTGCATCACGACATCCTATGCAGAGAGTTCTGTGGGACACAGCATCTTTTTAATAAACATACATAGTTTGTCTTAGGTTTCTTCTTCATACATTCTGTTCTCTAAAGCTCAGTTACTATGGTTATACCAGGCTACCTTACAAAGCTCTTCTGCCTGCAGTTTATTCAAGCCCAAGAGTAGCAAGGTCCTTGCTCTTTTTCTCCTTTCAGAGCCCTAGGTGCTGGCATCATTCTGCCTGTATGCCAGGAATACAGACTTAAAATGTTTGATGTCCAGAAAAAAATAGCTTGCTTAGTCTTTGCTTTGCAAATAATTCTTATTTACTCTGTTTAATATTTACCAGTGGACATTAACTTAATACCACCCAGCAAAATGAAGAATAGGGAAGAAGCACTGTGACAGAGGTCCAGCACTGTGACAGAGGTCCAGCACTGTAAGTACTGTATTGTACTTTCTTAGAAGACTTTGAATTCATGTTATCTATGATCTCTGGCATTTGTTGCAGAATATTTAATTCTGAGATTAATTTGTTTTGCACAGTAATTGGAAATTATTTTAGCTTCATGTTTAAGTATTGGAAGCAGTATTCAATCAGTGATCCAGCTCCTAGCTATAGCAGCAGGATGACTGGGAGATGAAGTCCAAGATGAATACTCAACAGTCAATACTAAGGTGAAGAACAAAACATTGTCTCTGCTCCCATAGGAGTAAATTTAGTTTCAAATTCCATGTTCTGACCATTCCAGGCTGATGTAAGACTGATAACAGTAACAGTCCTGTACCTCCAGTATGTGTAAAGACTGGGTTACCTGCAGGCAAGTGGCCTGGAAGATAAATTAGTCTCTCAAAAGTAGATTCAGGGAATTATGAAAAGAGTACTTACTAGACCAAAATGAATTCCCTCCATTTACCATGCTGCTTTTTTTCTCTTTTCCCGCCAGATATGAGATTTTTATCCAGCATTTTAAACAGGCTAAACACAACTCCCATACTCAGCTACTCAGCACTTTCAGAGTTTATATCTCCTGTGTTTCATACTGGGCAGCCAGAAAAGGGAGAACCCAGAATTAGCAACTCCTCATGAAAATTTGATATATGACCTAAACCTGACATTCATAGTCTTCATTTTCCTGCAGGCAACTGCCTACTTCACATTTTTGAGTTTCTGTCATTTAAGATAATTTAGGTGAGGCATCCTATGGAGCACATTTCTTCTCCAGTATATTTCATGGTTCTTCCTCTTAAAAGGGCAGAAGAGAGACTGTGGGATTATGAAGACTTTGCTTATATCAGTTAAAGGAAAAGGAAAGGTCACCAAATTGCACATACACAGCAAGGCAGACATCACTATAGCTTTTCCTAAGCTCTTGAGTCTTGGGCTTTGCAACCTTATGGATAGTTTATGTGCAATAGAAAGTCAATAAACTTTCTCAATTTATCCTCAATTTGCTGAAACATCTGGAGTTCAGAGCTGCTACAGAAGACACAGAAAGATACAAACAGTTTACGGGGTGAGCACTTAGATGCATTTTATTCAGAGCTATTATGGACATTATCTCTGTACCTCTACTGTTCTTGAAAACTGAAGTCATAACAAGGCCATGGGTACTACAGAAACAAATGAGCAAAAATTTGTCCCTATACCAAGGTACTTAAGAAATACTTGGGAGCCAATAGATGAACTCAGTCATGCACACAAGAAGGCACTTAGGACTCCTGTGAGGCCATGCTGGCGAGGGGCAAGAACTACTTCAGGCATAATACCTCAGAAAACCCTATGCAACAGAGATCTTCCCTGGTGATGCTACATTAATATCTTACTGCCTTTGCTCATTGCTCAGAAACAGAGAGAACTGCCTAGAAATAGACCACCCAGAAGGCCAAGCAGAATAGTATTCTTAAATGGAGCAGTAATCCTAAAGACTGACAACTGAAAATCCGTGTTAGAATACAAAAACTGTTTTTATACAGGAAAGACAAAATTCTCCAGATCTAAAAGTTGCTCTGTTATTTCTTAACAGAACTATTCAGAAGAAAAATGAAGACTACATTGTATTTGTGTTTGTTGCTTCTTGGACTACAAGTCCAGGGTCAACATAAGTCCAACCTCAACGATGAAAAGCAGGAACAAAAACCATCCCATTCCCAAGAAGACCATTCCCAGGCTGAAGGTGAAAATTTGGCTCATCTCAAGGTAGCCCGCAGCAATGCTGACTTTGCATTTAGGTTTTACAAGCAAGTCAGAGAAGAGGCAGGCAACAAGAATATTTTCTTCTCTCCTCTGAGTATCTCCACTGCCTTTGCAATGCTCTCCCTCGGGGCCAGATCAAACACTCTCAGACAGCTCCACAAAGGCCTTGCCTTCAACCTGACAGAGATGGAAGAGCAGGAGATCCATCAGGGATTTCAGCACATCCTCCAGCTGCTGAATGACTCTCACCAAGATGTCCAGCTGAACCTGGGCAATGCCCTGTTTGTAGACAACCGACTAAAACTGCTCCAAAAGTTTTTAGATGATGTCACAAATTTTTATTATTCTGAAACTATTCCTAGTAACTTCCAGAATCCTCCAGAGGCATTGAAGGAAATCAATAAGTACATAGAAACAAAAACTCATGGGAAAATTGTTGATTTACTCAAGACCCTTGACAAAGACACAGTGTTGGTTCTGGTTAACTACATTTTCTTTAAAGGTGAGTGACAAACATGGGTAGCAGTTGTACGACTAATCTCTGCAAGTCTTATCTAGATCTAAGAAACATAACTTTTTTCATACTGTGAACTAATGCTATCATCTAATTTAAAAGATGTTTTTCCACTTTTAAATGACCTAAGAGAATATCAGAAAGCTAGGTATGAAGAACCATTTGAACTATACGAGTGGGGGAAAAAAATATATCAAGAACTCCTACAAGTATTGATCAATGTCATATCAATTTTAAGCCAGATTCAGAGCTGAAAATATTCAGAAAGGATGAGCTTAGGAATTTCTGATCATTTGCTGAAAGGCACAGGTGTTTAGCAATGCAGGACATGGTCAAACACAGATGACACTTTCATAAAGTAATAAGCCTGCAGCTTCTATGGTGTGAACCTGTGAAAGTTTTACCATTGCATTAGGTGGCAAAGGCTCAGGTCTTTTCTGTGGCTACCCTCAGCCTATATTTTTATTGTGCGATATTTATTAGAGCAATTGAAATGACCTAAAGCTTCTTTCTGTGGCCAGGGAACAAGCAACCTTAAACTGAGAAGGCTTGTTGCTGCTTTTACAGTTCAAATACAGTATTTTAAGCATCAACTAATGTAACAGCCCTTACTGGTCCTTTTTTCAGTTTATTCAACTCTATACTCATTCTTTTGTTAAAAGGCTACTGGGAAACACCTTTCAACAGTTTGGACACCAGAGATGATGACTTCTTTTTGGATGACAAGAATTCTGTTAAGGTCAAAATGATGCATCAAAACAAACACTTTAATGTCCATAGAGATGAGAAGTTGTCTTGCTGGGTAGTAGAAATCCCATACAAAGGAGATGCTGCTGCATTGTTCATTCTGCCTGATGAAGGGAAAATGAGGCAGGTGGAGGATGCTCTGCTAAAAGAAACAGTGTCTAACTGGATACAATCATTTAAAACAAGGTAATCTTCTAACTGCTGCTTTGTTTAAATATCAAAAAGGTCATAACTACTCATCCAGGCAAAGTAAATATTAGGATGACAAAACAAGTTGTTAAACATGGCTCTGAGGAACAGTCATTGCATAGTTCCTTTACGTCAACCGAGGTATCTGGTGATTTCACACCTGAGGGGAATGCTCTCCTCAGCTCCTCCAGTCACAATAGTGGGAGTGCCACCAGCTGTGAGGATCCTGCATGTGGCTATATTGCCCTCAGGTGTCTGCCTTGAGTAGGAAGTAATCCAGTTCAAAAGAAAATACAATTTCTTTATCTCCAGTCTGGATGATACTTTCCAGCCAGTCTTTTTCAATAAACCAGCACTGCGTCTCTGCACCATTGATCAGACTGTGGCTGGTGAACCTGCTGGAGCAGGTCCAGAGAAAGGCCACAAAAATGATCAGAGGAATGGAACAACTATCCTATGAAGAGTCTTGAGGTTGTTCAGTAGTTCAGCCTGGAGAAGAGAAGGCTCTGGCAAGACCTTATTATGACCTTTCAATACTTAAAGGGGGCCTACAGGAAAGATGGGGATAATCTTTACAGCAGGGCCTACAGTGATAGTACAAGGCATAATGGTTTTAAAATAAAAGAGGATAGATTTAGACAAGGTATAAGGAAGAATGTTTGCCACTGGAACATTTTGCCCAGAAAGTTGTTTCCCCACCCCTGGAAGCATTCAAAGCAGGGTTGGATGGGGCTCTAAGCAACCTGATCTACATAAAGATGTCCTTGCTGACTGTAGGAAGGATGGACTAGATGACCTTTAAAGGTCCTTTAAAGGACCTTTAAAATGCTTTAAACTCAAAGCATTCTATGATTCTGTGGTGGGACAGATACCTCAATTTCTGCTTCTCTAGCATGAGATTTGTCATTGTCTTTGAAAGCCAAGCCTTAGCTCCACAAGTATTTGGAATGGGTGTATACCTGCAACAGCTGTTGCATTGAGGGATCTTGTAGTAATACTCACATATTTCATTTATTTTTGAAAAGAAAAATCTACCTAGACCTTCCAAAATTCTCCATCTCTGGTTCCTATGATGTTAAGAGCCTGTTTGAGAAAATGGGTGTGACAGAAGTGTTCAGTAACCAAGCTGATCTATCTGGAGTGGCTGAAAATACTCTCCTGAAGGCTTCCAAAGTAAGTATGCAAATAAAGATGGTAATCAAGAGATTTGTCTCCCTCAATTACATGTGGGTTTTATCTCCACAAATAGGCTGATCCCACTTCTGGAGTGTAGGCATGACTCACTGGTGGTAATAAAGGAAAGGAAGGGTTAGGCATTAAATGGCTGTTGTTCCTACAGGTTAATATGAAATTGTTTACTGCATAGCACTCCTGCAAATTCACTTGAAAGTCTCTGAAGAGGAAAACAGATCTAGAAAGGATAACAGAAATAATATCAGAAAAAGTTGGTGTAAAATAATCAATGCATGACAGGAGTCATAAGTTTGGGAGTGGTAATTCTTATCCCATGTATACATCTTTCATCATTGCATTATTTGAGCACCTCAGAATTTATATGGACAACAGAGTTGTGGGACAGGGATGGTCCCATTTCACAGACTCAGATAAGCAAAGTGAGTTCCCTAGTGTCCATGGGAATATATACCCTGTGTCAGGAGGAAACTGATCCTTCCCCTCTATTTTGCACTTGTGAAACCACCTCCGGAGCACTGTATATCCAGTTTGGAGCTCCCCAGTGCAAGGGATATGTGGACATACTGAAGCAGAGTGAGCCCAGTGGAGGGTGGGCAGGATGGGTGTGTGGTTGGAGCACCAGGTGTATGCAGATAGGCTGGGAGACTTGGAGATGTTCAGCCACAAGGGAAGTTGAAGTGGGGTTCTTAGTGCTGTCTACAGATACTTAGGGGAATATGGGAGGGAAGATGAACCCAGACTCTTCTCACAGGTCCACAGTGACAGGACACAAGATAGAAAATAGGAAATTCTCATCAGGTATTATGTAAAAAAATTCACCATGAGGGTCATCAAAAAATAGGATGGATTACTTAAGCTATGAAATTTTCATTCTTGGAAATACTCAAGCCTTGGCTGGATGAGACCCTGAGAAACCTTACATAGTGTCAGAGTTGACACAGTACAGGGTGGTTGGTTGCACTGGATGATCTCTAGAGGTCCTTCAATCTATATTATTTAATGATTTTGTGGTTCCTCACACCAAATAATACCTTATTACATGTGTTAACATTTGGATTACAGATATAGGACAAGTGAATAGAGGAAGGGTAGCAAGACCTCATGAGAGGAAATTTCAGATGCATTATGGACAGTGAAGAACAGAGAGGGCTGACCAAAGACAATGTGAATTCAGAAATATGAATTTGCTATACCTACCATAGAAAGCCTTGCAAAGTTAAGTCATATCAGGGAGCTGTGTTACAGAAAGAGACCTTATAAAGCTTGTCACTGTTGTGTCTTTGCAGAAAGAATTTTTTTTTGCATACATGTCAATTGATGCAAAATAAAAACTTTCTTCTTCTGTGTTAAATACTAAGGACAAAGTCTTACTCTGAGAAACAGCAGATACCTAAGCAAACTCAGAGCAAACTTTTCGTGTCTGGGAAAGGCTGGACAGGAGTATCTTTTTGACACCAGTTCTACATTCATTTTGTGCTTTCTTCTAGAACCTGCCTTCTCACAGTGTTAAAGCAAGCTTTTCCCCAGCTGCTTCTCACTCTTTTGTACCTAAATTTTAATCTTTGCTTCCCGTGCAGGCAATTCACAAGGCCGTGGTAGATGTTAGTGAGAATGGCACAGAGGCTGCTGCAACAACTGTGATAGAAATGGTATTTTTGTCTGCACTGATCCCTCCTCCTCCTCACATCACATTCAACAGGCCCTTCTTGATTTTCATTGTGAACAAAGACACCCATAGCACCCTCTTCATGGGAAAAATTATGAATCCAGCTGCCAAAGAAGACTAGACGAGAGCAATTCTACTCCCTGGTGCAGAGAAGAGAGCTCCTGCTCATCCCAAGGACTTCTTTGCAAAAATGGACTACAATTCTTTCCTAATTAACAAATAAATATTACATGAAGTTATTCTTCACTTAAAAACAGACAGCTGGGGACAAAAATGAGTGGCCCATGTTTGCAAAATGACCCAGACCAAATAGGCAGCCACAGGATCTTCAACAGGCAAACACTCACTCATCAATGGTGCCATAGCATGCAGATAAACCTTCCTATTCCTAGCTGAGAAACTCCCAATATCTCCCATTTCCTGCATGTCACCTCCTGAGGCCAGAAAAGTTGTTACAAATCTAGCCCTTTTAGCTGAGAAAGCAGCCTCTCTCTCCCTCTCATTCCACAGTGAATCCTAAGAGAACTCTCCTTTAAGTCCTCCCAGGGCTCATTGGCTAAGAAGGAAAACATGAACGCAGACCTGTTATATCTTTCCTCTCCTAGATGGTGGATGCTTCTGGGTAAAGAACGATCCTTTTCCTTCCAGCTTTTAACTGCCTCCTACCAGCTCCAAGACCTCGTGCCCATCTCCATTCCTCATTAGTTACTTCACAGTAAGGTGGCCAGCTTTTCTGGCAGGGCAATAATTTGGCTTGTGTGTCACTGAACACTGAACACCATTGCAAAATGGTCATCTTTCACAGAATCACAGAATGTAAGGGGTTAATAGTCTTGTGCCTGTACAGCAAAGCCTGGGCTCCCTAAAAAACCTGGATGTGGCAACACCTGTCCTCTGATTCCAGAAAGTAGTGACAGTAGCTTGAGAGGTCATGTCTTTGTTGTCCAATTAGCTGTTAATCATGCTGCCCTCTATCTGCTTCTGGAAGCTCAGGCTGATGAGTACCTCCAAGTGATTCCTTTACATTAAGCTGATGTTTGGTGTGCACCAAAGTGACTTAGACATCTTCCTGAGTATTGAACAGGCAGAAGCTGGTGTTACCAGCAGACAATTTGAACCAAAAGCTGCTCTGCAGCAGAAGAATTTAACTTACTGTCTATTAAAACTACAGTAGGATAGTAATAAAGACATAATTAAAAACACCTTTCCCCTACCTTCTTCCCTTTCTGTCCCTTCTTCCCATGCTCAATTTCACTCCTACCTCCTTTACCTCCTCCCTCTGAGTGGCATAGAAGAAGGGCAAATGAGGGTAAGGGGACTGCATCTTCCCCCTGCCCTCTTCACTGGCCTGTGTGGCTCGGGGCAGCTTCTCTTCATGGCTTTTTACCCCTCCCTATTTTTACAATTCCTTAAATATGTTTTCCCAGAGGTGTCACCATCTTGGCTGAAGGGCCCAGATGTGCCCTGTGGTGGGTCTGATGGAGCCAGCTGAAACCAGCTAGAATAGCTATGTCTGGCATGGGGCAGCTGCAGCCCTACCGGCCCCACTGCCAGCACTTCTGCATAGGCACTTGATACACAGAAACACAATCTGAAGGTAACATTAAGTTCGTTAAGGCTCATGACATTTAATGGATGAGTAGACCACTTTGATTGCAGTAGTAAAGTGTCAGGAGCTGCCTTTAGGATCCCTTCTCCGTGTCCTCTCAGCATCAAGAGCTGGTGGGTCTCCACGCACTTCACAAATGCAACCCAAGCTCAGTGACAACACCACCTCCTCCCAGCGTTTCCAGTCTCAGCTCTCCTTTCCTCCTGAGGAAAAGCAGGGATCAATATTTCACCCGACGGGGCTTAGATCTCCACCACCACTGGAGAGCTTTGACTTCTTGCTAGGCTAGGGCAGAAATACTAAATTTTTCTGCCATGGTGTCTTATTTTGGAAAGCTCTGACAGGTCATATGGATGAGAGAAAACTACAGAATATATATTTGCAGTCAGAGTTAATAGGGCCTTTCATGTGGGCAAACACAGATCTTTTCCCAGACCTATGGGTAAAAAAACCCCAACCTCTAGTCAACCCATTCAAACAGACCTAAGGATTTGCTTAATGCAACATATTTTCTCCATAATCACCCCTTTGTCTCCAGATTTTAAAGAAAGAAAACCAGCAATGATTGAAAAATGCTCTATGGAAAATCTTAGTCAGCTGTACCTATCAACTCATTTTCTCTCTCAGAAAAATAAAACCAATTGTTTCAGCAGTGCTTGAAGGGGCAAACCTCTGCTGCTGGAGCCAAGCCAAGGATTTCAGCTCAGCAGAGGGCTGCCAGACTACAAGTCTCTTTCTCTGCAGCTACTAGTACAGCTTGCACAGTCATTGCTCCTCTGCTTCGGGAGTGGTGAGGTTTAGGTGTGTAGTTAACTGTGCACTATTTGGGACATATTAGAGGGAAGGCATGAATGAGAATAAATAGGAAATGGTTCATACTACTTTATTTCTTTCCTCCCCCTCTACCTAGTTCTGGAAAATGAAAACTGAGAACAAATCCAGTCTTGTTAAGTTGTAAATATCAGATATCTGAAGTAGAAATGTTTGTAGAAATTCTTGATTATTTTCTTGTCAGAACTATGAGATTTTCTTATGAAAAATAGTGCAAGTCCAGTTGGTGCCCTGTGGGTTAAAAGCAGTTATTTGAGGGTAGAAATATAATTTCAGCCAAGAGGATAGTTTTGTCTATGCATTTGTAACTTCCCTACAGCTGCAAATAAGAACAATTACTCAAAATAGTTTTAAAAGTCAGGCCAGTGATTTCTCAAATAAGCACTTAAGTTCAAAGACTTGTTGAAGATTTATATGGGGTTTGGAAAGGAGCTTAAAGAATTGGAAGAAAGCAGGAGTTTTGAGCTGACTTGCTCAGGAATTTTAGCTCCATGATGAAACTAGGGGGAGTATAAGCAAGAACATGATGATTTAACGGGAAAAGTGAAAACTTTACAGATGTTCAGAAAGCCTGCATAAAACCAAAGGCAATGTAGTGGCCCAGCTGTAGATATCCTGAATCAGCTCTGGCTGAAACTGAACTTCTACCAGGAGGAAAAATATATCACCCTCAGACAAAATAGCACCAGCAAACTCTAGAGCCTTCATATTTTTGGGAGCAACTTGAAAAGAAGGAGGGATAGGGGAATAAAATCTCTCTGAACAGGGCAAGGAACCCTTGGCCATACTTCAACATCCTAATGTTCCTCACACTTAAGCCATACTGACTCAAGGGAGAGAAAACTTAGAGCCAGCACATGGAATGGACTACCAAAGTGCTGTGCCTTTGTGTTATCAGGGGTAATTTACCTCATCCTCTACCAGCACAGTACCAGCTGGTAATTAGCTAAAAGCTAAGTATAGAGATTGTGATCCCTGGTGAGAAGTTAATTCTTCAGTTAACCTTTGTTAACCAAAGCAGTAGCATCTCTCCCTATGATAGAGGAAATTGAGTATGCAGGGTCTGTAAGCACAGTGAGGGGGAAAACAAGACTGCATTAACTTTACAATGTTTTACCTCCATTTTGCATAGATTTTTACAGACAGGTCTCTCTGTACCCTCATTAATCACCTATCTCTGCTACTTTTGGTGTCAAGGCCTTGTGTGAGAAAACAGGTACTACTGAAGCGTTCAGAGACAGCAGTTCTGTTGCCAGAGTCACAGGAGCATGACCTGGCACTGCCCACAGTCAGACATAAGTGGGGATGGAGATTATCTGAGCATTGGCTGTGTTTTGTATTTCCAAACAGTCTGACCTGGCATCCAGTAAAATTAAATTCTATGAGCAGCAATAGGGCAGCAAACTGGCATATTTGAAAAGTAACATATTGCACTTCAAAGTTACTGTGAATTCATGATTTCTCTGAAAAGCATATTGAAATAATAACCACAAATAGCCACCAAAGAGAAAGTGTAACTAAAACCCCCATGATTTGTCCTTGGCTAAAATAAAATGGTATATTAAAAATGTACTACAACAGTTATATTGGAGTCTTCTTCTGTTCTAGGTCTTTTCAAGTCCCCTTTTCTGTAGGGTTACAGTACCCCTCAGCTTACCAAGGTGTCACCTTTACAGCTGCCTTGCAATGAATGGAATGCACCTGGGCTCTCAGGTCCACAGGGGTTAAAAGAATACTGTAGGACTATGGAGAAGGCTTGTGCACTTCCTTGCTTGGAGAACCAGGCACTGGGAGCCCACTTGGCATGAGTTATTTCTAGAACACCTGGAGCTCCTTGGTGGTTGAGTATTTGAGCAAAGAATTTCTCATGAGCCCTTGGGAAAACTGGTGGCTTAGCCAATAGCTATTAGTTGAACAGTTAAGGAGATTTTTTTGCCAGCTGTATTTCTTTAAATACATGGTAGTACTGGCAAAACTGGGGCAGCTTGTAGCAAAGGAACATCATCAGATTTTTAGTCTTTTAAAACCTCTCACTAGCTATGTTAATATTTTCCATGAAACTTGTTAGTCCTCATTTGTAAATCTGCAAATCTTTAGGAAAGTAAATCACATCTACCTCAAAATTTGGCATGCCTAAACGCTGTGTGGACATCAATGTTAACTGTAGATACGTATTGACTGTCTGTACTGCAGGTGGGACTGATTTTAGCATTTAAATATGGCACTGAAAAAGGAAACAGATATCCACAACTTCCCATTTAGGAATACAGCCATTCATTCCAAAGCTCTGCAAGGTCTGTGGCATTCACTGCAAACATAGAGCCTTAGCACCACTCCTTGTTTAACACTTACTCAAGAAAAAAATTCCTAAAACTGAGCACTATCTATTCTGTTCTGTGTGGGACAGTCTGAAACCCTGGATGTTCACCTTAATACCTAAAAAAGTCACTAGCTAAAGTGTGGTGGCTGTCCAGAAAGTGGTCAAGCTGATTCTGATGAAGCAGTTCACATGGAACAAAGAAGTACTTCTCCAAATAGCAGATGGCATTAGACAAAGCCTGAGATGCTGCTTCCTATAATGTCCCTGCTCCCCCAGCTACAGCCCTGCTGAGGCCCACAAGTGCATCTGGATGGGAAAGGAAGAAAGGAGCATCAAGATTTGTTCTCTCTAGCAGAATCAATTTTGAACAATTTAATTTCCCATCTTGCAGGCTGCTTGCTGTAAGGATGCATGGCAGTCCATAAGGGTTGTAGGCAGGATGTGAGTTGTGTGAAAGTCCTCTCATAACTTGTAAATTAATTGGATAATATCAACAATTCTAAACTAGAAAAATATTTAAAAAAAAAATTGAATCCTATCACTTTCTCATCTAGGTTCATATATCTTACATTCCTTGTGAGATTACAGAAGTAAATTAGATGTAAGCTAAACAAGAGACAGGTCTCTGGCTCAGCCATTGAACCACATGTTAACACTAAAGGCTCAGGGGAAAAATTCCAGTTGCACCAAGGAAATAGAGGGTTTATTCACAGAATCACAGAATATTAGGAGTTGGAAGGGACCTCAAAAGATCATCTAGTCCAACCCCCCTGCCACAGCACTATACATCTCTAAAAATGAAATGGTTTGATCTGGAACTGATCTGAAACACATGCGAGGGCCTCAGCATAACAACTGAAACAACTTAGAAAAACAATTTCGAAAACTAGCTTTTCTAAAACTGTGGATTTAAAGAAAATCAGTTTCCATTCATTTGACATACTTGCCTTTCACCAAGAATATTACTAGCTAATAAAACTTTCAGAGCAACAGTAATTATGATTACTGCTCGGTGAATCTGGCCATCTGGTTACAGGGTATATATTCCATTGCAGAAATAAAATTTCTGTGGTCAAACCCTCCTAAATAACTATCTAAACTGTGATTCAATAGATATTTCCTAATCTGTTAGCTTCTTTTTCCACTGTCTCTCAAAAGTCTCATGAACAAAGAATTTCATTATAAAGTCACCCAGGATGATGTTTGGTTTTTCCTGAGGCAAAATATTAGTTAAAGCCCAAGTGAGGACCAAACTGAGTAAAAATTAAAGTGAGCCTCATGAACACTGAGGCTTCTGCCTGGGTGGTGAAATCCCATAGACACAATAAATCTCTTGTTGTTTATTTTACAGAAAGGAAAATGAAACAGGCATAGAAGGCCCATTGGAATGAAATGTTATATAAACAGAGAAAAAAAATTCATTGGAGTACAAATCTTTATCAGTTGCTATGTTTACATACACTTGAGGCCAGAAAAGGCAAGAAACCTATGCTTTGACAATACAAGTGCAGTCTGGTCTCCTGCTTTTCATTCAATACTAAGGGGGAAATGCATTTCTCACTCTCCTTGGAAAATGCCCTTTAGCCTCTAAAAGTCTACTTTCTGAGCCCTTTTGCCTCTAAAGTTCTACTCTGCAAGAGAAAAGTACTCCTTCCTGTCCTGGTTTTGCTGGGACATATCTATGACTCTATGTTAGGCCAGCCATGGTCTTCAGGCCATTAGCAGTCAGTCAGGCAGGGCAGCTGACCTGAACTGGCTAGAGGTGTTTCCCACACCATAAATGTCACACTTAGTACAAAGGGGGAAGCTTGCTGTGACTGGGGGGGCTTCCTGCCTTTCCTTATTCCTGGAGGGGCTCACTTAGTATTCTGCCTTGAGGACTGCTTTCCCATCTATTATGACCATTGTACATTTACTGGCATGAGTATAGGTTTGTATACTTTATGCTGGCATTAGTGTTTGTTTGGCTGTTTCATTAAATCCATTTTCATTTCAACCTATGGGTATCTTCTCTTTTTCCCAGTCCCCCTTCTCTGCTGGGGAAGGGTCATTAAGTGATAGATCAACTACTATAGTTTAGCCCTGGCTATAAGCTAAAAATAGACACTTCACTAGTTTTACCTGGAGCTGGATGACACATATGGGATGAAGGCTTTTTAATTCCTAGGGTATTCCTCCTCATGGGTTGCAATGTCAAAGTTAGCAATTCCGTCACAGGTGATAACTTCAGCATCTTGTGCTGTTGGTGGGAAGGGGCAGAGGGAATCATTCCTTTGGCATTTTCCTCAGAGTAGTCATGTTAAAGGAGCCATCACACCCCAACTGAAAAAAACAGACCATTTCCCTTTCTTCATATTGGATCAGAGCCTTCATATTCCCACACCAGTATGGAAAAATATAAATCCCACTACTTAGCTGCTTCGAGTCTATATGGAGTAGTCTGCTGGTGAAATAATAGCGTTTGGGGGTTCTGTGTTCAAGGGAATCTTTTAGGGAGTGATTAGAGAGATAAACTTAAAACAAGTCTGTGGAATGAAAAATAAATTGTCTGGCAGTACAAATGAAAATTATTCTAAAGGGCAAATATGACCTGGGAGTTGACCTTTTTATACTGAATGCCAGATCACAGAAAAGGTGCAGAGAGTTTGCAAAGAGCTTAATAATGACAGAGAAGCAATTACCAATGCAGTAATAACAAAGAAAAGCCAGTGAAATCCTCAAAGGGTCAAAGTCATGGGCCTGAGTGGGGCAAATATGTATCTGTGAAGCACAGAGAAAACAAAGGCAGGCCATGGGTTAACAGAGGCACACAGAAGACATCAAACCAGCAAGGGTATTAAGATGGTGGTCAGACTTTTTGGTCAGGAAACCACAAAGACTGTGTGAGGGTAGACACTAACCCATGCATGATTTATTTTTAATATAACTGAATTGACAATTATTAAAACACATGGACATCCAGATTTCCCAGTCACTTACTGACCTCACTGTAATTAACAACTCCATGTTCCTCTGACTGAGTGGCAATTACAAAGTCCTGTGTTCTTAACTAGTAAGTACCATCCTGGCTAACAGTTAACATGCCTGCTCCTCTGGGCTAGTCCTTGTGGACCGGACTCCAAAAGTTTTTACCAAATCTGACACATGGTTTTACTTTCTGTGAACTCAAAATTGTTTTCTTGAATTCTTCACCATGCTAAGCCCCATGTGATATAGGGAATGAAATTCTTAGGGACATTATAGAGAGGGCACAATCAGATTAAGTAACCCTAACAACATCCATGGTGATATTTGTCTTCATTCATCAACTTACCATCTAGAGGCTTCCTACTTAGCCTTAACTGAAGGACATCTCATCATGACACCACATTGCTAACTTTGCTCTAAAGGCTTCATTAATCCTAAAGGGGTAAACTAGGAAAAGTTGTTCACACAATCAGACAGGAAAGAAATCAAAATAGGCATGTGATCAGTTTAGTGTCTATTGTTATTCAAAGAACCACATACAGTTGGCTTCTACTTTGACTGTAATTATGATTTTAATTATTCTTAAAATTTCCCTAGATTCTTAAATATAACAATTTGGGAGATAAATCATTTTACATTCTTTGACTGAAAGATTATCTTTCTTGAGCAACGAGACACAGGAAAGGGAGTAAAAGTGATACCTAGCTTCAAAGGAAGCGAGTGATTTTTCAAGCATGAGACTCAATTTAGAAAAGATATCTCAGGAAGAAATGTTGAATCTGCTACCTGCAGCTAACACTGTAACTTGTCAGGATTTCCAAGATTTATGAAGAAAACAGATTTACTTGTCATGTCTTGAATTTGGAGCCATGCTGCTGTTAGCTTTCCTCTGAAGTTTTTGAATCAGAAAAACAGGAGAAAGAGAGTATTTGCTACACTCTACCAGACTCTGTCCAAGAGAAGCTGAGCGAAAATCCCATTGCCCCTTTTTTCTCATATGAACCTGAGGAGACGGCAAAAACAGCAGAGCCATTGGGACTCAGAAGCACTCAATAAGTGCTAGTTTTACTGTCATGTGCTGGCATGAATCAGGTATTTATTGTGTCCAGAAGAGCAATGTTGTCACTGCTTGCTCTACAGATACAGTAATAGCTTTATTTGCTCTGTTTAATATATAACAGTGTGCTCACTGTTTAAGCCTGTTCAAACAATATAAGAACAGTGCAAAAAGCAGTATAGGTCAGATGAATACAGAGTCCTTCAAAAAGTACTGTGGATACTATTAGATTTTTAGCAGTTAGGGGCATTAAACTCACATTAGCTGTTTGTGTCATAGATTAAGTCATTCAGTAGCTCAATTAATTCATGCACAGCTGATTCAGCTCACTATGGCAATGAAATCCTACCCTGTAGAAAGAAGCTCTTCCTTAGTCACCTAAAAAGGTGGATGAGGTTTTCACTGCTGTGAAAGTGGTTTCTGAATGAAACTTTTAAAGAAACAGAAATGAGACACACATGGATCACTGAGCACAAGTTATAGAAAGCTGCAGGATTTTTAAAAAGGACTACTTGTCATCAGGAGTAGATAACTAGAGTATATATATTTTTTGCTACTAAGATGATGTCTCCCTGTAAGAGCCTGTCAGAGCAGAGAACTCATAACAAGGAATAGTCCATCAGGTTTGATGGCAGAAAATCTGTGGAAGGAATCAGGAAGGTCAAAAGCAAATCTGCAGCCTTGTATGAATGGAGCTCAAAGGAGACATCCTAACAGGGTTTTGGTGAGGTTGGAGGGCAGGGATCCAAGTGGCATGAAAGGATTGGTGGCAATGTGAAGAATGAAGATCAGGGCCTTTTCTGTGCAGGTGACTAAGAGGTGGGGAGGAAGAAGAGGGAGGATAGAGTAAATAAAACAATGAAAAGATAAGAAGTGGTGATGAAGCCATGCTGAAGACGACAACATGGAACAACAGCAGGACTTGACCATTTGCAAAATACAGAAGCAGATTTTCATATCCAATGTTACTTACACTATCTAGAGAAATGAGATGTCTTGGAAGAAAGTGAGTACTGCTGACCAGACCCCATGCTGCAGTCCCATGTCAGTCCCTGTCTGACTACCACAGGATAAAGAAAGCACAATGTTCCCCAAATGAAGGTGAGGCCAGCATGAAAACCTGGATCTTCCCAAGTAGCCCCCAGTAACAATAACTTTGAGTACATTCTAAAACCAGGCCTTATCAGAGGCAGGTGACAAGGTCATTTTCTTCTCTCCTTTGAGCCCCTTCATGGTCTTTGCAATGCTCTTCTGTGAACAAAATGGCCACATGGAGTCAGCTACACAAAGGATAGAGCAGTAAGAGCAGAACACAGCTGCTGCTGAAGTGAGGGTGCGTGGGATGGGTGACTTTCCCTTTGGAGGCAGGTTAGTGCCTGTTCATAGTCCTCCACACCCTTCCCTAACTCCCACCGGTCTCTTCCCCAGATCTGCTCCCAGGTGAATGAAACAGCATGCCAGCTCAGTGCTAACAACCAGTTTCAAATTTGCTCTTTGAATGAAAAACTTCATCAGAAAATCACTTTTCATTTTCTCAGTAAATGAGCTGAAACATTCTCCAAGCAATCAGCATATTTTGACTGACCCCAGCTAAACAGCTGCCCATTACTGACCTGGGGGAGGTACTATAAACATCAGACAAAATTTGAAAGAAGGTTTTTAAAATACTTTTCCAGCTCATAAACTGTCAAAAAATGAATGTTTTAAATTGTTCTCTAAAAACTATTTGGGGAGAAACTATTCAGTAGATTCAGCAAAAGCTTCAGGAGTTGCTCCGGGCAACTCAACAGAACATGTTTGGATGAAGACAAGTTTTGACACAAGGATTTCACCTTGTCAGAGGCTCTTCTCTCTTCACAATGCCACTGACCTCCCTCTAAATGGAAAGTCCCTCAGCATTTGTGAAAAAAGAAACATAGGTAATATCTACATTATTTGCTGTTCCACAGGAATGATTACCTGTCTTTGGTCTGGTTAATGTTTATGATAGAGTCTGAGTTTATAATACTGTTAAACAGCAGAAGGAATATGAAGAACAGCTCTGCTGCTCTGACCTTCTCCCTGTGCACTGGAAATGATTGACTCAAGCAGGAATAAATGTCTGCAACAAATGGCCAGATACAGAAACAGCTACTGAGCACCAGACCTTTCACTAACTGGAACCTTCAGGGGCCCAAAGGGACCACCAGTAGAGATGCCCAGCTGTTCCTTTTAGCTTGACATCTCCAGTAACCTCTATGGCCACCATTCCACAACAGATGGGTGAGTTTCTGAGCTGTTACAAAGAAAGGTAAAAAGTATATAAACAGGAGAAACTGGTCTTCTCAATACAAGTAAAAGAAGGTTAACAACTAAGGTAGGCATGAAAACACGTTTTTACTGAGTAAGAGATATTTCAGGCCATTCCTCTTCACCAGAAGACATCGGCTACCTCTTGCCTGCGACTATCAGTGCACACTGGGCCCTCTTCAGCCAGATTGTAGTGGATATATGCCCAGGTTACTCATGGTGATGGTCAAGACCAGCTGGATCTGTTTGCTAAGATCACTATCTTGTAAATAGCAGTAAAAAAAATACAATCAGTGTCAGCTAAAAATCAGTGCTGAATTTGCACAGCTGTCTGGTTAAGCATTAGGAAATACAGAGGCTAGTGTGGCACTGACAAACATGTCTCAAGACTCTTCGTGCAGATTTTCTGTGTTACTATCTGTACATTTGCTTTTGGGGAGGCACCTTGTTTTTATTTTGAAAAAAATTGATGGATATTTCTTATCTCAAGCATATAAATATCTTCTGTTGAAAAAATTGAGTTCTGAGAGTTAGGATTTTTCCAGTTTGTATCCATCCAACTTTGGGTCATGCTCGTGAAACAAAAGCCATGGATTTCTCAGGCAGCTCATAACATAAATACAGACAGCAGGATGAGCTGAACAGAAACATAAGAAGCATTTTTCCTCAGGTCTAGGAAGGTACCTAAACAAAAGGACTCTTTTTACTAGAGGAGAGTGAATTCCTTCTATCCCAGTATAAACTGGCAAAGACGTCGACTACTCAGGAAAACCAAAAACCAAAATGTTTCTCTGGTATCAACTGGTGACATTTCTAATCTCTAGGGGCAAGAAATGGCCATCAAAGAGATGACAAAGAAATGGGGACAAATTTCCATAAGCTGAATTAACAAACTTCTCCTAAAGCTTGACTCGGTTTAGTGGGTTTAGTGGGCATGGTGGCATTGTGTAGATGATTGGGCTTGATGATCTTAGAGGTCTTTTCCAACTTAAATGATTCAATGATTCTATGTTTCTGCAGCCACTTGACCAAGTGCGGTGCATCCTGTGAGCTGTGGTACCTGAATGGGCTCTTGCAACTTTTGCACCACAATGCCAAGGCAGAGTGGCTTCCCTTGGCCTTTCCTGAGGCCAAATTATCTCCTGGCACCAGGATGCACAGCAGACTAGCTGAAACTTGGATGACCAGCTCGCTCTGAAATGAAGGCTTGCTTAGTCTGTGCACATCAAAAATCAGTTTCCTGTTCTGGGAAAGATTAAATGGCTTTTCTCAGTACACATTGTTGAAACAAAATATACATTTCCTGAATCTTCTTTCAGTTTTCATTCTAGAAAGAAAGTGTGAAAAGCTGGCATTTTGTTCTCTTTGAAGATTACAACAAACACCCAAATACTGAAAACATAAGCTTTTCTCTTCTGTCTTCAACTGCTAGAAGCCAGCTGGAGAAAAGCTTTGGTGAACTTATGAGGAAGTGGATTTTCCTGCAGATCCCCAAACAAGTCCATTATCTCCAGGAGGAATGTATTATGAACACTCTGGGTGAGGGTGCTTGGCTGTTGGGCATTTCTCTGTGGTTATCCTTCCTGAGAAATTTTCACCACACCCGACAGAATACAAATGAAGGGAGGGGACAGAAGATAATTGGCTAGAAGTAATTCCTAGCCGTGGGGATAAAACATTTCACAAGTAACCTTTCAGCTGCTCCTTTCTTTATTAATATAATCTAAAAGATGGGGATAAAGCACTGAATTATCCACCATAGCTCACTTTTCCCTTGCCTAGAGGACTGAGCAATAAAGAAAACAAAACCAGTCAGAAGTATTATATACCTTTAGAGCAGAAATAACAGGCTTTGTGGGCAGCAAGGTCCCAGGGCAGGAACTGGCTTTCCTCTGGGTAAAGCTGGATGGGGTAATACCTTCCAAGAGCTTTCAGCATGTGTGTTCAGTGCTGGGAGACACCCAGTCCAAAGGAAAACCCCCGTAAACAAGTCTAATGTAGACAGCAAGTCCTCAGCACTAACTTGTTTGCTGTCCAGCCATAAAATAGCTCTGTATTAATACTGTGCTTACTAAAGAAAAAAAGATGTATTAAGACTAAATTTTCTGGCAAAAGCAGTTTCAAAAATATGTTTTCCCTTGTTGAATGCTACAGATGACTCAGTTCACCTGCTTCTCAGAGAGACTTCTCTTTTTTATTTACCACATATGTACTGGAGCAATGGAATAGATACTAATATTCAGTCATCAATCATTGTTAGTTATGCTTTCAGTGACTGTTCATATTGAATCTTTTCAGTACTAAATTTCACTGAAACTATTCACACTTCTTTCAGACTGAACCTTGCTATTTTTCTCCCCATTCTCTCCCATGCATATTTCCATACTTTTCTGTGGGTTTAACAGACCACTACAACATATTTTAAGATTGAAGTTGAGTCTAGGGAACTACTGAGTTTCACTGCACGGCATTTCTAGAGCAGATGGATGATTATGCAGTGTGTGTAAGTTGATACTGGTTTAAGCATGTCATAAATACAAGGAAGTGAAACTAAACCTATGCCAAAATCTTCACTTGGTTACCTTAATTCTGTGCACAAGTGCCAGATATTGCTACCAGTCTCCTTATCAATACAAACAGCAGCTTTTAGTGGCCATGAATAAAGATTTTGTCTACATGCATGCAAAGTATTTTATAATATTTTAATCAAAATAGTTACTTAAATGCCTTAATCTTTATTGTAGGCTTGTTTTTCTTAGTAGTGGCAAATGTTTCTGCAGCCCAAGATTGTTCAATTGATATAAGCTAATGGACCTTCTCAGGAAAATCCATGGTACCAAGGTATTAATTAAAGCAGCCCATGCTTATTGAGAATTACTCGGAAGTGAAACTGTACTGTTCCAAGCAGGTGAGCAGTGCCTGGCCATACCTCTGGATACATCCCACATATACTTTAGGAAGGGTCTGCATACCTACAAGACATTTCATCAGCCCAGATCAGCCCAGATTCTTTCTTGTTTTGATAAAAAATAAGTTAATAATGCATCATTCCTCACTAAGAACCTTCATACACTCCAGAGACAACTGTGATCACCCTCTCTGTGCCTGCTTAGTGCAAGCATCACCACCAGCTCGCACTCTAGCCCTAAGCTCAGCTCAACAAGGCAATTCCTGCTCTGTTGGGCTCATACAACCCACGATGCCATCTCATGGGTTGTTTGGATTAGACCAAGGACAGACAGTTGTCTTCCAGAATGAAGAAACCCATATTTTGGGTTTGCTTTTTTTTTAAATTAAATATGAGAGCAAACTGCTATGCCTAAGTTACCTGTGTGTTGGGACAGCCATGCACAGGACAGGCCTGCCAGTCTGCTTGGGCCTCTTGATGGTCTGGTCTTTTCAACACCTTTCCACAACAGTACTAGGAGACATTTTCCTGTGTCAAGAGTACAAGGACAACCTTGTTTGCTCAGTGAAAAGCATCCACTATCTGTCTGTTCAGGGGACAATGCTCTTATGAACAGTTCATATCTAAAAGTACTTCTTCATAAAACCATCTCTCACATTCAAAATGTGAGGATTACTTTCCACATTTCACTTCATGCTGTTCCTAAGGCTGTCATCACTCCACATCAGCAAGGTGATGACTGCTGCAGGAGATCCTCTAATACATGCAGAAGCAAGATCAGTTCCCCTTTCAGTACAGCTGACCATCATATGCCTCCCTTTATTTGCTGATGGGCCAATCAGCACCACTCTCAGTCTGGGGGAAACAGTAAATCCTTTGGAAAACTGTGCTTGACAGTATAGATTGTTTACCTTTGACTCATTGATTACAGTGAGTCCATAAAGCATTTTCACATAACAGCAGAAGGTGGGTAGTAAGGCATATTTCCATGGTGGTTAATCTGTAACTAATTAAAAACCTTCAGCTGGAGGAGATAACACTGACAGTATTGATTATAATGAGTTCTACATAAACAGACACAACTTTGCCTTTACCATTATGTGTAATTCCTACTCAAGCAGTAGTTTGGGGAAGTCAATCTCAATCTCAAACACATCTTCCATTTACAGCTTTACCCAGTTTCCCACCCCAGTTAAGGACACTCCATAGCCCTCTTAGCTCCTCAGGTACTTCACAGCCCTTGCAAAGGAGAAGAGAAGACTGTGTGCTTCTAAGTGAAAACAAGCCAACCTTAAATAAAGAGCAAAAAGTATGCAGAGCATTGGAAAAGGATAAAAAGTGTGTATCTAAAAAAAAAATAAAAGATAAAAAAAAAGAATTAGGGGATTATAGTCTGCTTAGCCCAATTCTAATTTGTGGGAAAGGGCTGGAAATATTAATAATGCATCTAGAAAATAACATGATAAATAGCAAGAAAAAAGGCAGGATGACAAAACAAAAATGGCTTTGTCAAAACCAAAACACATCAGAGCAACACAATCCCCTCCAATGGCAGAGGGACAATCCTCATCATCAGAAAACGTTTGAGCTAAAGTACAGATTAGCTGAGCAATAGCTAGGTTATGTTTAGACCTAGTAAGGCATTATTATCTTACATGATAAATTGTTATGTAAGGTGCAGAAATATGGACTGTAAAATTGGTGCAAGATTTTAAACCCTCCTCAAAGGTTTTAGTGTTTCACCAAGGGAAAACAAGATTTCCTGGGCAGTGTGCTCTGGGTGCAGAGTGACACAGTATTTTCAATATCACTGGTATAAAGACATCAGGTATGGCAGGAGGGGGAGGCAGAGTGCAGCCCAGGGGCATGATGCAGCAGCAGGGTACAGGAACACAGGGGTTCCAGTTTTGCCTCTAGAGAAGTGTAACATCGAATCAGTGTCAGTGGAGCACAACTCCAGCAGTTCCATCTCTGTCCAAAAACCATAGCATGGCCACCTTCATCCTGGCCTCTCCTAACTGTAGGAGTTTGCAGTTAATGTGTCCCATTGAACCAGTCCCAGATTTTATCACCTGGTCTAAGGTGTATTTAATACATGATACTCATGACAGACGGTACAAAAAATGAGATTGTAGGAGAAAGGAAGACAATATTCTAGTGCTAGAACATTCAGCCTAACACACAGGTGATGGTAGACTTATGAGGTTTAAAATGAAGCTAAAAAAAAAATAAGCTTGTTTTCAGTCTGCTGGGTATTTCTGTAAGTGGCCATTCTCCAATTTCCTAGCAATTTCAGAGAGATCTAAAAGCATCTTGGCAGAGGTGATGTGCTTTTAAGGAGGTACTTGAAAGAAGAAAGTGTTTCCACAGAGAACGTGCTGAAGTTGGTATCCCCTCAGGCAGTTCCAGGGTTTAAATCTCTTATGGATCACCTGTCTCACAGCACAGAGCAAGAGATGTGCAAGCAATTTAACCTGAAGAAATCTAGGGCTTTTATTTGGTTAAAGAACCAACCATTATCAAAATAAAGATCTAACACTGGGTATGTTCAGACCACATTATTTTAGAGCTTGGAAGCAACATGCTCACTGAATCTTTCTCTTCCTTCTCCAGAGGGAACAATTGCAAGCAAACACAGAAACGAATGAAATTTTCCCACATAAAGGTAGAGAACTATCAACATTTGCTCTCAGACACACTCATGTTGATTGTTCATGGCACAAGAAAGCAGAACGTAAGTCTACTCAGATAACAAAAAAAAGTAAATGTACAAAACAAATTAGCATGCATTTGAACACTTCCAAACTCTGTTCTTCTGTGCTATTAGATTCTGTCAACAGAAACAGGTCTCTCCACTACAATCACACAAGTTCATCTTTGGAGATGCTTTATCTTGTCCTGAGGCTAGACATCAAAGAATCAGATCTGTTGAAACACCTGCAGTCATGCTTCTTGCATCTCTAAGGAAGCAAATGGAGTTAAATTCAACTGCTTGAATGCCCCACTAAGGACACATCTGAAAAGTGACCATCTTGATGAAGACATATGAAGGAAAATGACAGTATCAAATGTTTCTTTGACAGTAACTTCTGATTTTGAAATAGCCCATTCAAGTTTGCCTGTTCCAAGATTCATCATCTTCCTTCCCCCCTCCCACGCAGGCTTTTGAAAGTCTTTGCATTAGCAGGTCTTAATTACAGGCAGATCTAGAAAAATTAAGGCAGCTATCTGGACCCCTACTGTGATGGCTATTAGTGCTGGAAACTTTCAAAGTCTCTAAGGAGCAAAGCAGAGTGCTCCGGGGTGCCTGCCGCGGCTGTGGTGCGCAGGGAGCACGGCAGATGGTCCGTCAGATTTGTTTGTTCCCCGTGTGCATATTGTGTGCTGTGCTCTGGCAGAGCCTGCGTCAGGGCAGCCTTGAGAGAGTCTGTCTGCTTGTCTTGTGCTGGCTCTGCTGGAGCATGAGAGAGAACAAGGGAGATGACACCTTCCCGTGGTGCTGTGTATTTCAGGGGAAAGCCTCTGGAACCATGCTGTGAGAAGCAGAGGAAGGTTTCTCTGCAGAGTAAGGTGAAAACCTGCAGTGCAAGTGGAGACAGGGACTCCTGACAGCATGGTTTCACAGTCGTTTTTGTTAGAAAAGTAGAACAATTTAGGCTGGAAGGCATCTCTGGAGGTTATCCAATACCACCACCTGCTCCAGCAGCACCAGCCTGGAATCTAGCTCAGCTTGCTTAGAGCCACGTGCAGACAGGTTTTGGATGCCTCCAAGAATGGCAATTCCACAGCCTTACATGGTGACCTGCCCTTGTGCTTCACCTCCTTATGAACATTACTTTCTTTATATCTCATTTGTATTTACTTTGCTGTAACTTGCATCCCCTTCCTTGCACGCTACTGCTGTGCAACTCTAGCTCCATTTTTGCTTAACATAACCCATTACATAGGGAGTACAGCAGGTACAGTCTCTCCCTTCCCCTTCTCTTCTCCCTGGTCTCCCAGCCTCTCCCTATTTGTCCTGGGCTCCAGCCCCTTGATCTACCTGGAGGCATGGCAGGGATGCAGGAAGTTGAGACACCTCTGGCAACGGCATCCTGCACTTTGGTCAGATTAAAGCAATTGTGAAACCATAGCCTGAGAAGAGGAGGAAGCAGACTCAAAGACAAATTTGGGGAGTGATGGAAAGTGTCTCCTTGGGATCCAGAGGGTCTTTACTGCATTGCAGAAAGAAACTAATGCTAGAGTGAAAGCAAGTGTAGGGACTCACTGCTGTGGCTCAGGGGACAGTGCTATGTCGGCACTCCTGTATTGGGGCTAGAATTAATGTCTGAGCTAGGCACTCCTTGGAGTGAGCCTGGACCTACAGCGTGGGGCAGGCAGGAGGTAAAACCAGTCTGCAGCACGAAAGAAAGGAAGAAGCAACTTAAAGGTGAAGGCTTGCTATATGTTTTCTTGGCAGAACAGGAGCAGACACTTGACACAGCTGTGCCTGATCTGTATTGGCACTGCGGGTAACCTGTTCCAGCAGGTCACTGCTGACCTGTTCATTTCACCTTGAGGCACAGCAAGTGACAGAGTTCTACAAACCAAACATAACCTGGCAGCAGAAAAAAAAAGATACAGCATACAGCCTTCCCCAGCTCCACACTGACATTTAATCTGTAGGAGGGACTCGTGCTCTTTGTACCCCAGAGGGTACCATCAGAACAACAACAACCCACCGTGTTTTAAAATGCCTTTCAGGGTAATTAGATAAATATTTTTAAAAGATAAAAGTGTCTCTCTGCCAGAGAAGCAAGCATACAATTCTTCTCATTTAAATAATCAATTATTTTTGGACTACAGCCAGCCTGTTTCCAAGGGAATTCATGCTGGTTGACTCTTGTTCATGTTGCCAGATTACTGAAAAATGAAACTGTATTATTAAAATCTTTCAATATTAATAATTTTTAAAAACACAAAATATCTTGGGATTCAAAGTAATAAGACACCTAACATTCCAGACAAAAAGGAGCAAATGGAAGGATTCCTAACTGTTGTTGCTAGCAAGCTGTCTTTCAAAATATCAGAGAAGTGCCTACAAAAACCTGCTGTCTGCATAAAAAGAGAGCTGGAAGTTCACATGTAGTTTATTCTGCTATCAAATATTGAAACAATCTCTGAAAATTTCAAGATAATTCACATGATTGGATGAAACTGTTGCATACCTGAGGGAAGAGAAATCAGGCATCACATTGCTTGTAACATTGGAGATTAATATGGATTACATTTTATTTAGTTTGTTTTCCCTCTTGCACTCCCACAGAAATGTCAGCAGGTTAAAGGCATTTTCAATGGCAAGACTGAATTGCTCTTAAAAGATGCCAAGTCAATTGGGTTTTTTTCTTTACTTTTCTCAGTAACTTTACTCATAGCTGCACTGGTTTTTTTTAATTGTATTCTCATTTGTCTCTTGGTGTTTGTATTATTCATCTTCAGCCTGCACATGTTCTATGTAAGGCTCTGCAACTTCAGAAGCTGTTTTAAAGAGGCTGCATGTACCCAGCTGCTCTTTTACCAGCAGGTAAACAATTCAAACACATGCTCTAGCAGCTTGGATCAAAACTTAAACTGAACTGCTCTGCTTACCTTTGGATGGGTAAAAAGCACCCAAAGAGGAAAAAGGATTTACAGCAGCTCCAACATCCCTGCATGCATAGAACTCTCAACACTGCACCCACTGATAGTTTCACATGTGCAAGGATACTTACTGGAAAATGCTTCCATTTGCTCCCACCAAAACTATTATCCTGTTGTTGTAAAGCTTTTCTTTCTACGAGATTCTTCTCTTAAGGTGCATTACAAGACATTATCCCCTCAAGAAAGACACTGAGGTGCTGGAGCACATCCAAAGAGCAATAAAGCTGGTGAAGTCTTGAGAGCACAAGTCTTATGAGGAGCAGCTGAGGGAACTGGGATTATTTAGTCTGGAGAAAAAGCAGCTTGAGGAAGACCTTATGGATCTTTACAACTACCTGAAGGGAGGTTGTAATGAGGTGGGTGTTGGTTCCTTCTCGTAAGTAACAAGGAATAAGACAAGAGGAAATGGCTTCAAGTTTCACCAGGGGAGGTTTATTTTAGATTGAATATTAGTAAAAATTTCTTCACCAAAAGCGTTACCAAGCACTGGAACAAGCTGCCCAGGGAAATGATTTAGTTACCATTTCTGGAGGTATTTAAAAGACATGTAGAAGTGGCTCTTAAGGATGTGGTTTAGTGGACTTGGCAATGATCTTAAGGATCTTTTCTAACCTAAATGATTCTATATTTCTACGAAATATAGCACCTTTTCTTTTGCAGCCTCCTACCTCCCAAGCAGCTGCTCCTTCTGGGTGGAAGGTGTTCAGTTTAGCACTGACCTGTAAGCTTTTTCCAGTCCCTACCCACATTAACACAGCCCCTGTAGTTGTGTCTTCATGAGTGCTATGCGTGCACAGCCTCCTGCACGGAAGTTGGCATTAAGGGGAGATCACCTAAAACACAGGTAGCCGGACCCCATGGATCCACCTTTGTGTGAAAGCATGATCTGGTGTACCAGCCTGACACCACTTCCCTTGCATTTTGGCAGTGCCTGCACCTTGTACCAGCCCAAAGTCGTGGAGCTCAGTGTAACAGTTTGTCCTTCAGTCAATTGCTGCATGAGGTACCAGGTGACACCAATCCTGCTGGGATGTGCTGGGTACCATAGGCTACTGAGTGCCCATCTTTGTCACCATCCCTCTAGCAACCCTCAGCCACCACAAGTATCAGTCCTGCTTTAATTTTAAGTTTACTAGTGATGTCCCCACAAATTGGCCTTTATTAATGGAAATGTAGGTAATTAAAAAATAATGCATAATTTTTAAAAAATATGCCACATAGAAGGTGTTAAAAGCTTGTTTAAAGGAAGCAAAATATCTCTGTGCAAAATACTAAGATCAGATCTAGCTGCAGCATACTTCCAGCTGTCTTCCTTAGGCTCTAGCCTACTGTTATGTATGTATCCAATTTTACTCAGTTCAGTACTTCTACTGTGTGAATTCATGAAGTTTACAGAAGTTAATGATGCATGCGAAGCATTTGCTAGAGTCAGGGCCTGGATTCCCGGCAGGAGGATCTGCAGAAATGCAGGAAGATTCTTATGAGTGTTGTAAGCAAAGGCAGGGCTTGGCAATGCATATACAGCAAAAATCAGGTGCCTCCCAAAAAAAAAAAATTGTCTTCACTGTTTACTCTGCACCATTCCTAAAGTAATAACACTTGTCTGCCCTGGTTAATGTTTTCTAGAGGACGCTTTGCTTTCATAATAGTATTTAACAGTATAAATAAGAGAGGGAGCTGCAGGGTAGTCCTTGTGAAGACGGCAGGATCTTGGGAAGCTGCTGTAAGTAGTAATTTGTTTGTTTCCTATAGAGGCTTCAAAAGTGTATCCTCTTGTTGCATGCAATTGATTTTAAGTCCTTCCCAGCGTTGAGTCTTATATTGAAACCTGTCTAAGCAATTGTTCCAGTGATAAAGAGGATTTTATTGGGCCAGCTGGATATAAAGGACAGACATCACAATTTAGGCATGGAGTTGCCTGCACATTGTTGGGTGGCTGGCAGGAGGAGTAACAATTTAAAAGCCAGAGTGGGGTGTCTTGTTGCCTTTCAGGGAAGCAAGGTGGTCTCTGGATCCAGCAAACTCTAAGCACCTAAAAGTGGGTCTTCTGCAGATGTACCTCCTGCTGGAGGAAAGAAGCTCTACTCCACTGAAAGCCTGAGGCTGTGTGCTTAGAGCTTACTCTAAATGTATTCATGACTTTTTAAAGTATTTCTACTGATTTTTATATTCAGGGTCTACAACAAATATCTATGTTTAGGGCATGGATTATCTAAGGTTTGCTTCACATTTAGATGAGATATCTCATTGCTCTAATCAGATTACAGGGTCAGTGAGAGGAAAGGAGAGAGAAAACAATGTTCTCTACATGCTCAGGGGAGCTAAGATCACAGTGATGCCAACATGTTCATAGAGACAAAGACTGGGCAGTGGTCAGGTGCACCCTAGAAAGTAGAAACTGGGAACCTGGTCTCATCTGTTCTTGTGACTGCTGCTGCTTCACAAAGAGAAGAAAATCTCCTCTGTCCCACTTGACTGCCCTAACCACTGCACTGGGGTTTTTTTGTCTTATTTTTTTATCCCCTGGCCTCAGTGATGCTTCACCCCTGAGTATGTGCAGTAACTCAGGTCAACAGCAAACACTGATAATGGCCTAGTAGAAGACTGAGAGCTCATATTCACTCGTTTCAAGGTAAAAGGAGGCTTAGGAGCGGGTAATGTCACTCTTGGAGGGTGTGCTTCCTGGGTGAGCTCCTCAAGGCTAAGCTGTTTTACAGAAGACAGATGACACTTGGAACAGCTCTGTGAACAGTCACGTACACATCTAAAGGATAGTCTAAACTATCTTTCACATTTCTGCTGTGAAAGGACACTCTCATTGAAACAGTCACAGTAGTTGGATTCTCTACATAATCAAATACCTTTGGCCTGTGCTTGAAACCTTTTCAGAGGTCTCAGGCACAGAGGCATCAAAATTCTGAACCACGAAAGAAGTAAATGTCTAGCTGATCAGTCTGGAAAAGCCCCTAAGCATGTGCAGGTGCATACAATCACTTATGCAAAGACCTTTCTGGCTAGCCAATAAAGCACCTGTAATTTGTTGGTGCTCTTATGAGTACGCAGTAGTCTTCTGAGGTCATTTTCTCACACAGAGATGTGACAAGTCAAGTCTTTCTTTTGTGATTTTTTTGTGTAATTTGTCAGGTTTTTTCTGGGATAAGGCCCTGAGTAGCTGAGATTAGTTCAGTTCAGCAAACACTACTGGTGGAGCCATGTCTTGATGTGCCTGGTGCCCTCACAGTGTAGCTTTCAGGAAAAAGATTTCTCAGATTTCCTAATTTAGAAGCAATCAGGAGGGAAGCAGCACCATCTGGTGAGCAAACAGGTTTTCTATTTTGTGCCTGCATATGTTTTTTAGCAGTGCAAATTTTCAGGTTGTCTGAAAGGAGATTATTGGTGAGAGCACCTTATGGAAGTAGCATGAGAGGAATAATCATTTCCTGGGCTATTACATGAGACTCTGAAGGCAGACAATTGTCTTAAGAATTTTCTCCAAATCATAGAGAAAAAAAATCAGCCCTTAAGTGGACACATTAGCTATATCCACAAAGAAGCAAGCACTCTCAGTCAGAAAACTTACTCCTCTTCACTTTTAGGTCTTCTGGTGGAATTATTCTAGGGTAACTTCAGCCAATTCCAGGTTTTTTTCCATTTTCTTTCTAGGATATACTTTCCAAAATAAGTGCTGCCATTCTGGGTTGCACGGTAGGGAAGATTGTGTGATAGGGTAGAGGTAATATATTCTACAAGTGTAATCACCAAGTCCATCACAGATAAATTGCTTAAAGGAACACTGTTCTCCAGGTGTTAGCATGCTCTTGTGCCACTGTCTGATTTGACTGAAAGTTCTTCATGAAAACAGTCTTTTCTTGAATACCACAAATACACTGTGATTGCGTAACACAGACAAAGAGAAGAAAACAGATAGAGAATCAAATGGGTTTCCTTCCAGCCTATTCAACACATCAGTGTAGATTTGGAAGTAGACTTGAAGAGCTTTTCACTTCTATGCCTATGGACAAACTATTTTTCTGGAGGTTATATGAGTAAAGGTCTCGAGATAGGAAGCTTTCTGCAAAATCAGTCCTTTCAAACAGGGAATTCCCTAGTGACCTTTTAGCTCTTTGCTTTTTAATAAATTACTAGCAATTGTGCTTGGCAGGAAAACCCCTCAATCATAAGGGCCATTTGAGAATCTCCATCTTCTGCTTCATACAGAAAGTGTCTCTGTTATCAATTTATCACTAGCTGATCACTTGCTAACCTATATAGAAGCCACAATAATATCAAATGGAATAGTAAATAAGTATGAAGTAACAATCTCCAATCATATTCTGAAGGCTTACAGAATGAAAATTCTATTACAAAAGTACCTTTACATTTCAAAGAAGGGTTTGACAGTGATTGGGCAGCACTGAGTAACAGATGATTCAGACTGTATTTAATTATCTGTGAATTCAAAGCTGTAATAAAATTAATTCCATAATTTTAAGGCCAATCCAGTTAAATTCCATGTCTATTTTGCATTCCAAATAAACAGAAATTGGCAGTTCAAATGTGTATATTTATAAGTCCATCTAGTTGCTGCGTTTGTAGTAAATACTACAACCACAGATAGGGATCAGGTGGTGACTTAGGTTTAAAATGAAATACTTCATTCTTTGGTATTGATGTTATTCCTAATAATTTATGACTGCAGTTGAGTAAGTAGTTCACAGTGAGTAATATCCAAAGATAGCTTCTTAATCAGCCTGTTGGATATGTGGAAATAGGTTAGGCTCAGGTCTGATGCTTTGGTTTGTGAGTCGATTTGTTTTTAATGTCTGACGAATACATTGGCCCACTGATAGTGGTTTTAAATATCCAGAACTGGAGCTCTTATGTTGAGTTCCAAGTAGCTAGATATATTAAGTATCATTTCAACGTCAAAATCCAAGGAGGCCAAAATGTAATTTAAAACTTCTGTGCACAGTAATTGAAAATGTAGATACTCAGAACTCTTATGGTCCTCCATTTGTTAGTAACACAGTTATGTGTTATTGCAAACAGGCCTGCTTTTTAGAAATACTTATACCAAACACATAAATGTTTGACTGTTTGATTATAGCTCTGAAATGTTTTGTTGTTCTTATGCAGGTCTAACTGTAACTGGATATTCAACTGCTAACACAAGTTACTCCTTCTGATGGTATGGAGAAAGGAGGACTAAAAGCATAGCATTTTCTGACCACAGTCTCTCAAGTTGAATCATGCCAAAGAAGAAAGGTGTAATTAGTTTAATATCTCTCTCCTTGCACAAGTTTTAGCAAATCTTGCTCATTATCTTCCCAAATCTTTTGCAACTCTCTCACAGTTTCTTTGCTCTAGGTTCCTCCTTCAAGGTCCCTTTGTAAGGGTTTATACAGGGCAGAGAGTCAGCTCTGCAAAGGAATGTAGCTGCCACAGCCAATTATAACAGGTTGATAAATGTATCAGTCATTGACTAGTAGAGCATGTGATACAAATAAGACCTTGTTTTTCTTGATGACATTGACTCCTTCTGGTGTGCTGAAAAGGAGTCCACTCCAATGGTTTGGTTTGTCTGTTAAAACACATTACTTCATGTTCGTATTTAAAACTGTGCATCATTTTTATTCATAAGGAAAGAGAACCTATTCCTTAGAGATGTAGAGCTTCATATCTGGGTTGCTCCTTAAAAGCCAGACATGATGTGTCCTCTCTTGTAATAGGGTGTCTTATCAATCTGACCAAAAGCTTATTTAAAGATCTTCTTCATGCCTGATTGCTCAAATTCTGTTTGCATGTAGCTACTGGTTGCTGCCCACTTGCATAAATTTCCTCTTTCTCCCTTTACTCACAAAACATCCAGACTTCAGGAATTATCACAGACTGTGCAAAACCACAGTGGTATTGCACCCCTCCAGTGTTTAGCCATGGTGTGTTTTCTGATAGGATATGCTCTGTTCTCTGGCCTGTTGAGGGTGCTGTGTATTCAGCTATTCTATGCTGAATTTTGCCTTTGCAGGTATTTAGGGTGAGGGTAGCATAAAGAGATGGCAGAGACTTGCCAGGAGGCTTGGGAAAATAAAAATAGACTGCAAAGATTTGGAGAAAGTGGAAGCTGAGGACAAAAGAAAGTGGTACTTCTTATTTGGTGGGAATGATAGAATAATTGTTTCTACTTTAATTTAATTACCTTAGTAATAGCTGCTTCTTTTTTCCATAGGATTTTAAGACAAGATGAAGACCACATTCTACATAAGTTTGCTACTGGCTGGGATTCATGCTGTTGCCCATGGTCAGCTCCCACCCAGCCGCCACAAGGGAGGTGATCCAAATGAACCTAAACACCATGTGCATCATGAAAGCGAAGCAATTGCTTGCCTCAAACTAGTGCCAAACAATGCTGACTTTGCATTTCAATTTTTTAGAGAGATTACAATGGAGGCACCTAATAAGAACATTTTCTTCTCTCCTGTAAGCATCTCCACTGCATTTGCAATGCTGGCCCTAGGGGCTGGATCCAGCACCCAGACTCAAATCCTGGAAGGACTTGCCTTCAACCTTACAGAGATTCAGGAGAAAGAGATACATGAAGGCTTCCACAACCTCATCCACATGCTGAGCCACCCCGAGAGTGGGGTCCAGCTCAACATGGGGAATGCCATCTTTCTAACAGAGAAGCTTAAACCTCTGAAGAAGTTTTTAGATGATGCTGAAGCTCTGTATCAGACGGAGGCTTTTACCACTGACTTTAACAAGCCCAGGGAGGCTGAGAAGCAGATCAACGATTATATAGAGAGGAAAACACATGGGAAAATTACTAATTTAGTCAAGGACATAGATCCACAGACTGTAATGCTTCTGGCTAGCTTTGTTTTCTTTAAAGGTAAGTCCTCTAGGATTTGTATTCATGTTATTCATTCTTACCAGCAGATCTAATGTCAGCTACCTCATTCGGAAATTGCTCCCAGACAAATTTCAAAAGCTCTTTGCAGGGCTAGAAGAGCCCCTAGTGGCATAATGGAGGAGGTGGTGAAGAGGTGGCAGGATCCCCCTCGGCATGGGGAATTAGCCAGAGGCCACAGGCTCGGTTCTCTTGGTAGCATCCGTGGGAGCTCTGCTCCAAGCTGCAGCCTCCCGTGCAGCCTGAGCTCACTTTCATGGGTTTACCAATAGCTCTGACTGCTCCATGTTCTTATAATTTTCAGTGAGGACACCGAGACACCTGCTTGACCTAATCCCTTCTATACCTCTCTTTTAAAATATGCATGATTCAATGGCCTAATTTACTACACACACCCTTTTTTTTTTTAATCAAAGCCCTTTATGTATACACACTAACATACTGATGCATGGAAGAAACTAGTGTTTAGCAGGGGAGGACATTTTAAGGAACAAAGTAGAAACATTGCATTTCTGATGTGGGTTAGATGATGTGCTCTTACACATAACAGCACTCAGAAAGGAGATCTTCTCTTAATTTTATCTACAAACAGTAGCTTATGATTAAAGGCCACTTACATCACCTGAAATGAGAAGTAGTGCTCAGTACAAAGAAAATGCCTAGTTAGTTCATTACTAACATCTGAAAAATAAAGTGAAATTGAAATCTAATGCACCCTTTTGACCAGGTAAAAGAACCTTGTCTTACTGTGATACACATTTTAAACTGTTCTATTTGAAAATTCTGACTTTAGCAAATGGAGGAATATGTGAATATTGTTACTAGGTACATAAAATCCAAGTTATGATGGGATGGGATATTCAGTTGCATTCTTCTCTGTATCAGGCAACTGGGAAAAGCCTTTTAAACCAGAGCATACAGAAGAAAGGGAGTTCTTTGTGGACGCTGAAACTACTGTGAAAGTCCCTATGATGCACCAGATGGGCAGATTTGACTTCTATTTTGATGAGGAGCTGTCATGCACCGTGGTACGGCTTCATTATAATGGGAGTGCTACTGCATTTCTGGTTCTGCCAGCAAAAGGGAAAATGAAGCAGTTAGAGCAAACCCTGGTCAAGGAAACCATCCAGAAATGGTCAGACCGTCTCTTCCAGAGGTAATCTGCTAGCCAGCTGCAGCAGCAGCTAGATTTATGGTCTTTTTTCTTTTTTGGGAATGCAAGCACCATGAACTTGCTGATTCTGGGAACTGAGAGTGGGTTATTTTTGGCTTGTGCACCACAGCAGTAAAAATCTTGTAGCTGGTTTGTATTTAACTATTCTTTTATTGATGCCTGAGTGACTCGCTGCTTCCCCTACCACAGCAAGACCATTCTGATGGGCTCCCAGGAGTCCTGATTAGCAAGCCTAAATTGGTGTTTCTCAAACAGTCCATTGACTTGAATGGGAAAGCAGCAATTGCAACACAAATCTCCCATACTGAGGTTTCAGCTAATGTATTTTACTTCTCATGTGTCACTGACACTTCATGACTCAGACATACATCTAAACCTCAAATAAATCATAACTTAAACAGTCTGTAGTAATGTATGCATACATTATGTGTCCTATGTAAACATCTTCCTCACAAAAACTGCTGCAGTTATGTGCAGTGGTTACTAGAACATTAGAATGTGGTTATTAGAACAGGTTACTGATTAATTGTGGGTCTCCTGATTTTCTGATATTTTGGTTTTGAAACTATAAAAATGTAATGAAGTTCTGTTAGCTCCTACCATTGACATGAACATCAGCTAACATGTTTCACAGCCTTGTTCATCTGGGAGGGAAGCGATGTTAGCACCAATAGATGAGTAATTCAAAGTTAATATGTTTAATTTACCAAGCTCTGGCCTGATTCACAACTAATAAGGCTGTGCAGTTCACACCCATGATTCTTGGTGCATCATTATAGAAATACCAGAACAGTTAATAAAAACATAATGGCTAGAAAACTGAATATGACCTAATAACATGATACCTCAAATATGAAAAATAAAAATGCATAACTGCTGCAAAATGAGGAAAATCCTCATAGGAATAAGTTCTTCATGGGGAGAGGCTGTGAGAACCAAATAGCAATTTCAGTTCTACTACTATGTTGATTCCAGTGCTAATACAATTAGCATATCATAGTCTAGTGCAGTCACATAACAGCTACAGCCCTGGGGTTTGGATCCCATCTGTTTTGTTCTTCAACCTAAGCTGTCTCTTAGTAAAACAGCAAAAGACTTTAGCTTCCTAAGGCGCAGTAAGTAGATGACTTGAGGCTCCAAGACTCTCTAGACAGTGCATGAAGAGAAATCCATCAGAAAGCGTACCATGCATGAGCTGCCTACAGATAGCTCACAGTCAAAGGTAAACTCTCACAGGAGGAAAACAATTAGAGGATAGGGTGTCCAAAGGTGCAGACAGCAAGGCACAGTCCTTTTCTGGAGCCATGCCAAATGCTGTAGTTATGCCAAAAACACTGCTTTGCTTTGAAGTGCTGGGGTTTGCCACACTTATTCCCAAGCAGGCTCTATCTATACCCCACTTCAGGTCTCCAGCTGCTTTAGCAACATGGGCTCTCACCTCTGCAACTCATCTTCTTTGACTATAAAGAGGGGCACTTGTTACTGTCTTCCTTTGCAGAGTGCTCTCAGATTTGTTAAAGCAAAATACTAGAAAGATATTATGATGATGATGAATGATAGTGCCTGTATCACCATATGAAGCATCAGCAGTTGAATTAGTGCTCACTGTACACTTGGGCTCCAACCCTATGGGGTTTGACATTCATGGGAATTAGAGTTTTCTCACCATCATTCACCTCAGGGGAAAAATCCTTCTCACCACCTTCTGTGTTTCTCTCTACCTAACAGCATGCTGAGTCTGTACTTCCCCAAATTTTCTATTTCTGGGAGCTATGAAATAACAAACACCCTTAGAAAGATGGGAATTGTGGACGTGTTCACCGACCGGGCAGATCTCTCTGGTATCACTGGCGCCCCAGACTTGAAGGTTTCTAAAGTAAGTCCATGGCTGTTGACCCCCCTCCTTTCTTTCATGATCATGCAGGAAAACCCCTGTATGGTAGCATCCGGACACACCATATAAATACAGCTCCATGCTTCCCAGCTTGCCTGCAGCTGAGATCCCTTTGGCCTCAGACTGCAAGCTTACAAGAGGAGTTTAGTGCTTGGTGACAGCAGAGATCAGATTAGTTTGCTGCACATCTGTTTTTTCCAAAACTAGTATCAGACAAGATTCCTTGGGCAGTATATGGAACATGAGAGGAACATCAACTCCCAGCTCATCAAGGGGAGCCACTAAGGCTCCTGGGCACAGCACAGCCTGTTCTCCTACCCTGGGGACTCAGTTTCAGAGATGCAAGCAAAGTCATACAAAGTGGAGCCTCCACTGTTCATCCAATCTTTGGGACAGAGGAAAAACAGTCTGAGCTTTTTCTGTTGGTGGTTTTTGTTTTGCCGGGGGGNTTTAAAACAGACGTGACTGCAACAGACCTCACACCTCTGCTGCCTCTACTTATTTCTCAGTGGATCCTTCAAAGGGCTGCTTTAAAAGGGGTCTGATTCATCTCTCAGGTGGCTGTTGTCTGCCCAGAATGACTGCCTGTTTTTATTTCCTAGGTTGTTCATAAAGCTGCTCTGGATGTTGATGAGAGAGGTACAGAGGCAGCAGCAGCAACTGCTGCTGAAATAATGACAATGTCTCTTCCTCCAACTATTGAGTTCAATCATCCCTTCCTCCTGCTGATTTTTGATAGAGATACAAACAGTACACTCTTCATAGGAAAACTATTCAACCCGGCTATCAGCAGCTGAAGTGATATATGAATTCTGCTTGCTATTGCTGATTAAAGAAGATGTGAAACTGCATGATGTGATTTATTTCCATATGTACCAGCTTAGAATATGGTTCTTTTTTAGCGAGTTTTCATTCTATGGCATTATCAAGAATTACTGGTATTGACCATGACACTTGCTTAAGAGGAAGCAGGGAATGTTTTAAATTCAGATAGCAAGGAATGTTTTACTTAACTGAGGGCCAAGGAAAAACCTTAGATTTGCCAGCATTCAGAGAGAGATTTGTATTACAATGAAATACTTCTACCATAAATAAGTAAACAAGAGATGGGAAGAGTTGGATCAACAATGTAGGGTCATGGGAAACTGAAGCATTTAACGGAGACAGCATTGGGAATGTGAAAAGCTGTCTTCAAGAAAGAAAGAAATCTGCTTTCTCCACCAAACACTAACACCTTTTATCAATTTGGTATTAATATAGCAGCAAATCTTTCTGAGTTTCTTGCAGCTCAAAACAGAACACGAGGATCAAATCTGCTTTTGAACCTATAGTCTTTCAAACACATTGCCAACTCAACAGACTTACTCCACCCGAGTAGATGATGTCTCACATGTGTATCCATCAGTGGTTAGAAGAAGGGTATACCTGGATGGCAGGTGAAGTATTTAGATGGCAACTACACAAGCATAGTGTCAGCTGAGATCTGTGGAAAATGTGTAGCAAGGGTCTAGAAAATTGTCACTGTCAAGTTCTGTAGTTTCACACCCAAATAGAAATACCTGCCTCCCCTCTCTCAGGGATGGCAGAGCCTGGCCACACCATTATATCTCCTTTTCACATTCTGTTATAGTCCATAACCTCACGAGTTCTTCCTTCAGCTCAGCCACCATACTGAACAGATCATTCACCTGTTCACATCTGACAAAGGTGTTACCTCTGCTACCTTCTATTGCAAATGCCAGGCTCTAACACTCTCTGCAGCCAGGGGCCTGGACACAAACATGTAGTGGGGCCTCTATTTGGTTGCCCACAGTTTTTCTGAGAGCAGCCCTCAACCGAGTTACAACCATGCACGGATATTTACAAGAGACCTACCTCGAAGGCTGCTGCAGCAACACACCCAGATGACTCACCCCTCTCCTTAGCTGACCTCTTCCGGTCCGCAGGGAACACAGACCCCTGCCCTGCTGGGTTTAAATCAGCCGAGGTGGCTGCGGCCCCTCCCACACCTGTCCCTGCCTCCGTCGCAAGACTGGCCGCGGGAAGTGAAATGGTGTCACAGCATCAGGAATCAGGCTGGGAGCAGTCAGATGGCTTGAGAAGCTATCACAGCCTTAGAAAGGTCATGTGCCCTCCGTGAAATTAAGAGCAAGTGTGATTTTATTAGTCTGGCGCAAAGCACTGTCTCCCTTTTCACAGCCAAA
Organism: Galbula dea; assembly: GCA_013399015.1. Taxonomy (NCBI): domain Eukaryota; kingdom Metazoa; phylum Chordata; class Aves; order Piciformes; family Galbulidae; genus Galbula; species Galbula dea. Next base: position 3,551,576 of record VWZX01009335.1, read on the forward strand.
AGGAACCCTCCCTTTTGCTCTGTATTCCTAGTAAAAAGCTCATGTTAACTCTCAAATGTGATGCTTGATGGTGTTTTCTACTGAACAGACAGCCTCTGTATAGGCAAGTGTATGAACAATTTGCAAGCACTGATGGCAGGAGTCCCAAAAAAAGAGGTGTATGTATGCTACATCTTCCTCCTGGCTCCTTCCCACACTCAACTCCATCTATTTGGGTGGCTTTGTGGCCCAACAGCCACACAGCAATAATTCCTAGGCCATCCTATCTTACTGCAGATTTTTTTGTCTCCCTGAAATACTACTGCATGATGCAGCATCAGTAGGATCAGTCTTAGCTACTGTCACTGCTACCATTAACTGCCATTAAAGAATGAGCACTCAACAGAACAGTAATAAAACCTTTAGGGATGAGAGGGCTCAAAGAAGTCAGGTCTTTAGCTATGTATTTAATTCCCTAGTCTAACACCAATTTGCATCAGTTGAAAAACTGACAATTAATTTGAGTGGAGTGGAGTGTACATCAAGAAATGTGGAAGAAACAGAGGTCCCAGATGCACAGTTACCTGTGGCAGCTGCAAGACTAACTATTGCCCACTCCCTTGTAAACCATTTTGGAATGTATGGAGACATATACATAGAAATACAGCATACTAGGAGGAAGGTTGTCCCCATGTGGTTATGGGAGAGACTGAAGATCAAGAGAATCCCTCACATCAGCTAACTCAGATTTTGCAGGCTCTTAATCCATATTTTGAGAAGGAGACTCTTTCCTACCCTCAGTATCTTGGTGCTCTCACAGACATGGCCCCTTCAGAAGCAGGATGTGGGAATTCTGTTTTCCTCTCAATATTCCAGGAAAATGAGTCCACAAGGAAATAGGAGGGAGGTGCAGGGACAGAGGTGCAACCACACAGAACTGGCACTCTACAGCTTTTGCTTTCCATCTCACTACATCTCCTAAAGAATCACAGAATCATTATGATTGCAAAAGACCTCTAAGATCATTAAGCCCAACTGCCAACCTATCAGCACCATGCCCACTAAGCCATGTCACTAAGTGCCACATCTACACAGTGTCTGAACACCTCCAGGGACGGTGACTCCACCACTTCCATGGGCAGCCTACTCTAATGCTTAACAACTTGTTCTATGAAGAATTTTTTCCTAATATCCAACCCCTGGTGCAACTTGAGGCCATTTCCTTTTCTCCTACCACTAGTAACCCAGAAGAAGAGACCAACTCCCACCTCACTACAACCTCCTTTGAGGTGGTTGCAGAGGGAGAAGAGGTCTTTCCTGAGCCTCTTCTTCAGACTAAACAACCCCAGTTCCCTCAGGCACTCCTCATAAAACTTAATCTCCAGACCCTTCATCAGCTTTATTGACCTTCTCTGCATACACTCCAGTGCCTCAGTGTCTTTCTTGTGGTCTTTCTGCATGATCTCCCTGCGTTTGTAAAATGTATTGGAGAGCTTGCAGGGATGGTGAGTGACATGCTACCTGTGTGCTGGCCCTAAGAAGGCAGAGCAGCAGTGATGAGGGGTGTCTGCCATTCTCACAGGGGATTTCCTGACTATGTCACGATCAGCATTTGGGAGCTGTCTGCCAGACTTGCTTCATCAGGCTCCTGGTGTGTTGACATCATGCTGTGATTTTCCACTGCAGGATTTGCCAGAGACAGTGTTCAAGAAGAGGCAGGCACCACACTTAGTACAAAAGAGCAGCAGACAACTTGCTCCCTGCCTACACCCGTGCTGCGCTGAGCCGTTTGTTATGCGGCCCCTTTTCATCTCTCCCTCCCATCCAGCAAGTCCTACTCCCCTAATCCTGCTCTTGTCACTGCAAGCAACACTAAACAGATTTTCCCTAGTACACTAGCTCTTCATATTTCCTCTTCTCACCAGATCTTTTTCACAGCCTCCCACTCTCCCTCCTGCAAACTAACATTTTTTCCCCTCCTACCTGCTGGTGCTGTTTGTTCTTGTGGGAGGTGGCTGCTGCCAGCTTCGCTGTAGTGCCTGCTCCACCAGCAGGTTCTGCTCTTCTCCTTCCCAAGAAATGGAGGGCAGGAGGCAACAAGGCTCCTCTGCTCCCACAGACAACCTCGAAAACACTCACACCAAAGTGAAAAACGGCATGCAGAAAAGCAGGACATCAGACCACTAAACTATTCCTATTCAGTGCAATGGGAAACATGTAGATATAAATGAGCCAGAGGACGATCTTGGGAGCAATTAACCACTAGGTTCATTAGGTGTTGACACAGCTAACCCAGCTAATAGACATGGGAAAAGGACTCAGAGCTGCACCTGTGGTGAGCCTAGGTTTGGGTGATGTGTTTGTGCTCTGGTCAGGCAGAAAGTCCTGTTTCTCTGGTTCACCAGGGCTATGCTATTGGCTGTAGCCTGACAGCCTCCAAGTACCATGACCCAAGACAGCAACAGCCTCCCCAGCTCACACACCATCTGTGGAAGGAGGCATTTAGGGTATGTTTTGCTGTATTTTCTCACCATTATCCAAGGCTGTACCTAGAGGAAGGGAACCAAAACTCCTCTCACTTCTCACTCTATGTCCTTCAGTCCTCTTACAAAGTGGATTCAAGGGAGAAGCTCCCCATTTATACTTCAGGCAGGTGTAATCTAATAGCTCTTGTTCAGCATGAAGACTGACATGGATCAGCATAACCTTTAGCCTTGCAGATACAGCAACAACATGTTGTTGCTTGTTACACAGCTACCTGCTTTGTGTTAAACTAGCACCGCAGCCCTCGGGTCTTTGCACTTTTCAGGCTGAGCTTGGACTTGTCCTGGCCTGCCTGCGGTTTTGTTTCAGCTTCTTTGTTTGTAACATTAATCATGTGCTATTACCTAATTTGTTCATTTTTTTCCTTAACTTTATACAATTTTATTGTGTAAGATTTACATATTGGTACACAGACAGACATTTCTGTAACTAGGAGGTACTAAGAACAAGCACTTATTCTGTATAGAGCAAAACATCTATGGGTCTAGAATGAAAAATGAAGGAGTACAGGCAGGGTGGGACCATAGCAGGGGGCTTGAGAACCTAGGCACAGGATGATAGTGGAAGCCTCAGATATAAACAGCTCGCCAGTGCTCAGTTACTGGTCATAAAAGGATTGCAGCCTTGGGAGCTGGGTAAAACCAGTCTGAAAGACAAAAGAGATTGAGTACCCAGTGTATTTAAAACACAGCACAGGTAGTAAACCCATGTGTCATGTAGACCTGTAAACCAATGAAGGAAGACCAAGGGGTAGAGCATGAAAGCAAATGTATAAAAATGATCCTAAGTGGACTCCAGAGCACAGAGGTTGCATCCAGAGCACAGAGGTTGCATCCACCACCATCATGCTCCTCCCAGCAAGGATGAAGGATGTGGCTGCCCTGCTGTCCCCTTCCCTTAGGGCTGAAGCCACTGACCTGAGCAACCAGTGAGGCAGAGAAAGTCTGACCATAACACCAGAGAACAGGGAGGATACTAAAAAGTTTGTGTGTATTAATTTTAACTGTCCACTCTCTGAAGTGTAGGTCTTAGTATTGTAAACAGACTAACTAATTCATGGGTAAGACTGTTAAGATTTTAAATATACTACTAATAAATTCTCATCTTTGTATAAAAATAATAGATTTTTTCATCATAATAGGACTTTGAGTATAAGAAATCAGCGGGAATTCAAGCCACCTACTCTGTGACTTGGATGCAAGGAAATTGGTAATATCAGCAAGTCAGTTTCCTGCACGCCAGGGTAGAGCCAAAGGACACAACAACCCTATTGCTCTCTTGCTTCCTACGTGCAATGTGAAAATACCTCATATAGTGCAAGGTAATCTCTTATATAAGTGGATCTAGAGGAGGGACATGACCAGAGCCCCAGCCTTTCAAGAAGAGACTGTTGTCAGGAAACATAGCACTTCCCTGACTGAGGACTCAAGGTGGGGGCTGCTGCAGGCCACAGATGTGAACAAACATGACTAGTATCTCACTTCCTCTCTGTCACTGTTATTACTGCAGAATGTCAGAGATACCAAGCAAGACCCCAGGGCTGGGGAAAATGGGATCTTTCAACACTGAGGCACCAGCAACTGCTACCCCATGTCTATTTACAAATTCCCTTCCCTCTGCCAAGCGACACCTGAAGGGCTGATGTACTACACAATGATGTATCAGTGACAAAAGACCTGTCCAACTTGTCTTTTTTGGCAAAAGGCTAAGGCAGCAGGTGAGCAGCCCCAGGGCACACTGAAGCTGCAGTACCAAAATCCCCATTTCAGCAGTAAGTCGGAGGATGCCAGCACCCCTAGGGAAGCAGATAACATGGTGCATACAGAGACCCAGCCATGGAAGGATGATCCTGAAGGTTATCAAGAAGGGAAGCTGGGCAGAAGCCTGTGAACTATACAAAAGACTCACATGTGGCCACATGCTGGGTCCAGAAAGGGAATGGTAAAGCTGTCCTGGATACCATTTTTTTTTAGTATTTGGAGAAGTAAATCATGGACTTACCCCAAAGATGGTGTTTTAGCACAAGGTCAGCTTGACAGAGAGGTATTAGTCTCCCAGAGGTCCCAGTGCCTAGGTAATGGAACATAAAGAACTGATGTTTTGGAAATACCCCAAAACCCCCACCACTTTGCAGTGAGCTCTGCCACCTGCTATGCACTTGAAACATCATGAACCAATACATGACAAAAGGCAAAAGTCGGCACAAGAGAAGGAAGAGCGATTCAAAACAAGATGGCCCCGGTTGGCAGCCAGGTCCCCATCCTCCTCCAAAGACCTTTCCCTGCCATGCCGCATGTCAGGCCACAGGATTTCCAGCTCTTCCTCACATCTGGGCTGCAAGACCATAAAGGAACACTGGCATAGGGCTAGCCATGTCATGGAGCAGCAAGATCTGAGTGGCCACAGGGAGGAGACACAGACTACCCACACTCCCTCTGCGTGCAAGGGGCCACCCTCAACCACGAGGCTGTGACCTGTAGTCCAGGGACCTTCTGGGTGACCACTCTTGGGCCAACAGGCTCCCCTCCACTCTGTTGAGGTGATCAGAGGAGACCTGACCCACGGACAGTATTTCAAACCACTTTGTTAGTCTAGAAACCAAGGAAGGCAGTACAACAGGCATCAGTATGACTCCTCTTTTATTTGCCTCCTTATCTTATCTGGCATACTGATACTCTGTTATTCAGTCACTAGGTATTTAGCAACTTGACCAAAAGCACCTTTTTTTTTAATAGCCATAAGAAATAAGATTTCACCATTATTTATTCTGGTTTGTATTCTGTAACTGAAGGCTTCAGCATGCCTCTCCTCAATGACAAGAGACAGAACGTCACCAAGAGGAGGTGTGGGTTACTGGTTGTAGGAGACCTGTGTGAGAATCTGGTTGCGTTTGTGATCACTTCCCAGGCAACCTGAGTATACAAATTTGAGGTACTTGTGTTAAAGCTTTATCTATTTAAGCTATTATTTTATATCCCTGGGTTTGCTATGGGTTTTTGTGCAGAGAAGTTATCTGCCTGCTAAATCATGCAGCTGAGAGATTACTAGACTACCTAGTGTGTTGAAATAGCTGGCTTCAAAGTGAGGGAGGTAATTGTTTAACTAATGAGTTTTGGCCACATGTAAAAGTCTAGCGTGACTTAATATTTATATAACATCCAAAACTCTTACAAAAGATTTAGGAATATATACTAGAGGGATTTATTTTTCATATATTCTCAATATATGTCCCAAGTTCCTCATACAGTAGTGTGGAAAAGTGTGCTTCCCCAGAAAGCACAGACAGGAACATCAGGGGAAAGGAGAGACTTCCATGAAGCTGGAATTCTGAAGTCAGGAGTGTAAGTATGTTTGCTGTCATGTATGGAGGCATGATCTCCCCTACAGAAGAAATACCAACTTCCAGATGTCCCCTTTAACCTGATATGAGCAAACCCCACATTTTTAGGGTATGACAACTGGGATCGCCATATCATTGCAGAATCAAAAATAGACACTTTAAGACAGCCAGCACATTTTGTTTCTCTTAGTTCTGACTACCATGTATGTCATGTTGTACCCAATGCAGGTTACACTTAACAATACAGGGCATAACTCAGTGACTCATTAAGTGCTTCAAGAAGAGATGAGTTTCATACCCCATGCAGATGGGGAAGTGACCAAGATCATATGACAAGGTAGCACAAAATTTGGACATTTTTAAGATTACTAGGAGGCTGTGATGATAGCACTTTTTTAACAGAGGTTTCTCCCCAGCTCAAATGTATTACTGTTGAGATTAGCCAAGGAGTGGTGGGGCTTAGGACTCTGCTCCCTCCTGCCTGCTCCCCATCACCACTGAGTGGTGCTGGTGCCGCTTGACATGCTAGCGATGGCCTCCCTGGGTGGAGTGTGCTCCACCAAGGCATGCTTTCTCTTCAGCTTGTTTCCCCAGATCCGCTCTTACACTGACTGCAGTTTGCCACCATTCCTGAGCAAACCCTGGCTAACTGGCAAAGGGACACAGCCCAAGTCCTTCCAGCTCTGCACCTGTCACTGTATTTCTTTCCTACAGACACATTTACATACACAACCGCACAAAATGCACCCGCACAGACACTCATCTTTGTTGTATGTTTTGGGGTCATAAAAGTGTTAGACACTCTTATTACAATTAAACCAAATGACTCTACAGGAGACTGTGGCTAAGACACTCTCAATGAACAGTGGAGATTCTAGGAGAAAATGCTTTGCTAGCTTAGGTCTTTGTTTTCCAGTCTGTCAGGGTACATTTAAGATAACCTTCACGTTTGCATTGCAGTGAGAATGCTGACTTTGCATGCTCTTTCCACCCCTATGTCCTATTGCTTGATTTTAGACTAGAAGATAAAACTCTGGGCAAAGACTCTACTGCACAGCTTATTTTTCTTCTCAGCAGAAGAGAAGAGGCATTTACATTTCATGAGTGCTTAGGATGAAATTTACTGCCTGGCTTTAACTTCTGCTTTTGCAGCCTCATCACTTAGAGCTTGTTTCCTTGCAGGCTTTCAGTATCATGCTGCAGACTATCCTCAACAGCTGCATCTATCACATCTACTCAAACTAAATGTGCTCTTATCAACATAAACTGCAGCATGAACATAAGTAATTACTAAACTGGTCCTTGCCAGAGCAAGGACAGTTAAACCCACAGCCTGCTCAGTGAGGTAATACAGTTATGTCATTATGCAGCTGCTTCGTACAGAGACTGTTTATGCCACCTCCTCTGAGCAGCACAAGCTGCATAGCTATAGGCACAGCTGTACCAGTATAATTTCCTCCTACAGGGACTCTCTCACTGGCTTAGCTCTCAGTGAGAACTCAAAACTCATCACACCATGGCCAGCCAGGGCACACCTAGGGTAAGAGCTGCTCTGTAAGCCAGGTGAATATGGCAATTACACAGAGTGGGCAATATATCTGCTCCAGTGATGCTAGTAGTAGTGGAAGGTGTGAGTTTTGCAAGGCTTCATGTGTTGAATTTCCATCAAGAATGCAGAAACAGTTGCATTGATTTCCAAAACTTATGTATGATTAATAATTCAACCTACATATTAAAATTGTGTGCACAAGAGAACATGGTTCTGCTATGACTTAAATAATTAGTTTAAAGCAATATAGTTCTAGAGTGAAAATACTCTGTACAGAAACTTTTGCTCTGGTATAAGTTACCTTTTAAATTTGTTACCTAGCAAAGAGTTTAAGTTCAACTAAGAAGTTATGCTAGAATGACAGATCATGCAAGGATTTAGGGTAGTAGCATTTTCCCTTCACAGTTCCATTGCATTATTTCCTCACACAGATAGCCTTATGCCAGTTAAATTTTACTGATACAATGATAAAACATATCCACACTGGAAAGACTGTTTATTTTCCTCTTTTTATTGTTTTAATGGTTTCTAGGTTTCTTTTTTTAGATGAAAAACATTAGTTCTCTATTTTTCATGTTCTCTTTAATGCTTCCAGTGTGTCTGCTACCAGATGTCCCTCTTCTGTAGCATTATGTTACGCGTTACCTGGGAAGAACATTTTGATCTCATACATGATAGCAGGAATCTGAGCATCAGAGCACATTGTCACATAAGGTCCACATTACTCACATACAGTCTAAGAAGGAGTTGAGACCTGATGTCTGGGGCATGTTTGAAGCAAATACATTTCCCTATACAGCTCAACCTGTATGGCATACAAACAAGGTGGATTATCACTGGGGCTGACCTACCACAAGTATCAGAGTAGGTCCAATGACTACATTCTTACCATAGAAAGGGACTGCAGGAAGTCTTTATGTTCAAGCTTACATCTTCCAATACCTATTATAGATATGATGTGCCTAAACTACAAGATAATTAAAGTCAAGCTGAAGATAAGAGTTTGGGTAGTAAGTGTATGAACCATGACACTAGAGACTAAGTCTGTTCTCAAGCACTCTCTTGATACAGAGTCCTCAATTTCATGCTATTACTACACTGGTGATCACAAGAACAGTTGTTCTGTTGGTCAGAGAGAGCAAAGTCTTGTTAAATATAGCCACTTGCTCAATAAAATATAGTTGAAATACCATATTCACCCTACATTTATCCTCTACTAAACAGAAATGTTGGCTGACAAGAAGTCTGACCACAGGACTAGCTGTCCTTTAGAAGGACAATGACTGGAACTTGAAAACACCACTGCTCACTGAAGAAGAATGGGTGGGGAATTGTAATTTCAGCCTCCTGTCAATGCAAATGCTTCCATGCTCATTACTATGCCAAGAAGAAAAATGAATGCCCCCATCAAAGGCAAATTATATGATGCAGAAATCTCACATTCATTCTATAATCAGCTGCTGACCAAGGTTACTATCATTCAGAATGGAGTAATTTCAGTGGGATCCAAAAATTGTTTCATTATAGAAGGAGTAAAATCAGTACTTTCAATCAAAAATTACTAAGAAGAAGCAACTGAAGATGCAAGATGATGCCTTCTGGGAGGTAAGAAGGATGTCTTCAGTCTGTTCGGTGACTGATGTCTGTTCTGATCTGGCTGCAGGCCCAGGAAGTGTCTGAAGTAAGACTGCTCCTACGCTGGAGACACCACTCTTTAAAGAAATATTGCAGGCTTTTAAATGCTTCGGTTTGGAACAAAATCCTGACTGTAGGAGACTAGGAATCTTTGCAAGAAAAGGCATATAGACCAATGTTGATGCTGTGCCTATGGCTGCAGCACAGAAAAGCAATACTAACCTACAGCTGAATCTTCACAGATGCCTTAGTTGTCAAGGTGCTTTGAGGTGGGCCATGGTCCACATCCTGTAAGAACACAACCTTCTACTTCCAAATGAGTCAGGATCCAAAGGGATTGCACTGCCAGCACCAGTCACATTGTTTTGTCATATTGGATGCAAAAAGAGAATACCTTCAAAATATATAAAATGGAATGGAGAGAAGTTGAGAGAGAATGAGACAAAGTAGAACCTGAATTTCCTTTATAAAAAAATGAAAGAAGATAGATGAAAGTTCACCAAGTCACAGTTCTGAAGTTGATTGACATTTTAGCCAGAAAACGTCAGGAACTGGGAAGAGCAAACAAATGCTGTAGTGGTCTTGAGGAAACCTCTCAAAAGAACAAACTTTTTACCTGGTCCCAACAGGAGTGAAAGAGATTCATGCATTTGCTCCATTTCCCAAATCATTTTTCTATTATAGGTGTTATCCTTACTAGCAATGTATGTGCATCCTTAAAAAGTTCCATTTCAAAGATGAGTAAGGTTGCTAGGTGACTTTAGCCTTAAATCAAGGAAATTAATAATTAACACCTCACACCTGGCTCTGCCTACATATTAAATGCAATATTTTTACAAAACACAAAGAAAATCATATTTAAGTCCCCATACAGCCCATAGACAGGGGTTGCTGCCCATTTAATTATTTCACTAAGTATTTTTCCTTATGGGAAAGAAACAATGGAAATATAAGTTACAAATTCTCAGCTGATAGCAGATTTTTAGTGTAATATGTTTGTTTCTTGAAAATAAATACTATCTATAATCAAGTGACAGACACAAGTATCCAGTGTCCCTAGACGGATCATTATAAATGTCTCTTGTAGGTAGCAGACCATAATTTATTATCCTTTTAACTCAAACTGACAAGAACTATGCTGTTGCCATATGACAGTTTCATACATTATTTGAAGAAAATGTTAATTTCTTAAAGATCTGTTTATCTATTCTTGCTTCTCCACCTGAATTTCTCAAGAAGGAAGTAGTTCCAAGACCAGCATGCAGAAATAAATAGAAGCACTGAGATACTGACTTGTCTCATTGAAGACCAGGAGGAATAAAGTGCTGAAGCAGTCTAAGCAAAGACACCAAGTCCTGTTTGAAAACTAAACTCTACTTAAACACTTTATGAAAGCAAAGGCAGCTAGATACATACTTTCTCTACGATGAAGAGTTGCTTTTGAATACCCACCACATGCAGCCTATAGGAAGCCCCTACTCAAGCAATGAGAACTGGTACCAGACCTGTAGCAGGTTACTATATTGACATCCATTTTTGTAAGGAAAAAAACCCAACAAACCGCAACCCCCAAAAAAACAAAACCAAAAAACAACAAAACCAGGCCAAGCAAACAAACAAACACAAACCTCCAATCCCACAACACAGAGCTCTTTGCCAACCACTTTAGGCAATGTATATGACACTAACTCGCACTTATTTGGTACTTAGCAAACCTCAGCATATTTCACAAGTGCAGGAGTGAATCTTTTGCAGAGGCCAAAGTGCAGACATTTCTTCATTACATGAGGTAATTGCTTCAGGCCCAACAGTCAAACACTACAAGTCACAGGAACACAACTGGATTATCATAGCAGCAAGGAGATGCATGCAGAGTGCATGTAAGCATGGAATTTAGATAAGGAATAGTGGGAAAATACACCATGCTCCAAGCTCAGGTGATCAGAAGTGACTGATGTCAACATTTTCTGCCATTTTGAAGATACAATAATAAGGGTTTTTTCCCCTTAGACATACCAATCTCTTAGACACTTTGTAATTCCTGCCTTTAAAGTTGATTTTTTTCAAGAACTTAGAATAGAAAGCCACTTGCATTTCACATGTACTGGAGAAACTTGGAGATGTCCTCCCAGGAGGACAGAAATATATTCAAGTGCCATTTTTTTACATTTGTGTCTCCTGCCTGCTTAAGTCCTGCTTCACAATACAAACTTAGTAAAGCACAGAGAAGGACAGATGTCCAAACATACAAAATTATCCTTCTCTTCCATCAGAGAAATAAAGGTTCTGATGACACCTGCTGGCTCCATGGGGACTAGGCAAACACCAGCTACCCCCTGCCACAGCTCTTGCATGAGAATTATTGAGAATGAAATGCTCCTTTACTGTGAGTCAGGGAACCAAAGGAAACCAGGAAGTGACTTTAAAAGGTCATTTAGTACACCCCCTGGAATAAAGCAGGATTCATGCTACTTCCATCAGACCACATGGATGATTGTTTCACCTGTTACTGAAAATGTATAGTACTTCTCTGGACACACTACTACAGTGTTTCTTCATTTCTGCATTTCCTATGAAAAGCTTCCACAGTAAGATGTCCTGTTAAAAGAAAATCACATTTTTATTTCTCTGTTCAAGGAGAATCAGACGGTGCTTCAACATGAAGTTGAAAAGGAGATACTTCAGCCCTACGTTAGGAAATACTACAGCTTTACTGCTTTGTCCAGCTTGTACAGTAACACCAACACCCCCACCCTCAACCCCAGATGAGATGTAGTAATACAGACCTTCTAAAGATACTTTCACTACAGGAACCCTCCCATATGAACAATTGCACAGACCTAGTTCACTATGAAAAGGGTCAGGCTTACATGTAGGAGCCATCAGGGTGTTTACATCCAGCTGATTTCAATTATAATTAGAGTGGGAGAAGCAGCAGCCACCTTGATGAATCATCTCATCAACAAACCATGTTCAACAAACTGTATAAAGAGCTGGTTTCTGTCTATTAAAGCATGTTAGTTTATGTGCTATGAGTAATTTCACAATGAAGCTTCAGAAGAAATACAGATCCTTGAATGTCATCTATATGTATCTTCTGCACTGTTCCTGGCACACTGGTATTTTGCTCAGTCTACAAAAACTGGAAAAGGTTAGATTATATTCAGCCCAACTATTTTCCTAAATTAACAATTTTACCTTAATTCTTCTCATCAGACTCCAGCCTGGACAGTATTTCTGGCTGATCTCAACTAGCCTCATCAAGGTAGCTATAAATATCCCACATCTGCCCTTGAGAAACAAAATAGGTAGACACTAGCTAGGGACAGAAATCCACAAGACCTTGAGTAAAAATTATCTTTTGGGTTACTACCTAGTTTGAGCAAGACAAGAAACTCAGTTCCAACAAAAACACAACCCCTTACAATGAACTCTGTACAGATAACACTCAAGTAAACCACCAGTTTCCTTCCCACAACCTGATCTTGTGGTACTGCAATCATGCCCATTATATCTCATAGCCTACAGCTAAAGCTCAGCTGTGGTAAGTTACAAAAACTGCTAAAATGGGGCATGGCATGTGAAACAAAGGCATTACCTAAGCAACCACTGTTGCTATACCAAGGAGCTTAAAACTGGAAGGAACCATAGTTAGCACATGGAACCTAAGCCCAAAACAAATATTAAGATGACTGGCTGTTCCACAGTCACTGAAGGTTTCCTAAACCAGACTGAGGAAAGTAAGAGGAATGGCAGCCACTGAAGTATGGGCAGAGGTGTTTCCAGCCCCATAAGAACTGTGAAATGATGAAAGAGGCTTGTAACAGAAATTCTCTGAATATTTGGAACAAGCAGCTGAGCCTGCCTCTGCAGCATCTACCCTCAGGTACTAAGAGTCACAGGGCCTTGGATAAACAGACTGGTGAGAACCTGGACTACATAATCACTGCCAAGTTTTATGAGAGTTTTGTATGCATCCAGAAACACTTGTCTATTAGAGAACAGACAGTCTTTAGCTCAACTGCTGACGTGTGTATTGTCCTTGGTTGTTCTGGTCTCAGGGATGAATTTGTCTTAAACTGCAGAAAAGTGCAGTTTTGCCAGTCTGACACACCAGCAGTTCCCTCCCAGTAAATCACTCTGCAAATATGTATAATTTGGCAGTGTGTTACCTGTATGCTGTGTGATGTTTTACTGCTCCAAAGCTCTCTTTAACCCACGGGGCAACTTACAATATAAATAGTAGTTGGTGGGAGGAATATGTTACTCCCAACAGTGTGTGGAGGATACTCTCAGCAAGGTGTTACCCAGCATAAAAAAATAGCAAGGGCTTCATGAATAACTAGAGAGGAAGATAACTCCCTCAGATCTCTGTACACAGCAAATAAATCTCATAGCTGCCTCCTTTTTCTTCCAGACAAAATAAGATTGACGTTGTTTTTTTGTGGTCCCAAAAAGATTTAAATAAGAGATTCAAAGACTAAGATTTCTTCAAATCCTTCTTTTAACTACCATCTGTAAACAAAAATTCAGCTTTTGAATATTAACTATGAATATCATTGCAGCCTAACTCAAGCAGGGCTTCCAGGGTGACCATGCTTGCCAGAGTCCTGGTGTGAGGGCTTGGAAGAGGCTTGGTTGCTACTGTCATTGCAAAGAGCATTGCTAATTTTACTGAGCAGAAAAGCTGGGTATGGTTTTGTGTGCATCAGGTTTTCCTCATATTGACTTCTTCGGCCACAACAACAGTACCACAGTCTCCAGCAGACACACAGATTCAGAAGCACATTGCAGCAATGCAGCTTCGTTTGACCATATCAGATGCAAATTTCTTCCATGTAATGAGAAGGCATTTGAATTCCAAATCTAACTGAATTAACTACAAATAAATATAGACTAGCAAGTAGGAAAAAGAAGTATCCAGTCATTTTGACAGAGAACTTAATTTCTGGAGTCTTTGGGGCATTCACAGTGGAGCTTTTTATGTTTAGGGAAGAGACTGTATGATGTTAGGGCAGGGCCTTCCCTCTGTAACTCTGTTCCTGCATATATAGGACACCTATATTTGGGGCCTATTATCACCAGGATTGTTTCTAAAAGGAAGCATATTTTAAAAGAATCTACACTCAAGGAAGAATTTAAGTACCTAGAGCCTGTGCCACTTCATGACCCCTTGGTTTAACTTCTTAAGAGCATAAAACCCACAAATGCCCTTCAGTAACATGTCCTTGCAACATGGGTACACACCTGGTGAGACCATGGAGGGGCTATGTTCAGGGCTTAAGCACTTCCTAATCAAAGCTTGCACTTTGTAAGCAAATATTGTTGCCACTTTGTTATAGAGTACTTATCAGCAACAAACAAAAGCCTTTTGCATTAAGTCCTGCATACCCAGGTCCTTTATGGACTTTCTAAAATGTCATCCTTTTTTGCTGATAGTGCTTCCACTTAGACTGCCTATAATATTTTCTTCCAGTTAAGTTGAAAAACAAGGACTAGTCCCCTTATCTCAAGTTTTAAGGCCAAATGCTTTTTAGTTTATAATCCAAATCAGAATGAAATGTTCTGTTTCATCTGGGACTATTTTAAAAAGGAATTCAGGAGCATAAGGGGAAGATAGGGAGTTCCAGGTTTGTATTTTATTTGGAATTAGGCCAATGATCAAACTAGTGGTCATGCCCACACTACAGAAATTGCTGAGTAAACTACCTGTCTTAAACAATGTGCACTGCCCAACTAACAATGCTCAATACCCAAAATAAGCCAGACAAATATGTCCAAGCCTGTCCAAGTGAAAAGTTTATCCTTACTTCCAATAGCTCTGTACAACTTCTGCAGGAATATCAGCTTTCCCATTTTGTCTTTTTATAGCAGAAATATCACTCTCTCTTCTCAGTCAGTTGGTTTTGACATACTGATGTTACTGAACAGCTGGCGTGCTCTTGAAACAAGGAGTGGAGCTCTCATCTCTCCTCTAAAAGGAATGGCTGAATTGCAGGGTAAGGGAGCTGAAAACACCCCTACAAATATTCTGTACCTTCTCCCTCCTTCCCCTGTGTCCCCCTCTGCCTTGGTGAATAGTGACCTATTCTTTTACACAAGGAGATTTTAAGCAGGATTGGGCATTGCTTCCACCACTGAGAAGCTTAAAGTCTGCCTATGAAATAATTCAGATGGGCAATTGGATTTGTGGGGCCAAATCCTGCTGAGCTGCTGAAGGGCTAGATGCAAAGAGTTTACTGTTCTCTTGTTCTCATGAAAAATATAACGTATTTACTGGAATAAACCCTCCTTCTTTATGCCATTGATGGGAAACACAACATGCGGTGTTTATAAAGCAGTTAATTTATAACAGAAAAGCCAGATTTATTTTGCTCTTTGAAAGAGCAAATATTTGTCCAAAAACTTCTATATGGGACAGACATCTTTTTAAACATAGTTGATTGAGAAAAGTAACTGAGGAGCTATCTGATAGGTAAGACAAGATTTATATAAAACATTTAGATTGTGATGGGGAGTATTATTATATTTTTATATGTATATACATAATTATATGCATTTATCAGCTATTCTCGAGATGTGATGTTTTAAAATGGTTCTAGATCTTAATCAGCATTCTAATGTATTCTATTTTTCTCTTGGTCTAATGCCTTTGGAAGAAAAATGCACTTGTGCAATAAACTTCTTTCTTTGATACCAGACTACTAGAAAAAAATATTTCTTAAAATAGAAGGATGTTAATTCTGTTTCAACACTTGTATGTTTACTAATGAACTGTCTACTCTATGCATAAGTTCTGTAAAATTAGCAATATGCTTCATTCAGGTCTAAAAATACCACTTTATTGCTTCCAGGACTGTTCTTCCTAGTCCTAGAGGACATGCTTTATTTCTAACTGTTACTAAAGTTGAATGATAAAGCTGCTGTAATGTTAAACTTAAATTTTTGCAGTGTCAAATTTGTAGTGAATGCTTAGTGCAGTTGTGAAGTACTTATTTTTGTGGTCTTCATAAGGCCCAAATCAGCAGCATTTGCGCATACCTGAAGATGCAGGATTCTTTTCTTAAAGAGTTTTGAATGGTCTGGGATGTGCCTGTACATGAAGGCCTCTGCATTTCCCCTCTCCATACAGTCTGAAATCTATTTGTGCTAGGAAGGCAGAGGCCTCTGGAAAGTAGCTCACTGCTTTCCCCATTCAGCCCCTTCACATCTCTTGTGGGGGATCTGGTGGCCTGCCTGAGCCAAGTACTGTCCTAGGACTCCCAGAGAGAGACACAACAGTGACGTCTGCCAAACACAGCACGGTCAGAGACTGCATACAAGTTGCAGTATCCCCAGAAAAGATGGGGGAAACCTGGTGCTCTGGAATGTCTAATGAGCAGTTAGGTCTGATGCTCTTTTAAAGGGACTGCTGCTGTTGCAGAAAGCCTTTTCACTGTGACTGAATACAATCAAAAGCAAAATTTTCCAATCCCTCTTTGCTACAGCTGACTGCAGTGTCCAAGGATACCTCTTTGAAACAGAGATGACTCCCAAGGGAAAGGACCTCCTTCTTTGCTGCCAGGGCAGGCATAACATTGTGGCAGAAATGGTACCTCACTGCCTGTGTTGCTTCCCACAGAAGTGGGTCACTACAAAAGGAGCAGAAATGCCTAGCAGTTACTGTAATAGTTCTTAGCATTGCTTGCAGTCTGTCAAGGGAGAGTAAGTACCCCACCCCTGCAGAAGTCATGTGCACCATTTGGCCAGCAAGGTAGCAGCTGAAATCAAGCCATTCCCTTCAGTGTTCTGGTCCTGCAGAATCTGGACACTGGGAATATCACTGAAAATAAAGCAAGAGTTAATGGGAAAGAAAAATAAAGTATAAATATTCACAACCACAGTATGCTGCATATTTTACTCTGTTCCCTGGCTGCCATGCACTCAAGAAGAGACATAGCATGCAGGGATTTTACTGCCTCCCGATTAAGTCATTACAGCCCATCTGTGTTGCACCAAGTACAGAACGTGACCTATTATCTCAGAATAAAATAGCATGCCACCAGACTGCCAAAAGCACCCTGTGATTTGGCACCCAAATATCTCACTACTCATATCAACATACCTTTTCAGGACTAACTCCTACAGCCTGAATCAAGCAAGTGTAAAATTCAGCTGAACTCTGAACAAATGGCAATCAAATAAAACCAGTTTTCCCAAATGCTAAATCACAAATTATACAATGACTGTAATTTGGTGTTGCTGATGCTTAACTTAAAAGGAGTAGTTAATAGTTGTCAGGTATTTTCTAGATTGTTCAATCAATTACTACTTTAATGATGGGCAATATAATCCATTTTTTATCTCATTTAGCCATTTGCATGCATTGCTATGCAAAAGGATTCTGTGCAGGCTTGGTGGTCTAGAACACCCTGTTTAATTTACAATGGGAAAATATTTCTCCAAAGATTATGGCCATTCAAAGTTTTTCCATAAGGTACAATAGCTGCAATTCCAGCACTGCTATATGTGAAAGCAATTCATATATTGCTTTGAGGGAAAGAAGAATGATAAGTATGTTTGCATTTTATGCTTGGAAAGTGCATTTGCATATACACATTTACACAAGCAATATCTCATCCTAAGGTTTGCCTGAGGCCTTCTATAAGATGTGTCCAGTTCTCTCCAAACGTTTTGTTGGACAGATGAGAGACTCTGTATTAACTTTGCTCAGAAATCACAACATGTGTAAAATACTATCTTTTAAAGCACAGAACAAGTCTCTCATCCTTGTGCTATTTGACATTGAAACATGGTATTCCAGGGAAGGAGACAGCATGTAAATGTAAAAGAACAGGGAAACTTATGGCATGTGGTCACAAGAATGATCTGAATGGAGCAATGAACAAACTATAGCAGAATCTATGGTAGAATGAAAAATAAAATGAAATGGTGAAAGGCAAGTATGTAATTTCCACCACATGCTGCCTAGAACTCTTGTGCTTATAGATGACATTTCCTTTACAGGAGCAAAAACCAGGACACAGGTCCAACAAGTCAAATTTTCATCTTTGAGCTGCATATTGTACTTGAAATCTGGGTTTCCTTCTGTAAAGGAATTACCAGTTAGGAAGGGAAAATTAGTGAAATACTTCTGACATGAATCACCAATACCAGAATATCATGGTATTTCTTCTGGATTCACTTAATGATGTTGGAAACTTCTCTCTTTCACTGATCTAAATTTGACCATTCTGATAGGAACCAGCTCTGAGATTTAGAGTACATACACTGAAGACACAGAAAGTCCGGCTTGCTACATCTATGACATTTTGCATCATGAATAGAAGAAAAAGCTAAAAAGTCACTGTGTCACCTGTTTGTTGTTTTTTTTTCCCCTTGTATTTTCTTTACTAGAAAATAAAAACAAGAGCTCCTTACCCGATGCCAACATGAAAACAGGCATTTGCCTACTTCTCTTAAGTGAAATATGTGTGGAAATCATCAAGGCTGGCATCAAACCTAAAATTCCAAGGAAGGAAGAAGAGGATAATTTCTTGGAAATAAATAAAAACTTCAATACTTCTGAAGAGTGGCATAATCACAAAAATATCTCTAGCCCTTTTGAAGACAGAGATCTTGACGAGCTGAATCTTTACAACTTCACTGAAAAGACTGCAAATTTTGGCTTTAACCTCTACAGAAAAATTGCAATGACACATGATAACAACGTAATCATCTCTCCCCTTTCTGTATCAGCTCTCATGACTGCATATATGTTGGCAGCCAAAGGGGAAACACACAGACAAATAGCAAAAGTTCTAAACATCCATGCGTTGAAGGACAGAGGGGATCATCATCATTTACCAGCTTTGTTTAAACAATTGAAAGATAACATCACAACAAATGAAGAACTTCTCCTTGAGCAAGGTACTCTTTCTTTTATTCAAAAAGACTTCAGACTCAAGGATTCTTTCCTTAATTCATCTAAGCAGTACTTTGATATGGAATTCCTGAGAGTGGACTTTCAAAACTTTACACAAGCAAAATTGGTTATAAATCAAAACATTAACAAAAGGACCAAGGGAAAAATCCCAGAGCTTTTTGAAGAGCTTGGCCGACATAATAAACTGCTACTTGTGGACTACATTATCTTTAAAGGTAACTGATGTTTTTATTTTGCAAATGATTATTTATTAGAAGAATAAGGACTCTATCTTCAGCTACTTTAGGGGAAGTTTAAATGAATTTGGATGCCCTGTTTTCTCTACATGTCTATCTAGGTTTACTTTCTTCTCTTAGTTTTATTTAATAGGAGATTATTTTTCATGATAGGGAACCACAATTATTCTGTGCTTCCTTCCATACAGCAGAGTCCCAAAGAGAACAAAAAGCCCTTCATCAAACTATGTCAATCCATCTCCAAATGATCCCTCTTTATGGCTAAAAAGGATGTTTAATTTTCATTCAGCATCTAAAATGAATAAGTCTTAATCACAATAATCTTTTGAATGCTGGATACTGGGCATAAAATCATTGACTGATTTTACACAGTGCACAAAATCATGAAAACAAAGATAATTTCTCCATTTTATTCAAGATTCTTTAACTACAGAAGAACCAAAGTACTCCATTATATTACCTTACAAGGTGAGGTTAAATAGCTGTAATGGGCAGAGACTGTTCTGTGAAGAGGTCTTCTATGGACAAGTATCTTATGCTCCTTTTCCTGTTGTCAGAGGCTCTCTGACCACTGCCTCAGTAGATAAGGGACTCCAAAAGAAGGTCCTGGCAATGACAGGGAGCTGTAGCCCACCCTTTACTCTGAAACAGCCATACAGAAGCCAAAGACACCCGATTAGGTAAAAAGCAAAGACAAAGTGCTAGTGCAACACAGGGGACAAGAGGAATGCTGTGGAGAGAACCCACAGCCACAGCCACCACTCCAGTCCGAAGCACTCAGCAGATGCCATCCATGGAAACCCCACTAAAATAAATGCAGACATGAGATCAAAGGAAATAACTCCTCGGCCATACAGCCTCCCTACAGACTAAGTTTATTCTTTTGTAGTTACAGAAGTGCAGCTTGTCCAATGCCTTAAAAGTAACCTTTACTTTCCCTGGCAGAAGATCAGGGAAAATAGGTAAATGGCTGTGGCTATGGTTAAAAGCAATGGTAGAGATCAGGATCATTAGTATAGAAGAGGTCACATTCCAGTGCACTTAACAAGTCAGTTCACTGCTGAATCCCCATTCAAAAAATATAAAGCACAAACACTAAATATACTGCAACTGTGATTCACTTACCCCAGACACAATTGACATCCACTTCAACTAGACACAGAAAATATCCTATACTTTTTTTTTAGAGAGTTTCTGAACATTTTTCTGAAGGAGTCTGAATGCACATCATCACTTAATTTCTTTCTTTTCTCAGGCAAGTGGGTTTATCCATTTAATCCCAAATTCACAGAAATGGAGACTTTCCACATAAACAAATACAGAAGTGTACAGGTACCCATGATGTTCAAGTCAGATAAAGTTAATTCAACTTTTGATGAGAACTTAAGATGCACTGTGATAAAGCTACCCTACAAAGGGAAAGCTCACATGCTGGTTGTCATCCCAGAAAAGGAGGGAGATTACATTTCGCTCGAAGACCATTTGACTACAGAGCTTGTGGAATCCTGGCTTGGAAACATGAAAACCAGGTATTGCTTTGACACCCTTAATGTCTTTTATGTCTACCACAGCAAAGCAACAAAGCACAACAAAGATTAGCTGGTCTTCCTAACCCTTTTAAAATGCTAGTGCCTGTGGCACTAGGATCTAGAGAGTAGAGGTACTTTACTTGTCTACTTTACTTGTCTACTTACAGTCTACCCTAAACCCTGTTTAATGGCATGTAAAACTTCTGCTCTAAGGTGACAAATCTATGGCTTGCTCAGTTAGAAGTGTCTGTCTCTCTGAAGGCAGCCTTAGGCCTTCTCTCTCCTTAAATTTAGCACTGCCAAGTAAGTGCACAATAAATCTAGATACACAGTATTATTTATGAAACCTTTCCTACCAGTGGAAATGCAGAGTAATGGATAAATTAGAATATGAAAATATAGACTCAAATTATTCCTGTGAAATGTAACTCCTGAAGTAAAAAGTCTTTTAACTCTATTATAAATGAATGTGTCACCCTGGTATCAGGGCATAGTAAATGCTTATGTTAGTATTTTATACAAAGAAACAAATGATTTCTAGCACCTTTGGCATCCAACATGTCTGTGGTGATATTCTGTAAACCTGAATTCCAGAAGATATTCTTTAGTTTTTGCCCCTTCTTTTTCTGTGTAAAGCTTAATTCCTGGGTAGGGGGAATTCCAGCAGTCAAGTAATCTACTATATAGTCCAAGTTTGCATTGAAATATTTTTTTTTCAAACAGAAAAATGGATATTTCATTTCCAAAGTTTAAACTAGAGCAAAAATATAAACTGAAGAAATTGCTTCATGCTCTTGGAATAAAAAATCTCTTTACAAGTACAGCAGATCTGAGTCATCTCACAGATCAACGATATGTAGCAGTTTCACAGGTAAACCTTCTAAAATTATTTGTTATTTGGATTATAATAGTTTGTAAATGGCCCAGCCAAGAGACTATGTCATAGGTACTTACAAGGATACTAACAGGAAGGGAACTAATCTGCCAAGTATATGCAATCTGCACACCTTAATAATTTGGATCCCACTTCCAAGTATGAGGTGTGTAGAACTAAAGGGTGGTTATGCTTCATATATGCTCAACACCTCCCAAGGCTAAACCATCCCAGGAGGAAAGCTATGCCTCAAGAAGAATAAGGTTGGCAGGGAAGAAGTATAATTAAACAACAACTGTGAACAAGAAAAACATTTGTAAACTATATCCAAAGGGCAAAAGCCAGAGCAAGGAAGAAAACCTAAAGAGGAAAGGCCTCATACACAGTCCAGATACAGCTATTCTTCTTAAAAAATAAGGAACTTTAGAAAGGTAAAATAGTAAAATCTCAAAAAGATAACAATGAGAAAGAGAAGTCAAAGCAGTCCTTTTCTTCTGCATACCTTGGCAGAGGATAAACAAAATCTCACAGCAGAGCATTGGCACAATACAGTTGTATTCCAAACCATAGGAATGCTCCACTTCATACACTGAAACTTACAAAGATCACTCAGGGAAAGGCAAAGGCAAAGGTGGTGAATAGCCAAGAAGAGAGGAACATAGCCTCACATAAAAAGATAACTCAGCACCACTATTTAAGGGAGAGCAAAATGAATTTCAGAAGACTAACAGAAAACAGAGGCAGAATGAGAAGCAGAAAAGAGTGGAAGAGAAAGGACTTGACAATCACAGCAGCCTCAAGAAGGAACAGGTCTATGTGAGGAGCAATGTCCCAGACAGAAGAAACATCTAGTCTATACAAAAGACAATTTCCTGATCATAGGAAATTAAAAGTTATAGTCAAAGAAGGAAGACAAATGACATATCACATAGAGAAACTGGTGACCCCAAGGACTCAAGCATGTAGAACAAGATGAAATGCAATTAATGCTAAATGCACAAGTTACTAAAATTTCTGCAACAATCTGGATTTATAAACAGTTGAGGAAAACAAAACCTAAATGAGATTAATCTGACATATGAGTAAAAAACAGCTTTATAAACCTTTGTAGGGAATTTATGTAATGCAATTGCTTGTGGTAGTACAGGGTTGTATAGTATTGATAACCTAGCACCATAACTTTGGGAGAGCCTTCACAGTATCACAGAATGGTTGAGGCTGGAAGGACATTTTGGAGGTCATCTGATACAAATACGCTGCTCAAGCAAGGCCAACTAGAGCCAGTTGCTGAGGACTGTGTCCAGGCAGCTTTTGAGTATCTCCAAGGAGGGAGAATCTGTGACAATCCATGACAGTGCAGTCACCCTCATAGTAAGTGTTTCTTGAAGTTCAGAGGGAACCTCCTGTGTCTTGGTTTGTGCCCTTTGCCTCTGGTCTTGTCACTGGGCACCATTCAGAATAGCTGAGCTCTGCCCTCTTTGCACCATCCCTTCAGGTATTTGTACCCAATCAGAAAGAATCCTTCTAAGCTACTGATGCTCCCGTTACAAGTCTCCCTGCACCAAATCATTACAGGAGCTTTTGTGATTTGCCAAGTCTGTTAATAAGCAGCATGGTAAACACTTCTGTACAAGTTTCAAAACCTCTAAGTCTTGAACTGCGGTTTTCCAAAACTGTGCTCTCTTAACAAAACAATCTTTCTGGAAAATGTAACATCCTAAAAATAAATATTTAATGGATAAAATTCCAGTGATTTTCAGTTTGGTAGAAACTGTTTTGCTTTGGGCAACCTGCAGCACTTTTCTCCCTCCCTTTTGATCGTATAACTATTCCATACTGATTCTAGGCAGTTAACTCTGTTGTGTTATCATGGAGAAAATCCCACTTGAATAGTAGCTGCTAACTGATACTAGAAGCAATATGTGCATCAGCTATAAAGTGCCAGAGAAGCATCCTGTCCCTGTAACTCATGATATTTATTATTTAAGAATATTTAGCAGACAGCTTAGTACTGCTCTAGTCTTTCAACTGCCATCACATAAGTCGCTCTTAGAATGAGGAGTTTGGGAGCTGGAAATGCACTAGCTGACTATACAAAATCTCTAAGTGAGGCTTATGCTCAGAAATGTGGAAAAACACAACGTCACCTGAACTAGCATCCTCACTTTAAGTACTGTGGTTGTAATGGCTGTACTAATTCCTCTGCTGCTGAAGTATACAGCATATGGGTGCACTATATGCAGTCTAACACACAGAGCTAGATTGTACAGACCTACTCATTTTGATTCTTCATAGAAGCCTACTTCACCTGAATGCCTTGCACTTTGAAAAACATTCTTCAGGTTAATATTTATTTCTGTCACCTATGTTATTTCTACATTGCTTTTCAGGTTGTCCAAAAGGCAGTAATTGAAGTGGACGAAGAAGGAACCGAGGCTACAGCTGCTAGTGGGTCAGAAATAACTCCATTCACAACACCTCCTGTCATCAAACTGGACAGACCTTTTCTTTTTATGATTTTTGAAGAAACTTTTAAAACATTACTGTTCATTGGCAGGGTGGTTGATCCAACAAAAATGTGAACAATGGTAATAGTTTCAATTCTCGGGTACATGAGAGGCTTTCTATTTTATTAATTTACATAAGAATACATAAAAAATGAAATGTGAAAATGTGCAAACTTGTTCTGACTCTCCAGCTAGCAGTTGGTCATCCTATTAATACTTTATTTATAAGTAGCAAGCTAAATTCACTAAGGCACAAAGTGCCAAAAATGTGTCTTATAAAACATATCATTCAAATAAAAAAAACCCCAAACAACAAACCAACACAGAATTGAACCTTCAACTTCAATATTTTAGTGATAAATCTGAATGAAAACCGGAGATTTCTATACAAAAATATTCAGGAAGTTCATTCCCAAACACTGCACCTTGATATTCCTCAATGTTCTCTTCTGCTGTGATAAGACTTAAGAGCCTACTGACCTCATGTTAGTAGAATTTTGCCATTTACAAAGCCAGAAGCAGGATCAAGCTCTAAAAGAGAATTTACAGCTTCTACACAGAGTCCTTTGTTTTATTATTGTAGAAATTGAATTGAGTCTGTCATGAAGTCTGCATCATCTGGAGTGTGACCTCTTTCAAAGTGCTTATTCAGAGTATGAAATCACCTCATTGTCTCAGGGCATATGATGTGCCTGCTTTTAAAATATTATTTCTATTAAATACAAAATTCTGAAAAATAACTTAGGTATTCTGAACCTGGAAAATATGAATCTGTACTACTTCATAATATCAAGCTGGGCTTCTCCTAAAACCAGAATTTCTGCATGTGTTATCATGTAGATATCAGGGTGAACTATGTAATAGAATTCTATGCCTGAACTAAGGCAGACTTTGGTAGGTAAAACCGTACCTCCATAATAGTAGAATAAATCTATTCACAGAGTTGATCCTAAAACCCAAAAGGTGTTGTCAAATGTTTCAGAAAAATATTTCCACAATCTAAATACCATTTACTTTATTCAAGTACTGCAGTGATTTCAACAGAACAGCAAGACCTTTAACATTTAGTAAATTTTAATTAGCAGCAGAGTCCTATATATAAAGTATGAAACAACACAAAAAGCTACTTTTAGCTACACATAACTAACAGACCTAAACATTACTCTACTTGCTCATACAGTCTTCACAAAATAGCTGCCCAAAAGGGGGCAGAAGAGTTTTCAAAATCATTTGGCATGGAATCTTTGAACATGTCTAGCACACAGACAGATCTATCAAGAGAAGATATGAAAGATACATTACAGTGTAAAGCTGGTAAGCATCTCTAACAATTACTTCAGTTACCATTAGACATCTGCCTACAGCAACCCAGACACTGATGTAAACCACTCACAAAAGGATTTAACTGGCAGACTCTGGTATCTGACCAGACTACAAAGGTGCATCTAACCTAACTCCGCATTGTAATATGAACGTACCAGAGAGAATCTCTCCCTTCCTGCTTCCGAATGATTAATAGGAAGAATGTTGCCATAGAGAACACCACACAATTATCATTGTACAGTTGACCTCCAGCTGTTATTCTGAATTGCAGGTAGAAGCAATACTTCAAACGGTTCAAAAGTATTGCTGCTGTCCAACAGAAGCAAGCAAGAAGTCAGCAGCCCCACCAAATATTGCTTCAATGGAGGTCTGTAGTGTGAAGGACTGACAAAAGTATGCACGAGGCACCAGGAGCATTGAACAAGGAAGATGTGCAGACCAAAAAAATGCCTGACTAGAGCATTTAAAATTACATAACAGGAATTTAATACATAATAGGGTTACTGAGTGGAGCACGTGTTATCAGCATTAAATAATCAGTTAAAAAATGACAGACAAATGACAGCCAATTAGAAACAAATGACAGACTGCATACAGAACTCATTACATGCTTACTAAGGGGAGAAATAGCTTGGATTCAAGTTTCTGAGACTACTGGTTGTTCTGCATTGTTCTGGTAAAGGCATCTGAGGGTCAAACACAGTTTTGAGTCCTGCTCTGCAGCTGGGTACTGCTGATCTGAGTTTGGTGCCTGGCAGAAGTCAGACTGAGAACAGACTGAGCAGTCTCCTGTGGCTCACAGGTGAGCAGCTGCTGCAGCTGGCACACTGAGTTAGTTGTGCCTCGGGGAACTGGGAGTATCTGCTTTCATGAAAGAGACAAAAGCAGGACCTGGGAGGAGCCAGCATAGGTCATCTATGTATCTGCATCAATACTGCATGTTAAACATCATAATGCTTGAAGGTTTCAAAGAAATCTGTGATTTACAAGATGCTACAACAGGCTGCAGAACAAACTGAAAACTTGAGTGTTTCCACAGAACCCAAACAATGGCTGTGACTAAGGACAGAGAATACACCTAAATCCAACTGCAGTGTAAGAAGCTTAAGAATTCAGACAGTAAAACATTGCTAAATCCAAAGACACATTTTCTACTTCACACATGACAGCATACATCTAGCATTATTATTATTTAAAATAAATACCTTCTACAGGTAAATGCTTTTATTTATTTTAACTATAAAAGATGCCCTGAGAAAATTGTTTTCAAGAACATGCATGTACAGCATTGTCCTAGGTTTTATTTTTAGTAATTCATCATTCATAGTTTTACATTATAAAAAGTAACCACACACGCAGATGCATTCACAGATCAGATCATCTTTGTCATACACCAGTAAAATTTAAAAACCACGTATTTCTGATATCAATATATTTATGCTGCTTCCACTTTGAAATAGAGAAGCTGACAATAGCTTCATAGGCTCTCTCTCAAGAACTAGCATAAACAGAACTTTTTAAAATAGAATTGCATGTTTTTCCACGGACAAATTTTGATAGAAACCATAGCATCAACACAAACAAATGCAGATGACATCACTGAAGCATGATAGCTTGTAACAGCAGCCGATTAAAAACAAGATTCATCATTATAAATCAAGTGAAAATACAATCTGAAATAGTAAAAATTAAAACAAGTATTTATACAACCAAACTGATGAAATAGAACGCTTTTTCAGTATCATCTGAGACATCTACTTTTAGATTGCTTTGACACTTACACAGGATTTTGATGAACTTTATTTGGTACTTGTAAAAACATTACCTCCAAATTCACAGCACAATGCTCTGAAGTTTATGGTTTTTATAGACTGCTCACTATTTCTGGACTTTGGTCTTAAATTAGGTTTGAACCTTCTTTAAAGTGTGGAATTACTTTTTTATATTCATAACAGTTTATTTTACATCTTGCATAAAACATGGGTGCTAAGAATTGCTCAGATTGTAAATAAGCCAATTAAGTAATGGATATGTGCATTCTAAACCCAAGAGTTTGAACTACAAAGGCATAACTGAAGAAAACAAAATCCTGCAGCGGTTAAGAGCACATAGCTGAAGTTATATTTCATAACATTTCACTACAATGTAAGAATTCTGCAACCATTACGTTACTTACAGGAACATATTTTACAGCTTGGGATTTTATTTAAAAGATAAAAAGTTTTAACATTGCAAGATGCATTTTATTCACTCCAGGCATTAGAGAGTCCTTTCTTCTGCTCCAACTTTATCACACCAGAATGTTGTTTCCACCAGTCTCTGGTTCCCCTCTTTTTCTGTCAGAAGATCTAAGAGTTTGATTTTCTGTTTTTTCTTCAGACAAAAGAAGAAATACACAAAATATGTTGTTGCTATATTATTAAATATCATGACATAATGAATTGCTATTGTGTCCAAGTTGCATATAACTCTTAGCTGCTGTACTTAAAAAATTACTAGCTGCTCCACTACACCCACTGAAAAAGCCAAATGGACACATTCTGAGGGCATTCTTCACAATATGTGTGTATTTTTTCATTAAGTTTTCTACAGAAGGTTATGTAAAGATCCCTCTAAGTAATATGGTTAACATAGTACAAGCAGTCTACTCAGAGCTACGAATAATGACAGAGGTTTCCAGCTAAACTGATGATAAAATCTGGGAATAGTGAAGATGGAGAGGGGAAGGAGCTTAGAGCTCTTTACAGTGTTATTTCTAGGTCTTCTGTTGACCATGTCACTTTGGCAATTCTTGCACTTTTCATAGCTTTATTTTTTAATCTTTAAATACACTGTTCTTCAGCTTTGCAGAGTTGTAGCTATGTCATTTAACAACTGATTGTAATGGCCAGACATCTTGGAAGAACAAGCTTAACTTTTAGAACCTGTGGAAATAGTTGCATCATTATTTTACACTATCATTTACAAACAAAGCGAGATATTGTTTGGTTTCACTCTTTTTAAATTGCTGATTGAACCTTTCTTGATAATACACCAATGTTAGTATACTTACTAGCTTCGTCATAGAAATAGCACCTAAATCATATGCCTGTGCCACTGGACCTCAGAACTCTTACCAGCTTAAATGGCAACATGAAAACTTGATTAGAAGCTGTAAGTAACCAAATCAAAGTGTAGTAGATCAGTGGCAGAACTACTTAATCTTGTGCTCAACTGCCTAAGCAACTATATGACTAGGTGAAAGATGCTAAGATACTTATGGATATAATTGTTACAAAATGGTCACACATCCATGTCTTAAAAGATGTCTTAAAAGCCAGTTGCAGACATCTTATAAAACACTGATATCCATTTATTATTAAGAAAATGATTCCTATGCAACATTAAATCTATTTCCACTTGTTAGAGGAAAGAAAACCTGTGCCCCTCATTCTTGAGGCAGGTTTTAGTAGGAAGTGAAATAAAATCAGGCACTATCTGCATGTCTATAGGCAAGATACAAAATTCTTATATGCTGTCTATAAAGCTGAATATTTTTATTGATGAATCTATAAAGTTCCAGAAAATAGTTTTAACCAATTGCATATTTAAATCAGTCACATTACAGTAATGTAAACTTAAGCAAAACAACAATTATCATACTAAAAGAAAATATCTTAAGGCATAAAAATGAAAAAAACTTAAAAGAAGATAATAAAACTACATAGTATAATAATACGAGATCAGACTACTTGAGGGAATGCAGTGTTTACGAATCATGTCAATTTCCACACTAGGATGATTCAGGGGCAACTCTTCACAGAAAATCAGTAAAGCATGTTTGCTCTCCAAATTGACTTGAGGTCTCTTGTGGGATGAAATACTCAACCAGTGCTCTTTGTGATTCTTTCCTATTCTGAAGGATCTGTGGCATTAAGACCTAGCTTTCTGCGTGAAAGAAATGCAGGCTGATTTAGTCTGCTTTGTGGGAAAGGCTGACATGCTTACAACCAATAAATGTTTATCTTATCTCTGCAAATGGGATCCACAAAACAAACCCAACAAAAATCTCTATTATATTTTAGTGTTATTTTAAAGATTTTTATTTTTCTGACTCTGTCATCTCTCTTGTGATTCCACCATTAAGTTATATGGGTGCATCTTCAGGATAATTCTTGCATTTTCTATTGCCTGATTACTACCTAAAATTTACAAAATGACACCAAAACTAATGGTCATTATCCTATCACTTGCTTGTGAGCACTGGGGATCAGGATTTTCTGAGTTCTGGTTCGGGTTTTGGGTTTTTTTGCAGCTACATTATTTGCAAAAAGAGAGAATATTTTAATTGGCACACACATCTCTGAAAGTGACAAACAAAATGAGTACTTATGAGTATTTTAAGTAAAGATCTGAGTTTTCCACCAAAGTAACTTTGGGGTTTGAAAAATTCCTGGAACAACATGAATATATAAAAATCAGAAATTCTTCATCCCTGCAAACCACACTACACTGTCAAAAGTGAATATTTGCACTTTTATAAAAAAGATTGCACTTAAGCAGTTGTATAATATTTTGTCCAAACTTGCACCACTTTGGGCTAAGAATCATTAATTATATCTGTTGATACTTTAATCATTAAACAACATTTTACTGCTCAATCTTCCATTTTTCAAACCCATGTATAATTACTTAGAGAAAGAACAGTAGTAAGTTACCTTACTTATGTTGCAGTGCCAATAAAATAAAAGCTAGTACTTGTCAGAATTAAGACAGCCAGTGCAATCTTTAACCAGCACATATATAAATGTAAATAATGATATTGTCTAAATCTATACTCAGCTGTTATTTTCTCACAAGTTTTCTGCCTTAGTGAATCCATAAATGGTGACACTCATTCATGAGCATCTATGCACCTCTTGCTTTCAATTTTCAAATTCTTCTCTCTGTAACAGTCATTTCTGTCAACTGCTTATATAACTGGTTATCTATTTTTTCCAGCACTGAAATTAGAAAATAAAGTTTCCTGGAAAACTTTTTCTGTATTTTAGTATGTGTATATTTAGCAGCAGGACAGACTTTCTGAACAAAAGAAAGATAAAAGAGAAGATAAACATATCTGTGGTAAACAAGGTTATGCGAGTAAATGCATTTACCACAAACCATTCCTGTATCTGTAACTCTTAATAACTCCTTATACACCTGCTCCACTTTCTAATGAAAACAATTAAGTTTTGGGCCAAATTACAAAAGAGAAATTGACTCTACGTTGCAGCAGACATTATACCAACTTGAGAGATGCATTTTCCCACAGGAACAGAGAATATTAAAGCCCTTTTTCAGAACTAAATGTAGGTCATCCTAAGCCTGCTCTTCTTTCTCCAAAAATGTTTTTATTCCCCTAGTATATCCTCTTTGCTTCTGACACTTGTGGAGTTTATGGATGTTCTGAACCAAAGAGATAATGCAGATCATTGTGTTGATCAGACACCTAATTTCAAATACTCTGCTGTTAAGGTATTCACTTGGGAATGGTATATTGAGACTTGAGGCTGAGTCTCTTACATTCCACTTTCCTGCCTAAATACAAAGGTACAAGCTGCTCTCTGTGAGTCTCATTCTGTTCCTTTGTATTCACACATAAGATATCAGTTTTACTTGAAGTGACAGAAGAACCTTTGAAATTTGGAGATGTTTTATGTGATGTAAAAAATATGTCTAATCTTTGTATCTAAGTGCTTTGTGAATATTAATCCATTTATTTTCCCCAAATCCTTGTGAGACAGATGAGAAATTGGAATTTCTGAAATGGTTGCTAAAAAAAAGAATTACAACATTTCAACTAATTTTCTGCTTTTAAAAAGAAGGAACAGATGTAGATAGTGATTAGGTTGAAAGCAAATGGGTTTTCAAGCACACAATTTTTGAAAGGCTGTAGCACAGTATGTCATTTTGTGTACTCAAGATACATGTCCTGTTTACTTTATAGATAGCTGAAACTGTCAGCATGTCTACTAATCTAACTTTTGGGTTTGAAACCATGCATTTTGAAATAAGTGACTACCTAATGATCACCTATAAAAAGTCTGAAGTAAGCACTGTGGGTAATATTTAAGAGAAGGCATGAGACTGTCAAAGACAGGAATAGAATGTAATTTGACTTGGCACCTTAAGGTACTTCTGCTGTGAAATCACTCACACATACAGTCTGCCTTCATTCACTACTTATCTTTCAACCTTTTCTACAAAGAAAATGGAGTTTTAAAAACAGTAGGTTATTATGCAAGCTTGATTTCATTCCAGAACAATTTTATCTTGTACATTGAAGGTGGAAAAATTCCAGGAGAAAAAAATTCGATGTGATCACACAGCAAGAGACCGTATCATAATCTAATGTATACAAGTAGTTGAATGAAAGCTGTTCAGAGAACTTTTTTACATTTGCTAAGCTTCTGAGTGGCTTATTTTATATATGTATGAATAAAGTTGGGGATGGAGGTGGTGTTTTGGTTCAT
Organism: Galbula dea; assembly: GCA_013399015.1. Classification (NCBI taxonomy): domain Eukaryota; kingdom Metazoa; phylum Chordata; class Aves; order Piciformes; family Galbulidae; genus Galbula; species Galbula dea. Next base: position 3,583,511 of record VWZX01009335.1, read on the forward strand.
TTTTTAAAGGAACCTGAGAATACTGAAGTGGAAAAATATGAATTGATACAGATACTTAATTCACCAGAAAGCACCACTCAAGAGATATCAATATCACTATTGTTTTCTCTTTGTGCCTGGCAAACCAGTGCAAGATGTTTCCTCTTTCAAAACTGGAGCAAGTTCCATATCTTAGCTCCATTATTTTTGTCTAGCAAGTCAAAACCTCACATTCTGGAATCTCTGTTTGGTGTCTGATACTTATTCAGACACCCAAGGCCCAGCTTGCATTTCCCATACTTTTCACCTTCCAGTTCTAGTTTCTACTACACTTAAGACAACTTTCCCAAACAGAATCCCTTATTTGCTATATCTGGCTCCCTTCCTTTCTCATTCTGCCTTGGCTATCTCTGATAGCAAAGAAAAATCTCAATCTGAGCACCTAAAATTACAGCTAGTCTAATGATAGCAATTTAGACTCACATGTTACAGTGTAAAAGGAATCTGCAGGGAATTAGCTGCTAGAGTCTATAGAGATTGGACTGAGTAAGGACACATCACAGCGATTTTCTAAGCCTGTTACACTTCTACCACAGGAGCAAACAAATTTATCTTTGATTTTCTTCTTGCAAAATGTTGAACAGTTAAGGCTTATGTTTAAAGAAAAACAGCCTAGGTGGATGCCTAGCATTGAATTTTTTTTGTATAAGTGTTTACAGTAAGGCAAAGAAAGCAACCTTAATAACAAGTAACAACACCAGTCCACCATAACTCTCCAAACTCATCATGAAATTGTTACATAATAATACATAAACATTTATAAGCACATAAAAAGAAGGAAAAGGAAAAATCAAATCATCTAGCAATACATACATTCCATTTCTCCAGATACAGCAGCTAAATCACTGTGATTGTAGTTATTACATAAAAAGTGCATTAACCTTCACTTTGTCCCTTTCCACCCTCCTCATAATGTACCAGCTGAGTGCAAACGTGTGCAGGAGAAACAATGCAACAGACTAATTAAATGGGAACTCATTCTTATAAACACTTATAATTGCACACATAACACTTCTAACCTGCTTTTTTAGTATATCAAAATCTAGGTACAGAAGTGTCATAAGTATAGGCTTAAGTTTTCATGGCTCTTTTCAGTGCCCTTTGAAAATATTACCCATAAACCTGATTTAATCTCTTGTCAACCACTTACATGCTTGTCCTTCTGGATTGACTCTCCTTATTTCCATTATTCTTTTGTTCAGCTGAGTTAAATAAGCTGTGAGAAGAAGAGCTGGAAGGGAAGGCTGCATTCCCACTGTTACCAGTAGAATGAGTCCGGAATGAATCATCTGAAATAAAGAGTTGCAATTCAGACATAGAGTTTTATCTGAAAAAAATACACAGAAACTAAACAGAAGGAGCTGGGTTTCTTGTGGCAATAGTGGCATATTTCCTACAGCAATAATCTAAAAGTTTAATTTTCTGTAAGGGAACAGTTTCAACTTAAGATTCCTTTAAGCATTTTTTAATGAAAACATTAAATAAAAATAATTAAAGACATATTTTGGAAGAGATTAATACATTTAATATATGAAAACAGTGAGATTTAAATGGCCATTCTTTAGCTGCTTAAAATTAAGCTTTCATCCAGTTGTCTAGTATCTATTGGTAGTCATTGGAAGAAGACAGGTTTCTCTTACTTTAATCTTTAATCATCCAAATCAGCAAATCGGCAAATAGAGACAGAAGCATTTCCAGACAGCAGTTTTTAACCTCTAATTCAGCAGAAGTTATACATAATATCTCTTTCCTCAAGTAAAATAGGCAAATTACAAAACCAACTTTATGATGACATCCAAAATGCCAATCGAGAAATGTTAAACTCGTATTACTTTCACTATTTCAAAATGTATCTTAAACCAAACAGGTAACAAAATAAAAATAAGAAATCTGAAAAACTAGACTAGCACTTATGTGATCAAACGTATTGGATATCTATTATTCTAAGTTCTTCAGCAGAATTATATCTTGCAGTATGCCTGTTTAATGGGGCCCACATACTCAGCACCTCCACAAAAAACTAATATAAAATATAATAACCTACTTACCACTAAAGGACAACATACAAGTTTTTCCCATTCCTGACACTGAAGATGTATATCCTGTAGCAGAGCTTTTACTTAAACAAACAAAACAAAATTGCTTACTTCAAAAAAGTGTTCTTCTCAATTGTACCATCCTGCTATTTAATAATGTTAGAGGTCTTTTGGGAGTTTATATAAAAAAATAAATGAGTTATGGTTAAATTTCTTTAAGAAACATATGTATTTTGATTTAGCAGTTTCATATTGAAAAACATTTTCAGTATATGGTAAACATGACATATATTAACTTAAAAAGAATTCATAACAATTTGTAGATCTTAGCATATGTTAAAATAGTATTTCTTCCCTCAGTTCAAAACTGCATACACTAATCAATTAGACAGAAAGCTAAAACTTTAGGCAATAATTCAGTGAGCACATCACTACTCTGAGATTCATGTGCACATAATTCCATAAGAGTTGCTTATTAGTTAAACAGTTGCCTATGAGGTAAATACGGAAAACAATAAAGATACTTAGGACACTTGTCTATGTTGCTGTATTTTGGATGTAGTGCTTGAGTACTGAAAGACTGGCTTCGAACCAACTTGGATTTTCTGTCTTCCTTGCCTAAAATCATAAGTAGCAGAAATTTTTAACACGGATATTATTGCATTTCCTCAGTAATTAAGAACATTTAATATTAGTTTCTGTTAACCTACACTAGCTGAAGGAACTGATTTAAATACCTCACTAATGATATAAACCTTGTATCACCTATATGCTGAAGAATAAAATAGAACTAAAAAACATAGAAAAAAACCATTCAGTTCTAGCAGTGGAATCTTTTCCTTTGCACAGCAGGTGAAACTTTGGACCACAAAAGACAGCAGCAGCCTTGCTAGGTTTTAACCTGCTGATGGGAGATCAAAGTGTTCTAGAAGAGTTTTTGAAGAGTTCTTACCTGCTGAAGTACCAGAAGAGCTTCCAGGAACAGAGACTGTGATACTTTTTGTCAACACTGATGATGTTTTACTGTCTCTACCTAAAAAAAAGTCTGGTATAAACACTTCCCTCTTAAAACTTAATTTTTAATAAAGAAAGATGAAATAACATACGATAGTCTTGGGGTAAACAGAAAAATAACTAAGCCAATGCAACCAACACTTCAAAAATATCACAGACAAGCACTTATGTTACATCCCAAAAATGAAAAATGCCACAGAACTAAGACTGTCATGTATTTTAGTAATAAGGCCAAAAGTCTTCCTTCTAGTATGAGGCCAGTTTTCATAAATATCTTTATATATATAAATAAGTGCTATTGACACTTTCTAAAACTCTGCTGTTTACTGTATAAAGTGTCACTTTTCTGCTCCTTCCTCTTCTACCTTTGTAGAATGGTAATGCATGCACAAACAATATGTACACAGATAAACTTACGCTTTTTTTCAAACATTTTATCATTAATATTTGTAGATCTTCCTTCATTTTGCTGCTTCTCTTTTTCTAATTGTTCCTAAAAAAATGAATAATTTTCTTAGGTATTAGTCATTAAAAATAAACAAATAAACTAACTGTATTTCAACTAGGGTTTGCTTCCAAATCACCAAAGCAACAATTAATTTCTACTCTCTCCCACTACTAGTACAACCCCTAGTGCATATCCAGAGAACCAATTAAACAGTACAGAATGAAATGAGGCTACGTATCCTATATAAAAATCACACAAAAATGTTGGACTTCAATTATGAAGGAACCTCAGAGTTGAAGTTCACATGTATAACATTATTAAAATTATGTGTGGCCTTTTTTTTTAATTAAAAAGGTACAGAAATTGGCAGCTGACAATGTCAAATTTTTATGCTACACAGATACTCTGATAATAAAACAGGTAATATTTTTAATTTAAACATACAAGTCAACGAAAGTGGTTTTCTCTAATGGTAGGGTCACATAAGCTCAAACTTTAATTTAAAGGAATAAAATTAACATCTTCAACTGCCTTTATGCAAAACAAACCAAGTGCTACAGTTCTTCAAGTTTAAGGAATTTATTTGCCTTTCTGTAATATTAGCTAGCCTCAGAATAACTTTTGAGAGCACATCCATAGCAAGAAAAAAGGGTTAAGAGAGCCACATCAATAATTTCAAAAGCCAATATTTGATTCAGGATTCTTGGTGAACAGATATCACTCCAACTCCAAAAAAGCTACATAATATTAGCTTATTTTCTGTACTGTATTTGTAATAAAAAGTAGCAAGTGAACCATAATTGATCTACTCTATTTCGTTGTTTTACTCCAATAGCTACCCAAGTTTTAAAAAAAAAGGAGGAAAAAAATAAAGAGAGGCAACTAATTCAGGTCAAGGTTGCTGAAATATGGTTTCTACTAAGTCAATTACTAAAACTAAGGAGACTTATTAACATATTCAGTACTAAAGTCTCTAGCAGTCAGTTACATTTAACTGGGTTCAATGTCTCCTCAAGTATTTGGGACTGCAACACGTCACTATTTACTGTGTACATTTCCAGTTCCTCAAAAGCATGCCTCTCAGACAATGCTTAATGAGAACTTTGTGATAGAGAAGATATGCCCATATGAATGGGACAGATCATATAAATACAGCTGCTCCTCTGCAGTCTAGCTGTAAAACTAGGGTAAAAATGAATGTTATCGTACAATACATAACAGAGCACACTATAGGCTTATTTACCACAACCCCAAATGCTTTCACTATAAAAATATTAATCATATCTACCTAAAAACTGCTAAAACTAAGTTCAAGTCTTGAAATACATGTATGCAAGTCCTGAGAACAAAGCTCAAGCTAATGGGAGATGGCAGGAAGTCCATGAGTCAGGTACCATGGAATTGAGACAATCAGTTGCCCAAGGGAAAGCCCACACTACCTACCAACATCAAAGTGGGCCACAAATGTAGGCTCTGTAGCAATCTCAAAGACGAAAAAGGGACATTTTTTGGGCGGTCTTGAAACTGTTCTTGTTTACTACAGAGGAGCTCAAGTCAGAGGAACCATGCTAATGAAATTCTTCTAAGTCCTATCAGCTTTTTAGATTCTCCACCTTAGGCTGGAGAAGAGGCAGCAGAATGGAGGAGTGCAGTAATCTAACCTAGGCTTTGTGAAGATGTATTAGGCTATATGGTGAAGCACCTGCTGCAGCTTTTGCTTACAGCCATGACTGAAGCTAGTTTTGTAAGTTGGAAAAGCATTCTGCAGACTTCCCTTCCAAATTCTAAGTATCTTGTAGCTCCCTTTGCTCTACATAACCTGCATTAAGTCTCTCCCCTGCCAGACAGCAGATATCAATGCCCTTTCTTATTTTTTCCTAGCTAACAGGAAAGCTTGTAACACAAAGGGTCTTCCTCAGCTTCCTTGGCACAAAAGAATTTTTAACATTCATTTCTTTGTCTGTGGAAGCTGTATGTGAATTATGAGATGTTTCATTATTCAATTTATTATGCAAAACACCCCTGAAAAAAAGGTAAGCTCCCTCAAAATGTTTCATAACATTCACACCTTTAGCCATGCTGCCTTTACCCTGGGTTTTAGAACTCAGATGCAAGCATAAGCATTTTTCAAGAAATTCCAGTTTGCCTTTCTACTTGATACAGCCAAATTTAGGTAGTAAAGAAAAGGAAGTTACATGTTACTTTGAAGGACTTAACTCTATTGGGAAGTGTAAAAGAAAACCACACAAATTATGAACCTACCAGGTCTCTCCACAATATGCACATCCTTTACCTTAAAATTACTGCCTCATTAATATTTGGCTACAAACTATTAAAAAAATGACAGATTGTACTGATAAAATATACCATTTCCAAAAGGAGATGTTCTTGTCTCTCTTTTTCTTGATCCAATAAATCATTTTCGTAAAATCTTTTCTGAAACTTCAAAATAAAATCAATAAAAATAAAAAATCACTACATGAAAATGGGAATTAAAAGTACTTGGTAAGTATTAAAGTTAGTAAGCACTTACAGCATCTACAGAGATCTCCATTCTGTCCAATTCTAATACTGTCTATAAAGAAAATCAAAGCATTATGTATCATTATTCAACAGCATGCCACACTTCCAATTAAAAAAAACAATAAAACAGATAAAAAGCCTAGAATAGTGGTACTCAAGATTCAACATGCTTTTTCTTCCTAAACATTTGAAGCCTATGCTTCCATATTTGTGCTACAAATGCAGCTAAAAACTGTCAGAGAGTATTCTCAGAGCACTGCTGAGACTCACAACAAAGGACTAACGCACTACATGGAACTCAAAATACACTCAAGGAAAGCACAGAAGCATGAATGGCTGGAGCATGGACCTAGGAATCAAGACTGAAAAAAACCCCAACAACTCAGGAATCTGTGAATAAGCCAGGATGCTCCACACAGGTGTTCACCCAACCTCTCCTGCACACTGGCCCTAATAAAGAAGCCACATACTTCAGTTACTTCACTTCACGGTTGCTTTATGACCACGCATGGGTATACCTTAAAGAAATACTTCTTTGGGAAAGACATTTGTAAGGTTTCAAAATCGTGCAAATCTTTTATCTGTCTGTTGTAATATATGTAGGTTAAGAAGGTAGCTTTAACTCAAAGACTTGATCATCTTTACAAGGCCAACCTTTAATCCTATCTTGAGTCATCTACTATTTTTTCACAAATGGTCATTGAGCCAAAAAGCTGAATCCTAGTCACTAGAAAATAACTGCAATGTAAGTAACCAAGGAAACACCAACTCTCTTAAATTTGACAGACTGCACTGTACTAGATCTTCTCTTAATTGTTCAAAATTACATAACAGACAATAGAATTCTTTAGTCTCCTCCTCTTATATTAAGAGAATCAACAGAAAGCATAATTTTGATCACCTTAACTTTTAAAGATCACCTCAAGAAAAAATGCTGCTGAGAAAGAAAATTGCTTACTCTTTTTACAATAGTCAGGACATCTTTGTCTTTCTCTTGACACAACAGTTTCCTTATACATAATTCCAGCTGCTGAAGTAAATGTTTATCAGTGGGAATCTTCAGTGTAGATTTAACTTTTGGCAACAAATAGCATAGCTTCATTCTAAAAAAAAAAAAAAGTAGTAAATATTCACCTTTTGATGCAGATGTTTCATAGATAATATTTTTGTACTGCTAGCATTTGACATAAAATAATTAAGTTAGTAGGTCTTATTTTTCAGAAATGATCATTGCTTATGTGTTGTTTCCAGACATACTGTAACATTTTCAAAAACTTCTCCATAAATTGGGACTAGTCCTGTATCTGAAAGTCATAAAGATTTCTTTGATATTTGGGCTGGGGCTTTTTTGTGGTTTGGTTGGTTTGGTTTTGTGTGTGTGTGTGTTGTGGGTTTTTTGTGTGTGCTTTTTATTTTCTTTGTGCATTTTTTTCTCTTTAACCTAGAAAGGTAAGCAGCCCTCTCGATTTTGAAAATGATCTCCATACCTAACTTTATCAGACACCTAAATGCCCTGGAAATTTTTTCCATCAGTACAAAGCAGCCTAAATCTCACCAAAAATCATGTAACTACAGTTCCATAGAACTGCGAGGATGAAGGTGTATCAGATAGTCTAAAAGGATTTAACTATTTATTGCCTTCAAAAGGAAGACAGCCCTTCTTCCCCCTACTCTTAGCTCCCTGTTTCTTTCTGAAGGCTTACTCTTCTATTTGGCTGGACCTTCAAGCAGGTCAGCCAGCCCAACCCCCAACTGACGAACATTGCAGAAAATCAACATACTTCAGAGGCGAAGGGTAGAAAAAAGTTTCTGATGGTTTAGTGAGTTTAATCAGCCTAGCCAAGGGTCCAATAAGCACTCCTCAAGGCAATAGAAGAAGTGGACAGTGTGGGAGTGTTGGTCAACAGCCAGCTGAACATGAGCCAGCAGTGTGTTCAGGTGCCCAGAAGGCCAACAGCATCTTGGTTTGTATCAGAAATAGTGTGGCCAGCAGGACTAGGGAAGTGACCATACCCCCGCGTACTCGGCACTGGTGAGGCTACACTTTGAATACTATGTTCGGTTTTGGGCCCCTCATTACAAAAAGGACATTGAGGTGCTGGAGCTTGTCCAAAGAAGAGTAGTGGAGCTGGTGAAGGGTCTAGAGCACAAGCTTTATGAGGAGTGGCTGAGGGAACTGGGGTTGTTTAGCATGGAGAAGGAGAGGCTCAGGGGGACCTCATTGCTCTCTACCAGAAAGAAGGGTGGAACAAGGTGGGTGTTTGTCTCTTCTCACAAGTAACAAGCAGTAAGATAAGAAGAAATGGCCTTAAGTTGCACCAGAGGAGGTTTAGGTTTGATATTAGGAACAATTTCTTCACTGAAAGGGTTGTAAAGCACTGGAACAGGCTGCACAGGGAAGAGGTGGTCAAGGCACCACCCCTGGGAGGTATTTAAAAGACTTGTAGATGTGGTGCTTAGGAACATGTTTAGTGGTGGACTTGGCTCTGTTGAGTTAACAGTTGGATTCAACAATCTTAAAGGTCTTTTCCAACCTAAGTGGTTCTATGCTACTATAATAACTGATTTGCCTTGATTCTGTGATTTGTTAACACCATTCCCATAGTCCCCTATACCTTTCATACAGGTCAACCTGAAGGGTCTGTACCCTTTTACTCAGGTCCTATTATTTAAACAAGACATAAAACCTGTAATAATATTTTTTAATATATTTTTTAAAGCTTTTTTCCTGTACACGGCTACATACTCTTCAAACAGTACCTCACATTTGCCACTGGATCATGGGTAAGTTCAAGCACAGGTAGAAAGAAGTATTTACAGAAGAATGATTTTGAAAACAGTTCCATTATAAATTCACAAGTATCTAAAAAACGAAGTCTGTTCCAATAACTTTTTCCTTGGCCCAATTCTGAAAAAAAACAACCCACAGATATTAGCTACCAAGTTTTCAATACCAGATAGAAAACATTTCAACCATTGACTCAAAAGATGATAATCACACTCATCACAAGGCTCACCTTCTCAGCCTATTTCAATTCCTCCTTTCAGTGAAAACCTAACCTTCTGAATAAAATAACCATTTCTGTCAGTGAGCATTTTTTTAATAAATACTACCTGTCCCAAATTTCAACCATTTGAAAAAGCAAAAATAGCAAGTGAACTAGCTTCTGGGTTGATCAAAGCCTTGTATGCCTTTACAAACCACGTCACAGGTGTATCAAACTCACTGTGTAAAGATTACGGATTTCTAATGGGAACTATTCAAACAACTAATCTGTTTTAAAACACATAGCATAGATGAGAAAGTTAACTTAGGTGACTAACTCATTCATAAATTAATTTCTGAGAAGATTTATTCAGCACTTCTTATGGTAAAGCCTCTAGAGTATTTTACTTCTATAGAGGATCTCTGCTTTGTATATTGCAATACCTACAGGCAAGCAATTTTGGATTCAAGTGGAAGGGTTGGAAGGGTCTTGGCATATTATCAGTTTCCCATATTGCCTCTTTTCCAATTCCTTTGTATACACTTCACCTATATTCCTCATATACGTGCAATATATTTTACCTGGTGTTAATACGAGGAACTGACTGTCTTTTACATGTAATCCCTCCAGTGGCAGCAGTAAGTTACACTGAATAAACAGAACCATAAACAGATCTTCAGTCAAAACTAACTTGCATCTCTAAATAATGAAGGAAGGATTATCTTACGTTCAATCAGTTTCTGAATAACCTCATGCCTCTGTTCTTGTTTGCGATTATAACGCAAATAAACGCAAAGAGTTCGAGCGGCTGCTTTCTGGACTGGCAGGACATTCTTGGAAGAAATAAAGGAACACGATTAAGGAAGGAATGTGATTAAAACATATACAAATTCTAGATGTAGAAGAAAAAATAACTAAAAATTAGCATAAGTTTATAAATTTTGAGATAACTGCCATAATGTGAGAATAAAGACGTTGGGCCAGCTCATGACACACCTACTTCTTTATCTCTTCTGCCTAACTTGTTTATTCAGCTATTTCACAAACATCTTAATGTATTCCATGTTTGGAAGGCACCTTCTATATTGCAGGGATTAGAAAATAAAACTTATAATATTTTCTCTTACAACAGACAGTTTTATTCTTGGAATTAAATTCACTAAAATTTCAGACTAGTAGCTCTAAATGATCATTTGTTTTCAGAATAAAATGTTCTTTCAGAAAGAATGGAACACAATGCAAAGTAATGTATGAAATCAGGAAAAAGGGCATGTATCTCAGTGGAAAAAGTTTCCATTTAGCTAGAAACAAACTGATAATGAGTACAAGGAAAAGTTAAGAGGAAAAACATACAATCCGTCAACCAATTTTTGCTCCTCATACCCCCGTATGTTCTCAGAGCAATTTCTCAGTCTTGCATTAAAAAACCCCCACAACCTGATATACCATATGCAATGAGAAATAGTACTAGAAGATTAATATAGCATATCAAGTACCACACATAGGAAATATCTGGTGGTTGTTCTAAACAGCATAAACACATAAAAAATAAGGACAAAGACACAGGCAAGCTCACATTTGTCAAAATGATTGTCAACATTCTGTGGAGAAAACGGTAATAAATCTGATCACTTGATATGATATGAGGGAGACATGCATATTTCTGTAGTAACTTCTCATGAGTTCTCCATTTTAACGAAGCTGCTGCTCTCTGTTCTGCTGTTGTTAATGCAGGAATCAGGTCAGGAATAGACAATAACTAGGAATAAAAATATAAACATTAAAATAATTTTACATCTTCTAGCTGTATGTCATGTTACTATGCTTAAAAAGTACATCATAACAAGGTAAGAAGGGAAGAGATTTTAAAGGGTCAATTAATTCCTCAGACAGGATCAACAACACTGTGACCATTTCCAGTAGACATTAGCCTAAGATTTTCTTTAAAAAAAAATTAATGATGAGGTTTAAATATTCTCTCCTATGCAGTACGTTCCACTTAGCCAGTCAAAAAGAGACTTCAGTATCTAACTAAATACACTTTCATTTCTGACCCCTCCTTCTGACAAAATAAAACTAATCACTGCTGTCTTGGTAATATCCTTTTACAGATACAAAACCCATTACAACAATCCTCTTCAGTCTTCTACTTCTCAAACCAAATAAATCCCATTTTCCTTTTAGCCTCAGTCTGTGCAGTTATTCTTCTCAGCTTCCTAACTAATTTTAGTAGGAATTATATACTTGCTCTCAGTAGGAGGTGAAGACTTTATAGGCTGTCACACTTGATATTGCACTTGTTTTAAGTTATACACATTTACAGATGCAAACATCTGAAAAATTCACATTTTAAATTACACTTTCAACTACAGTCTATACAAGAAAATTGATTTATTCACTTCTTATAGTGTTGGAATATATCAATTTCTCTATAGATCTAAGAAGTATGCTCAAAACAGCATGTTGAAACAGGAGATGATCTTTTACATTCCATTTTACAGGCAACAAGTCACGGAATAAGTATCTAGACCCACATATAATTAAATTAGCAAAGCTGGGAACTGAATACTGATCTCCTAAATCCTAATTCTGTGCCTTTACTTCAGGAAATAGGTTTCCTTCTAGCAGAAACTGTATCTGAAAATGGCAAAAATGGGCCATTTTTATGGCTACATCAATACAAAACATAAAAATGAAAAATTAATTATTAGGTATTAATCTTTTAGTATGAAACCAAGTTTTGTTTAATATAATGATTGTATTTCAAAATTTGATCTATATCATCAAATTTGTGGTTAATTAGAAAAAGAAAATGGATAAATTGATAATTTTTATGTGAAGTCTAATCTTTCAAAACATTTTCTTTGTTTTCTAAAGTTTATAAAGTACAACAAACAATGAAGAAAAAAAATGACAGAAACTTTCTATCTCTCCAAAGCAGAAACTAATCATGAAAGCCTTCTCATACGATATATGACTGAACAGACAGAACAGTTGCTACTACATTCATTTAGAAAGCAAATTAAAAAATCATGAGAACATCCACCTTGCTTTCTGATCCACTGTTTTCTCCTCCATTAGTCATTAGTTCAAGGATTTCAGGAAGGTGACCTGCCAGAGCATCTAACACCTATTTAAAGAAAGGCTGCATGAATGAGGTCGGTAAATTAACTTGACTCAATTTTTATCCCTCACCAACATATCCCTGCTGACATCTCTTATGTTACTGTTCTCTCCCATCCCACCCAAAGGTAAAAATAAAAAAATATGACATGTAATGTATTTGTGTTGATGAGGACTGGGATTTAAAATTGATGTTTTAATGTAGTAAGCAGCATAAGTGTTATCATTTTCAGTTTAGGAAAACAAACTATAGTTTGAATCTTCATTCTTAAGAGAGACCTATATTTCATAGACAACTTTAAGAGCTTCAACAAACACAAAGAAACTTTTATTTCTGTTTGACAGCTGAATCTTAAAAGCAATTTTTCTGCTTTAGGAAAAACTGCAAATGATAAAAGAGAATACATAGCCTATACTAATAGAAATAACCTACTCTCAAATGTTGTAATACATGAAATTAGAATAGAAAATGACAGAATTAAATATTTTTTTGCTGAGGTGTATATAAGACAAAGCACCAAATATTTTTTTATTATTTAGATAACTGTACAGGGATCAAATCAAGGAATTTTTCAAAATCACCATCTGCTTTTCTAAGTCTCAACTTTCAGGTGTTCAACTTGAGAAATCTTTTAAGATGAGTCAGAATTTCATAAACTGTAAGGAGATGTTCTATGAAGACTTTCAGTTTCCTTGAAAATGTCTAATAAAGGGCACCAAAACAAAAAGGAGCACCTGAAAGCAAAACTCATTTTTCCATGCCAGATCCAAGGATCCTACACAGAAAACAAAAAAGATCAACTCTTGGAATAACAGGTAACAGAAGAAATGGTGATTTTGTCTCAAGCATAAGTATTTGAGATTTTTTCAATCCAAAAAGTGTTACTATATTGTCTGTAATATAGCTATGTTTTATGCAGGTTGAATCCAAGGTGTGCTAAACTACACTGTCTCATGAACACTCACAGATTCTGTACCAGATGCTGGACTCTTTCTACAGATCTTTATCTTTCAACCATACATAGCTTCTTCAACTCCTCTTCAATTGGAGAAATGAAAGTAAAACAAAGAAAAAACACTGAATGCTATCAATGATTATTTTAATATAGTATCAAACCCAAAACTTTCCACAGTATTTGTAAGGTAATAAATCATACAGCAACTAAACCAATTTAGAATAAATATTTTTAAAAGCTAATAAATTCAGTGTGGGTTTACTAAATTCAAACACCTTCCTATTTTCCTCTGTTTTATTCACAGGTTAGTTTCTTTGTGAAGTGTCTGTGCAACAACAGTAAAAGCTGTTGAACATTTCAAACAGTTACTCTACTATCTCACTGCAGAGTTATTAAACATCAAGATGATCTCCCTCAATGTAACAAGCAAAAGAAAGTGCCAATAAATGTATATTACCTCCAGTGACTCATCCTGTAACAGTGTAACCAGTTCTTTATGTATTGTATAGACACCACAATTTAAAAGCTTAGCAACCTAAAAAATGACAGGAAGATAGTAAGTTGAAACATTCTTTAGTTCCATGGCACTACACCACATATGCTTACTTCACAGCAAGCATGAAGAAGGGATCCAGAACAACTGTTTAATATAAGCCTTCTAAAATTCTGCACTTTCCCATTAATCACATTAAAAATATGTTTATATAAAGAATATGAGTCAAGAAACATGCCTATTATCTAACCATGAAACATGGTTCTTTTCTATTTCACATTTCCAAAAGTTTTTAAGACTGCACTGGAAGGCTAGCAAAATTTCTTCTGGAATATTCAAATTTTGTACTTCATGCTCCTTAGAAGAATTAACAGTCAGTCTGCCATGTCACTTACAAAAGATAAAATATAAAAATTGACTTGGCCTGTGCTGGCTTTTAATTTTCCCCAACCTTTCCATCTGAAGTTTCCACTCCTTAATTCTTTGGGATTTTTGACTGTGATTCATTAATAACATACAAAATTTCCAAAAGAACACCAGTAACCATCTCCACACTTGCAGAAAGGGTCTAGAGCAAATATAAGAAAAACTTGAAGAATGAGACTTTTGCCACACAGAATGCTTAGATTATACTTTTTAATAGTTGATTTGAAGAAGGCAAGTGAAAAATAAAAGCTTACTTCCAGTCAAGATGAAGGTTTAAGGAAATGACTACAAGCAGTTTATTTAAAAAACAAAACCAAAAAAACGCCAACAAACCAACCAACCAAAGAAAACCCCAACAAAACAAAACCAAACCAACCCACCACCTGACAGTGAATGGTATAAATTACTCAGCTGGGGCTGTCACATAGTTGCCAAGTTATGGTGTTAAAATTAAATGTACCAAATGTTCATTAAAAGAAAGATATAATTTTACAGGCTTTTTTAAAAATAAGCTAAAATACTCTGATTATATTCAGGTAGTACCTTGAAGGTGTTATACATCTAACACAAAATATTAGGTAGATGCTAATTCTACAATTTCAGCAATTAGCTTGGATTATGATTTGTTAAGACCATCAGTAGGCAATGAGAACTGGAAATCCATCCACCTTTTCATAATGGTGAAAATAAAGTCATTGATGCCTATACTAGCAATTTAAATGCTTTCAGCAAGGTGTTTAACTTACCAATTTCCCCAGTAACAAAATAGGATAAAAGGCTAGCTCAAGGACTGAAACACAGGGATTCTCAGTAAACCACTATGAATACCTTGGGGATCTCCCTACATGGTTTACTACAACCAGAAGACAGTGTATTTTCAGTTCTAGAATTCATCTCACATAGCTAATAACATCTATGCTGTTGTACATTTCTTAACTTGATGAAAATAATACAGCAGAACTTATGCAAACTGAATGGAATAATAACAATACATATGCTGTTACATCTGGAAGAGTTTCTAAGGAGTTTCATATTAAATTTAACATCCATATAAACAGTCTCCACAGAACAGCAGCATACACCAGCAAACCGTACAGTTCTGCAGGTTTTCAGGATCAGAAGTTCTTTCTTCCATTTGCCTCCTTGTTTTCTAACAGCACAGAAAACTTTCAAATATTCTAATTACTACAGTCGCTTATGTTTGTGGTACTAGACAATTATAAGTTTCTTCCAGTTTTTGCTCCTTAAAAGCTCACCTAGCAGGAGGCTCTTGTAGCCAACTGTCACACAAATTAAATAGATTAATGTGTATATATGGGCTATATAGAGAGGTTAGAAGGGACTGAGTGACTGACAAATTAAATCCTTTCAACAGGTCAAAGGAGGTGATTGTCCTGCTCTACTCTGCACTAGTGTGGCTGCACCTTGAGTAGTGTGTGAGGTTTGGGGCATAAAAAAAGATATTAAGCTATTGGAAAGCATCCAGAGGAGGGCTACAAAGATGGTGAAGGGTCTGGATGGGAAGCCTTATGAAGAGTGGCTGAGGTCTCTTGGTTTGTTCAGCCTGGAGAAGAGGAGACTGAGGAAAGACCTCATTGCCATCTTCAGCATCCTCACAAAGGGAAGCAGAGGGGCATGCACCGATCTCTTTACTGTTGTGGACAGTGACAGGACTAGAGTAAATAGCATGAAGTTGAGTCAGAGGAGATTTAGGTTAGATATCAGAAAAAGGGTTTTCACCCATGGGGTGGTTGGGCTCTGGAACAGCCTCCCCAGGGCAGTGGCCACAGCACCAAGCCTGATGGAGTTCAAGAAGTGCTTGGACATCGCTCTCAGGCACATGGTGTGATTCCTGGGTTGTCCTGAGCAGGGTCAGGAGCTGGACTAGATGATCCTTATGGGTCCCTTCCAGCTCAGAATATTCTATGATTCTAAGTTTTCTCAAGTCTTTTTATTTTGGTTGAACAATCACTAAGGCAAGCTTAAAGAAGAAAATAAAATCAAAACATGTAAGTACTAACAAAGAACAATTGCAGACTTACTTCATAGAAGCTTATGGCCATAGTATATCTGACAGGAACTTCAGGGTCATGACAAAGGCAAAAGAATATAGAATATAGTTCTAAATGGAAGTTCTTTGGATCCACGAAAACAATCATGGCCTGTGGAAAGATGAAGTCTTTTATTAACTATATAGCTAAAGAACCACACTATCAGAGATCATCAGGTGAAAACACTGAGTTATAACCAGCAAGATACTTGGGAGATAACAGGTGGTGATTTTAAAGAGGAAGTGTGACATTTTTAATGGCATCAGACAAATTCTGGAGTTGAGAACTTATCTGAATTTACATATCTTCCAGGCATGCTGCAGGGGTTTTTTTCTGAACAGATAGATTAAAACCACAAGATACATAACCTTAGTTTTATAAATATTGTTAATGTTTCCATACAGTAGTTGAAGCTGCAACTGGAGACTTCAAAAACAAAGAACATTTTAGCAACCAGCAATGGAAATGTCTGAATTTCAGCATAACTGTGTGTGCACATACCTTGTTTTTGCTGAAATAAACTAACAGTTGTCTACCTACATACAGAATGCTTGTTTTTAAAAGGAAGAATAAAAATAACTGTCTACTGGGTCTCGCTATAAACATTTTCTTTATATATAAACGCAGAATGTCAAAATACTAAGTAGAGTTACAGAAACACGAGTGGTAAGTTTAAAGACCTCACATAAACTTAAAAAGACCTTCTCTGTTCAGACAGGAACATGACTAAAACCTGAACATAAGCATTTAGGTTCAATCTTCAACTCCCTAAAATGCCATGACACACAGCAAATGTGAAAACCTAGCTCTGAGTGTTTTGAAACTGGAGACTCTTTAGCCTTTGTGCTAAGGGTTTGAAGAAAATGCTGAGAGAATGACACCAGTAACCTCTTAAAACAGCATGTTTTCAGTCAAAACTTGCCAATAATTTTTTCAGGCTCTGCAAAGAGGAATCCTTCCTGGTAATTCTTTTGGGCAACCTCTACTTTAAGCCATTAATCTTAACTTTCTAGGAGAGAGCTTGAATCTTGCTAACAATAGACAAATAATTAATTTCTCTATCACTCATGAAGTCTATTTAGTGAACTATATGCATGACACAAATTCTTTAATCTCAAATTAGCATTACTTACTGGAAAATTGTAAGCACAGTTCTTCCTCACTGAAATATACTTCTTTTCCTGTTCCAGAGTTTGAAGTTGTAGTTGGTTATCATTGTGCCCATTTTCCTGCTGTAAACCCAGTGTAGAAAGCTTCTTATAAAATTCCAAAAACCGTAAGTGCTGTTCAGGAGTAAAAATGCCTCAAAAGGAAAAAAAAAAAAAAAACACAACAAAAACCAACTTTCATTTCCTCATTACACATGCTACTAATAATGTCCCAAAACAAATCTCATTTACAAATCTATCAAATATATCAATTTTTATCTCTCCTCCCCCACCTTGTTTCTAACAATCATGAGTACACATTATAGGGAAAATGCAATCACAGAAAAATGACAGCTAAGTATAGCAGCATGAATCTTATTTGTTTACATAATTCTTGAAATACTTAGGACTTTAACTGCAGCATTGTGAATATATTTGTTTATTCCACTAATTCTGTTTTCTTCTTGCATTACATTTTTAGATCTTTATGGAACTCAGTCACATGAAGAACACATGCCTGCAGAAATTTGAAAAATTAGGTTGTGTTGCTACAGATAATAAAGAGGTACAAGAATAAAATTAGAAAACTCAGAACAAACTGGAATGTAATTAGCAAGATGACTTCAAAAAACTCATGTCATTTTGTAAGCAAATTCATAACAAGAGAACAATCAAGGAAAGGCTCCATTTTCTACTCAAGAGAAAAGAAAGCTAACAGTGACTGGTATCAAGAAGGCTGAAATGCTTGATGCTTATATTTCCTTTCCCAAATTCCACTAGTATCATCAGGCTCAGCCTAATCAATAACTGTGACAAAGATTCAAGCTTTGGGCAGAGAAAGAACAGGTCAGTGAATACTTAAAACACAAACAACTGTCAAAATGTGCAGCATCAGATGTGTTTCATTCTAGTAATCAAAAGTATTTAAAGTACTAGATGCCAATTTCTTTAAAAAGTGAGATATCCTAATGGGAAAAGGGCTGAAGCAGTACTGATGTTTAATAGCTGGAAAGAGGAAGAACAAGCCATACGATTGCAGATCAGTGAGATTACTTTCATGGGTTTGAAAAAACTGGAACGAAAGTGTCCAGAAAGCTACTTGTACACACCAGAAGAAAACAAAAATATGTGTAGCAGCAAACATGGCAAAAGCAAAATTTGTAAAACTGATTCTATTTCCTTCTAGTACTGGGTAACAGGACCTGTGAATACAAACGAGGTACGAAAGGCCATGTTTTCCATAAACAAACTAAGGGATCAGAAAAGACAGATGAAAACCTATACAGGTGCTCCAAAACTGCCTGGAAAAAACAAGAGAAAGTTGCTTGTGGTTGATCAATAGAAAGGTCTATCTTAGTTCTGGTACTATTCAGTATTTTCATTGCTTTTCTGGATGTTGGGTTAGAGAATTCACTTATCCAATATTCTGATAACATCAGTCTAGGAGGGAGACTGCTTATTCTTTGGAAGATAAGAGTTTAAAATGCTACCATGCTTAGCCAGATCTGCATGACCTGCATAAGGCCAGGAAAGAGAAGACTAACTAGTTGTCAGATGTATACACTTAAAAACCAAAAAGCTTCATAGGCTGTACTTGAACAAATGATATTTTTATTCAGTTATTTTTATTGCTCCTTTTAAAGGCAAGCACTCTGTATGTAGGTAGACGTCTGTTAGTTTATTTCAGCACAAATCCCACCTGGAATACTGCGTCCAGTTCTGGAGCCCCTATTACAAGAGGAATATGCAGGTGCTGGAGGGAATCCAGAGAAGGGCCGCGAGAATGATCAGAGGACTGGAGCACCTCTCTTACGAGGACAGACAGAGAGTTGGGGTTATTCAGTCTGGAGAAAAGAAGGCTCCAAGGAGACCTTATTGTGGCGTTCCAGTATCTGAAGGGGGCCTACAAGAAAGCTGGGGAGGGACTTTTTAGAATGTCACGTAGCGATAGGACTAGGGGGAATGGATGAAAACAAGAGGAGGGTAGATTTAGATTAGGTATTAGGAAGAAGTTCTTCCCTGTTATGGTGGTGAGACACTGGAACAGGTTGCCCAGAGAGGTTGTGGAAGCCCCATCCCTGGAAGTTTTTAAGGCAAGGCTGGATGGGACTCTGGGCAACCTAATCTAGTGGAAGGTGTCCCTGTCAGGCAGTGGGGCTGGAACTAGATGATCTTTAAGGTCTCTTCCAACTCTGGAAATTGTATGATTCTATTAAATAATGCAAAACTATTGCAAACTGTTGGGAAAAAAAAATTTTAAAAGCAGCTTTCATACTGAAAAACATAAAGAGCAGTATAGCTTGCAAGACACATGAAGTAACCCTTTCACTTTGTTCAGTTCTCCTAAGGCATAGAAGAACAGACAGAGTTCAGAGGTGAAGACAGATCAGCAATTAAAATCATTAAATCTAGAGAAAAGAAAACTGGGAAAACATGACAAAACTAGGAGGGACTGTCCCAGTTCTGTGTTTCTGTAAATAGCAGTTTGGCACTATGGAACAACCCTTCTGAGTTATTTGTAGTGAAACAACAGTCACTTTGATAGTCTCTAAAATGATCACAAATGATCATTAAAGGGTTTAAGAGTCATGGGGAAAATTCTCTGTGATGTAAATCCTTTGGCTGTGTCGTCTTTCTACAGATAAGCTCTGTGTAGAGGGTCTATGGTGAACAGAATGATCACAGAAGGATCTGCTATGCTCAAGTGAAAATCACAAAAATTATGGGTACAGAGAGATTCCCAGCTGCAACTGGGAATCCAAATGCCTTTAGGTCTCCTTTCTCCCTTGAAGTTCCTTGAGGGCCACACTCTGCACTGTGCCTCAAAAAGGATATCAAACACAGAAGTGAATATACATAGTTAACATCATACTGTGTTTTCAAAGGTTTCTAGTTTCAAAAACTAGTCAAATATCAGTCAAATCAATAAACACAAACCACCATGTTTCCATCTCTGCCTCCATCTAAACAAAAAACTCTGTCCCAGTCTAAACATAAAAACCCCGATAAACAGATGGACACTCAAAGAGGAAATTCACAAAATCCAATATTTCTGCAATAGATTACTTCAGATTTTTACTTCCACATTTTCTTTCCTAACTGTCACTTCATTTGCCACATTCAAATCTGGGTATTTTCCCAAAGGCTTCAAATTCTCCAATATTCCCTCATTTTTAAGACTTTTAAAAAAGAACATTAAATCATACCATATAATCCATTACATAGTTTCCCTAAATGGAAAGATAAAGAAACTAGGATAGATTCATCTGCTTTGAAGGATTTTTCACAGAATGATTTCACTAAGGGGAGCACAGTTTGACTTCTATCATCTGAAAAACAAAAGAAATTTTCAAAGTTAGGCATTTGTCAGCATCTAAAAAAAAAAAAAACAAAACAAAAAACCAAGCACAGAGTAGACTTCTGTAGTAAGTTGGGAAAAGTCTCATTTCACATGCCCAGGAGTATTTTTGGCAGGGACTCACTGGAGGTAGAAACGAAGATGTATAGAGAATAATGAACATGCTACCACAATACAGGTCATAAAATTAACACCTTACCTGTATTTGAAAAAAAAAAAAAATCTGGATACACTTGAAACACTTCCAAGTTTCTGTACAGTAAATATTTGCTTCTCACTTACATATCAGGAAGGAGTAGTAGAGTCAGTAAGATGTGAGTGGGAAATTTGGTGCAAAATACAGAGTCACTAATACAGATAAACAACTGAAGAGTTTGGAATAAGACAGGATAAAGAGCAACATGGCAAATAATTAGCAGTGATCAACAACATAAAATATTTTTTGCACATACACTAGAGCAATAGATATTCATATACTACTACAGCAATGACCTATCATGTCATTTGCTGTTTTGCCAAACAGCAAAGTTGCCCAAAAAAGATTAAAAAAAGGAACTGCAAGTCTTGAAATACAAAAAGGATAAAACAATAAACAAAATAAAATCAGAAATATCTGAAAACCCAGACAGGACAAAGAGCATTTACACACAGACACAGAATATTAGGAGCTAGAAGGGACCTCGAAAGATCATCTAGTCCAACCCCCCTGCCACAGCAGGATTCCTTAGACCAGGTAAATTTAAAAACATATTTAAGATGAATTAAAGCATTAAGCACTGTGCTAGTAAGCCTAGATTAAATTCTTACCTGCATCAAACATATCAAGCAGATTCACTAATGTCTCAAAAGCTGCAAGGCGTACACTGCTGCCCTCATCTCTTGCTAGTTCTACTAATTCAGGAAGCACCACAGTTTTTGTTAGTTCTGTCCTGCAAAGTGAGGCAAACAGTCAAGAGAAAACATATATCAAAAAAATATTGCTATAGCAAAACAGAATTCTTCCTTGAAATACTCATTTATACATTCTTTAGGTGGCCAAGAATGAAACAAAAAATGAATGAAAAATTTACAAACTTGTAAGGAAATGAAAATTAAATAATAACTCCAGTCAATCTCAGGACTTTGTCAGCCAAAGAAACATACAGGTTTAAAATGTGAAAATTCATCACTAAAAAGTATTCAAAGTAGATTAAAATAAATCAGAGAAAATGCAGTTTGGTAAAACTCAAATGAGTTTCCAAATGCTTTGGAAACATTTTTCTGTGGATTTCCACTTTTTCCATTTCCATTTCTGTGGCATCAAAACACTTCAAACTAATATGACAATTAGAACTGACCCTCCCTTCAAAGCTAAGCAGATACAGAAAAAAACCCAAAACACCTGGTCACTCTCTGAAGATAAATAGAACACTCTTTTCCACTCAACTTTAATATTCATAACAGATTTCAGTTGTAAGATACATAAAAATATGAGATAGATGCATACAGTAAAAATCAAAGCACGCACAAATTCGGTAATTCAGTTTAATAATGTGTTAAATTTTCAGTTTTACAAATATCAACAATATCAGCAAATACTCCTTTCTCTTTTGTAATCACAACTTCCTTTATATCCAAATTTATGGAAAATAAAATGTTGAAAATGATTTATTGTGCTAATCCCTGAATCTACAGTCAGCATAAAAGAAAGGAAGTACAAAGACAAATGAGCAAGTTTACTATGATAAGTAATATTGTCTTTTCACATTATTCACATCCTCTTGTGTAGGACAAGAACCTTGAAGAAGAGCTGCTTAAAGCACATAAATAAAATTCTTTTGTATGGAATAAAGACAAGTTTACCTAGGATTCTAGACACTACCATCCTGCATGACATTACCACACCAAAAGTTAAACTAAGTAGATGGCAGTAGCAGTTATTTCTTGATAGGAATATTCATTTTCTATACCTGAGTAAGCTAAAGCACTGCCTGAACATACACTTTGCCAGTATTCTATGACTGAGAGGTAAATCCCATTGTTTCAGAAATTTCTGGTTCTTGTTTTTGTTTGCTTTTCAATAAATCAGAATATAAACAATAACAAAATTCTCCATCAAAAAAAAAAATCCACAGTCACAGGAAGGCATCTTTTCTGCAAACACCAGTACTAACAAACTGAAGTTTGTATTTACCATACCTTTCAAATTACATTTCAGTTTCAGCCCTATCCTTGAATTTGCTCATAAATTCACAATTTTAAAGGCCAGAGGGACTCAGGATCTAATCTATCCCTGCTGTGTAACACAGGGTAGGGAACTTAACTTGGTAATTTCTTCTTCAAGTCTGTAAGAGAATTTACTGGGTTTTGGCTTTGTTGTTTTGGGGGTTTTTTCCCCTTCCTGACACAATAACAGATAAACAGATCTGGAATTTTAAGATATTTGTTCACTCAGATCAATCCTGTATGAGTAGTTAACATGCTCTATTTATTAAAACAGAAGTCCCAGACTTTTTCTATTCCTATATGCACAATACTGAAGGTCTTCAAGCTTAGAGTAGAAGTTGACACTGAACTGAAATTTGCTTACAAAACACATTTAGCCTCCTTTCACATAAAACTGCACATTAATTATTAGAAACTGGTAATACTTGCCATAATCCTCTACTGTTTTTAAATAAGCTCAACAAAATAAACAGGTAATTGAAATGATTTCAAGAAGCTATAGATGAACTCATTATTTACAAAAAGTGGTTGTTTGTATGGTTCAGCAATTTTACTATCAGAAAGAAACAAAAGTCTGAAAAACGAAGAGAGGCAGGTGCCAGCAGCCAATTCCTAAGAACACATCTCTACACTCCAAATGCATTACTGAATACACGTGAATTAAGATAGAAATCATAAAAGGAATTTTTAGGTTATCATTAAGTATTTTAGAGAAAGCTTTCACATTTAGAAGCAGCTGTGCACATTGTACTCACCCTACTCCTTGCGCTATATGTTCCAGTTGCCGACACATGCAAGTTCTCACTTCATACTCCACATCCTGGCACAGTGATTTTACCAAAGGGAGAATTTCTCTTTTAACACTAAAAATGTGAATATTTTTATTAATACACAAAAAAGATTATATAAAATCTATAAATCAAATTTTACCCATAGAATGAAGCTAATGACTATTTTTTTAAGCTAGTTTATCACATACAGAATCACGGAATTATCGGAGTTGGACATGGCAAATGATTGTTCTGAAAATTTGCAATTATAAAAGAATACTGTGCATCAGCACTAATATATGCTAAAAATAAACAGAAAAAAAACCCATAAACTAATTATTTAATTATTTGTTTCATTTGATTGGGCTTATTTACAGTCATTATAGTTTGCTTATATTTAATCTGGGGGGTTTTAATTAAAAAAATAATAGGTAGGCTTAAAGATGCTGTCCTCATTTAATAACCATCTTCAGTACAATTTTTGAACAGCCACTGTAAAAATACAAATAATTCTTTAAATGGAAGTGGAAATCCCAATTAATTGTCTCTAATACCTCATCTTTGGTATGTATGTAGCACCAAAAAGGTAACTGGGGAAAAAAGTAAGAAAGAAATTAAGATTAAAAGTTTCAGTATTGCCTTTATGCAAGACTCAGGTTTTCATGTTAAATCAATGGCAGACACAAAATAACTACTTTGAAATCTGTTTAAGTAAAAACACATATTACAACTTGGAAAAAATAGCCATTGTGTTTCCTTTCACTGCCAAAGAAGTTTTCAAGAGTATTAATAGAATATCTTTATCCAAATCTGTATGTTCTTGCAAAACTCAAGAGAAAGAATATGAAGCCACAGACAAGCAAATTTTCAAGTCAGCTTGCACAGCCTCCACTCATCCTAGTGAAAATTAATCTACTTCTTACAGCAAAATTTGACCTCAACTATCTAAATTGTACAAAGTATTGGGAGTTTGGCATTTTAGAATACTCTGAAGGAAGGACTACTTCCCAGAAATGCTTGCTTTTAACTAGCTGTTGGAACAGAGGGTATTAAAACTGTGCTGTTATGAGGTCAGGACTTTTTCACACACTCTAATAAAATAACTTGGGAGTCATGTGAAACACAAAAGAAAGGTTTTTAATTATAGTACAAATTTTATAAGAAAAAATGGTGCCATTCTGAAGAACATGAAGATACACACTGCCTCCTCCTGAGGCCAGACATGTCTCCAGAGCCTATACCAAAATCCCTCCTGCACAGGGAATAAGAGAGTGTCGTGAATCTTACCCACCCTGCCACAGTCTAAACCTGTGGATCCAGGTCTCTTTTCAGTCCTCTGAACTGCACTGAATGCCCTCTATCTGAGGATCAGTATGGCCCAGAAAATTCTCAGCCAGTTTCTTAACACGTAGCTTCTGTACGGACATGTTGCTACTGCCTGTCCACCGAAATGAGAGATTTCCCATTTCTGAACAGCAAGGAACCATATTAAAGAAACCCAACAAGACAAGGTATGATTATTTGAACTTATACTATCATAATTTACCATAAGATTCCAAGTGACCTGGAAATACACTTTATTTTCATGAGAATGTAACATCAAATAAATAAAAGCAACTGTGATTCTGCCAGAATTCCTCAAATTTTGAAGATAAAGACTTGAAGGCTTTGGTAACATTCTCAAACAATATTATGTTACCATGGTTATTAACTTTTGCATGTCTGACAAGTGCAGTGTACACAGCAAATGAAAGTGTACATAGCTTCCTTCTGGCTGCTTCTAGTTTGTTGGGGTTTTTTTTTTAAAGACAAAAATCATAACTTAAAGACTTTGATTCCTAAAGGTCTTGTCATATGGTCCTGTTCATAGAATCATAGAATGTTAGGGGTTGGAAGGGACCTAGAAAGATCATGAAGTCCAACCCCCCTGCCAAAGCAGGACACTGTTATGCTGAATTTCTGCATTTTGGGACAGATCAAAACATTATTAGAACAGATTTCCTCAGCTAGACATGGTTCCTGTGCATTTAGTTGCCCTCAGTGGATTTCTTCTGTAATGCAAAATAACATGTGGCTAAATGCCTGGATAGGAAACACATTTGGTGAAATTGTCCTACCATCCATAAGAATGGATCAACTGTTCAAAGAATGCACTGTACCAACTGCTTTGGGCAGTTAAGTTATTCAGATTTATTTTCATCACTGCTCCCCTGTTCTGCACCACTATCCAAACCCACAGACACCAAATCAAAGAGGTGGAACAACAATCAGGCAACAGCAGTGGCTTCTGATACATCTCTATACAATTAGAGAGATTACAGAATACATGCACATGTTAAATTTGGTTAGACAAATAGGTTAGGGAGAAGGATTCTTCTCTTTCCGACGAACTCTAAGTTCCACAGTTTAGCTTATTTCCTAATAAGAAAAACAATACGGAAGAACAGCATTAATATGGTACCCATTCAAACCAGTGGAAGAACATACAAACCAAAGTTATAAACAGATGAACATCTGCAGGTCTGAATATACTAGTTACTTAATGAACATTTTTTTTTTTATTAATTAATATCCGGACAAAGGATCTGTAAAAACAAAGCATTTAATTTTTGCAATAAACACCACTTGTAGTAATTTTTGTCTTCTAACAAATACCAGTGCACACTGTGGAATGAAAATACATCTGCAGTCTACTTACATATGAGCTTCAAATTTGTTAGCTAATTTTCCCAAGATTTTACAACTAACTAAGCGGGACTGAAGTGTTTGAGAAAGTTGTGCTTTGGAAACAAGTGGATTCAGGATCTACAGGAAAGGAAAAAGAAGACATGTGAGAAGTAAATAATGTATTCCTCTTCTTAATACAGATAATCTAGAAAAAACATATCCCAAACATCATCTACTCCTTTCAGGGAATTAATAAGTACTAAAAATAATAATATTTATGTACATTAATAGTCTATTGGAAACCCATATTTAATATTCAGTACTAATTACAGCATATTAAACTCATGTCCTGGCCCAAATTGAAGTTTATGATTCACATCACAGCCACAGTTTTACATCTGTGTACTTGTGTCTTTATTTTAGGAGGAAGTTGTATATGAATATTTACAGCCATTAGCTGGTAATTTTTACAAAAGTTAAGTATGTTCCTGCACAAGAAAAAAAAAAGGCAGAGAAAGGAAAACCTCTCTGAGGTTCTCTCTCATAAGTTTCCCCAGGAAACACTAATTTTGATGTAAAATTTTGAGGCAATGATCCCTCTTGATTATGCATACTTTGGGGATCTGTAGGGAAGAAGTTTCCCTTCCATACAGATGCAGAAAATCCGCATCTTCATTGGAGCTCTGCTGTCATTTGCTGGATTAGCTCTATGGTGTCAGGAACAAAGAAAGGCCAGCAAAAAACCATAACACTATTCTAAAAGCATTTTTCTCCTTTTCTTATCAGCTGAAATTTTGAGGTGCAAGAATCTTACCACTCTAAGGACAAATAGATCACCCAGACTAGAATTATTATATAAGGTATGCTTTTAACTATAACACTGCATAAAGAAATACATCACTACTTATCTACTGAACTGTATATTACTTATTTGGTCTTTGAACTATGACAGCAAACACACCATGTCTAGAAATACTAACTCCAATTACTGACCAAGACAGTCTCTCTCATGAAGTGGCCGTTGCAAGAGACAGGACACTAGGTTAGGCTGACCTTTGGTCTGAGACACACACATCTTTCCTTATGTCATTGGAAGCTATGATTGTCTTATAATTCTTACTTATAAAAAAAAAAAACCCAAACACAAAACCCCAACAACAAAAAAAAATCCCACACCCAACATCTAGAATAGTTTTCTGACACAAAGATCCTTCAAGAAAACACATAAAGCCCCTTTTCAGACTCAGGTTTCTGTATAGCTGCTGAACCAACACTGTTTTATCAGCTCTCATCTTCCCAAAGCAAATTTTTGTGGAAACTTAGAAATGTGTTCCTAGTGACACATCAGGGGAGAAACTCTATCTTGTTTAAATGGCATCTTTAAAATTACATTACAATTAGATTTTGGAGGTGAATAATTTTTTTCCCCCAACCTAAGTTTTCATTCATTAGAAGTTTGCTTTCTAAAGAGTGCTGGATTCCAACTGCCCACTCATTTTAATGAGTATTTTTACACTACATAAACAATCTCATATATAAATTATATGTTTTAATAACATAGTAAACATAGTAAAATCTGCCTGTTGCAAAGCTTGTAAACTTACCAATGAAATATGAATACTTAAATAATCTGAGTAAGGGAAGTGACATGACTTAGTGACAGATTTCCTTCCTCTTTCTTGAGCTACACAGTGGAAGAGTGCTTGTAGCGCACTACATTTTTGGCATATCCAGAATAACTGAACTACACAATGAAATGGATCTATATCATTCAAACCCATTTAGCACAAATCAGAATTTTAGTCCAATAGCAAACAAAATGTATTTTCTTCAAGATGACACAGAATGAGATACTTTCCTCTAAATCAAAACAGGATATGTAAAAACCATGTCACTGACAATACTAAACGCAGTGCAAGTGTTACAGTAAATAGTCTTTACTTGCTGAAGCACACGTTTTTTGAGGTGACCTTCCTACCTCACCTTTTAACACATTCCTCCCTTATAGTATGTTCCATAAGCATTACTGTTTTCTCAGGCACAGAACTGCCACAAATCTTACTGAGACTTCCAAGGAAATACTATCTTATGTTTTTAGCATAAGTGGGAGAATATTATTATTACCTCATGTCGGACAGTCTCTTTTGGTAAGGCTTCTATTACAGCAAGAAGAGTTTCTAACCATGCATTACTGACACCTGTCAGAAAGGAATGGGTATGTCACATTGTACATATAGCAAGTAGAACAAAACACTCAGCAGTTTTACACAATTTGTTACACTTTTTACATGCATCTCTTCAAGGAGCTATGTATCTAAAAGCTCCTAAAATTAAGTAAATGAACTCAGGATTTCAAACTAAGTAGGAGGATAGGTGAGAAGAAAATCCTGTCCCCCTTTCTTTTACCTTTTCAATTTTGGCACAAAAATAATAATGATTCTGTTTGTTTTGAAAAGATAATTCCATCTTTTCTCATGCCCACACAAACTTTCTAGTTTTACAAGAGGCCACTGATTTCTTCCTTTGTTTTCTAAAACTAGTGTCAAGGAAGTTAAGAAAACCCAATTATCTCAGAAGAAATGTCAGCCATCCTCCCTCTATTTTCTCAGCCACAAAATTTTGGAACTTCAGTAGAAGCTCAGACTCAGCAAGAACTTCTGGATTTGTCCTTCAGACACAGAGGTTTTGTCTGCTTCAATAAGAATTACATTGAAATATCAGTATCTAAGGTTCAGCATGCAAAAATCTTTTCATTCATGCAAGTCTAGATACAAAGTCACAGTGATTGCGCTCACTGCTTTACACAGAACTGTACAGTCACTAAGGCAAACATACAGAAGTAATCAGTCATTAGTATAGCTGTACTGCCCTGACCTGCATCTCTGTGTTCCAGGTTCTGGAGAATGATGTGTAGGAAGGAGTGGGAGTACATATGAATGGACACTGACTCCTCTTGCAGAATAGTCAAAAATGAAACAGCAGCTGTTAACTGCATTTCCACTCCTGCAACATGCAACACTTCCTGTATAATTACAAATTATATCAATTTAGAGCATGAGGCAGAAAAATACTGTAAGAACATTCAAATTTTTACCTTCACTTTTAGAAGTGAATACACAACAACCTGGGTAAGCTACAAAACTGGCTGTAAAATTCTTTTCTCTTTACAGTAATTACTTGGAGATAATCACATCTACTATAGCATGAACCTTTTAAGAAAAGTAAAGTTAATTATTTTTGTGACTTTCGGTTTCATTAATGCATGTGTAGATGTTTCTACTTTACAAAAGAAGAGGCAAAACCAGACTGGCTAACAATTGCACTTCTGTTGTTTCTGCACATGAAGGAAGAAGTATTTCATTCATCCAGTGACAGAGACTAAAACAGCAGAAGGCAATTTAAATTTCATCTCTTGCAAACTGACATGGAACACAAATGAAAATATGTCTGTGTATATATGTATCACCTTAAGCACAAAGCACAATGTACTAGAGTATTTATCTAGGTATCTCAGCATTTACTAGTACTTAGCTTTAACACATAAAATATAATTAATTAGGTTGTCTTTAAAAGCATCAATTCAAAAGTTAAAGACAATACACAGATGAAGTATTACTAATTTTCTTTAAATAAGCAAAAAGGCAATTTAAATTTCAGATTGATGCACACATCAAAGAGCTTGCGGAATGCAATCTATGACACAGCAGTCACTGAAATTATGCATATATCTATCAGCTAGGTGAACATTCCATTTGTTTACTTCTCTAAATATATTTACCACATGAGAAAATAAAGTGCATTATTCTACTACTAAAGAATTACACTCTTTTTACATGACTCCAAACTCAGTAAGAGTTTAAAGCTCATACTTCCTATTTAAGTCTTTATCTGTGTGGGTTTGTTTTTCCCTAAAGTGCTTCGGGTGAGCAGTGCTTTCTCAGATCACACATCAAAAATCAACAATAAGCTAATATTTTCATTAAAAAAAAATCAGCCTAGACCAGATCAAGAAAATATCCATTATGCACCTAAGTATTATCTAGCAGGTGACTTTAACTTATTCTAAGTTTGCAGACATCATCTTGAGAAGTTATTTAGACTTTGTTTACCTCAAAGTAAAACAAGTTCTCATTGCACAAATGTCAACCAGTTTGTGTGTAGAAATGTATAATTTCTAGTTTATCTGATTTCAAAAAGAACCAATACTTAACTCTCAACAGCTCTCTCCCTTTACAGCCACATATATTTGTAAAAGCCTTCTCTGTGACTCTTCTCCAAATGAAAAAAGTAAAAAGCATTGTGCAGCTTACCAGTCAAAGTGTCATAAAATATTTGCATTCAATAGCCATGGAAATTGCCCTCTTGATATCTCCACAGTCTCTCTCTGCCCTTGTTCCTCCACTGTTATTACAACAGCCATAGCCAAAAATAAGGACACCTACTAATGTTGTAACTTGAATGTTGCTGGGATCAGAATACCTGTACATACTGTCCTGAGATTTTGGCTTACACTTGTTAAAAAAAAATAAAAATGTCCTAAATAATCACAAGAACTATTTACACACTGTAGAATTGAAGACATCACTGCAGACCAGAACATAATGAAGTTTAATTCAACTTTATGTACATATTCACTTTGTATGCAATTCAAACAGGTTTACTTACCATCAAATAAAGTTTCCAAATAGTCTCCTCCACAGATCCACACAACTCTGAATAATCATGTGTGAGAACACATTCTCTGGATGTGCCTCCTCATGGACCTCGGGAGACATTGAAATGTAAATTTCTAGATTGCTTACATACTTGTCTGCATTAATGTTTGCACTCAGAACTTTACAGTTCCACATAAGAAAATGTATGGGTCTCCTCATTCCAGTTTCACTGAACTCAAGTGACTGAAATTTACTCATTATAAATTTATTTATTTAGAAAGTAACGTATTTCTCTATAGATGGGTCCTCCATAGATTCTCACTCCAGAGGAAAAAAGCTTTTCCTGTCTTTCTTATTCAGACAAGCAATGTTTAAGGGTACTAGCACGTCCTTAAACTATGTCTACAAGTTAAACTCAGGCATCAAAACTTGGAAAATTTAGAAAGCCTGGCTTATTCCATCATTTGGAAAACAGAAAATTCACCCCTAGTTTAATTTACTTTATGTTCTGCAGCAACAGAGTTCTCATGAAGGAATGCTGCAAGCAGAAACATCATCAATCACTTCAGTAATTGCCTGGTAAGACAGAAAACTTCATTTAGAACTAGAAAGACATAGAAGTAATGGAGATTACAGGAGCTCAAAGATACAAGGATGGACCTTAAAATCAATGCTGGGTGTAAGACAGAGTGAAAATCACCCCACTTTTTCTTAAACTATAAAATCAACTGGGGAAAAAGCTTTCAAGGGGAGACTGATATATTAGGAAAATAAGTAAATGTGAAAATTAGTTTGGAGCTAATCAGAGAGCAGTGAATAAGGCTTGGTACACACACTTCAGTAAGAGTAGCCATAGTTTTCTACAGACACAGCATTTGGAAAAATCTCTTATTAGTCTCCCTCCACTGCTTCTGGTGGCAGTGCCCAAGGATGGAAAACATGGAAAATACTACTAACATCATTTGAAAGGAGCTATTTGGTGCACAACAAGAAACGCTGAGTAAAATGTTGAAGCTTTCCCTAAATCTGCATTTCAATGACTTCCAAGGTTCATGAGGAGGTGCAAGCAGAAATCCAGAGAGTGGGGATCTCTATGCAAAAGAATTCATACAAGGATGGCACTTCATTTTAGTTGCAGAATTTTAAAAAATATTTCATCATCTCAGTCCTACATTACCACTAAATGACACACAATGTATTTGGTTTATTAGCATAATCAAAAATATACTGACACACCTAATTTAATCATTACTTAGATCTGGAATATTTATTGACATATTTTATGTTTGATTTTGCTCATCTCAGACCTAAAACATTTATGTTAAATATATAAAGGGTCTTTGATATCATTTTCATTTAATTAGGTTTTAAGGAATGATAATCAATTTGCATATCTCTATTTCTATATTAATTTATAAAAGTAACCAGGTTTATCAATTTCTCCTAAGTAAAATAAAAAATTGTAATGTATCCTGCCAGAACATTCCTTGCATTTATTTCCTCCTGTACCTCTTTTATTCTCAGCTCTAATAAAACCAGTATTACTTTTGCTTTATATGGTGACAATACTTCCAGATAAATAGCACCCTGAAACTAATATGCAACTCATTTTTCACCTGAAAATTTGAATTAACAAACCATAATGACAGAATACCAGCTTGGAAGGGACCTCAAGAATCACCTGGTCCAACCTTTCCTGGCAAAAGCATGGGCTAGACAAGATGGCCCAGCTCCCTGTCCAGATCAATCTTCAAAGCATCTAATGTTTGGGAAATCACCGTTTCCCTGGAGAGATTATACCCATGGCTGATTGCTCTCATTGTGAAAAATTGTCCTTTTGTCTCTAATCAGAACATCCCCAGGAGTAACTTTTACTTATTACCCCTTGTCTTTTCCATGTGACTCCTTGTGAAAAGGGAGTCTCCATCTTTTCTGTAGCCACTCTTTAAACACTGGAACATGGTGATAAGGTCTTGCCTAAGCCTTCTTTTCTCAAGGCTGAATAAACTCACTTCCATCAGCCTTCCCTCATATGGCAGCCTCCCAGTCTTTGATCATCTTTGTGGCCCTTCTCTGGGCCACCTCCACCCTGATCATATCTCTTTTGTACAGGGACTTCAAAACTGAACAGAGTGTTCCAGGTGTAGTCTGACAAGTGCTAAGTGGGATAATGAATTCTTTATCTCTGCTGGTGATGCCCTTGTTGATGCAACCCAGCATCCTGTTTAGGTTTCTTTGCCACTACAGCACGTGATTCACAACCACTGAGCTTGTATTCACAGAATTATGAATCATAGAATTGTCAAGAGTTGGAAGGGACTTTAAAGATCATCTAGTTCCAACCCCCCTGCCATGGGCAGGGACATCTCCCACTAGATAAGGTTGCCCAGAGCGCCATCCAGCCTTGCCTTAAAAATTTCCAGGGATGGGGCTTCCACAACCTCTCTGGGCAACCTGTTCCAGTGTCTCACCACCATAACAGGGAAGAACTTCTTCCTAATACCTAATCTAAATCTACCCTTCTCTAGTTTGCATCCATTCCCCCATGTCCTACCACTGACATTCTAAAAAGTCCCTCCCCAGCTTTCTTGTAGGCCCCCTAAATACTGTATGTATCTGGATGGCATTCTCCATCTCCAGAAGTGCAACCAAGTGCAGTAATTTAAACCACCTTATTTCCTTGAAATGTCAGACTATCTTTGCAAGACTCTAATCGCAGTTGAGTTCAATTGTGCCTTTAGAGACTGTAACAGTTTCCATTTAATGGTCAGGATAAATAAAACAAGGATAAGGAAAAAAATAGGTCATGTGGTTAATGATACCAAATACTGTTTTGCTGTTAAAAGTGCAGTGAGCACGGGTACAACAGAACTGTTATTACAGATTAAAATATATTAGATAACAGAGCACCACTGAAGAACCTGCTTTATGACAGTATAGCCACAGAAAGAAATTTAACTTCCACACATTCCAGAAAGCTTCTGTTTATAAAGCTTAAATCTGAAAGGAACACTTAGATTTAGACTGACCTCACAATATTTCATTCTTTTACCTCTGTCTTGAGCCCATTAACTTAGGTTTAATTTATCATCTAGAAAGGCATTCAGCTTGGATTTCAAGATGAAAAACACACTACTTTTCTCAGTTATTTGCTCAAAGATTAATCAGATTTATCATTAAAATTGTCAGCTTCATTTCTAGTATTTCTGTCTTCAGTTCCTAACTCTTCTTTCTCTATATATTGTTTTCAGTTGAATGTCCTTTAATACCATACAGGAAGATACTTTTACAAAGTAATTAATTACTGCTCAATCTAAACACACAAAGCTCCAACTCCCACTGTACAAATATTCTCCAGGAACGGAGAGAAACAGGAGGAAAATGAGCAGCAGGAAGTTTCCCCATCTTCAGCAAACTTCCCCCTTTATACTGAGCATGATATTTACGGTATGAGATACACCTGTAGCCAGCTCAGGTCAGCTGCCCTGGCTTACTCCAAACTGCTAACTGCCTGCAGACCATGGCTGACCTAAGATTCTATCCTAGCAAAACCAAGAAAACTCAATGCTTTGAAAATAAAATTTCTACAAGAAACCCCTGTGAATTTTACTTCTTTTCCCCGCAGAGAGCACATACATCAACTACAGCCAAACAGCTATTAACAAACACAACTTTCCTTTAACTGACAATTTGTATAAATTAGAACCAGGTTTATCTGCACTGAGACCAGGCCAGAGACTGTTCTAAATCAAACCTTTTATTTAACCACATAAAAACTGTCAATGGTATCAGTAGAAGACTGAGAATAAACAGATCTGTTGAAAACAATTGTCAGAAATTTCCTATTACCAAAAATAAACTTTCAGATATTCTGATAGACCAAACCAATGTATTTTTCCACTTAACAAGTAGTATTTAAACACTGAAAACCACTCCAACAGGCAAGCTAACATAAAACCTAAATTCCTTTTGTAGCGTTACATAGCATTATTAGAGCTGTTTATAGTTTGTTAGCTTTAGAGTTGTTTGACTTTGCATTGCATTTGTGACACAGCTTGTTCTTAGTTGCCCAAAGCTGCTCCTTAAAACACATCTTAAATGAACTTTTCATTTCCTCTTGACAAGAGGCAGTACCCAGGACAGACTGGAAATACAGAGACATTTTATCTTCCTTAAAATGACAGAATGCTTTGGTTTGAAAGTGATCTTTAAAGATCATCTAGTCCAACCCCCCCTGCAGTCAGCAGTGACATCTTCAACTAGATCAGGTTGATCAAAGTCCTGTCCATCCTGACCTCGAGCGTTTCCAGGAATGGGGCTTCTACCACCTGTCTGGGCAACCTGTTCCAGTGTTTCACCACCCTATTTGTAAAAGTGTCTTTCTTGTATCTAGTCCAAATGCATGTTCCTTTAGTTTAAAACCATTACCCTGTGTCCACAATAGGCCCTGCTAAAATGCCTGTCCCCGTCTCTCTTGTGAGCCACAATAAGGTCTCCTCAGAGTCTTCTCTTCTCCAGGTTAAACAATCCAAATATCCTTCATAAAAACATATCTGTACATAAAATTACTGTATAACATTATGTGACCAGCATGCACCTACCACAGATAACAGTCACATAGTAAAATTGTAGAGGGCAGTACACGAAACTTCAGACAGTTAAGCATACTTTTCTGGACAGCAATACGAAAATCTCAAATGTTTGGATGGAAGGAGATTGAGAATATCAAAATGAACCACTATGACTGCCTGGTCTTCAAAAACAGTTCTCAAAAAGCTGTCAAAGCACTGGTAAATCTTCAGAATATGTAAAGCAGTCTTAATTATGCTTTCTTTTTCTGCTGGAACATTTTTTTTAAAATACAGTATCTGCAAAATTTTGTAAATTCAATGAATTACTGTGCAAGATATACTGGACATACTTCTTCTGGAGAGTGAGTTTGCAGTAAAAGTGGGATTTTTTTTTTACCCTTGTTAAAATACTTAAAACTGTGAGGAAAAAGATAGATTCAAACCTCATTACACACAACTTACTCTGATTTTTGGTAAAACCCGACGAAGTGTTTCTGCAGGATTCTGTCGCATCAGGACCGGAAGATTTGCCACCACACTGGTTCCTTGGATATCCTGGCCAGAACTTATAAAAAGATATACACAGAACACATTACTCTCTATGATGGTTACAAGTTCATGGCTTTCATTTAAAATACCCCCACAAGACAATAAATCAACATTGGCCAGATAGTTCATATAAGAAGTCAAGAGAGGCATTATTTTTTACATATATAACATGCAGTAGAAAACAACATGAAAAAATATCAACCCTAAAAGCTGTTATGTATAATTTTGAATATAGAATGTTCTGATTTGTAGTGTAGCTTTGGAAAAAAATATAAAATGTTTGAAAGATCTTTTCAAACTGGATGATCAAGGCAGTGGTTTTACTGAAGCTTTTATATCATAACTATACAAGTGAAAAAGCATAGGAAGGGGGCAAATACAACATATAACTGAAAACAACACTTGATGTACAACATTACAGCAGAAATCTACCATTTTTTCCTTTTCTCAGGGAATACAGATGTACAATCAGACTTACATTGGCAAATATGATTAAAGAAGGGTGCGAAAACTTGGTTAGATTACAGATCTTGTACCTTTCTCGTCATCCTCTCTCTTAATGGGATCCCACAATTGAAAACATAAAAAACAAACAAACAAAAACAGAATAGGAGGGAAACAGTAGGCAGTAATGAAAAAAAGGCATGAGATGAAAACAGAATCTCCCCAAATGGATAAACTTCTAGAATAGAAACAGAAGAGAAAAGGTCTGGATGCCAAAACTAAAAATAAACACATCCTTTATCCTGTTTAAATGCATAAAATCCTTTTTGCTAAAAAAATTCAGATTTGTTCCAACAGCTATGCAGCTCATTTTTAAATAAGCACTTAAACTATACACATGTAGGCATTTTTGTTAGTATGATATTACAATGAAATGCACAATATTATTATATACAATTTTAAAAGAAATACATAGTAAAACTACTTCTAAATACTGCCATACACCACTTCCCACCCCGGTCGTCATTCCAAGTTTTCTTAGTGAAACATATGAGCTCAGGAAGGGGACTAGGACATAATTTGGTCACAGGACGGTAGATTTGTACAAGGACCTTCCAGTTTTGTTCTGCCTCTGGAGTATACTAGGGAATTCACAGTTAAGATGCAAAGCCTTTCTGCAGCATTTAGACCTGAAAAGATCTTTACACATCCCATTAATGCTCTGCATCATCTACGATATTCATGTATTTCAGATGAACAAATAAAATTATAGGTACAGTCAAAGCAGGCCAATTTAGATCTATTTTGTTAAATGCATACAAATGCGCATTTAAAACTGAGGATACGTTTGCATAATAAGCAAGAAGCCAAAGTAAAAGCTTTAGTTAAAATCAATAGAAACTAACGAACCCCAACAGAAATACTTTAATATCCTACTGGGAAGATTATTTTCCTTGCACTGTGTAATTTCCCA
Organism: Galbula dea; assembly: GCA_013399015.1. Lineage (NCBI taxonomy): Eukaryota > Metazoa > Chordata > Aves > Piciformes > Galbulidae > Galbula > Galbula dea. The sequence goes on from VWZX01009335.1 coordinate 3,620,947, forward strand.
GTAAAAATATTCAAACAACAATACGGTATCACCAACATTAACTTAATCATGTTTAGCAAACTGCAATTTCAGTGTATTTTTAAAAGAAAGTATTCCTCACCATCCTCATAAAGATAACTTTCAAAGTTAGTAGGTAGTACATTCTGGAAGATTAATTACAGGCTGGAAGGCAGGAATTCAAATTCTCTTTGCAAGGTGGAATGTCATGCATGCTCCACTTCCCTTCTGTGTTAGGTTTCCACCCTGCAGGTGGGTGTAGTTGCTTAACTCCCCAGCTACAAACTATCCCTTTGTATAAGACTTTTATAATAGGAAAACCTCTGCTCCAACAAAACCTTCACCTTCCAGGAGGAATAAATTTTGCTATGCAGATATATCTCATTTTTATACAGAATAACACAAAGCGTCTGTAATTTGCAAGTATGTGTCTAAAGCACACATGATGGAATTAACCTAATCTGAGATTGTTTGTCTGCCACTAAAATAATTTCCCATTAAAAATCAGTGGAGAGAAGCAGGACTCAATAAAGAGCAATTTATTTCAGCCTAAATAAAAGAGATGGGCAGTGCTGCTGAAGTACCCTTTTCTCTCTACCGCCTATAAAGGTGGTATCATGATGACTTCTCGGGAGACTCTGTTCCAGTGACTGACCACACTCTCAATGAAGAAGCTTTACCTAATGTCCAATCTGAACATGAATTAATATCTTTAGAAATGCTTGTGTGATTATAACACCTAATACAATTATTTGGGACAAAATAAAACATTCCTACTAAATATAAACATTCCTACCTCCCTGAGTTCCAGAGCAATTAGGAATTAGCAATCCATCACAAATTTAGTCATGGCAATAACTGTTCTGATCCGGTGCTACCCAGGACGAATGCCAGGAATCAGTATTTTTGGTTTGGCATTTTGGTTTTTGTTTTGTTTTTCAAATGGCCTATATAGACCTTAAATATTAGAAAGATCAGAAAGAACCCATATAGAAGAGTTATCATAAATTCTAAGCTGAGTAACAAGTGAGCAGAAAGCTGTGAACGCTGTACTGAGGTTATCACACCTTGCTGCAACATTCTGAAATGCTGAGCAAAATCTGGGAATCTTTCCCAGAGTGGAGATTTCACTTTTGTTGTGCCTATACATTTACAACAATAAAGAGAGAACAAAAATTACAGCTGGGGAAGGAGCTCAACATAGATGTAAAAAAAACCAACAAAAAAATAACTACACTGAAATTCACAGTATCAGAATGTCATAACAAAAATTTTAATTAAAATAACCTGAAAACAAAACAAATTTAAGACACACAATTTCAAGGTCAAAAAGAAAAGACTTGACAGAGCATAAAAACAATCACCATTTCCTGAATGTGAGTTATCTTTTTCTCTTGGTATATTCCTTACTTTAGGAATACAGAAATTCTATAATCAAATACTCTATCTTTTTTTTAATAGTGTGCGCTCCAACTGAGAAAATGTGTCAGTATTGTTGTAGGGGTTTAATCCTCTGCTAACACTTCTGCTAATGTAAAGTTAATGTGATTTCTTTAGTATTATAAACCAATTTTCTGGCTATTTACCACATAGACCCCTCTCTATTTTTAACTGTTGTCTGTAAACACAAGAACATTGGTGAATTTTGACAGGGCAAAGCTACACCTGAGCCCTTTTTAATGCCATTCAAAACCAGCACAAACAGATGAGAGCACAAATTTTCATACTGATTTTAATATTAGCATCCCTGCAATCTTATCTGGCAAGCATGCATGAGCTCTCTGAGTAAAACACATCTCCCAGTAACATCTACATTCAGTGACAGTACTACATAAACTACTGAAAATTGACTTAAATTAATGATTAATGACTGATCTACTTACAGCTTGCAATATTTTTGCATTATTCAGAACCATTTTATTATCTAATTTAAAGCTATGAATATTAAAGTCTTTCATGTTTATGGCAGGTTTCTCTGAGTTTTGCACTCTAATTCCAACAAAGCTTTAAAGAAGAACTGAGAAATCCAGAGCTCCTAGAGTAGAAAAGGGTCACTGGGTGGATGGGGTCCATAACTTCTTACCATACAACTTCCACGGACAAGATGTGTACCTTTGTATTATCCAGCAATAATGAAAAAGGTCAAACTAACTTGGAGAAGCTATTTAACTGAAAATGTTATTCATTTTGTATCAATACAGAAAAAATCCTAACTGCTAAAAAATGCAACCAAGATGCAACCTTTATCCATCAGAAATGTGAAGAAAAGGCAAGTGTTTCCCTTTAAACCAGAAATGCTTAGTATCTGGCTTGCTTTCAGGAATGTGAAGCAGGAGGCATTTCTACACCTACACAGCCTGTAATTTTCCAACTGCAGATTTTTCTTCTATGTCTACCAAAGGAGCTGCATCATAGATTTTCTTTAAATATTAAAGACTTGAGGATTATAGTGAATCAATGCTAAATGCTCAGATTTAGACATTTTTGTACTAATAAATATATTAAAAGAAATGCTAAATCTTATCTTCAGAGTCACAGTAAGCTCAATGTAATGAAGGTGCTATTCCATTACTAACAGTACCAACTATAGAACTCCACAACAGAGCCCTATACTTAGAAGCAATTTAGCTCAACCTCTTTTGTGCTAGCAAAATTCACATAGATAATATCATTTAAATATAAAACTTCAAGACTCAACTTCTGAGTTCATGCTACAGGAGATCCCAGTGGCTTTACAATGCTGGGAATCCTCAGCCAAGGAGGAAAGCTCTCATGCCTGAAGACTTCTATCTTAATACTTTCTGCCTCTGCAACGCTGCTCTGCTGTTCACTCTGCCTCTGCAACACTGCTCACTGTTCGCTGCCAGCTGGCAGTACCAGAGCTGGTCTTTAACTATGGAGGCTCGCTGAAGAGCTGGTACTTCTCAGGCAAAACCATAGCACTAAGCCTTTCCCTCTAGCCCCTGCATTTGGTTTTACTTGTCTTTTTTACCATCATAAAATGAAGTCCACATTATATTTGAGAATGCCTTAAGACTGAAGGAAATCCTCCTTGAAACTATTTACAAACATGTGAAGGATAAAAAAAGCGACTAGGAGTAGTCTGGATTTATGAAGGGTAAATCATGCCAACCAACCAACTTGACAGCATTCTACTATAAGATGACTGGTTTGGATGCTGGAAGTTGTTTAACTTATTTCAGCAAGGTTTTTGACATCTTTTCCCATAATACCCTCATAGATAAACTGATGCAGTACAAGCTAGATAAATGGAAATCCATGTGGACTGAAAACTGACTGAACTAATGAGCTTAAAGGGTCGTGATTAGTGGAAAGGCAGCCACAAGTGGTTTACCTCAGGAGTCTACACTGGGAGCAACGCTGTTTAATGACCTGTATGGTGGGACAGAATGCATTCTCAGCTAGTATGCAGACAACACAAAACCAGGAGGGGAGATGGATAGACCAGGTAGTTGTGCTGCCCCAACAAGCTGGCGAAACAAACCAGCAGGCATCTTACAAAGTTCAAAAGTGTGAAATTCAAGTCCTACAGCTATGGAGGAATAACCCTGTTCAGGAGTACAGGCTGGGGACCAGCTGACTGAAAAGTAGCTTGGCAGGAAAGAATCTAGAGGTCCCAGTGGGCACCAAGCTGACCACAAGTCAGCAATGTGTCCTGTGGCAAAGGTAGCTGACAGCATCCTATGCTGCACTAGAAAGAGCATCACTTTTTTGAGAAAGGCAATTACTCTTTCCTATTCAGCACAAGAAACTCATAGACAGAAAGCAGTGAGTCCATTTAAGGGCCACCAATATCATTAAGAGATCACAGAATCTAATATCTGAGTAGAAACTTAGACAACAGGATTTTTTAGTTTTGAGAAGAGAAGGCTTGGGGGCCTTATTTAATATGTATAAAAGCTGATGTGAGGCTGTAAAGAAAACAGAAGTAGATTCATAGAATCATAGAATGTTCCGAGTTGGAAAAGACTCATGATCCTGAGACCAGGATCATTGAGTCCAACTCCTGTCTATGCAAAGGAAAACCCCAAAAGTCACATCATGTGTTTAGAGTATTGTCCAAATGCTTCTTGAATTCTATCAGGCTTGGTACCATGACTACTTCCCTGGGGAGCCTGTTCCAATGCTCCACCACCCTCTGGGTGAAGAGCCTTTTCCTAATATCCAACCTAAATCTACCCTGGCAGAGCTTCATCCCCTCCAGGGATTTTAAACTCAATTGCTTCATGGTTGCTGCAGTTAAGATGGCCACCTATTGCCATTTCATCCACCAGACCATCCCTGTTAACAAGCAATAAGTCAAGGAGGGCACCTTTCCTACTTGGTTCTCAGTGGTGTCCAGTGACAGGAAGAGAGGCAATGGAGACAAATTCAATACACAGGAAATTTCACTTAAACCTTAAAAACATTCTTCTATATAAATAGACTGCCTAAATATTTGAATGAGTTGCCAAGACAGGTGGCAGATTCTCCATCTTTAGGATTCAAAATCCTAAGTTCAGGACAAGACCTTGAAGATAAAGATCTAACTGACACTGTTTTGAGCAGAGAGATGAACTAGATGATCTCCAGAGCTCCCTTCACACCACAACTATACTATGACTCTGTGATTATATTCAGGATAGGTATTTCCAGGTTTGCAAACTTTCAGCAAGCTCAGGCAGTAAGATTTCTTATATTTAAAATAATTAACTACTTAAAATGGATGCTTAAAAATTCAATTTGGGTTTAATTTTTAAAGCCTTTTTAAAAACAGATTCTGCAAAATAAGAACAAAAAAGCTTAACAAGTCTCTGGATAGTCAGTTAGGAAATCACCTATCTGGAAAGGGAAAGAAGGACTACAGCTCCTTCTACAGCATGAAGAAAGAAGATTAGTCACTGAATGGTCCCCAAGAGAGTATTACCACAAAGGAATTTGAAAAAGAGAAGGGAGTTTTACATCTCTCCCCTTCGTTTGCACTAGCCTGCAAAAGATGATGACAGGAGCAGAATGCAGCATTGTCAAAAAGACTGAGGTACAATGTTTATGCAAGCTCTAACTTAAGCACTATGTTTATGAAGTGACTTTTTTTTAACACTGCAGTTAGATGTACTGTTCAGCAAAAATTATTTCCTAAATAGCCACTGGTGAATCAACCACTGAAGGCTACATTTTGTGTAACTTAGTTTTACAAACCCAGAAGTTCTGCTGGGTGGCTGCAGGGTATTACAGGTTAACACCCTGCAAGTGACATTTTCAGTGCAAGACTCTAACATGTTCTGTGTTGGTATAACTGCATTTTTTGAAAGCAGAAGTAAAAATTTACCAACTTCAATGAGTAAGGGATCAGAATAACAAGATAAAAAAATAATAGTCAATAGCTAATTAGATATTAGGAAAATCTCAAATAACACTGTCAAACATTAAAAAACAGACCCAGAGATTGGGGAACGCTTGGAGATTTCAAAACTCATCTGGACAATGTCTTGAGCAACCTGATCTAACACTAAGTTACATCAGACTTGGAAGTTGGCCCTGCTTTAAGCACAGTATTGGACCAAATGACCTCCCTAGATCCCCAACTACCTAAACTATTCTGTGACTGTGATTCATAAATCCTAAACTTCATTTTACTTGTATAAAAGCACAGTATTTGACAGGGTTTAGCCTATTCAGAATGATTCAATTTCCAGAATTTCTGTACTCCTGTACAATACAATGGTTGCCAAGGCAAACTAGAAACCCAAATAAATATTTCTGTCAATAACATAAAAGTGCTTTGCACATAAGACCTCCTTAGAGAACCTTCTTTACTTTTACTGTGAAGATTTTTATATAGCAATCTTTCTTATGCAGATTGGTAGACATAGACTTAAAATTTATTAAACTGCTTTCCACATACTACTCTTGCTAAGTAAAAACTAACACTTTTATAAGGTTTTTTTAATTTTGTCTTCAACTGTATAATTTCAGGCTTTTGGTAATTGTTAAGAGCTAGTAGTTATTTAGCTTAAATAAGTACATTTTAAATAGAATTAATCTCTTAGAGGTATAATGTGTGGTTTAGTATGCTGTTTGCTTACCTTTAGTTACCTAGCATGAATAGCTAGATTTAGTGAAGCCTTAGGTCTTAATCTGTAAAAGTTCACCTAGATTTACTGAATTTGAACACAACTTCTATCTATTCAGTGAAGACAAGGCCTTCTAAGCCAGCAAAAAAATAGAAGATAAGGAGGGTACAAGTGTCAACAGCAGCTGTAAGATGACAGCCTGCCTGAAGACAGTGAATAAACCCAATTAGTTGAAAGTGCTGGAAGATCTCAGGCCAGAACCACTGCTGGACCAAAGGGCACATGAAAGGTGTGCAAAGATCACACGAAGGTTGGATGTATAGTCTACATGGGGGTAAATATCCAGGGATTCCTTTGTTCAAGGTCCCTCTCTGGAGGCATCCAGCTCAAGTGACTCCACTGCTGTACCATTCTATTAAATGATTTATTTTTAGGAGAGTCTATGCCTGAAACCTAGGGTTTGGACTGTGCTTCTTTAACAAACAAAAAGGGGAAAAAATTCCAGAAAGCAGAAAAAGGTTTTGAAACCACAAATATTGATGAGTGATTTCAAGACTAATTTTCATTTTATTTCTAAGTAAGTACTCCTTTGATAAAATACAATCTGGTATTTTCTCTAAAAGTACAATCCTTTGTAGGTGTTAATTACACTTATGTAAACACAGATTTCATAACAGGGTTGTCTGAACACCTATTTGACATCTATTGCAATAAGTATATTATAAATAGATCCAGTTTCACGGAAGGATCTGTCATTTCAATAAAATAAATTCCTTTAGGAGCCTCAGTTGAACAAAGATGGAGAAGCATGAGCTGTACAAATATTAACACAGTCTTGAAACTACATATTACAAGGGAGATTTTATAGACCATAAGTGCTGAAAAAAATTGTACGTTATCCTCTACCATGTTGCAAATGACAAATAAAAGCATCTCAAATCAAAGTGATGTTTAATGTGATAATTTGCCCTGGGATTTGAAACTGCAAAGATACATGGGATGTTTGGGGTATACTTTACATCAGCTATCAGATGTATCAAACTGTTCCCATTTCTGACATTGTACAGTAACTGCTAGAAACAGTTTTCCTTTGCAAAAAAAACTGGTACAAGAATTTAAAAAACAGTACTCATTCAGACACAGAGATATAAATAATTACAGGTGTAACTAGATTATATACTCTAACCAATCTTATGTATTAAAACACAGTATTGGGGCTACTAAGCTGTATACTGCACTTTCTTCACTGTCAGAACACCTTTTTGAAGACAGCAGTTAGCTAGGCACTGCATGTAAAAATCTCAAAACTAATTTGAATTGTCCTGGAAACCAATGGCCTCTTCCTGCATGATCTAATACACCAGAACATTTATGTATACAAACCTTCAGATATGTGAAATCTATGATAATGTGCAACATTGTAGAATACGGATATAAACCTGACTGTATCTAAGCCCAAGACTGTGATGGAGCCAAAGAAGCATTAAGCAGCTTTGTCCTTTAACCTTTCCCTCCCTCTATTACCTGTCTATCCTGAGCACATGAAGAAAAAAATAATGTATTTTCAGGCTTCTATTTTTTTGCTGAAAATAAGATAGAAAAAAAATTAATCTGAAAATGTAGCATCTGATTAATGTCCATTTTCAAGAAGTCAGAAGTCCTGATAATATCCCAGTATGAACATCTCCTTGTAATTGACATTGTAACTCTTTTCTACTATAATCTCATTTGCAAACCCACTTTCTCATCCTGATCTTCTACTTCAGATTAGTGTACTATGTACTCGTGGTGATTTTACAGCACATCTGGATAAAATCTACATGATCTATATATATAAAAAAGGACATGAATGTGATATTAGTACATATCTGAAATAGGTTGTGGAGTCTCCTTCTGTGGAGGTATTCAAAACCCGTCTGGACGCACTTCTGTGTGACCTGGTCTAGGGAATCCTGCTGTGGCAGGGGGTTGGACTAGATGATCTTTCAAGGTCCCTTCCAACTCCTAATATTCTGTGATTCTGTGAACATGTACCACTACACATGAAGTTTCCAGTTCAATTACAGTAAGAATCAAAACCAGATTCAGCTGCCCAGTAGTTTTGTATTCATAGTAACTTTGTTTACCAAGATCAGTTTGATCAATTGAAGTTTCTTATTTCTGTTTGCCTGCTGATCTACTGTCAAAGAGAGAAAGGTTTTATATTTCAGACAAATGCTCTTTTCTGTTCCTGAGCAAAATAAACATACTTTAGTGACACAATAACTTCATTCTTCCTGATATCATCAGTTTATGTGAGTTTAGATACTAATTGCTATGAGGAAACATTAAGCTTTTCTTCCTTGAAATTTTAGAAAATTTTCAAGAGTACAAAAAGTGCCTCAGAGGAACACATTTTTCCTCCCAAATATCACCTTAGTATGAACATCACTATCTCCTAAAAGCTATATGCTTCCTTTTCCTTGGATGACTTATAATACAGACTGCATTTGCTATGGTCTTTTGGTAAAATTTGTCTTGGTGTTTTTTATTTTGAGTCTAAATTTGAAAAGTAAAACCAGTCTTTCCACTCCAAGGTCTAGATAATGCAATTTCCAATTCCTAGGTGATGGAATAAAAACGAGCTAGCAGCTGATCTTCTCCTTCCCTCTGCCCAGTCCTCATTCACCAACCCAGAATTTATAATTTTCACTTTCAACAGGATTTGAAATTTCCCAGCATGCATTATATGATATAATAAGTCTTGTGGAAAAGTACAAGGGCTGTAATCTTTCTACACAGAACATGAGGGAAAAAAAAAAAAGAAAATCACAGATGCTAACCAAATTCTGGAAGGGTAAATTACTTCTGCTGGCCTAAATTTATCTTAGAGTCTAATTTAGACACAGGATTTTCATCCTCCAGGCTTATTTGTTGTATCAGTATATTTCAACCCTAGAATTAGCTATTTGTGACACAAAAGAGATGAACACTTCAAACGACCTGAGAAATATTAAAATCTTAGTCGTCTTCTACTCATGGGTCTTAAAAGCGTAGGGCATTATACAAAATAGATCCAAAAGCTTATCCTCTCTGACTAGAATACATTCCATCCTGTATCAGTGTCATTGGGTTTGGGATTTGGTTGGTTGTTTTCTTTGGCATTTCTTTGGGAGGTTGTTATTGGTGGGGGTTTTTTTTGGTTTTGATTAACTAATAGTTATTGAAGTTGATGAGAACCTTCTCAGAAATCTTCAGAAGTTCTGGATCTAGAAAGCAGCGTCTGTACATTTCAACCTCCCCTTTAGAAGATGGACTTGCAGGTCTAAAAAAATTGTCTATTTTTTCAAAATACATTGACCAGTCTAACAGAAGATATCACTTACCTCATTCCATGCTATCATTCTCTTCAATAATTTCTTAAAATCTAAACTATGATATATTAATTCCATTAGGAATTTCACTGCATACCATTAGGAGAAGCACATCTAAGGTTAGGAAAGCTTAGATGTTACCAGTCTAACTGTCTATACCTGCATTGCTTCATAAAAAAGCCTTTTTTTCTATAAGCAAGAGTTTGTTTCATATTGAAGACTGTTGTAAAAGCCTGAAATAATAGTAACCTTCTGATACTTAAAGTACAAGTAGGACTTCTGAGCCATCTTCAAAAAAAAATTCATACTTTTTAGAATAGGCTTAGAAGATCCAGAACAACAAAATCTAAGTTGTTGCATCAACCATTGTAACAGACAAATGGTACATGAAACTTACTTTGTATATGAGCTGACCATTCATTTTCAGAACTGGATCAAAATAAACTGCAAATGTAAAAGACCAGTAGAGACAATGTAAAGGATGCTGAGTAGAGTGAATGAATGAAAAGTCACAAAGAAAAGAAAAACAAAAATGGTAATGAGATTGAATCCAAGCATTTGAAGCCACTGCTTACAACATTTTCACCTATATGCAAGAGAACTTAAGATACCAGAAGAGGTATTGCAAGGAAATAGCTATATATAATAACATAAGCTGAGCTCATGTTTCACTTTGAAAAATATGGGAGTAAAATCGGGAGCACTGAAAAATACATATGAAATTTGAGAAACTCTTTTGAAGCTTTAGCTGTAGAAGCAGTTCTTTTTTCTGAACCAGGGAAACATGACTGTGACCTCAGAAGGACTTCAAACAGTTAACATTATGCTTCTACCAAATGATTGCTGCTACACTCAGAGGGCCTGGTGACTTAACAGAAAAAAAAAAAAAGAACATGAACACAAAACTGTGAAGTTACTCCCCATATATGCTGGCTTTTAGACAGCTCAGAAGTGGAAAGCCTTGCTTGTTCACCTTCTGTTCATTATTCAAATATTTTCAAGTAGGATTGGACATTATTTCAGACTGAAGTTGTGATATGCATCAAAAAATACACTGTTAAACAGCTAACTCTAGCATTACTTTCTCATCCCTCAGAAGCAACTACAGATCAAAGGCAGCTTTCTGAGGTAAACATGCAAATAACTAAAAATTACTTCAGTTGCAAGCTGTTGCTGATTCATGTTCTGTCAAACAGAACAGTGCTTTACTTGATTCATGTTCACTCTGGAAAGTAGGATGAAATTCAGCTACTTAATTCAAATGAAGAAAGAGTAAGAGTTATGTCTCTCATAAATAAATGAGAATTGTTCCATTGACAACACACAGCTTGGGGTGGACAGATAATCAAACCAGATAATACAATAAACAAACAAAAGTGGTGACACAAGTCTTGCAAATTTCCAGCTCCGGCAGAATAATTTCAAACAGTAGATAAAACTGAGTACTATATGTACAGATAATTCATCCATATTTACATTCCTGTTAAAATCATTATAAACACACCATGACAATCCTCCTGCCTACCCAACTAGATTTAAGTAATTATAACACCAATAACATTCCCTAACTTCAAAATCACTACAATGATCTTAAATAGCCTTTTGTTAAGACTATTTTTTCCTCACATACTCATATTTTAAATCATTTCTAATGGTACAATTATCCCAAAAAGAGTTTGACATTCTGCAATGGAGAGAATAAATAAAGCATTTACGAGTAATTCCACCCACATTTACTAAAATTAGTTCAGAACCATCTCTGGAAGAAAAAGGTATCTTTTCCCTTTGAATGCCTGTCAAGTATGCTCAGCTGCCTAGATCCTATCAGTGTTAAACACCACAATATCTGGCTTATGTATTTATTATGTTAGTATTGATATCCTTCTATGAATGCAAGTTAACATGGAAAAATAAAAATTACAGTAAAAGTTAACCATTAGATACAACACCATTTGCATACTGCTTCCTCACCACCACATTTGGTTTGTCTGCTACTGAAAGTAAACAGAATGAACTGATCATTAAAAGGTATGGGACAGGAAATTTTTAGCCTAAATTCATTGTGGAATATTAACATAATGTATTATTTTCATGAATAATACTTTTATTAGGTATCTGATATGGCATCCATGCAAATGGTAGCCACAGGAAGAATCTAACTCAAAACTAGCACACAGTGCTTAGAATATCAATGTTATTTCAGAGTATCCAGAACTCCAAAGTTCTTTACAAGTATCACAGGGCCAATGTAGACTTTACAGGTGCCACACAAACCATCTTCACCAGTTTTCAGTGTCCAGTCTCCTGAATGTAATCAACTTAAGGCAAACCCTCAAGACATAAGGATGATGGGGAAAAAAAAAAAAAGGAAAATAAGATATATGAGATATATGCACTTTCAAGGGAAAGAATAGCATTTGGAGAATAATAAAATCAGTCTTCTGTATGTTTGACTCAAAAAGGGGGAGCAACTGAGCAGAACAAAAAACCCCACACCTAATACTTGCATCCTTCACCAAGTGAGTAATGAACACCTCAAATGACCTAACAAATACTAAAATCTTAGAATCCTCTTCAACTCATGGGTCTTATAGGTGTGGGATATTATACAGAATAGATCCAAAAGCTGCTACTCTCCAATTATTCATTTTAGAGAAAAAAAACCCCAAACCACACCCTCTTTCCTTTCATCAGGAAATAAAAGGAGACACTGGAAGGTTAAGTACTTAAAGCTTTCAAAATTGGCAATAAACAAGTAAGATACAAAGATGTGAATATTAACTTTATTGATCTATCTACTCTCTAACATAACTTTCAAACAGGTTGGACAGTTTAAGTGATCAAAAGGCAGATTTATTTATCTGCCCTTAAGAGTTGATTTTTCCATACCAGTATGCACCTTATCTTTTTTAACAAACTCATGGTGCAAGTATTTATCCATGTGTAATACAACAGGCACGCAAGGTTCAAAAGAAGTTAAAAGCACCCCTTAAATACCTACACTGGGCCTTACATGGAGATAAGAATAAGAGGAAATAGACATACCCTTTAAAACCTGTAATAAAGGAGCAGGTAACTTTTAAGTAGTCATCCTCCTTTTCTCCATTGATTTAGTGGTTAGCACTTGATGCAGCTTTAAAAAGCAAAAATTAAAATAAATCTTGCCCTGAAGACTATACCCTAAAAAACTCCTAGCTTCCAAAGTGGCAGAGAAATAGGCATCCTAATCCTCAGCTTTTAAGTGAAATTACATAAAGGAGATTAACTGTTTATAACAGAAGAATTTTGGTGCAAGCAGCAATGAGGCAGTGAGTCATGTTTTGCTATTTAATATGGACATAAATCCTCCTCCTCAAAAAGCTCAGTTACAATTTCAGCAGTGAAAATGGCATCTTTTCTGTTTCTCCCTTTAAAGCCAGCATTTTTACCTCCAGGCCTGTACAATGTAAGAAGTATTACCATGTAAATATGTATATTAAAGCAAAAGAACTCTTTTACATATGTTTAGCCTGTCAGAAACAATACAATCAATTCATAGTTACAAAATCCCATATAGTTAATATTTTTAAAGCATTTCCTTACTGTCCCTAGTCTAGCCTTCTCAATATACTCTTGGTAACAGAAGTTACTAAGCAATTTCATGGGGGTTTGGGGAAAGAAAAAGCACAAAGAAGTAAAAGGAAAAAAAAAAAGATACACTTTGCAACATCAGACCACAAATTGGTCAGCTGCAGGCAGCTCAGGCAAACAGCAAACCATTTTGCAGACATAACCCATTGCAAGCAAAACATTTTGTTACCACTGAGTGCAACAGTGCTGCTTTTACGGTGTAGCTCTGTTTGTATCAATTATCAATGCTTTAAACCAGCTTGAATCCAACTCTCCTGTTCTTCTCCAACTTGGAAACAGGAATGTGTTGGAGTTATACAGGCAGCTTTGAACACTTTCTATTTAATCTCAGTATATACGAAGGGCTTCAGTGCTTAATGTTTTTCTTTTTTTGACAACAGCCATCAGGGCAAGAAGGGGAAGAGGTGGAACCAACTGATATCTACCCAAATTAATTCACTGGTTGTACTTCCAAGAAATGTGGACCCAGAGTTTTTTACTAGGGGAATAACTGACAAATTATACACAAAGTGATTCTCATAATCAAAAAACAGGGGCCAAAAGACTTTCTCCTGGTACCCTTCCTCATGCTGCTGGACTGCCACAGAAAACCCTGTGGCAACTTTTGCAATTTTGTTCAAAGTTACAGTGTACTGTCATGTAAAAAAATAAAGCTGAATTATATAAATTATAGCATTCTGTTTTAAGATACACTGGTAAATTTAAAAAAAAAAAAAAAAGTGGGTTTTTTTTCCCCACAAAAAGCAGTGTGGAAGATCTAACTTAAAAAATCTATGAGAAAAATGCCTTAGGAAAAAAAGTCTGTATTGATCTGTTTTCAAAGCCAGAAGAATTCTCTCAAAGTGAATGATTATTGAAAAAATGGATAAGGATTAAAAGAATGGATAAGTTATTTTTTTCCAGTTAGAAAGAATGTAAGATTATGTTCTTTAAGGCTTCAGTCTTTCTTGATCATTACACATTGTTTTGACTTGGTGATGCTGGCCTTCCTTATTTATATAACCTTCCAGAAAATGTAAGTTAGAAGAAAGATGCCTGAAGACCTACAAATACCTTCCTAGCTACTCTAAGTAGATAAAGTCGAGACAAGAGCCCTAGTTACTCTACTCAGTTTAGATTCACATACATTTAAAATTATGTTAACTCCATTCATGTCAGTTCATCTATCCCTGCTTACACATAGCCTGAATCTGACTTTCTTATGCTATAGTAAGTCTAACATTGGAAGAACAGGAAAATAGGAATTCTAGAGGAACACTGGAACTAAAAATCACACTATAGCATGGTTCTGTAAACAAAGCGTGTGTAGTTTTTGTAATTACACAGTGACGAAGAAGCACTGTCTATCTGTAGAGTCTTTTAGGAAAGGGGTAGGTATCTAAAATGCAGTAGTATGTAAAGGGTAGATAGGCAAGATATTAACCATTATTGGAAGCAGCTTCAAGAAAGCATAGCATTTCCACTCTGTCCTGCTGTGAATTGATAGGACTGACAAGGAATGACTCAGCTAATCTGCACATGAGAGTTGTACACATTCTGAGAATCACAGCCACACAGCACGGAATAAAGAAAACTGCTCCTGAAACAACTGCTGCCAAGATACAGAGGAATATATCCAGAGCCTGGTATTTTTACTCCCTAACATCAACCCCTTGTAGGGTGATGCTTTGCAAAAAGAAACATGCAGAAACATTTATCTGAATGCAAAAGAAGCTAAGAGGTAGATTTAAATGCAAATACCTGCACCAAGAGTCCCTTCAAATAATAACATGGACTTGAAATACCAGGTACATTTTCCTGCTTGTACAAAAGCATCAGCCAGAGGCAATAAAACATGCTTCAGACAGATATATCTGAGAGATCTAGCATTAGTTTCCAAGTGGTTCTTTGTCTCTTTTCTCATCCTGTTTTATTATGACTCATAAAGCAGAAAGACATTTCTCCTCCATGGACAGGGGTGTTCATCTGATAAGCTACAGAGAATTGACATTCAATGGGAAAGACTCCATCTTGTCCAACAATGTCTTGATGAGACCAGCAAGCTTAATCATTCAGAAAGGAGTGACTTCAAGTACTGCAGTGAATGTGATAATCATACAAAACTAGTTTTAACAGACTGAGGCATAAGACTTGAAGAACCCTTATTTGCAAAGCCTGCAAAGGATACTATTATTGTTCAGACTGAAAAGACCCATACACAGCCTGACCTAAGAACGTAATTATCATTGGGGGAGGAGGAGGAATCAAGATGTAAGAATGCCAGTGGCATGTTAATACTCAAGGTGTGAGTTTTGATAACAACTCGGTTATGTAGCATTCCCATCACTATCAAATTCAAATTAAAATATTCTTGCTACCTTTGCATCATTAGCCTATTTTTAAAAATCTTTCCCTGAGGGCATAACTCTGTCTTTGGCTAAAGATGCCACCTGTGGCTTCAGTTTTGGAATCTGAAACAACTTTCTTTTTCAGGCAAGGGGTACTACAATGGTGAATCATTTACACGGTTGGTTATTTAGCTGCACTATATGTTTTGCCAGGCTACATCAATAGAAATCCTCACTACAGAAATCACATCCAATTTTCTTTTCAGTTTGCCTTCAACACCTAAAGACAACTATTTTTAATCCAAAAAACTGCCCCGGAAAGAGTAATTAAGATGCTTCTACCAAAGCAGGTGAACTTCTCAATGAATAAGGTAGACTTCCTTGAATTACTTAATCTCAAGAAGTGTCTATGCAACTATTGTCTTTTTCCAGTGCAAAAATTTCTGTTTAAGTGATGAAATAATTCTGGTTTCTTTCCTGTGACACAAAGTTTTGAGCCCTAAGGCTTGACAAGTTCCAGTGTAACTTTACCATAGCGTCAGCATTTAGACTGCCAGCTGCTGGAATAAAAGACAAAAATATTAACATTATTACAGTTAACTGTAAAAATAGCTACATAAAATAGTTCCACAAGTATACCCCCGAGAACGGGATTAATTTTATATCTCATTTAAGCTATTTCTTGTCTCATTCCAAATTATTCCTGTCATAACATATCAGCTGAGGCACAGGCACAGGCCCAAGCCTGCAGTCCTAGTTCCTGAAGTCCTTAAATTATCATCAGAATTTCACCTCAGTAAAACAACTTCCTTTCACACACAGTTTACCAAGTGCAACACAATGTGAACAACTACATAATGGGAGTGTTATCTGCATCACTTTGTGAAGATTCAGAGGGAGTACCTAAAAGCCCTGAATGTAAAAATTTGTTGTCTATCAGCACTAAGAATCATTATTCTGAAGAGACACAGAGTACTCAGATTTTTGGGACAAGTAATGATGTATGCTACCATCCTGATACAAAACTGAAATGCCTACTATCACTTTTAGAGGAAGAGTAGCTGAACCAGTACTAACTGCTGCTGCTTCTCACTGGCAGTGACAAGTGGAGCCAGAGCGCAGGGCCATAGAAGTATCACACCATGACATGTGAAGGGCTCTCTACATCTACAACAAAGTAGTCCTCAAAACTCCAGAATAGTCATTATACTACAGGGCACTGTCACATGAAAAGTGTTCTCAGACTTGCCTGGACAGCTTGACCTACTCTTTGAGGAGTTTATACCCTTGATATATTCTAACACGTAACATTGTATTTTCCCATCTACATCCTCATGTAGTTTTCACAGGATGCACCTCCAAGTCCTGACGTGCACTACTGCAATACTATTACCTCTTGCCAAATCACGGAAAGGATGCAAACATAAAATTGCAATACTGAGCAAGCATCAGGATAAAAGCTCTTTAAAAGTATGAAATGTTGTTATAAACACTTGGAGCTTTCTAAGGAATGTGACACAGAAAAGAACTATTATACTCACACATGAATTATATGCCACCTCAAAAAGAACTGTGGAAGTTATTTATTAAATGCCAGTGCTCATCTAAACAAAAATAAACTCAGTCTCCTGCTGGGCAACATGCTATTCCTGCATGGGATTTGTCACATAGAAAGAAAGAAAGAAACATTGTAAATATTTAGCTTGCTATTCCTACTTAGATCTTTTCTGAGAGAGCATGATAAGGTTTTCCCAGGGCAACAGAACACTTTTTAGAAGTTACAAAAAGACACAGTTCTTTCAATTGTGTTTACTATTAAAAAAAGGCATCCACACAGCTACACAGTTTCTCCTTATTATGTTATGCACAAAGATGCTCTGAAACATAAGTGTAATTGACACCTGCAGAGGAGAATTTGACAATGCACAAGGAAGAGCTACCACCGATCTCACACATCACAGTTCTCATGTAGACTTCCTGAAGTCCATTGAATGTCAAAGAGCTCATTAAATACAGTACAGCTGATACTTTATACTCTGATCATTTCAGCCAGTATTTGACTTCACAGATTCAAAACACAGATTCAAGATTAGTGTAACCTGAACTTAGTTATTGATGAGAGAGTGATCTGCCAGCTGTGACTTCCTCTCTGTTCATGCTCCCGCTTATAGTAGCATGAGCTGTCATGCAGTTGCGCACTTTGTTGGAAGCAAGTACCTGAAAAAACTGTTTGATTTTGCATCAGCTCCCTAATCTGACTCAGACTGCATGGCAGCACTAGTGCTGGCACACAAAATTTATCTGTAACATGCAGTAAAGAAAGAACTACTCTTCTGATATACGAAGAGCTTCATTAAGCCTAACTTGAGTCTGACACAGCACACCAGGAAATCTTAGCTTCATGAGTATCATGAGCCAACCAAACACAGTACTAAGTCTAAAAGACATTTCACCCATTCCCGCACACAGTTCCCATGCTCCTACCCAATTCTCCTGTGATGGCACAGGGCTTTTTCCAGGTGCACAAAGTCCTGGATAAGACAGCTGATCTGTTTTAAAACTAACCATTATTTTCATGGCTTGCCTGAGACGAATACCCCAATGTGCTGTGCAGGCACAAAAGCAAATGCAGCACAAACACTAGAACAGGGAGAGAACTGGCACTGTCACCATCTTTCTGCACTGACTGTGGCCCAAGAAAGAAAACTGACATGAAGATTTTTCTTTTTTTTTTTTTCTGCTGAGTTTGTTAGAGTGCTATATTAACTCTGCTCTGTATTTCTACAGCTAATTCCTCAGCTGCAGCTTTGGCTTAGCAAATATGAACAGAAGTATTTGCACAAATCTAAATTTTATTAAAAGTATGTGATTTAGTATCATTTCAGAAGACTACAGGTACACACTTCATTTTAAGGTGAAGGAATCAATTTCATATATATTAATTTGCATAACAGAGTCAAGGTCAAGCGACCAACTTGTCCATCCAACTAAGTAAATCTGGAATGAAACTTACAAAATTTAAGCTGCAATTTACAACATAAAAGACAGGGAAAAAAAATTAATAAGTACTTTTAATGTTGGCATTTACAGCTTGCCACTACAGTTGAAAGAATTATTTTCCAATGTGCTTAGCTGAAGCTTTGAGTATACTATGTGTGCATCAGGACCATAAATACAGAAGCTGTATAACTGGACTAGAGTAACCAGTTCTCATGACTCTGTAACACACAAAAAAGACACAGTTTACATTAGAAAATCAGCTCCTAAAGTTACATTTAAGTAAAAGTTTTCATTTCAATTCAAAGGTGAGTTGTCTGAACCTACAGAGAAAAGAAAGGGTCCAAAACTAACATGATGAAGACTAAAAACTAGAATGAAAATTAGTATCTTTTAAATAGTAGTTTTGACAGTCTCAGTAACAACACATACTGTGTAAGACATTGTTCAGAATTTGAGAATACTCTAGCTAATAAGATATACCTACAGTAAAGTACATCCATTTTTTTTTAAAGTATGCTAAGTTCATAGGCATTGAATTGCTTCCAATATAGATAAAAGTATCTATTATGTCTTCAAAAACTGTCCTAAATGTCTTGGAGGGGAACTGTGTTGTTTTCTCAGTAAGAGAGAGAATCACTCCAAAACCAAAGTACAGTATGTTCCCAAGAGGTTGAATAATTCAATCTTCCACCTTGATAACTCATTATTACCCTGCTGGTTTGAGTATGACAGAAATGTCAAGGCCTGGAAGCTCTAGCACTAAGCAGGCAGCAATAAACAAAAGTAGTTGAACACAACATAATACAGCACACACAACAATGTAAAAACCCTAGGGAAATCTATCAGAAAAGTCCTCAGAAAACAAACCACGCCACAGTGTGCATGCCAGTAAGCATCCTTGTGTCCAAACCAGATTCACATCAGGCAAAGAATACATATTTTGCTACAGGCTGCATGCCATAAAAGACTGAGCTACAGTAGGACAAATAAAAATAACATCAAACATCAGCTAACACGGAAACCAAGGCTACAGGCAAAAGTTCATAGCAGGAATAAAACTCTTGTCCCTGAGCTGCTTACTGCCACTGTCCTGGTAGAGGTCATGATGCCCTGAAGTGGAATGCAAACTATTCAGTCGCTTCCTTGCAAAGTCTGGCAGCTTGTCTTAAGTCTGAAGTTTTTATGATAAGCCATCAATCTTGAAACGACACAGTTGAGATACACCATAGCTATTTTGCTCTTCTTGTTCTTCTGTTGGCCAGCAACATCCAAAATACAGTCAGAATACAGCCCTTATATGATTCCAGTTAGATCCTCCAGAAAGCCCTAAGCACTCAAGCTGAAACTCTAAAACATAAATTCTAGACACTAAAATACCTCTCCCCTTTTAGGCACCAAAATCCATTTGATTTCCATGGCAAGTTCATAAACAACCCTGACAACCTGGTCTTAGGAAGCCCAGTTCCTCAACCAGAATCAAGCTTAATTGAGATTACAACAAATGACAATCCAATTTGCTACTGCATTCTTAATAAATTAGAACTTGCTCTGACTGATTGCAGAATGTTATCTAATTAAAACTGAGTACTCTGAGAACAATTATCTAAAGCTGAAGTTCACCCATGCTTATGTTATATTAAAGTGACTCTGGCCACCAGGTCAGAGCTATCGAGTCCTTTCCTTTTGCTTGCACAACTGTTCCTACAACCACATGATGAGAGAAACCAAGTTGACTTAGCTGAAAACTAATGTGAATAAAAATTATCAGCTTTAGCTAGATCATCTTGTCAATCTACATCATTACATGGTTGTCTGAAGAACAGTACTGGCAGAAAAGGGGATACTGAAAGCAAAGTCATCCCCTGCAAATAATGGGTTTATATATATATATACTTCTTGAGATTATCAAAATTACAATCAGCACTTCAGAATGTAAAACTAAGACAGGTAACAACAGAAAAGCAATTTAAATGAAGCCACATTCCTGTGAAAGTGAGGTTTCAAACAGGATGAATGTGTCATTGTGCTCACCACAGCTAAGAACATGTCAACACATATTTACATCATTTATGAGTAGACAGTGAACAGAACTTTACAAAACCAATGACAACACATCATGATATAAACATGACACTGCAGAAATACAAATTAATCATCAGATGGATATGAACATGTGATGAGCAAAACAAGTAACTTTACAACATGAAGTAGTAAAATAGCATGCCAGAAACTCCATTTAATTAGTGACAAATGAGAAGTAGTACCAGAGGTGAAAAAAGAAGAATGAACTAGTGAAACTGATCAGAGTTGGGAAATCAATGCCTCCTCATGAAAGCTGGGAAATTAATACCTACTCATATACAGAGTACAGCAAGAATCAGTCACAGGAAAAACAGTAATAAGAAAAATATCAAAACCACAAAAAAACCCAAACACATTATTCAGGCATCATTACCTCAGTAAGTAAAAGGCTGTACTATTCTCTCCAACTGCAATGTCTATGTGCCTGTTTTCAGACCACGACAGTAAGGCTTCAGAAGCAGAAATCTAGAAAAAGCAAGTATCTACTAAACATGCAATAACCTTCCATGGAAGCAGACCAAAGTATCCCAGTCCATAGGTGGGGGAAAGGAGTTGGGCTCAGGTTTTGGAGAGAAAGAAGAATGTGAAAAGAAAGTAGTTGGGCTTTTTTTGTTCATAATGAAAGCCATTAAAACATTACAACTCTTTTTGGACTTTCATACAAAGGTTTCACTCAGTACTAGTCAGCTCCATTGTACTGTACAAGCAACACTAATGACTATGCTCCTCAGTAAACTAAAAAATCTTCAGTTTGCAGATGAGGATGACACATATAAGTGACAACACAAAAGACAACGTGATACACATCAAGTGTTTTGATACTAGGAGTTTTTTAAGGTAAGATATATTTTCTATTACTGTTCTTGCACATTTTTTAATACCTATGGAGATAGCATCATCCTTTCCAAATGGAGCACAACACAGACATTAAGAATTCACTTCAATCTCACCAAAGCAATTTTTATAGTGAAAATTTCAGAAAAGGCAGTGTCTTTTTGATTATTAAGGACAGTCCCACATAAGGGACAACCTGAAGGACAGCATCTGTTTGAGAAAATGAGGCATGAAAAGACCAGGTTGTCTTTATTGTCAAACAGGAACCAGCAGAGTAATTGTATTATAATAGATTAAAAAACACCAGGCAAGCCAAAAATACACACCTTTGTACATTATATAAAAGATACTACCTGTGTTCCAGGCAGCTTTTCAACTCTATTTGCTTATAATCTGCTCAGTAAAGGGAAGGCAATATACTTTCGAACAGCAAAAGCTCCCACTGGATTATTGTATTAACATACCTGGACAATCACAGCATGTGATTGCCCTACATAAAGCTTATCAAGCAGAGATGCAGCTACCTTTCAGCAATGAGGACAATGCAGAGGCAAAAATGAAATCGTCATCACAAGAAAAATAATATTATGTCCCCAGAACAGCTGCTCAAGTAGAGAGAAAGCATATGAAGATGGCAGAAGTTCAAGGCCAGGTGGAAAAGCAATTAGTAAAATGAAAGCTACAAAGTGGAACCTTTTACCCTTTAACAAGGCAATGATCCAGTAAAGACATACTGCTGGGAACATGATCTTTAACTGGGAAAAGAGCAAAGAAATGTGCTGCCACGCAGAGAAAGAAAAAAAAAACCATATCAACTATGTTGCCTGCTGTAAGGTAAAAACCAAAATTGATATGCATCCTTTGCAGTGATATGCACCACATGCAAACTGTTCCCTCTGAATTTCCCTAGTCAACAGACTGCTTCAATTACAGGAACTATTAGCAAAGCAAGCTTTGAAATCCACTATTTATTAAAGTTCAGTATTATAAAAAAAACCCAAACAAAACTCAGCATCAAAAGCAGTACCAGTGAGCAAAAATGCTTACCTAAAAATAATGCCATGTGCCCCAAAATGAGAATATTATGGCACTGAGAATATCTACTCCAAACACTGAAGACAGGCATAGACTAGAAGAGCACTTAAAATAGCAGAATAAGCAAACTGAGAGAGAGCCACAGCTGGTTCTCCAATTACTAGATATTGTTTAAAAATACATATTCAAATCAAAATCCCCCAGAACATTTGTACTCTTAAAGATGAGTTACACAGTAGTTGAAAGATCTCAATTTTCAACTATCAAAATTTAAGTTATTCAAGTAGCTGCAAATAAAAACTTTCAAGAAGGATGAGATAAAAGCAAAAAAACAGAACACAGGAAAAGTATTAATATTATATAGCATCTTCCACAGTATTTCCCAAGGACCACAAAACTAATCTCTCAAGTTTTCTCTTCTGAAAGGCCAGACATACACAGTCTGCTCAAACAGCTCTGTTATCAGCTCTGTGGTAACTGCTCCAGCCTTAGAGTGAATATGAGGTTATTAACATTAACACTCCGAGAATCTTCTAAAATCATCTGCAGGGGAAAAGAAGATGAAGCACAACTCAGAGTTCGTGAAGGCCATATTAGAAACTCAGAAAACAAATATTTATACTTGTATGTAGGCATCCTATTCTATGCATTTTTAAAATAATTCCAGTACCTGGTTTTATCTTGCCTGTATGTTTAATGTAGCAGAAAGTAAAAAAAATAACCAATAACCTACTACAGAAAGACAAAAAACAAATGGAGTGAAAAGTAAATACAAAAGCTGTACATAAGCATTATGGCCAGAAAATGTTTCACAGCAATATTTTAGGAAATACCTGAGTAGATAAACAGCCCTTTCAATATCACTGAGCTCTTCATCAACTGTCAATCTTTCTATTTCTTCTGGTGTCTGTCAAGCGTGAAATAGAGATTATGAGTTTACAATGCCTTACTATTTCATCATTTTAATCTTCTTAAAGCAACCCCTTCCTCCCCACATATCCGGGGAGAGTTCCATGAGCAATTGGAATTTAATCCTTGAAATCTCTAGCCAGCATTTCAAATTCAATCAAATCTTTCACCAGAAAAAGATGGGATGTAACAGAAGTACAGCTCCATATCTGACACGATCATTATGATCACTTAAAGTACAAACAAGTCACATATAAATAAATCTAAAGATCCATGTTATCTATGTTTTTCCAGGTTAATACTCTCACACTGAAAATATTAAGTCCCTGCTATATAGAATTCGAGATTATGTCAAAATGACTGAAACCAAATTTTAGTATCCTAGTTGTGTAAAAAAATAAACTGCCTGTTCAGTTAGCTGTGCATGAATAAAACAGACACAATTTCAAAAGGATTTTACATCATCGTTCTATTTGGAAGTATATACCTTCAGGCTCCTGCGTACTGGCCTCTCTATAATAGTTAGTTCCTGCAGGTCTTCTATGTAGCCAAATAAATTGCTCTGACTAAAATCCATTTTGGAGAAGAAGATTATTGGATGCATGTAACAACTACTGCCTTTGGCAACCGATGCTTTCCCCGAATCTCACATCGCACGGAAGGAGGCAGGACCGGCACGGCGAAACACCCCCTCCGAGCGCGCCCGCCGCCCGCCTCCTGCCACCGAGAGGCCGCCGCCGCCGGCAGCCTTGTCTCAGCGCACACACTGCGGCAGCGGCCGCTTCCCGCTGCTCGCCCCCGCCGAGCCTCCTGACGGGAAACTTTCTCCGCTTGAACCGGGCGGGCGAAGAGCGGGGCCGGAGCTTGCAGCCCCCGGAGCCGGGAGCACGATGCAGCCGCTGGTTCCTCGGCGAGGGGGCAGTTT
The DNA here is from genome assembly GCA_013399015.1 of Galbula dea. Classification (NCBI taxonomy): domain Eukaryota; kingdom Metazoa; phylum Chordata; class Aves; order Piciformes; family Galbulidae; genus Galbula; species Galbula dea. Next base: position 3,645,113 of record VWZX01009335.1, read on the forward strand.
CGAGCCAAGTTTCCCGTCTTCGCGGGCCGTCCCTGTCAGCAATAGAGAGGCGAGAGAGCTGGGCAGCCGCCGGGGGCGGGGGCTGTAGAACCTCCCGCGCAGCACCCGGGCTGCGGGGTTTGCCTCCTCACCGACGGGGCAGAGCGCGGAGCGGAGCAGCCCTCCCGCCGCGGAGACCGGGTGCCGCCTCTGCCCTCCCACCCCGGGAGGAGGGACGGTCGCTGTGGTGCAGTGACGCTCCCCGCCCCCGTCCCACTCCCGCGCTGCAGCCCCCCAGTCGCCTTTCCCGGCAGAGCAGGAGGGAACGCCACGGCATCCGTACCGGGCCAGAGCAGCTCAGCCGCCCGCACGGCATCGGTCCCCGCGGCGGGGCCGCTCCAGCACCGGCCGAGCCGGTCGCCGCGGCAACACGGCGCTACAGCGGCCTCCGCGGGGCAAAACAGCTCCCGAGCGCGGCATCAGCCGAACGCACGGGGGACCCCGACCCCTCAATGCAACCAGGCGCGGGGCCTCGCCCCTGGGCGGCACTCCCTGCGCCTTGTGCTGGCGAGCCTTACCCACAGCCCAACACCCCCCGCCGGGACACCGACACCCCCACCCCCGACTGCTGTAACCACCCAGCCGGCCCCGGAGCTTCTACTCCACAGCTGCAGTCTCCCCCAAGCTCTTGTCACAGCTGAGGCCTCCCCTGGGGGGTTCCTCGTTCACTACCACCTTACCCTCAGCTCGGCTAGCTGCGATAGGACACTTCACCAGTATCCCGTCCCGGTATCGCAGGTATTTCAAAGGAGAGTTACACAGAGGAAACCTATAAACATGCTGATTTTAATTGAAAGTCCAGAGCAGGTTCCTCCTCCTGTAAATGCTTTTATAAACAAAAAAAGGAAAGCTTCTTGACATCCTTGGCAGTGAACTGAGAATCTGCACCAAAGGCTTTTTTCATTTCCACTTTTCACAACTTCTCAATCTTCACCTTTACAGTCCTTTCCCTCGGGTTACACACTGCTCATAGTTAACAGCAGGGAAGATTTGAATTGATACATGCAGTTAGGCCTTGGATGCTGTAGGATTTATCATTCTGCCTGGCTCACAGATATGGAGTACATTGGGGGTACTATTTATTTAAAAATAAAGAGATGCTATTTGTACCCAATTGGTGGACAAGTAAGCATGGAAAATGCTATCTTTTTAAAATAAGTAAGACAGGTTCTGTTGGGGTGGTTAGTGATGCAACATACATGCAGAACAAGAATCAACACCTACATCTGTGCCTTGCATTTACTGAGCTAAGTAGTGCTCCAGACCTCATGTCAGTGGCCTTCACAACAGTTACATGGAACACTGCTAACAATCACACCCACAGAGTTAAAATCCGTATAAGTATTTTATGAGGACTTGAGTAGGTGCACTGCTTCACTATTACTCTGAAATGCCCACAGGACCCAGTAAGTTTTGTTCATGAGGTATAAATACAGAAACTGTAAGGATTAAATAACACTATCTTGTGTATTGCCCAGAATTTGATTAACTTTTATTTTATGATTGGTAAGTATGTCAGCTTTTATTCAGCAAAAATAAACACGGTTCTTTGTGTGTTACTTCTCTGTGTACCAGTTAGGTTAAATGCTGTGTCCAGTTATACCAGTAAAACAGCAAAAAATTAAAGCCTTTCTATTAATTTCAAATGTACAAAGAATTACTAGCAAAAAAAAATCTAATCCAAACGACATATAAATAAATTTAACTGTTACATAATAGAAAACCATAACCATTTTGAGTTTTCAAGGCATGATGACAAATTAAAATGAGATACATTATTTTGAGCATCTCCTTTGCAGTATCCTTTTAACCAAGGAACGTCATCAGACAGCAAATATGACTGGTATAACTGAACTTAGGCTCTCTCAGAGTAGTTAACTAACTAGCTCAACAAGGAGAGAGAAAATAATGTTTTCTAAAATGTTTTTTTCTCAAATTCAGAATCCTGACATGCAGGCTTCTGCCATTGATATCTATGAAGAAAATATACTGAAATCCCAACCTTAATTAGTTAGGAAAATCCTTTTGCTAGTTCTTTCACAGCCCATTTGTGGTTATTTCACCTTGCAAATAGTCTTCAAGAATCTTAAGTATCTTACGAGACCAAAGACATTTTCTTTCGTGTGCCTAGAATTAGGAACTCATTGCAGTTTTCAAATCAGGTATTTGATGACTCACTTTTAAAGACTAAAGAATGTGGAGTTTAGATATACAATTAGGCTGATTTATTGTATTATGTTTTACATAAATGTTCTAAGTCACTAAAGAACAGGTGTTTTTATAAACATGTAAACAGCTCCCTACATGCCCTTAAAAACCTGTCCCTGTAACTGCAGGGATAACTCCCATTAATTTAAAAATCAGTAGATAGGCCAAAGATATCTACAAACATCCTGGAAACATGAAAAGCAGAATAAAAATAAGGGTGGGATTTTTTTCTGTAAATGGAATACTGGCCCAGAATAAAGAAGGCAGATGGAATTAGCTTGCCCACATTCAGTATAAACACACCTCCTTTTGACCCACACATTTGCTGGGGGGGAGACAAAGCAGCCTGCATATTTTGTTCCAAAACAACACATATATAAAAATTAATCTCTGCTGATAGTAAATCTGCAGGCACATTCCCCCAAGTGGTCTGCCACTCTTATCTGTGATGAAAGTCATGCATGACTTCCACTGCTGCTGTTTCAGCGCTTCCCTTTTCCACTACTCTTCTGCTAAATAAAGCCCTTTCAGATTCATTCTAACCCTGTCATAGCTATTGTAATAGAATGAAGAGCTATTTCATACTGCTTTTGTGAAATCCAGAGTGAATTGGAACTGCCATCTTAATGCAGGAGCTGTGTAAGCTTGCAAAGCCAAAACAAGGCTGATTCTAAATAATCCTTCATTGATGCAGACAACTGCAGAGCAGCTGGGAAAATGGCACTCATGCCCAGTGGAAGAAGGGAAATAGTGTTATTTATGCCTTCTAAAGTAATAAGCTCTAAATGCAACACAAAGATCAAAACTAGACAAAACAGATGGGAGGCCTTCCTACCTGACGAATCCTTCACATTCACTGACTTGACCTAAGGTCTCTTGGGTGAAAGGATGTCATGTTGCACCAACGTACAGTTCTCTTTTGCTACCCAGAGTTACGTGTCTGCCTTCTGGAAATTGCTACAAAAATGCTGTGACTCTTACTTTACCTGCTACATGTTCCCAAAGAATTAACCTGTTAAGTGAAATTATTCAAAGAGAAGCTAAGAATTTAGGAAGTCTCAGTATGTATTGCAATACATATGTCAGCTGGAATATGAAAGAACAGATCTGGGGGATAGAGAAGAACATGCAAAGAAATACTTTCAAACAAAATGTGTGTGGTACAGATGAAAGCCAGAAGCCAGAATTTCTTAAGCAATGGCCAAACAAATGATGAGGAAAAATTAAACAGAATATTTTTTGATTATGTATAAAAAAATCAAAAATATTTTGGGTCAACTTGAAAGTAATGCTTGCTTTCCAAGGCAGCTTTTTTTTTTCTTAAATTGGAGTACTGAAGGGTTTCTGTAAAGGTCAAAATGAAATTAAACATTTCATTCTTCATTGCCCCTTTTTTCCAATAATTTAATATCCCACAAAAAATAAATGCCCTTTCAAAATGTGCTATGTAGATCACTGTGTAATCACAGTTATGGTCAGACCTCAGCACCTTAACCGTGCAGAAGTTCAGTTCAGTCTGCTCACCACCACCAGACGTCCAGAGCTGTAACAACTGTCACTCATCATTGCAGCTTTAATGTTCCATCTCATGCCTTGGCTTAACAAAACAAGATCTTTTATTTGCACTGTACTCCAACTAAGAGTATGTCCATAAACAGCAGTTCTTCAGAAAAACTCCAGCTCCATGTCAAGGCAAACCTGTGAAAACATCACTCTAAAAGAAGCACACACGAAAATCTGTGTCTACTTCAGAAAAATGCTTGGAAAATAGTATACACAAACCTCAGCAGGAAAAGATTATTTAGCATGTTTTCTAATGTGTTGCTAAGAAACCACTGCTCCATTTTTCCTACTGTCATTTGCAGAAAATTTCTGATTGTTCTTTTCCCACTTTGGTCATCCTGTTGTAACAGCTATTTAATTAAAAGGAGGATAAAGAACACTGGAACATACTCATTCTTTCGTCGTCTGTATACTTGTCTCCCACATTCTCTCCTGTGACTTAGCACCCTCCAATAAGATCTAAGAACACAGAAAAGACCCTTATATTTGTTTTTATGTAATGTATAAAATTTGTGGGATTGCAATCACTGCATTCTTCATGCCTTACTGTAAAAACTAGTAATGTTCTTCTTCTACAGTGCCTAATCTGTTACCTTCTCTCCAAAACTAGTTAACGGCGTAGGTACAAAGACAGAATGATAAAAGAACAAATAGAATGTGTCATTTTACTCCTATCTTCCAGCTATTTGTAGGATTTTTGACCTGAGAGTGGGATCTAATAGCACACTACTTTACAAAGTTAAAGCAAATTATTTCCTGTTGTAAAAAATAACACATTTTTTTGCCCAGGTTTACTGTTTTTATCAATTACCACATAAAGCAGAATTTATGTACATTTTAGCAGTAGGAACAATAATGGCAAAAATCTCAGTGCCATCAGTACTTCAATAGGGAGGTCTATACCATACACTACCAACAATGTTCTCAACCCTTTACAATAAACAAGGTAAGGGAAAAGTAACAGACTAAGTGGTACCGGGCCTGGTACAGGGACAGGAGCTCACCCATTCACACAGTGAAAGCACCAGTGCAGTTCCAAGGCCAGCCTGCCTTCTCCCACATGCTTCCCTAGTTCAGGGCCGGACAGGCATTACTGTCTGCCCAGACAACTCCCCATAGGCAGTAAGGATGTAAGTGCCCAAACTCAGGAGGTTGTAAGAGAACGTACCAGTATGGATGTGGTCAAGCCACACCAGTCTACCTCAGAGCCAAACACCAGTACCGCTGTATTCATAACAAAGGTAACCAATGAGTCCAGTTCCTTGCTATGACAACCATGAACACTGCCATACACGTCAACCAAACTTTATATCAAAACTAATAACTTTTTGCCTTCTAGTGTTCCTTAGTCATTGGTTGCCATAGAAACTTCAGATTTCTTACCTAAAATTACTGTTGGGCAGTTTAATGAATTTGTTCTTGTGCCAGTGTCGTCCTCTATTCTTCCTTTCCTGGTATATAAAGACTGCAATCATATCTGCTCTAATCCTGGGTTAAATGAGCTAAGCTCTGCATTTAGTCTTCACTCCTAAACCAGGCTCTTTATTCCCCTAATCATCCTAACTGTTCTCTCAGCATCTGCTGTAGCTGGACTTCACCACTCACGAATTAAGGTGATCGGAATATAGTATTGCAAATAAAAATTTCAGGGAAGTAATTACTCCTGTTAAGAATGAATGTGTGTACAGGAATTAGTTTACCCAATATAGTATATTTGCAGTTCACAGTTATCTTGTGAGGTCATTCTCATCCACAGTGATCTGATACAACTTCCATCTTAATAGTACGATTTCTCAGTATTAGCCTTAGCTGAATGGTGTTGCACTTTGTACGAGTAACCTCATCCCATTATTCTGGTCCTTGAGGTGCTCTCTATCTGCCTGATATTATAATTCCCCTCTGTATTAATAACTGTCATCAGCAAATTTAATACTGTATCACATTTATTAACGAAATAAGCTTAGTCTGCAAGACTTTTAAGAAAATCCTTGAGTAAACTCATAATACCTGATTAAGTTAATCTACCAATACACACACCAATGTGCTCACCCAAGTGAAACATGCATTTCCCTTCCTCTTTAGCCAGTTCTTTTACCTCAAAGTTCTCTCCTATTCCTTGCTATTAATCATTTCTCATAGAAAAAATATTTTGAGGATGTCCAGATAGATTAGATTAACTTTGTTTTTCTGCCCAGAAAATCAGTTACCTTATCAAGAGACATGACCTGATATTGTATTTCCCCACAGTTAACCAATACAGGCTTTTCTGTCATTCCCTGTTATCTTTGTGAATTCCTCTGTTATTCTTCCCTTCAAAATACATTCTGAAGTATCTATTCCATCTGACTGTGCAACCATTACACATTTCCCTCATCTTAAATGAAGATGTCTTTGCTATTCTTCAATCACACAGACATATCTGTACTTGCTATTGTAGCTAGAGTTAAATGGGACAGTACTCTTAAATCTCATGCCTGGAGATTATCTTGTTCTCCTGGCTTTATGAACACATTAGTTGAAGAAGCAGCACTTTGACAAAGCACACCACATACCAAAAATGCTCCACAGAGGTAGGCAAGCAACTCACCTGCAAAGTTAGAGGAAAGAACAAAGGGGGGGAGGGAAGGCAGCACAGAGGGGAATATGGTTTCAAATAAGTTTTAACAGCAGAGAGCTATTAAGTTGGAGAAACATAGGAAAAACGTTCCAGAATGCTGCAGAAGACAGAAAGAAGAATTTAACCTCAAACTCTCCTCCAGTTAACAACCCACCTCCCAGAGCTGTTATTTTTATGGTGCTTTGTCTTAAGATATTGTTAGTCCTAGAATAATATTCCAGAAGTTCTAAGAACAAAGTCCTTGAGCCCAGGAGAACCAAGATTTCACCTTCTCATTTGAGGACCAGGATGACAGGCCTCATTTGGCATTCCAAAAAAGTCAGAAGAGCAAACGCTACACCCTGCAAAGCACAGAAGGCATCAAGTACCCCACAGGCCAGTGGCTGCATGTTTTTCATAAGAAAAATGCACCATGAGTATTAATATACAACACAGTATGATGACATTCTTTTGTTAGCTGTACTGGCCATTATAATCAGTAGTTAAGCAGATACTGATCTTCCTGCAAGAGACAGAGGAAAAAACAAGAGAGAAGCCAAAGAATTTGATTACTAAGTGAAAGTCTACATCAGTTGCTCACAGATTCTACTGTTCCTGGCACTGAATTCAGCTATCTGAATCCCAAAATTAAAAGGGTTGGTCAAAAAGATTTCTGTCTTGACCTGCTTTAAGAGAAGTCTTTCATATTTTACAAAACACGAAAATATTAACTGACAAAGACATAACATCCAGTATCTAATACTGCACAGTGGGGACCAATCTTTGGGCTAGTGATCTGCAGGATGGTTAAGTCTGGAGTTAGGAAGGACAGAAGGATCTGTTTCCAGCTGAAAGTCTGTAATGAAGATACCAAACCCCTCGATTTCTCTTGGGTCCTCAGGCATATTGGCTTAATTAATTTGGAAATTACTGATAAAATAATAAAAAAATGTATGTACTATCATGATTTATGGAAGCAGATAAATGGCATGACTCGTTAACTATTATTAATACATGTTATTATCTTTGATTCACAATTTACTTCTATTTAGGTAACTGTTGATCTAAAGAAGCCCTGGGAGGGGTAAAGCAGACTTCTGTTTGTTTTTGTCATCTTAACCAAGAGCTTGCTTTGCACTGTCAATAATGGAATTGTATTTACCAACAATGTAACAGCAGACTCTCTGGCAGGACACAAATGCCCACTTCTTGTTTACAAACCCTTGTCACAACATACCAAAGCTGTGTCATTTTCAGGTTACAAAGGCTCAAGAAGTTAAACATTACTCTAAAACTAAGCAAAAGTTTAGTTGCCTTAGTTATCCCTTTTCAAATGAACTCAGAAAAGTAATGCCTCCTGTACAACCAGTTCCCACCATGGCAGTAAGAAGAATTCCCACCTCTATGTAGACAAAACCGCTCTGAACCTCCATGCTCATTACAAACAGGCATGTCCTTTCTTTCAAATTAAGATTAGGGCTTGTAATTCAGTCCCTTAGTCTACAAATAGTATATAGAGTTCAGTACTAAATCAAGAAGAAAACTCAGCTGCATCCATAAATGGATTCTTGAAGAAAAAAACCAGAATACTCTTATGCCCTGTAAAAATATATCCATAACTACATTAAAAAGTATAATCCAACATAATTTAGAAAGCCAGTTCCATGTTAAATCTTTCTTTCAAGACAGACCTGAAAACTCTGAAACTACGTAAGGAGAGATTAATGGCTAAGACAACTCCTGTCCACATTTTCTTTACTCTTTATTTACAATCAGCATTAAGTCTGCCACACTAGCATTTGAGTTTCTTTTGCTTCCGCAAATTTGCTTTGCTAACATAAACATAGACAAAGAGGAAAAACTGCAAACTAGCAAAATTGCCATTTATAAATTTCCACAAACTGGAAGGAAAGATATTTTTAAAGATTGAATACATAAAGACTGCAGAGACCTCTCATGAAACTTGACTGTGAAGACACAGCCACAGCTCCTACCAGCAAGCTAGCACTGTCAGTCATTGCTATCCCCAGTTCAGTACTACATAAATAAAGTTTGCTGGTTGAAGGATTAAAGCTACTGTATCAAATCCTGCTCCCTGAACTCACTTAGGGATGCTCACTGATTTCAATTCATTTCTTGTACAACATGAAGACAGAGCAACAAGTGCTCCTTATCCTTGCTATTAGGATATTAATTGGAAACAACTCCCCATGTTGTGTATTGGCATAACACCAACAATGATTACCTGGAACTGAAACTGTCCTTAAAGACATTTAAAATGTTTATTTCTGCCATTGGCCTTACACACTAAAAACCAAACAAACAAAACAACAAAAAACCAACCAAATTACCACCTCCATTTTCCCATCTTCTCACAGAACCAAGAAGCACATGCAGATACCACAAAGAATCTTCATTGTTGTTGTAATTGCACCTTAGCCTACTGGTCTCTATCACCTAGAAAACACTTGTTTTTTTCCCCTCTTCCTCATGTCTCATTGAGAAAGAAGCTGTTCACAGAACCTGCCAAAGTTTTAGTGGAAATAAAAATTTTCCATTAGCATCATATACAATTTATGATGTCCTCTTCCTACAATGAGATCAAGCTGCAAAGAGCAGATGATCACAGAGGAGAAAAAAAAAACAAACAAAACATGCTGTGATCTCACTGGTATGCTTGTTTCGATAGCTATTTGCAACTTCTCTCCAAATTGCATTACTTTACCCAAAATACTCTTCTAAATGGGAAATAACAAAGAACACATTAACACATAAGCAAGCATGAATTACAAGTTTATTGAATGATCCATGCTGATCACAATCAACCTTAGCTGCTCATTTTAGACTTGAATTTAAGAAGGCCTTTACACATTCTTTCTCGAATGAGATGTATTATGCACACAGTAACACACAAATGATCTGTAGAGATGACTGTATTTCGAAAGAAAGTTTTCAGTTGTAGGAAGATAAATTTTCCTATTCCTTTTACTCAAGGCTGCAGCAAGTAGTATGTCTAATGTATGCTTTAGTATTACTTATGCAAACAACACCATAGCTACTAATGTAATTGTGAAAAATAAAAGGCAGTGCCCAGTTAGAATGTCCTCTTCCATCTCAGTGAAGCAGCTATCACAATCAGCACTGTCAGTCCCAGGGCATTGCAAGACATAGCTATCATGCTATTTGCTTTGTTCGAAATGCGTGTTGTAGTAACAAGTTATGATGACAGTAATGCTACCAAGCACATGGTACTCACCAGTTACCCAAAATTGGAAAGAAGAGGAAGTATCCTCATTCCTTCATGTTCTTTTGCTTACCTATTAGAAAGCTTGTCCTCCTAAGCTCGATCATACAGCCAAATATAGTGAGAGGTTAGAACACCCTTAGGAGCCACGGAATATTAAGGCCCTGCTGAGAACAATGCTAACACTTAAGCAGCACACACGCTCACCCTACGGGAGAAACTGCAGACATCAGCGCCTACAGAGCACCTCCCAGCACGGTCCAGCCACCCTCAAAACACGCCCATTCCACACGTCCCCCCAGACGCCTCCGTGAGACGGGACAAGCCTAGCCACCAGGCCACTTGTTCATCCCATCCCGTCCCGTCCCGTGGCACCGCCCTCCCCTCGCTGCCAAAAAGCAACCTGACGGGCGACACGGAAAGCCCAGCCGTTTCCGCAGGCCCTTGCCCTCGAGCTCTTCGCTCCGCAAGGCCGGCTGTCCGCCCCACACGACTCGCAAAGAAAGGACATCCCAGGCCCTCCCGCAACCTCAACCACCAGGGACCCGCGCAGCGCTACGTAACCAGGACTTCCACAACCACCGCACCGCAACCTCCCTCGCGGGGACGGCACCCCGCGCAGCACGCGTAAGACTTAGCATACCACTTCCTCCCTCCCTGCTCCGCCCCCTGGAACGTGCTCGTGGGCGCCGTGAAGTGACGTCACGCGGCAATGGTGGTGGTCGTTAGTGCACGCGGCGGGTGGTGACAGTAGCGGTGGTTGCCGTGGTGGTCAGGGCGTTGCGGCCACTTCTCACTGTTCTTCTCCGTCCTGAGCTGTAGAGCGCGGTAGGCGCTGGGGGAGGTGGTGCGGGAGGGAGTCCTTCGTCTTGGGGCTGCAGGCCGATGGGGTCCCTCGGGCCTCTCGCGGGTCCCAGTGGGTGCCCGGAGCTCCCGTGTGCGGCAGCAGAGGCCGTGCCGGGCCTTTGGCGGGTGGTAGCCGGAGTAGACAGGGGCGGGAGCGCTTCGCAGCCTGCGAGGATTTGTCTGGCCGTTCTGATTTTGTTTCCGAAGCTGTTCCAGAAGCGAGGCTGTAGGCTTGGCTTGCTATACCTATACTTAAGGCCGTTAGTATTAATAATACTTTCCAAAAAAGGTAAAAGGATCATTCCTTGCCTTCCTTTGTGTTTGAATATAAGCACTGGTGTAGCTGCACGTCGAATACTGTGTTCAGCTTTAGGCCTGTCACTACAAGAAGGCCATTGAGCTCTGGAGGGTGTTCAAAGAAGGGCAGCAAAGTTGCTGGAGGGTCTAGAGCACAGATATGAGGAGCAGCTGAGGGAACTGGGGTTGTTCAGTCTGGAGAAGAGAACGCTGGGGTGGACCTTCTTGCTCTCTACAGCTACCTGAAAGGGGTTTCTTTTCTCCCAAGCAACAAGTGATAGGACAAGAGCAAATAGCTTGAAGTTGCACCAGGAGAGGTTCAGGTTAGATATTTAAAAGAATTTATTCTCTGAAAGGGTTACCAGGCATTGGAACAGACTACCTAGGGAGGTAGTGAAGTCATCATCCTGGGAGGTGTTCAAGAGACATGTGGATGTGGTACCTGGGGAGGTGGTTTAATGAACATGGTAGTGTGGGTGGCATGGTTGAACTTGATGATCTCAGAGGTCTTTTCCAACCATAATAATTCTATGAATGTAATTCTCATTCTTTTGATCTGATGCCTGGCTTTCCCCCCCCCCCCCCCAGTTTGTTTTTTAGGTGAAGATGAAGACCAGAAAAGGGAGGAGATTAAATTCTTCCTTTAAATTGAAACAGAAAGGCATTGAAGTAATAGGGAGATGGAAAACTGTGCAGATCGACCCCAATCTATTTGCTGATGAGGATTTTGGAGATATAGTGTGCTTGGAGGAACTTACAGAATACAAACTAGTAAATTCTTCCAAAGTGGGTAAAGTAAAAGAGAAGAGAAAGGCTGAGAGTGTTTCAGAAGAAGGCAGTGAGGAGGAGGAAGCACCTGTTGCTCCTCCCAAAAAGAAAAAGAAAGATTTGAGAAGCAAAACAGATAAAAGCAAGAATCCCAATGCAGCAGAAACTGATCTGTTGGTTGATAAAGAGGCAAAGTGTAATGAAATAGTCAAAGTGGTAAATTGTGAGGACCTTGGACATGTGGCTGAGAGCCCTTCAAGCACAAAAGATGCTCCAAAGAAAAAGAAGGTAGATAAAAATAAGGCTTCTCAAGCTCAGGACGCTCTTCCATCAGTCCATACTTCTAAAAAAGTTAAAAACTGGACAACTGAAGTTTTATCTTCCTCAACTGATCACAAAGCTGATGTGTCTGCATGGAAAGACCTATTTGTACCTGAACCAGTGTTGCGGGCCTTGAGCTGCCTGGGGTTTAGTGCTCCAACTCCTATTCAAGCCTTAGCCTTGCCTTCTGCCATCCGGGATAGTATGGATGTTCTTGGTGCTGCAGAAACAGGTACAAATCTGTTAAACTGGTTGTGTACGCTGGGAACTCCTCATCTCCCCTCTTTAACTGTAGCTTGTGGTTATGAGTTTTTATATGTAGCAGAAGCAGCATTTGTATGTAGAAGAGCTTACAGCTTCTGCATAGCTGATACATTAGTAATGATTCATTGTGAAGTATTACAACTGTAACTTTCAAAAAGAATGTTTCATCTTTACAAAGTGCCATGTCCAAAGCTCTGAGATCTCGGTGAGTTTTTATGTTTGTGACAGAAGTCTCATTTTTCTCAAATTGTTTTCTGTTTTGGGAACTGTAAGCTAATGCAGTTTCACTCCAGCCCAAACCAGGACAACTGCAAAGGGGGGAATTAATGAAACAGTCATTTTTCCAACAGCCTTACTTCTGTGGGTGGCCCTGTGCCAAGGCAAAGCAGAGAACTAAGTTGCTCTGAAGAAGATTCAGTACTGACTTGGTGTGGTAAATACTAGGCACAGTGTTAGGCATGATAGGGCCTAGACCTTTATTGTAGCAAAACAGGCCCACCCTGTGCTCTGCCTCAGCTTGGAGTGTATGTTGTCATCAGCCCTCCTCACTGCTTGTGCCTGAAGTATTACATGAATAACTTGCAAGGTATTGTTTCTTGTTCAGCTTGTGATCAGCTCATGGCTTTATCTTTAAGCTTTGCAGCCTTTTTTACCTAATGTTGTGGAGTCCCAGAACATTACTTTCCCTCTAACTTTTTTGCTGCTCCTACCTTGAAAGTTGTCTTCTTTATTAGTGCAACATTTTTTTCCCAAAAAAATGCTAAAAATAGGAAGTACAGCTGGAAGCTGCCCTGCTTTAGAGGCTTCCCTTGCATTCTTTTAATCTGTTCCAGTTGTCTTATCTCATTGCATGTCTTGTAAAGCCATTTACTGCTTTCAAGCGTGAAGGCATAGTAACTAATAAGATATGCAGTCATTTACGTTTTTATTTTAATCAGAAGCTAGGCTGGTGGTATTAACTTTAATAAGATCAGAAAACCCCACAGAGTGTGTTTTTGAAAATGGAACTAAAAATTTGAATGGTGGATTTGTTTGTTTGTTTTTCTGAAAAAAATGCCATTTTGGCAGTGCTGGAAAACAAATTCCTGTCTAGCCACAGAATGGAAAGCGTGGTTGGTGGCAGGTTGTGTTGCTGCTGTCTAATTTTGTATAACTTTGAGGTAGCAGGACTGTGCTTTGCTCATTTATTTTCTTCTTTCATGAGTGAAAGCCAAGATCTCTTCAGAGAGAGCAGTGGGTCCCTCGCATTCCTGTTAAAACTTGAAGATGTGGACAACTGTCTGTTAGGAAGTGCTGCAGCTGTGAGACGTGGAAACTCTCCAGTTTATTTTTCTACATCCTATGACTTCCCTTAGCATGGGATCTGAGGGAGAAAGGTGACAAGTGAAAGAAGTAGTCATCCTTCCTTAGAGAGCAGCAGGATTTTGATATGGCCGTAGATCCTTGTGGAGATCAGATGCATGAAATGTCAAGGCGTGTTGTTTTTGCAGTGGATGTAACCAAATATGTCATTACTATTTAGAACTAGTGAAGTTTTTGGTTAAGGAACCATTTTATCTCTGTAAAAATCTTATCATCTAAAGCCATTAAAAAAAGCATGAATTAGATTGAGCCCTGTTACCTGGGGTTACCAGGATATATTTTCCTTCTGGTTTGCAGGCCTAGCTGTTACGTGGTCTGCATGTTGCGAAGATAATGTGCCCCGTGAGGTGATTATTTGTTTAATTTCTGAGTGAATCTAGTGCCTGCAGTATAGTTCTTATTATCACAGCCGTAATCTAGCTGGGTGCAGTACTGTCATTTGCACTAGCCAAACTGCATTACATTTAACTCCGGAAGCGTTCTTCACTTTAAAACAGATGTTTGAGTAGTACAGAATGTTACTGTGTACCTGCCTTGAAAATCCAGATTATTTTCTGCCTCAAGTGCAGAAGTCATAGGAGAACTCCCAGACAAGCAGAAAGGTGGGGAAGTGGATATGAGAAGACTTTGCAGCAGTTATTATTGGTCAGAATAATGATACTGGGCTTAGCTGTTTCATTAACTAATATTACCATTCTCCCCTAAATAGACAAAACCTTTGAAATTGAAGTCAGGGGAACAATTTTGTATTTAACAGCCCATTCTCTTTGAAGTGAGTTACCTGTTTTAAATCAGATTTGTGTTTTGATTATAAAAATGTGAGCTGGTGATAGATCAGGAAATTAGAGTATTTAAAAATTCAGTTTCTAAGAAAGTTGTAAACGCTACTTACTGTATATTGAAGATGAAGCAAATCCTTCAGGTAGGTTCCAGTTTGTCCTTGGCCTTATTTGCAGTTCCTTTATTTGGAGAACATTGATCAGAACTGTCAATTAGGGCATGGTATTCTTCAAAAATATCTTTGCTTCCACTGCAGCTTTTAAAAAACACTTTCAGAACAAATGAATCTACCTGACCTATTAGAGATTGGAAAAATACTTGTTCCCCAGGAAGTATGCTATTGGTGACCTCAAGGAGATGCATAAAGGAGAAAAGATGTTATTGCTGCAAGTTTCTGGTCTTATAGAGTCTAAGAGTTTGTCTGTTACAGCTTATGTTTTAAGAACAGTGTATGATAGGCTGTTGCTTAACAAATGACTTGGTCTGTATTTTTTTTCTTGGTGGTTTGTTTCTTGTTTTTAGGAAGTGGCAAAACACTCGCATTTGCAATTCCAATGATTCACTCTGTGCTGCAATGGCAAAAATCGAATAGCTCAACAAGCAGAAATGACAGTGTTTCTGAAGAGTCCCATCAACATCATGCTGAAACAAGGTCGGAAAATGAGGATGATGTAGGGAAACTAACCTATGAGGAGGCTGAAGATAGTGGAGATGAAGCCGATGTATCTTTCACAAGAGGCTGCGTGAAGGTGGTGGAAAATCTTGAATTTGATTCTGGTGATGCGACGCGTACTGTTGGTTTCCATAACAAGAGACCTCTTTTAGGACTGGTCCTTACTCCCACAAGAGAATTAGCTGTACAAGTGAAACACCACATTGATGCAGTTGCAAAGTTTACAGGTATGTAGACCCTGCAGGTCACGTCCCAGATTATACTGGATTTCAATCATGGCATCGGTGTTGAGCTAGGATGTGTGCCACACTTTGTTCTGCATCGTAAAATTGGGGTGGCTTTTGAAGGGTTAGGGTTCATTTGAGAAAAACATTGATTCTTCAGTGAGATGCATGTGGAAGTAAACAGTTAACGTGGGATATTTTCCTTTAAAATATTTTTCCTTCAAATAGCTGTTGACTCATGCTTTAGCAGCACAGAATCAGTATCAGATACTGAGCTGCAGCTAACTTTGTGGTGGCTTTGGATATTGTAGGTTATATATAAAACAATTTCATTTTACATGTAATATTTTTTAAAAGTTTGTTTATATATATAATTTCCTTTTTTGACAGATATGAGTCTATGTAGATAATAGATATTTATATATATTATTTTGATCTATCTATCAATAAAAGAAATTACAGCCATAAATTTTTAGGGTAGAAGGCACTGCTGGATTGTCTGACTTGCCTCCTGCAGCAGTTATGGCATAGCATATTGCTGGTTAACGTGCCTGATGAGAGCAATTCCATCCTGTTCCTTTCTCTTCCAAACCAGAGATCAGCATATCTGTTAAGTGAATTAGTGAGAATGTGAAAATGTTTAAGATGGGCAGCATGAGGAAACAACACCCCAAAACAGCAACACTTTTCCAATAATAGTAATTGTTTAGTTTTTGAAGAGTATATGTAGTGCAGTGAGCTGCTTTTAAGCACATCTTCTTTTGGTGTCTATACATCCTGCTCTGCTCATCGGTCTACAGCTGATTACAAGGCCAATTTAACTCCTAGCCTGAAGTAATCAATTTATGTCACTACAGTTCTGACAGGAGCATGCTATTCGTGTGTAAAAAGTCTGCTGCCCAAGTGACAAAGTTGCTGCAGCAGGAAAGCAAGTATTTTAATGTGAGTTTTCTTTATTGTCTCAAACTCAATTTGGGAAAAATCTCCACCTGGAAGTGGGGAGTTCCACAAGTAGTAAGGAAGGGAGATCTGTGGTAGTTTGATACTGGAGGAATCTTGCACAGTAGCATTGAATTTGTCATGGGCTGGTGTTTTCTTGGAAGAAGCAGAGCGAAATAAACCATGTGTGGAGTCTGCTTCTAAAGCTAAATTCAATTTAGTACCTGAGCAAATTGCTTAAAGCTAACTTGTGGTCTGTGCTACTGTGCGCTCCAAAGAATCATTAATTGGGCAGGAGCATTGTTAGAATTATTTAATGGCAAAAGGGCAGTTATTGGCAAGACAAACATTTCTCATTCTTATTCTTCGAGGGCCCTGCTGGTTATTTGTAACAGGAACATGCATGTTCATGTAGATATAATTGATAAAACACAAGGTTCTCAAGTATAGGTAAATGAAGCTAACAGCTATGGAGGACATACGTGATTATTCCTGGTACTGGAAGACAGATGCACTAAAAGAAAGATTATTTTTGGTGTCTAATTATAATGAGGATTTTTCTGTAACATTGAGCGCACTGCTGTGGGTTCAGTGTTACATAAACCCCCTGAAGTTTCCTGCCCAAAATGCTTGCTGAAAGTTGCGGTATACATTTTTTGAAATAATTGAGTGGATATATGTAAAGACATTCACTGATAAATTGGTGAGATCAGACCTGTTATTTATGTGTTCTAGGCATTAAGACTGCAATTGTTGTAGGAGGCATGGCTGCACAGAAGCAAGAACGTGTACTGAATCGAAAGCCAGAAATTGTAATTGCAACCCCAGGCCGTCTGTGGGAGTTGGTTAAAGAAAGACACCCACATCTTTCCAGTCTTCGACAGCTCCGGTAAAGATGCGTTTTAGTCTAACTGCTGGATGCTGAACTGGGCATCACTGTGTACTAATTATGTTTACTAACTGGTTTAATAATTTAGACTATGTGACATCACTTATTTCTTTACCAGAGTGTTTTATTGAAATGTGCAGTAGTTATATTGATGGAAAGAAATGTCAATTAAAGCCAGTAGCAAGAACCTCAGAATTTCCTCTAGAAACCTGATTTTTCAAAAAGAAATGTGGAAGGCTACTGTAGCTGCCTCAGTGTACCTGGTGTTGCTTTGAGTCTTACGTGCAGAACTTCCCTCATGTTTTTAACAGGGAAGTTTTTAAGTGTAACAGATCTGTATTATCTGTACAAGCGTATTTTTACTGTGTGTTTTCTGTTTGACAGTTGCCTTGTGATTGATGAAGCAGACCGAATGGTTGAGAAAGGCCACTTCTTAGAGTTGTCTCAGTTGCTGGAAGTCTTAAATGATTCACAGTATAACCCTCAACGACAGACTTTTGTTTTTTCTGCCACTTTGACTTTAGTCCATCAGACTCCCACAAGAGTTTTACAGAAAAAGAATGCTAAAAAGATGGACAAGAAGACCAAACTAGAATTGTTAATGGAAAAAGTAGGAATAAAAAGCAAACCCAAAGTAATAGACTTAACAAGAAAAGAAGCTACTGTTGAGACTCTGACAGAAACCAGAATCCACTGTAATACAAATGAGAAGGACTATTACCTTTACTACTTTCTTCTCCAGTATCCAGGAAGAACCATGGTCTTTGCAAACAGCATAGACTGTATAAAACGCCTCACTTCTCTCCTCACAATCTTGAATTGCAATCCTCTTCCTTTGCACGCCAACATGCACCAAAAGCAAAGGCTAAAGAACCTGGAAAGGTTTGCTGAGCGAGAAAGGTGATTTGTTTTTCTGTTTCCTAGTAGAGAAAACAAGAAATTGTGTGAAGAGGAGTATGGGGAGGAAATGGCTGTGTAGGAGCTGGTTGGGGGAAGTTAGCTGGGGATGCAAGTTCCCAAAGGGTCAGTTGTGCTTACCAGCAGCAGTGGGCAGGAGGTTTACCCTGGCAAGTCTGTCCTGCCATTTTAAGAATTACTCTTTCCTGTTGGCTTTAGGACGGCCTTTGGGAGGAGGTTGGTGTTTTCAGTACTTCTGTAATCCAGAAGCCTCACAATTTAGTCCTACTGTGAAATGCTGTATGCTGTGTCTGACTGTGTGGGAATTTGTACCTTGGTAATAGACTCAGGAAGGGAGAACAGAGGCTGAGTTGCCATTATAGATCTGCAGTATTCCTTGGCAAAATGTAGAGTCAATAATGTTGGTCTAGGCCATACAGGGCATTTTCGGAGACTGCAGATTTTCAAGGCAAGAAGAAATCTGAGACAATCTATCATAGCTTCCTGCATGCTGCAGACTATAGAATTTTCTGTTTATTTCTGGTTTGAATCTTGTAACACCAGAGTATGCAGTCAAATGCCATAAAATCTTAACATGTTTAATTCTTATTACCTCCAAGTAACTTGTTTCTGTTGCTGGGAGATTTTTTCTTTTGAAACAAATTGTTCCATACCCTAGGGAGACTTTCATCTCTGTAGTAGACTATTTATATCAAAGAATGGCTTTTTTTTTGAGTAGTTCTTAATTTCTAGAAGGAGACATACTAAGTTACCCAGACAGAATCGACCTTTCATATTTCTACCTTTTAATTTACTGAGAGAACTTACTTGCATGTAGCTGGGTTTCAGCCCCAAAAAGCTGTTAATTAAATCTATAATGTCAATACTATGTCTTTTCTTAACTGGTGAAACTTGTAATAGCCTGTCTGTCCTGCTAAAAGATCAGCTGAATTGTAAGTGGTCCTATCAAGCTAGAGATATTTTTAAGCCCAGCCTGAGCAGATCACTGAAAAAGTGTGATGGAAGAAGAGCATACCTCTCTTACAAGTGGTTGGATTAGGTCACTGAACAGCTATTTCTGCTAGCATTCCTACAAACTGGGAGAGAATAAAAGCATAGGGAAAGAGGATCCTGGAAGGTAGTGAATTTCTTTATTGGAAACAGAATAGACCTCCTGAAAAATAACATTTACTTTTTTTTTTTTTTCCTTAAGAATTGCTGTTTCTAAACTACTTCTGATGTAATACTGGGTATCATTTTCTGCAAGGGCAAACAAATAGCATATTTTTAGCAGATGCTCTAGTACAAATCTGTTCCTTAAATTGCTGTGGTAGAATTCTAGGTTGCTGTATTTTATATTCCTTGGCAGATGGTTTACTCTCCAATATTATGTTCATTAAATGTTACCACTTTTTCAGCTGTGTTCTCCTGACAACAGATGTTGCAGCTCGTGGTCTTGATATTCCCAATGTGCAGCATGTCATCCACTACCAGGTTAAATACTTTTAATGTTCTTGCTTCCACTGTTTTGGCTTTGAAGTAAGCTTTTGCTGATCCAACCCTGAACACTTACAAAGCTGTGTTTCTTGCTCCTGTGTATACTATAGTCCTGAGTATAGAGATTTAGTAACTATTAATTTAACTGTCCCTTGAGCTTTGTACTTAAGGATCTCATTGCCACAGTGCCTGATTGTGGCATGTAGCACTTCATGAATGTGTGATTATATGTGAGAAATGACAAAACATATAGGATTCTCCTTGCTATTTACTTAACTTTGATATCCAGAGGTGTCATATGATTCAGCCCTTTAACTCTTCTCTGAGGACACACAGAATTTTTCCTGCTTTGCAAATGAAAAGTCAGAGAATCAGAAGTTAGGAGAAACTCACAAAAGATTATGCAAGGAATAATACTGGAGTAGAGAACAAGTGTCTCCAGACATCATTCTTTGTTACATGCTGTGTGCCGTGTATATAAAACCCCATATTCTCTGGCAACCTCTTGCCAAAGGATGGCAGGCTGATGCTTGCTTTCCGTGCCCAGCTTCATGGCTTTTCTGAATATTTGCAGGTCCCTCGTACTTCTGAGCTGTACGTACACAGAAGCGGCAGAACAGCCCGAGCTGCCAATGAAGGCCTTAGCCTATTGCTGATTGGCCCTGATGACTTGATCAATTTTAGAAAAATATATAAAACACTGGAGAAGAGTGAAGAGCTGCCATTTTTCCCAGTTGAAACCAAGTGCATGACTTCTATCAAGGTAAAGAAACAATCTCTTTGCTTGCTTGCATATATTACTGCATTGCATCACTATCTTCCCAGGTTTCAGGTGAAATTTGCTCTTCAGGACCTGGGTTTGATCACACATCGTCATTTTTTTAAGCTATATTTGTGATTTCTTCTCAATAACTGGCCCAAGAATGGCGTTCAGACATAAATATCACATTTTTCTTGCACATTCTTGCATAGAGCATCTCCTGACCAGATTCCCAAAACCAGTACAGGGAAGTGGGTGTGTTTTGTGGATGGGGAACTGGGATGGCTCCGTTAAGTTCGTTGTTTAAGGTGTCTTCTATTAGTAACGGACTAGAGAACAGTAGCAGGTCCAGGGATCTTCAGTGGTCTTCACCTGCCTCTTCTCAGTTGAAGTTTTCTGCCTTGCTAGGAGTTCCTGTGCTAAGACCACAACTGCCACTGAACCTTTTCAAGCCAGATACGTTTCCTTTTTCTAGGTTATTGCCCATTTTGTGAATTCCCAAGATAGACTGGTTAGGCTTTACAAAACATTGTATTTTAGAAAGCAGCTAGTTACCACAGATTTTCTTCTTCTCAAATAAGAGGCCATTTCATGTCTCAGCATTCTTACAACAGCTTGGCTGACATCAGCTATGTACAAATGGGATATATTTAAATATTGCATTTGAAAGGAATTCAGCTGAGGTTGGAGTGTCTGAATATTGCATAGTAATTGAGAACTGGAGAAAAGTGCAAGCAGTCAGATAGTACAACAGGTGTCTTCCTTATGGTATTCTGTTTTCTTGCTTACCCAGTTGGTTTGGACTGACCCCAGGGTCTACCCCAATGGCAACAGCAGCATCCTCACCTCAGGAATGACATTAACAAGTTTCTAAGCCCAGGCTTGCTGCAAATGAGGTATTTAGTGTGAATCTTTCAGGAAATGCAGCATTCTGAAAGAGGAAGAAAATCAAAGAAATTCCACAGGCTTATTTTTCTCCTCTTGATAGTAACAAAGAGAATTTGACTTTTTTCCCATCTACCACCCCCTCTACCCACCAAATGTTTCTGGTTACAGAAAGAAATGTGGTGGTTTTAAAGTGTTTCTTCAGAGGTCCTTTCTGTGTTTGTTGATGATTAGTTCTTGGCTCTTACCATGCTCTGTCAATTAATGGGCAAATAAATAGTTTCCACACTTAAGTTTTACTGCCACCAGCTCAAGATCTCTGCTGGAGTAATAATAATGCTTCATAATAGTGCTTCTCTCCACAGAAAAGATCTCTTTGTAATTCCAGGGCTTCTGCCTCCTAGGTCCTTCATATAGTCAGGTCTCACACTTTGCCTTGGGCTTAGTTGGGATGATAATGCTGCTGGTTCTT
Organism: Galbula dea; assembly: GCA_013399015.1. Lineage (NCBI taxonomy): Eukaryota > Metazoa > Chordata > Aves > Piciformes > Galbulidae > Galbula > Galbula dea. The sequence goes on from VWZX01009335.1 coordinate 3,666,637, forward strand.
TGTCTGTCCCTTTGGCATGCTCCTTCCCTGATTCCGCATGCCTTCATTCCAGTTCAGGGAAAGTCTGAAAGGATTCCACACCTGAGAGGAAGAGAATTGGTGAACTAGGGAGAGACCAAAAGAGAATTTAAGGTTTTTACAGAGATGGAAAAATTATTTAAAATTTCTTGTAGTGATCTAAGAAGTGACTGACTTGTTTTATTAGTAGACTGTAGGTTTAATTTCCTCTCTGTCTGCTTATCCTGGGAGTTCTGGCTTGTGCTATTATGCTGTAGCAGGAGACTTCAGTTGGGGTGGTCAGAGTGTCCTGCATGTGATTTGTTTTGTGCAAGCACAGGCACATTCCAAACAGCTGAACTTGCTGTTGGGTGATTATTTACTGTCCGTGCACATTTTCTTTCTAGAATAAAGTAGTTATTTAAGTCACCTGGGCCCAGCTGGAAGGCTGGACATCTGGTTAGGTTAGGATTTTGTTCCACCCGTGGGCAGCTGGGAAGAAGAGGACATTTTGTCCTGTGTCTAAATAAGATCCAGGTGCATTTCTGAAAACATGAGTAGCTCCCTCCATATGACCTGCAGGAGCTTACTACTTCAGAGCAGGATGAAGCAAATGCCCCCCCCTTATTGCTGAGACTAGTAACTTTAATATCCAGCTGTACTATGTAAATATGGAACTTGGAAATCATTGGTTTCTGAATCACAATTTATCCTTGATGTCTCTGAAGTGTTTGTAATGATTCATTTAAAGAATAAGGAGTTAACATTCAGGCATGTATAGTAGTTGAGATATTTTAGAAGTATTTTAGATATTCTGCCTGGGGTCTGAATAAGGAAAACACTTTTGCAAATGATGACATCTATATTATGTGGGGCATCTGCTAGGGCACCAGTAGAGAACAAAAGTGTCTCTACAGCTCAGTCAGATTGTAATGCATGCTGTCAAACACTGATTCTGCTAAAGTGCCCCACATTTAAACCTGATCATAATGCTAAAATGTGGTTTTGTTGCAGGAGCGGGTGAATTTGGCACGGCAGATTGAGAAGGCAGAATTTTTCAACAGTCGGGCAAAGCAACACAACTCCTGGCTACAGCAAGCTGCAGAGGCTCTTGAGATTGATCTTGATGATGACATGCTTATGGGCAAGTAGAAGTGCTTGTTTATGGGTATGCTTAGTTGGTCCCATACCCCTGATGTCCAGAAAAAAAACCCACCATGGCAGAGAAACTCTTAAAACCTTCAGGGCAGAAGTGGAAGAAAAGGAGTGCCATTACTTAATAGGTGGTATTACTGGTGTTCTCAGGATGACTTGTGCAGTAGATAGTGCTGGACTGAGGGAGTGAGGTGTGACAATTCTGACAAGGTGCAGACAAGTCCACACACAACTCACAGGACAAGATCTGTTGAGCTTCTGGCAAACATTATAGGGTAATCTAACGGCCCAGTATGTCCTGCTTGAGTCTTAGCCTCTCTGTTAAAGAAAATACCATTTCTCCACTTCTGCTTATCTCTCCCACACCCTCCCCCCATAGTCAGGCAGCAGGACATGAGCCTGACAGCTGTGTGCAAACAACCAGGAAGCACTAGCAAACACCAAAAATTGTGTGAGCTTATGTAGGTTGCATTGTGTGGGCTAAATGGCCAATACTTATATTCGGGTTGCTGAAGTTTATGGTGAGGTGTTAGAAGTAAATAATTTCTTCCATTCTTAAAATTAAATGTTTTGCAGGTTGTCCCTGAGAGAACATTTAGGGCTGTGTAACTACAAGTGCCTATTAGTTCAATGCCATGAAGTTTTACAATGCCTAAATGTACTGTAAAATGCCACATTGTGTTCAGATTTTACAAGCTGAAGGTATCATTTTCTACCAGTTCTTTAAAGGCATGCTGAATAGGGGTGCTGCCTAGGTCACTTCAGCTTAAGCTGTCTAACTTACTAGCTGCTAAGTACACAGATGCCTTAATGTTGAAGCATGTTCTGGTTGAGTTTTTTCTTTATTTGTGGCTGGACTAGCTTGTTCTCAGCTACTTTGCAAGCAAGCACTAATCGTCTCTGTCCAAACTGTTCAGGAGTGTTCTTAGATAATTAGCGCTCTGCTGTCTTGTTTTGACAGAATCTGAGTATGCTGTGCTTTGAAATGAGCTTCAAAACAGCACATCCTGTCTAAGTAATTTGTGTCTCTAGATTGAAGCACTTTGTAATTGCCACCCAGAATCTTGCCAGATTCATGCTTTAAAATGTATTCAGTCTGATTCTTCTGTATCTTGTTGGAGACCAATTAAAATCTCAGTCATTCCTCCCATAAATGAAATGCCTCTTACATTGTTACAAAGGATTTGGTAATGTCCTTTCAGTTTACATTACAGCAACCCCAATTTCATTTATTCTTTCTGGTTCAAGCCTGACCATATTAACTGTCTCCAGTCTTTTCTATGCCCTACGTTATTAGATTCGAGTACCTCAATGCTTTTAATGTATAAGGAGGGAAGGGCTTCCTGTTTTACAGGTGCTGAAATCAGGCATGCATAACATAAAACACATAGAAGCAGCTTCTGCCTGAGGTAGAAGCACTGGGTTAATACCTTATCTTCTGGGTCTGCTTTCCTTTCCTTTCCAAGTCTGTTCCGAGTTGGGAGCCGACTGAACAATTTAGCAGAGTGATAGCTGGGGTATTGTTACATAGTAGTCAGGATTCTTTTATATCTTGAGGACAGTCTGGGTGGTCTGAGTGTGTCATAGGTGACTGCAAGACTGTATGGGAATTGAGTTGAACTTTGTTAGAGAGAGAAGGATACTAACATCTGCCCCTAGTACTATGGAAGCCTGGTGAAAAAGGCCAAGGCAAGTTCTTTTGTTGTAACATTCTGTATTTTTGTTTTCTGTCCCAAGGAAAGAAAGCTAGTGAGCAAGAAGAAAGCCAGAAGCAAAAAATGCTCAAGGGGATGAAAAAACAACTAAAACATATGTTGTCCCAGCCACTGTTTAAAGTCCTTATGAAAACCAAGTACCCAACGCAGTCTGGAAAACTAGTCCTGCCTCAGACATCAGTGGGTATTTCAGAATCTGCTCTGGGTACCATATCCAAACAACAAGCCAAGAAGAAGAAATCAATGAAGTGAAAGTAGATAACTGAGCAAGATCACTCAGTGGGACAGAAGCAAAGACAATCCTTATCAAGGCTGTCAGTGCTTATGGAAGAACTCAGGAGGAAGACACCTAGTATCCAAGGATGTTGCCTGTATATTGATTGTGCAGGTGCAAAGCAAAATGTTGATTTAAAAGGCTCTGTTAACATGCAGTTAGCTCCTCTTGAATCTTGTTTTCTTATGTTCTTACTTACTTTATTCTTGCTGTCTGGATTAATAGAGGCTAATTAGTCTTCAAATAGTTAACAATTATTGCTTCTTTTTGTGAGATGGGTAAAAGTTAACTGGGTAAAATACACTGTGGATATACTGTAATGATAAAATTTGATTTGAATTTTACTGTCCTTGAAGGATAGAGGGAGGTGGGCTGTATACAGTCTGAGAAGAATCTGATGTGGTGGTAATGGGAGGTTTGGTTTTTACTGCAGCCAGTTCAGTGAGAAAAGCAGAAAATATGAATCACAGAATCTTTACGGTTGGAAAGGACCCTCAAGATCATCTAGTCCAACTGAGTATGTTACCAGCAGGCCTGCAGTTCTGATTGTGGAAATCTCTCCCAATTTTCTTTCTCCTCTGATAATATTTCTCTCCTCTGAATTTTGAGGGATAAGTGTGGCTACTCATTGTTTTATTGATAAATATTTGGGGTTAAGTCTATATTTGAAAATGTGTTAGAGCCATGACCTTTAATGGGAAAGGTGGTGAAGTTGTGAAATGTCACTTTTGAAGAATTATGCTTTTAAATCATTTTAACCTGATCTGGGAACGTATATTTTTTAAAACTATTTTAAAAAATATGTCAGAAAAATACATTTTGAATTTTTGTTAAATTATATCTGCTATCAAGACCTAAGTCTGTTTCCTGTCCTTTGATCTAAATCTCTTAGAGCTCATGTCCTTTGCACTTAGCAGACAAAGAGAGGGGAAAAGCACCCAAAAGATAGATAGCAGTGGGATCTGTATTGGTGGGAGCACAGGGAATCTTCACCTGCCAGTTCTAGATCAGGCTGAGGTTTCATGTCTGTAAAAGCAGTGTCACTGCTGTGACAAGAAGCATCAGTTTATTCAGCTAGTCATAGAGAAATTGTTGGAGTCGAGTGCCCCCCCCCAACCATTTGCCAGTCATGTGAGAATAGCTAGCTCTTTACTCTTTCATCTATGTAAATAATAGAAGGGCCTCCTACTCCCCAGTTTCTGGAGGGCTTATCTCTTGCTTTCTTGCATTCCTAAAGAAGAGCTATGTCGATTTTGTCATGTGCATACAGAGCTTATCAATTATGTGTGAAGCTTTTCCTTGCAATGCACTGTTCTGTGCCCTTTGGAGTAGAGGGGGCAAATTTTGGGGGAGGGGAAGAGATGGTAAGATTCTGCTTTCTCACCCACATGAGATGATGATACATCTTTGGAGTCAATGTGACATCTGAAAAATTAGAACAAGAATTTAAAGAACGTTCCTGTGTGAAAAGCTGGGGGAAAAAAAAGGAACAGAGCAAAGGCAAGTACACCCTCATTCCTTTTCTGTGCCATTTTAATCACATTCTTAAATTATGGAAAGGAAACCTGCATTGGCTTTGCACCCCTGAAAGGACTGAAGACCACGTGGGCCTTTTCAGTATCTTGTGAAACATTTCTGCTTATGATTCATCAGCAAAATCAAGGCTGGATCCTGGTATGAGCTCTGCATCTCCTCCCTTGCCTGAAAGTCTGCATGAGGTAGGACAGTTTTGGCAATTTCTGATTCCATATGATAAGACCTGAATTGGGGAATGGTGAGAGGATTATTTCCTCTCCATTGCTGCTGTGAAGCTTTTCAGCTGCTTCTGTTTTACTGTGTTTAACAACCTAATTCTCGCACTCCCACCTCTCTGCCTGGCCCTCAGCCCACCGTCTTGTTCTAGCTCTCCCCAAGATGGAGCCTGACACTTCTGCCCTCCTCCTCCCCTTCACGTCTGCCTGTGGCCTGCTCTGCTGCCAGCTTTCTCCTGCAGCCTCAATGCACCTCCACAGGAGCTCAAGCTGAGCCTGGACCCTAAAAATATCTGTCTTAAAAAGAATACTTGTCTAGAGCTCTAAAAGCTCTCTTGTGCTTGCCTGCTTTGCCTTATCTGACCAGGATACTGAGTCTTGTACTGAGAGGAAAAACCTTGTACTTGGGTTAGCTAATTTAAACAAATTACTAAACAGTAACTAGAAATTATTACCACTTAGCCACTCTCCTCCAATGTTGGAAGAGAGGAAGACAAAGGAGAATGTTTTCTCCAGCTCAGATCATCTGCACGTGTATATCACCAGTGCAAATCAGACATGAGGATCAAATGGTTTCTGCAATGCTCTGCTGGCACAGCAGTTACATTAAGGCCTCAAACAAGTAATCTTGTGTTTTATGTCTGCTAAAATACTCATTAATTAAAGGACTAATAAGTCTGTTTAGGCTGTCACAGCAACTTCCAAGTACATTAATAGAAGTGTGAGTTCAGCAGAGTGTTGGTAGGGGCCAAGCTGATACTGTCCAACCTAACAGGAAACTGAAAACCTAACAGCTTCTGAGCCTTCATTTTTATTTTGGGAATGCATGAGGCCAGTTGATCTCATCCTTGACAGAGTTCCTGGTCTGTCATATGCCTATCAAGAGAAGGAAGAGTCCCTGTAGTTTAAGACATCTGCTGAGGAGATAGTTTGGACAGGATCTCACACGTTGGACAGCAAAGTTTCCTGACATTCCCCTCTCTTCTTTTTCTCCTCCCCTGTACATTAATAAAACAGCAAGTTAGCAAAGCAGAAGCTGGAGTGCTGCCTTGCCATATGCCAGCAGCACAGGCACACGGCTGGCCAGGTGGCACAGGGGAAGTAATTTGCACCTTACTGAGAAAGGGCAGATACTGCATACTTGCCACAAGCAGTCTGTTTGTGTGCCCAGGTCCCTAAGGGGGGAAGAAGATAGGAAAAGGACACTTTCTGATGATCTCACCTCAAACTGCCTGACATCAGGAGGAAAATATGGTAAGAAGCACTGTGATTTCTTGAGTGTTAAAACACCCACTGATTTGTCCTGTACTAGCAGTGCATTTTTGGGTGCCTGAGCAATTCCACAAGACAAGAACTCACAATCCTTTTAACTACTGTTTGATGAATGGCTTGGTGAAGGAAGGAGCTCGGAAGACCATGGGTTGATTGACTACTAACAGACCACTGATGCAAAAAGCAACAATATGTAAGTAATAACCAGTAGTCCTTTCAGAAAACTAGGAAGTTCTCAGAGGTCATAGGATCAGGGAGAAATAGTGAGGCACTAGGCAGAAGGGCTCTCCTTTAGGAAATAGTCTTGATACTATAACTTTCTGTAGATCCCGTCAATGCCCACTTGTGATGCTTAGGCAGATGTGTTATTTTTCTGGCTGTTGTGGTTTCATCCTCCCCAGCTGGTCACAGCCATGCAGCTGGCCACTTATTGTCCCCTCCCACTGGTAGGATGGGAAAGACAAAACATGATGAGGTCTCAAGGGCCCAAGCTAAGGACAAGGAGGGCTTATTCACTACTTACAGTCATGGGCAAAAGACAGACCAGAGATGAAGGAAACCCAAAGTTTAATCGAAACAAAATTCACAAATGAATCCGGGTAGGGTGAGTGCACAGACATACTATGCAAAACCCACACACCACTCTTATATTCCACCTCTCCCGAGCTCTGCCCCCAGTACAGCCACCTCCTCCCTGCACCATAGAGAGACAAGAAAATGGATGGAGTGGAACCCCAGCCCAGTGCAGAATGGTACCAGTCCATCCTCTTTAGGGGAAAACCTCCTGACTGTCCTTTCCATCAGCAACATGGCATCACTTCCGCAGGGATTGAACCCCACAGGTCTTCCCCAGAGTCTGCATCTCTTTTGGGGAAACCCCCACTCTGTTTCAGCACAGGCTCCTCCTGCTCCATGGGCTGCACGGTGGGCTCTCTGCTGGTGGACTCTGCTCTACAGAGCTTAAAGGGCAGCTGCCAAGCTTCCCACTGCTGAGGGAAATGGCCACTCCAAGGTCCTCCCCTGAGCTCTTCTTCTTCCTCTGGGAGAGGCAGAGAAGGCACCATTCTCACACTGTCTCACACCCTACCTGGTTTACAACACAAAAACAATTCGACAGAAAAGCCTTCAAGTTGCTTTTCCCCCATAAATATGAGGTGCTGATTGGATTGGTCCCACTCAGAGGCAGGACAGACACTGGAGCTGGAGGAATCTTCCTGAACCTCCTCACCCGAGCATGCTCAGCATGAACACACCACTTTCCACCCCAAACTGAGGAAAGCTTCCTGAACCTTCTGACCCTAGCATGCCCAGTACGAAACCCACCACATTGGCCTAAGTGAGATTTCCTATTCCAGCTTCCTTCTGTGAAAGGGCACTTCAAAGCTTCAGCATTTTCTGAAGTCAATTAAAAACTTCCTCTTGGGGTTGGCCTCACAGAGTGGATAAGAAGGAGGAAAATAATCTGAGACTTCTGAGGCAAGTTCATCAGCCTGGGAAAGCAAGTGAACAGAGCTGCTACTCTCGTTTGTCTGGGAGATCAGCATCTCTTGCTGGGAAGTTGAAAGAAACTGTAGCCTGTTTCCAGAGCAACCAACATTAGTTAGTATAAATTGCCAAATTTCTGTAGGTGAGAGCTGCAGTTACAGAACACAGACCAAAATCCTGGGTTGGAAGAGGAGAAAAGGCACTATGAAGTACATATGGGCCTTGGTACTACTGGGCTAATTAGAGGTCTGATGTTCCTTTATTATTGATATAATTGCATCAATCTAATCAGTAGTGTGGTTATAGGAGTAGAATGTATTTTGCTTTCCTCATGGGAATACCTCTCCCAATATAAGAGAGTGGTCCATCCAACTGATATTCTCTGGGCAATTGTTTAACATGAGAATGGTGAATCAAGTTTTCTTTTTCTGCAACCTTTACAGCACATCATACAGAGCCTCCCATTTAGGGTCCAACTTGGTTTTACAAGGATGGACTTTTATCATTACTACATCTCCAGGCTGGATATCATGCAATTGTATTCCAGCTGGCACTGGTCGTAAACATCTGGCTTATGTTCTCTATTCTTGTAAGACGTTTTTGTATCCCCAATACAAATTTGGTAACTCCTTCATCTCCATCTAAGAAGCTGGTCCTGGCAGGAGCAAAGGTCCCAAGTACAGCTAAGTGCCTGCCAAATGCTGTTGGTAACAACTTTAATGATAGGCAAGGAGTGTTTCTAATATCCCATAGCACTATTCCTAAAACTTCAGGCCATTTCAAGCTTACCTGACTACAAGTTTGAGCAGTCTTATTTCTGAGAGTCCTTTCATTCTTTCCACCTGTTTTGAGGACTGCAGATGATTTGGAATGTGTGGTTGTCACTGTACTCCTAAACTTTTATAGATACTGTTTAGTATTCTCACTGAAAAATGAGAACTCCTATCAGATTCTATGGTTTCAGGTATTCTGCATCTGGGATTGATTTCCCTGCAAGACTCTTTTGACCACTCCTGCAGTATCAGCTTTTCTGGTGGGAAAAGCTTCTGTTTATCCTGAGAGTTGATCTGTGATAACCAGCAGGTGCTTAAATCTGCTCACAGGATGCATGTCAGCATAATCAAATGGCAATTTGTGGAATGGAAAGTAAGTTCATTATCATCCTCCAACCTTCTGTTTGGGTTTTGCATCAGAAAACGTCCAACATGTGGGACAAGAACTCGCAATCCTTTTTACTACCATATGTATTCTGGGGGCTGCCCACATTTTTCCAATCTGGTTAGCAATTGCTTTCATCCTTCCATGTATTTTATCATAAAACCACGTAGCCAAAGTCATTCAATACTTTCTTGGTAAAATGAGGTTTCCTCCAATAGTCCAAATTCCAGTTTCATCTTTCACAGCCTCCCAACTTTCCCATCGAGTCCATTCTTCCTGAGTAATCTCTGTATATATTTGGTCTGCCTTACCTGTTAATTTATTCTTTATTTCAGTTTTGCTGGATCCTTAGGTATGAGCTGGACAGTATGCTACAGCAATTTCCCTTGGAAGATTAATAGTTTCCAATAGCATTTGGATTTTGGTTCCACTAGGAATATTCCTTCCTGCTAAGGTAAGGAACTCTCATTCTTTCCATAGCATACCAGTTGCATGATACACTCCAAAAGTACATTTAGAATCAGTATAAATACTTACTTACTAATTACATCCTCACTGTCCTTGCTAATGCAGTTAAGCCAGCCCCTCACTCACCAAGGGTTGTAGAGGTTCTGCTTCAAGTACCTCTTAAGTATCTCACCACTGCATAGCCTGTTTTGTTTTTCCGTTCACATAGTATGAAGATCCATCAGCTGAAAGGGTTAGATCTGAGTTCTCTAGAGGCTGATCTGCAGATCTTCCCCTAGTGGGCCAGAGTGAAATACTGCCTCAGCACTATCACAATGTGGCTCACTATTGGAGGGAACAGGCAGTAAAGTTTCAAGGGTTCAAAACATTACATCTTTTAAAAGTAATATTGTCCACATGTAAAGTCATTAATTCCTATTGATGTGCTCTTCGTGGGGACAATGCTTGTGTGGCACATTGCTTAAGTATTGGTTCTACTTCAGGCAGGACATATCCAGTTGTTGGGTGACCCAGGACTAATGGTCTACTTCTTTCTATGGTGGTCGCTGTTACTGCTATCGCTTTCACACAGGAATGGTATCCCTGCCACTACAGCATCCAGCTGAGCTGAGTGATAAACCACAAGGTGGCAGTGTGGACCTAGCTTTTGAGTAAGGACTCTGTGCTGTCCGCTTCTTTTTTCTCATGCACAAATAGTTCAAAGGGCTTGGAGTAATCCCACAATCCCAGTACTGAATGGAGCAGAAGCTAAAGTTTCTTTTATAACTCAGAAAGCCTCTGCCAGCACCCATCTCCACGTCACCCAACAGGAAGAAGAGCAGAACTAGGGCAAGACTTGGAATGGGCCAGAACATCAACAGAAGAAGAGAGAGGAGAGGCTTTTCTGGCACAGTTGGACTTGTTTCAGCTCTATGTCATCCTCCACTGGCCATAGTTGTAATATGAGTAGGAAAGCTTCCTGGAGTCTCACTGATTTCTGCACTTAAACCAGCTGCAGCATCCCCTGGAGGTGCATCAGGTAGAAGTGCTCATCTTCGGCACCTCTGCTGCACGGTACTTATCCCACTGAAGAAAATTCAGCCAGCTGCTCTGTCCCTAAATACAGCAGCCTGGCTGTGCTCTCTGCTGGCTTCTTCAGTCATACTAAAAGCAACACGTGCCATTCAAGATGTTTCAGGCTGTTAGATGTAGTGGCTTTGATATGCTTTTTAGGTTTCCATCAAACCATCAGTGCTGTTTCCAGGAGTTTTACTTAATGAGTGACTCTCCTGTTCTATGTTCATTAGGCAGAGCTTAAGGACACTTTTCTGGACAGATGAAAGCCTGTCTAGGCAGGAGCCAGCAGGCCCCATATTTGAGAGTGTACTGATTTCTGAAAACTTTAGGGAAAATTTCTGTCAAAGAACCTTACACTTTTTTTGTGTCTTCTGAAGCCATATAGATGCAATGCCAGATGCAATCCTCTATTATTTCTGTTGGATTGGGAAAAAAATTAAGAATCTGGCATCTTCTTACAGAGAGTAAAATTCAGGCTAACTGGAGTTGGTGGGTTTGGGGAATTATTTGGGTTGGGGTTTTATTTTGCCTTCCTCTATATTGTGGAGTATGGTGACTTTCTAGATTAAAACAAGTAGATGACCCGTAGAAAATTCTCTGCTACATCAGGAACCATCAACAACAAAGATGACTTTTTTCCTTCACTCTTTTCTGGTCACCAATAGTTTTGGTGTCTTGTACTAAAGATCTTAAAAATTTGCTGCAAAAATGATAGTAAGAGCTGTGTCATCTCTGATAAGCAGAGAAAATTTTCCTCTTGCAGGCTGGTCTGAACAGAGACTTACGAAAGCTGCAATGAAGTAGGAGCTTATTAATTAGAGAGAAGGCAAACACAGTATTAAGGCACTTCATGCTTGCTTTACCTCTGAAATAACACGTCCGTTTTTAATGCATCTCTGTGTTTTCTCTCCAGAGGGAAACATCTAAGTGCTTTGGAGCACTTAAAAAGACATTAAGAGAGTTCTGAACACCTTCTGAGTTGAATTTCATTGCATGGGCCCCACAGGACAAAACTGCTGTGCTTTATTTTTCACAGCTAACAGGAAAAGAGATGGAGAAAGAATAATTTACCAGTGTTCATCTCTCCCTGGTGCCTGTGGATGTAACAAAGTTCATGCATCTTCCATCTCAGGTATATCTTTGCCCAGCTAAAGTTACTAGCAATTAGCCAACTAATTACTTTCCAGAATGTCTTTATCACAACAGTGTGCTCGTGGGATATTTCGGTAGTGAGGCAGAAGAAACGCTAGATGGCTCAGACGCACTTGCAAAGCATAAGGCAGGGCAGAGCTGCGCTGATGAGCGGGGCGGGGCGGGTCAGAGCTGAGCTGAGTTGAGCTAGGCTGGGCTGGGCAGGGCAGTGTAGGGCTGTGCCTGGCTGAGCTGAGTTGAGCCGAGCGGGGAGGGGCTGATCCGAGCAGAGCTGAGCTGATCTGAGCTGGGCGGGGCTGGGCAGGGCTGATCCGAGCGGTGCTGATCCGAGCGGACCTGACCTGACCAGGGCAGGGCTGGCCTGAGCTGGGCTAAGCCTGGCCTCACAGAGCTGAGCCTCGGGCACTCTCCCAGGGCCAAACCTGGGCCTCTGCAGTCACAACACCTGAGTAGGAAACATAAGGGACTGTGACCAAAGTAATTATGAACCATCAGTGTAATATACTCTGCTTTATTAGCTTCAGCAAGAAGCGTCATGGGCTAAGCTTATGGCTTCAAGTTGTGCCACGGGAGGTTCAGGTTGAATATTGAGAAGAATTTCTTCTTTGAGAGGGTTTTCAAGCATTGGAACAGGCTGCCCAGGGAGGTGGTGGAATCACTATCCCTGGAAGAGTTTTTTAAAAAGTGTAGATACAGTGCTTGGGGGCATGATTTAGTGGTGAGCAGGGTCAGGACTGTTACAAATATGAGGATATTATATTAATGTAAGAGGAATCTACCAGATAGTTGGTCTTAATTTTTACTCCTGAGCTTCATAAGCTTTTATACAGCCAGAGCTCATACTCAGTTTTGTGTGCTTCTGTTGTTCTGTTGCCTGAGTAAGTCAGTCAGTACTTCATTGCTGTCAGTATTTTAAGTTTTCAACAATTTTCCCAGTTCATAGGGCAGAAGCCCTACTTAAAGTTTACAATTCCTCCTCAGGTTCCTGTGAATAAGTATGAATCAAAATAGCCTTCTCTCTCTATTTTATCTGGAGAATGTGTTTCAGGTGGAAAGGATATGGCTGTTCTATGCAGAATACAGCATCTGATGTGAAAAATCTCTCTTGAGAATGATAATCTTGCTTCATGAATACAAACTCTTTTTTTAAAGCAGATAGTTTTGGAAATAAACACAGCTTCATTAGATTTGTATTCTTGCAGTTGATGTCTTTTTATTAGTGTAAAAACAAAAGTCTTCTTGCTGCCTTTTCCTTTAAGTCATTAAACTGATGGATATTATTCAAAATCTTGTTTAGGTTTTTAATATTCTTGATGGCTTTTTATATTCATTTAGCAAAATCCGTCTTGTTTAAAAAACATAAAGCTTCAAATGCTCTAATACAGAGGGGGATTAAGTTTCAAAAATATAAACCAGAAGTCTGAATTGCTTAAATTGAGGCAAATCTGGTTTTGTCTCTATCTTGTATCTTGGGCTTGGTGTTCTGTATATTACTGTGTGCATTTGAGTTCTCACCAAGGTAGAGTCCCTGCATGAAGCCCTATGTGTGCAGGTAGTAAACAGAGCCAACAAAAAAGTGGGAGGCCATGGGAAGATTTTGGATTAAAAAAATATGGGTTTAATCCAGATTGGGTGGAAACCAACATTTTTCTGAATTTCCAGCAAACCAAAACCTCCACAGCCCATGGTGTGGCTGACTGGAACTGATACCCTTGTAATTCCATTGCTAACAGCACCTGTTTGTGCCCCGGGCAGCTGCAGGAGGTTCCTGGAATCCCTGTGCTGGGGCAGACCCACTGGTATGTTGGGGTTCATCAGCCCCAAGATAGGTGCCAGGAGCAGTTGTGCTGTGTCTGCAACCTGTCAAACTGCCTCAGCTTCAGTGAAAATGTATTGACTAGAATATTGTCTCTGTTGCCAGTAAATGCATTATTTTAGTCTACCTTACCTTGGCTGATCTGAGGTTAACTGATATTTCTATCCAGGCTTTCTTGTCCTTTAGGAATACAGTCCTTAAAACCATGGTTTTACTTGCTGTGATCACTGCAATTCTCTGGGATATCCCAGACACATCTCCCTTTAGCTATTCTGGGCATCTTGGAAGATGGCAATACCACCACCTGGATGGAGGAGTCCTCTTTCTGTTGGTTTTATTTCACATTTTTTTTCTGTTGTACTGTTGCTTAATTGCTCCCAAAGAGTGTGACCACTTTTTTGAACATAAGATTTTTGGTTTTTAACTTGAAGTTGTTATTCAGTTTGTGCAATAGAGTTTAAATATGACCAGAGCCAATTAGCTCTCCAAAGTGGCAGCTTTAAGCCATCACAATTGCTTCTGCTGTATAAGGCAATAAGCTCATTCTGCAGTAGTATGGATACCTATGTGATGTCGGAAGCAGTGTAAGTAGCATGCCTGCTTTGTGTTTCTGTGTTATGTATTTTTATCCCAAGTCACCATTAGATCCCAAACTGAACCACAGAACCTATTGTTCTTAGGGAAGACCACATCTTAGGTCACAACGTTTCTCTTGACTTTTGGAGGAGAGTTCAAAGTATCCACGTACATGTAGCCTAGCTGGAATAGTATAGAAGCCTGATTATGTCCCCATTTCAGTGAACTGGTAAAGCCAAGCCAGCATTCAGTTGTTTCTTAATAGCATCTTTACTCTTCCAAATCAGAGAAGTGTCCATTGATTCTTATGCATCTACATGGATGTAGCTACTGCTTGTTGTAAAATGTGGTTAATTCTGGAAACAGGCTTGGTGGCAGTGGTGTGGAAAGGAACCTACACAACATCAGTGCAAACTTTCTAATAACCTTGCCATCCTCCTGAGGCCCACTCTGAAAACAAACAGCTTTGATAGAGCCTGGAAAAGCCTGAGTCTTCTTTTAACTTGTGTCTTTTGACACCATAAAGCAATCTGGAGATTTTAGACCTAATAGCTTCTGCCAATAATCTGTTATGATAAACAACTGCTTCACATAGAGAGCAGATAATGAGCGTTTCCTTGCACGATCCTGTTTTAGGGAAAGAAAATCAAAATGTGGCATAACCAGTCAGATAAAATGAGCTGTCCAAGCCTTGGTTACTGCTTTCTTCCATTGCATGAGACATGAAATTTTCATGCTAAAAAAGATCTTTCCTGAGTTCCCAGTAAAGCTGCTTGTTCTCTGTAAGAGAGACCAGTCATAAGTTCAGGATCTGGATGGTCCTATTCTCCCCATCTCTCTCATTTTTCCTCCTTTCCTTTTCCTACATAAACAAACAAAAGCCTTACTAGGGTCACATTTACTTTCTCTACAGATTCTAGCTGGCTACTAGAAAAAAACCTATGGCTCTAAACTGTGTGGCCAATGGTAAATCATGGAATGTGTCTCCTTCTCAGTTGTGCTGAATTTTCTTTGAATTGTTTTGTGGCAAATGCCCCTGCAGTATGTCCTTTCCAAGAGGGTTTTTCAATGGTGGGTATGAGCTGCATAACCACCTCTTCCACTGAGGGATGCCTGGTGAGGAAGGGAAACAGGGGGCTGTGAGTCTAGTTGTCCCTTTTCAGCCCACTTAAGTTGAGTTAGCATCAAGAGCGTGTCCATGGATTGGGCAATGATGAGCAGATGAAGGCAGAAATCTGGAGCTGGAAGATGGTGGTGAACTGCAGGTAAGGAATAGCAACCTTTGGTTGTCACTACCCCGCACCCAGAGATGCTTGGGGCCAGTGCAATTCAGTTGCACTTTACACGCTGCACAGGCTAAACAAAGGTGCAAAGAGGAGGACTGAGGTGTTTCTGAGTTTTGCCATGTAATTGCCATGTCTATTGTCTTCTGATTTATGGCAGAGAAACCAAGTCCAGCATGAGGTGCATGTGGCGTCCCTGCCCATGGCAAGGGCGTTGGAACTAGATGATCTTTAAGGTCCCTTCCAACCTGAGCCATTCTATGATTGATTGATTGATTGATTCTATGAGCACTCTCCTGCTCTCATAGGCCTATCACAGAAGCAAAGACCACAACAACTCCAAACATTTGGTTTGCTTATTGAAAGGGGACTTAGGGTGGCTTAAATAAAAGAATAAAGAAGCAAAAATGATATGCAGCAGTTTACAGTTTTAGTTGAGATCCTTCAAAGCATTTTGGTAGGAAAGGGGAAGTGAGGGAAATTGTTGCTGAGATGGAAATATTTCATTCAGTGGAAAATTCTGACATTTCCAAAAACATGAAAGACTGCAGTCAAAACAGGAGCTGTAATACCTCTAAAAAGTGACATTTTACATTAACAGCTGTCATTCTTGTCTTAGAACTGTGATGCTAAGGTGACCTCTGCTTGCCTTGGGAGGCCCTGATTTCACTCCCTGGAGGAAGAGGGGACAATCTTGGCCTCTAGGAAAGCTGAAGGATACAGGAAGCAAAGTGCAACTCTGGTCTAAAGGCCCCATGACTTTAGTTTTTCAGATATTTACATATCTGTTGTAGTATCTCAAAGGCCAGTTATATTTTTGTCACATTCCCCGCCCCCCCCCCCCCTGTTTTTGGATAGTCTTGTTTTCATTCAGAAGCAGTTTCAGCATTATAAGTGCCTATTAGCAGTGGTTCTGTAAAGAGGTTCACTCCAGGGCCGGTGCATAACAGATTTCTCCACGTGACAGATTCTTTCTCTTTCAATCTGCACAAAGCTGGCTTTAGCCACTGTGATAGACAAGGAAGGTGAGACCAATGCATCAGTCTTGGGCAAGGACATTTGGAGAAAAGAGAGGGAGCCAGGAGATAGGCAGAGTCAGCCGGAATGAGTAGGGTGTAATCAGTTACCTTTAAGGCCTGCTTTTTTATGTCCCAGTAAAGCTGATCACATAAGAGACCCACGATGCTGCCCATGGCAAATGAAACCTTGCAGAGCTCTGTGGCACTGGCTGTCCCTTCTGTTGGCACAACAAGCTTCCCACCAGGTGGCTGGTCTGGGTGGAGTTACTGAGGATATGTTTTCACATATCTTTTCTTTTAACACATCAGCAACTAAACCACTTACCTTTCTGAGGCCCTTACGTATATTCCTATTTTCTTCTTTACCTTACTGTACAGCAGTATGCTGTCAGCTGTTGTTCTGACTTTGTCCTGGGTTGGTTGTACAGTAGTTTGTTATAAAGGGGATATCTTTTAAAGGTTTTTAAGCTGTGTGTTGAGCTTTGATAATTCCTATTTACCAAACAATACCAGCTTCTGAATGCTATGGAATTGAGCCTTCAACACCAAAGGAAAATTCATGGCCTTGTCCAAATGAGCAGAGGTGGGAGTTTTGGTTTGGCTTGGTTTTTTTGTTTGGTTTGAATTTATGTGGGGGGTTTTTGTGTTTGGTTTTTTTTAAATATCTGTACAGCCCACAGGGGCACTGGTTCATTCTGGGTCTTTATACAGCAGCACTATAAATACTAACTGTAGTGTCAGAAGATCATTTAAAAATCTGAAGTGCAGAATCTGGGATGACTGAGTCAGTGAACTGCTACAGCTCACTTCTCTGAAAGAAGCAGCAATTGCCATTTGTTTTCCAGGGGACTGACTGCACCAGCCACAGAAGAGATATTTCTCTCATCCTTTGTGTGATCAGAAGGCAATTTTGATGGATACTGAGAAATTCTAGTTCAAGCCCCCAGTGTTCCAAGTCAGCTATTTAGCACTACAAAACAAAACAAACAAACAACAAAAAGCCCGGCCTGTGAAGTGACACCTGAACCCAGAGCTGCAGACTTACTTCTCTTTCCTCAAACCCCTACGCTCCCTGTAAGGTATTACCTAAAGATTGCTGCTAGGGACCTTATGTAAAGAGTTCATGTGGTCTCCCTTACCTTCCTATAGCTTGGACAGCTGACCTGGGATTGAAGGGAGGTGGTGTTTCCACCAAGGAGCCACAGCCACCCACACCTACCCCTACATGCAGCCTGCCCCAGAACAGAAGCAGCAGCCACTGACTTTTTTAAAGTGCTGCAGCATAGGGACATAGAGTTCATCTCTTATCAATGGCACAGTGATTAGAAATTGATCTGAGGCTTTTTTCCTGTCCTCAGGTTGAGAGATAAAAATTGCATCTCATGGCAGTGCCTGAGCAAGAGTGAGGTGGAGACAGTACTAAGCCCTGCTTCAGCAGCTGCCTGGAATATAGCTTGGGATTCACAAGGCAATAAGGGAGAAGGATCTGCAATACATTGGTGGGACATTGTGGAGGTCATGTGTGATTCTGCTCTCCTGTGCCATAGGCCCAGCTCCATACCTGCCAGCTGAAGCACTGTTAGGCCTCACCACTGCTGGCCCACCTGTCTTAAAGATTAGCAACCTTGGCACCAGTAAGTACCACTCCTTGTTCAGTTTGGCAATAAACATGGGGCATGAACAATACTCAGCTGCCATCCCACAGGGCTTTTACTAGCTGGATAATTCTTGGTGACTCAAGGTGGGCTGGTCTTGAGGAGTGCTTTGATGCCAGAGCTATTAAAACTGAAGCTACCTTTGGACTGAGACAAAAGACAAGGAGTTTGAGGTTAGATATGAAAGAATTTGATGCTGCCTGCAGTGATTGCCTCTAGCTTCATCAACTGGTGAGTCACTTAGGAGTGTCTAATTCAGTGACTCTTGGGAAACAAAAATTTAGCAACCAGCAATCCTGTTTAGACTGACGTGAGGGACAAGTTAAGGGCTTCATTTACTGCAGCCTGATGCAAAGCAATGTCAGATGCTTCCTTTCCAATTTGGTATTGTTTTCTGACAAGCTTGCTCAACTACAGAGATTTGGCAGCCTGTAGGAGAGCTGTGAAAGGAACATGCTGTTATGACATTGGAAATCTTGGGCAAGATGTTCACTAGGCATAGATCAGTAGAGCCCCTGTGTTTTATAAGTAATGAATCACCTCTCATAAAGAGTGACAGACCCTATGATAACACAATGCAGAGTGTGTGTTACTGACCAGTACCAAAGTGCTGCCATGGTATTGTGGGATCTGCAATTCTGGGTTTGCATGCTGCCTTTTCTTGCTCCTCCATTCCTGCTCATGTTATCTGGCCCTGGAGAGACTCTGCTCCTGATGCCCTTCTCTGCCTCTTCCACCCCAGAGCTGAGGAGCCCTCCAGTTCTGGATTGCCATGAGGGAAGGAGTGTAGGAAGGAGGATGACTAAGAGAATTGCACCCCATTCTCCTCTTTTGGCTGCTGGTGCTCTCGAAGTTGATGGTTGGTCTCAGCCCTTGAATAATGGACTGGGGAGGGAGCTGTTTTCACTGAAGGCAAAGGGGTGAGGGCTGGACTTAGTGCATCCTTCTTTGACTCCAAAACCAGGGGGAATTTCAAGGGATTACTGTAAATGCCAGGGGCAAAGTGATCTGGAAAAAGAGAGGAGCTAGTGTGGGTAGAGCAAAAAGCCAAATGCCTCTGAACTTTTCTGTCTTACACTGAAAAGACTCTGAAGTATCATGATGTGAGTTGGCACTGTGAATGATCACAGTAATATCACTCATCACCATTCCCATGATATGTAATAATCTAGTATGTAATACTCTGCCATTTTGTAACCCAGAGAAGAAGGAACTAAAATGAGAGGTTCTGCACTAATTTCAAAGTGAATCAGAGAGCACCACAATATACACTGATCCCACGCATTCCCAGCGTGACCAGTGTAATGTCAATGTTTTAATTACCAGTGTGTTTCCATTATGCAGCAATTATCCATTTTTACCAAGCTTGGATATGCAGGGAAAACAAATGAAAAAGAGCATTAGAAGAAGAATTAGATAAGGAAAACCAACTGGCCTGATGCTGAGGTTTTCAACATTACACTGTTGAAGCAACAGTATATTTATCTAAAATAGTGACACGTTCATGCTTTCACTTTTTCTCATCACATGGTATTATTCCACCACTGCCCACTGGTAACTTGCTTTGTGCCTTTTCATAGCATCTTGCACTGAGTCTAGTCTGCAAAACCAGACTGCAACTTTCCAGAGTCATCAGGCTGTGCCACTAAGTGTGCGATACAAATTTTTTCAGAAGTGAATCCTGGTGATGAAGAAGAGAGAAAACTATTAGTTGTCTCAAGTCCATTCCTAACCTACAGGAATTGAATCTACAGCTCTGCTCTCCTTAGCCTGTGCCCTCCCTGTAGTCTCATCACGGGGCTGCGCTTCCCCTTGCAGGCACACACCATAGCCAGGAATGCAGGTACAGCGAAGCAGTACAAGTGGAGGAAAGACTCTGCTTTCATACCCCATTAACTAGTTTTAGCCACTTTATCTATGGGGTTTACACTAGTCCCTCGAAATTCCCCCTGAACTTGGGAGTACTGGGACTGTTGATTGTTTTTAATATATCCTACCTTCAGGATTTCATGCCCTCATTATAAAACACACATAGATGCAGACTAGGTCCATGATCTGGGTTTTGAGACCATAACCTGAAGTAATTTACTCTTTACTCTTTATTTTTTCAAGATAAAATAATTTGTCTTTTTTCACTAGAACAGGGATTTCAAATGAAGATTGAGACAGCAAGACCCAAAGCTGTAACAGCGTGGGAACTTTGGACTCTATTCTTGGCCCTTTCCCTGGCTCCTCCTCTGACCAAGCACTTCTCTGTGACTCTGTTATCTCTGTTAAAACAGGATTATTCTGCTAAACTACTTTAATACAGGGGTTTGGGAGAGGCTGGAGAAAACCCTTGAAATATTGATGGAAAAAACATTGCAGTTCTCACTTTCTAGAAATGTCCATATACAGCTAAACTTAGGCAGTCTCCAAGTGGATTTATTTATCCTAGCAGGCTGTGTACTCTGTGGCTTTCTCCAGCAATACTTTGCTCCTCAGGTTTACATTCCCAGGGGCTGAATCCTGAAAAGATCAGCTTTGAAGAACATGTTGCAACATATCTCAGCCAAGAAGTACAAGTCTCCCTGTCTTAGCTTTATATGCTGTTTGCTGTCAGATCACTTAAAAGGAGCTTAGTCCATCACCGTTACTGGTACAGACTGGCAGCAGGTTGACACTGGCTATGCTTCATGAAATGTGCATACCACACATGCATCGGTGCATGTGCTGCTGAAGACATATAGCCCTTTCTAAAATCTTTCTCCCCAGAAGTTCAGTGGTTGTTTATATCAATTAACTTCCAGAGAAAATGTGAGAGGTGGAGAAATACTGTTCTTTCTGGGGAAACTGAAGTATGGCCTTATGTGGCTTTTTCCCAGTCTCTTTTTAACTTGCTGGTAGGGCTGAAGGACAGTTTGGATCTCCTTGTTCCTAACTGTTTGTGAAAGACACTGACCACTACTGTGATACTCCTGAACCCACTGGTGATGCTGTTAGTCTGGGTGGTACTGTGTTTGCAAGAGTGCTTTGGTGAGCAGAGTGAGTCAATGGGAGCGTAGCTGACCATGGAGGTGTGCTCATTCCTCCCAGAGGAGTGCCACAAGACTGTCAAGCTCGAAGTGTGTTTGTTACCTATCTGCCTTGTGTCCAGGCTTGATAGGAATCCCACCTCCTGCCAGGAATGCATACGATGGGATGGCAGACAGCAACCTGTCTTTTTCCTGGCTCTGCCACAACACAAAAACCCTGTGTGAACTTCTGCCCACTTCAGTGGGTCTAGGATTACCAAGTTCCCAGAAAAGGCTATTCTTGCTGCAGTGACAGAGCAAGGCTCCAGCACAGTACAAATCCCTTTAGTAGATCCTCTTTTGCTTTTGGGAGCTTCCCAATGATGCTGCTGCTTTTATTCCTGTCCCCATTTCCTCCCTGTGACTGCCAGTAGCCTCTGTGCTCCCCACCCGCTGTTTGAAGCAGTCTTTCAAACAGGTGATATGTGGCTCCAGCTCTTTGTTTTTCACCATGAGCTGTTGTCCATCATCTGAAGTGGGGAAATTTCCTCATCAGCATCTGGATGAAGAAAGCAGAAAGCTCACCTGCTGTTGTGCTTCTCACTTGCAGAGAGGTAGCCAGATGTGAAGACTTCCAGTTACCAAATGGCTATTCAAGTGACTGTTAAGTGTCTGCAAATTTACCAAGCTTGCTTTTAGGGCTGGGCTGGGACAAGCATAGGCTAGGCTGGTCCACAAACACCAAGGTTCTGCAAAGGGACATGATGCTCTGGCTTTGCTGGCAAGGCCACCTTCTTCTACCACCAGTGCCGAGGTAAACCTTGAGCAACTTCAGTGTCAGCACTCAGCCATTGACAAGCAAAAAGGTCAACACTGAGAGGAGTGCCACCTGGATGCAGCCCAAGCCTGGTGAGTGCCACATTAGCCCCCTTGGAACCTGGCCTAGAGTATCAGATCCAGGGCAGTGGTTTGGGGACACAAGTTTTTGCAGGACTACTTTCTCTTCCCAATAAGGACATGTTTTCTTTATTATTTATTTAAATTAAAATATTGAATAGGGATGATTGATTTAACCAAAAGTATCAGGAGTAATCTTTTAACCATAGAAATTGGCTTCAGTAGCAACATTTTGTAAACATGGGTCAAAATCAGGCTTCAGTCACCAGGTTTGTGTATCACTGTGGCCTGGATTGCACTTGGCCCCTCTCCAGGAACCCACTTGATATCCATGAGAGACTTCCAACAGGGAGGGAATCCAGGCTATTCAGTGGCCACTGACACCATTCATTTGAGAGCAGGCATTTTTTTTTAGCATGTTCAGATGAGGGTGATATATTTTATATTTTCAGTCACTAATAACTGGAGAAATGTTTCCCCCTTCAACTGTTATACGTGATTCTCTGCCCTTGGATTTCTTGCAAGAAGATAGACTTCAGCACCACAAAAGCCTGATTTTTAGGTAATGTGACACTGTTGACCTAAATACCACCCTATAAACCATAAATAACATGCTTAATAACAGTACGATTTTTGTGCTATCATGTTCCCAGAGCAAGGTTTCAAGGTCATACTGTCTTTTTTTGTAGTCATCTGACAGGATGACTAAATTCTAGAACAGGTTCTGGCTTGTAATTGAGAGAATCTTGTGCTTCCTGATAACAGCTCTCACCCCAGAGTCCTCACCATGTTCCAAATAATCGGTAGAAGGGCACAATGGAAATGGACCTCCAAGTGGGTATAGGTGCCACCTGCCATCTATCATATTTGCCTTATTGTCCTTTCTTTGTGTTGTAGGGGCCAAATCCTGCTGATGTACAGATGTCTTCCTGTAGGATGTATTATTTTGAATGCTCATGGACCCCTGAGGAAGTGCCTGCACCTTACAAAATCTGTGAAGGACTAGGACCTCTGCATAACAGTTTCATCTCACTGCTGGGGAGTGTGTCTAGCTGTGGGAATCAATTCAAGATGACTAGTTGAGAGCACTCATATCTCAGCACTCAGCTTGCTCCCCAAAACTGCATCAGGAGATCATCTCAACAGTCATGAATTTCAAAAGCAGAATTTGGAAGTTCTTTTTGCTTGCCATTTTTTAAATGTGACAGTTTCACATTTTCAGGTTCTTTCCCTATAACTTTGAAGACTTCAAACAGACTCCTTAGGAAAACAGCACACCATGCCTCCTTCCCCATTGCTGTCTGAACACTGGAGACTGCTGCTTAATCTGGTGAGTCCAAAGCGTCAGCTAATCTGAGGTGTGAGAAAATTCTGTGAAGTGCCTCTGCTAATGGATGTCAGACAGAAGGAAACACCCTGTTTTACTCAGAGAATGTGGAAAGGTAAAAATACAAGGCAGTTGAAGTTATTTAATGTCAACAGTTTGTCAGGGAAATGTATTGGACTTCATACCTCTAGTAGTGAGGGCTTTAAGCTTCTAATCCCAGAGAACCAATTTCTGGAAAACATGGTGATAAGGATGGAAAGGAGGAAAACTCTTCACCAAGTGAGGTGTCACTCCATGAATAGAGAATGAATAGAGAAAATGTCTGTAGCGACCCAGCGAGGAAATTAATCCAGTGTGAGAGTCCAGTGAGTGAAATGGGATTTTAAGATAACATTTATTTGGGGTTTTGTGAGGTTTCTGTTGTTGTTTTGGTGTAGGTTTTTGTTTGCTTGGTTTTTTTAAAGTCTGCTTGGGACTTCTGTGTCCTTTAAACCAGCCATTCCTTCAGACTTGACCTCACAGGGAAAGCAAGCCAGTGACTTTTCATGGCTCAAGGTCTGGATGAGATAAACTATTTATAGGCTTAACACCTGACTAGGTGTTAAATAGCTCTTGCTGAAGAACCTTTTGGTGCAGAATTATCACCAGTCTGAGACTGAGCTGAAAACCCAAAGACCTGGAATGTTTGAAAGGATTCAGGCAGGACTTAAGGTGCGTTTAAGAAAGTGCATTTAATGCATCTACTGCAAGGTATGTGTAATTCATCAGGGTTAGAGACTTTGGTAATGACAGACAGGTCCTTTGCCTGTATGTAAACAACACATCAATGAACTTACTGAAAAGAAAATCACTTAAGTGCTTAAATACAACATTAAAACATAAATGAGTTTATCTACACTAAATGAGCTTTTCTGCAAGCTGGATTTATGTTTAACAGCCTCTGCTGGGTAGTGGCCCCCTGCATTCTAACACAAATATTTCCTTGACCCCAGTATATTTGTTACAAAAACAAGAGGAAAAGTAACAAATCTTGTTAGACTGACTTGCTTGTTTGGAAAAGCTGACAGAGCATAGTTGACCTTAGACATGGTGGGAGTTCAGGTCAGGAAGCAGGACTATATTAATTTAATAGTGTAATAAATGTTTCAACATATCAAAACCCTCTTGGTTGCCTTGCATGGGTCTGCATGGGTCTACATATGTCAAAACCAATTTGCTGAAAAACACTGAGCTATAAAAGTATTTGGAGCCTCTTCAACTGCAAATCTAATGTTTTAATAAATAAGTGGAGAAAAACAGACTGTGTCAGTCACAAAAGGGTGGAAGCAAAAATTCAGAACTGTCTTCCACCCACACTGCTTTCATGCAAGCTTGTGCTCTGGAGCCATTTTAGGGCAAGGTACACAGTCACCTGGAGGAAGGGGCCAAGGATGTGCCTGTGTTACCTGAGAAAAGTCCTAAACAAGGCCAATAGGCTGCAATTTGTCCAAGATTCTTTCTTCAGGCTGGCTCCAGCTGACTGTTATATGATTGTGTGGAGCCAGGAACACAACAGAACTAAGAGCCAGTGATGGAAATAGGAAGCAAGGGAGTCAGAAGGCTCAGGGTGCTTATAGCCACTTTCAGTCCAGTCTGTGCTTGCAGTGGTAGTATGATGGAGCCATCTGGTGCCCTCTCCCTCAGACACAGCAGCCCTGCTGACTGCAGTACATGGTGGGAACCTGCAGGTCTAAGAGCTCCTTGTCCAAGGGGCATGCTTTAGACCCCACCTTCAACAGCAGACAACAGCAAGGCAGAAATGAAACACACACTTTGTGAGTCCTATGCAGATCCCACAGTCAAACTGGACTGCAGCTATCATAGAAGGGATCTGGCTCCCTTGTTCTCTACCTACAGCCTGATGATGCTGATCAAGCACCAGGCTCAGCCCCAGGAAAGTGTGTCTGACTTGCTCCCTGTAGTTCATGCCATCAGCTGCCAGCTACACCACTGCACTCCTCTCTGCACAGCTGGTTGCTAGTGAGTTTATTTAATGGACATTTACAGCTCAGGAGCAAAGGGATGCAATGACAGTTGCTGTTGTTAAAGTAACAAAGCCAGCAGGTGCCAACAGAGGAATACTTAGTGTCAGGCTATTTTTTGCTGGGTTTGGTAGGAAATCTTCATGTATGTGATCCACTGGTGTCAAAGGAGCTTTTAATTGTGATCTGCCACACAAAGAGGATTTCCACGATGTTGGAAGAGTGTGTAAAAACAACTTCCTTTGAGGAGGAAATCTGGCTGTTCTCAAATAATAGTAACAGCAATAATCATAATACTATCAAGTATTTGTGTCCTGCAGTACTAGACATAAATGAGATCTACTCCCAAATATTGTGCAGAGTGTTCACAAAAGACAGACTCAGACCAAGCAGGTGCAGGCGCGGACTGCTGAGCAGAGCAGGAGAACCGAGAGCCTGCATGGAACAAGGGGAACTTGGCTGGCTTAATGCTAGCAAGAAAGCATCCCAGAGTGGATACCAGTGGTTGCTATAAATAAAGCAAAGGCATAACACCAAGGAGAAGGAAAAGCCAGTTAAGCTAAGGACAGAGTTGGCAGCAAAAGAAATAAAGGGCCGTGAGTCACTTAGAAAAAAAGTTTGTAATCAGAGGAGAGAGGTCTTGAACAATATATCACTGAATGTAATGGGAGCTAGGGCTAGAGCCATGTTGGACACTGTCCCTTTGCATACTGTTGTTGCAATCTACAGACTTGAAAGCCCTCTAATGCTGGAAGTGCCTATGTTACTTAGCAGTCTCCTTTTGGCACTGAAAGTCTCCTAGGAACTGCAAGATCTGTGTCCTCACTCACCCAGCACTACTCAGGCTGAGCAGCTTCATGTTTTGCTCACCTGAGCCCCATCAGAAGTGGCTGATCTAGTGATGAGCCCCAGCTGATGTCCTGTGGGGGGTTAAACCTGGAGGATCTTCACCATGGGGCTGCAGAAAACTGTCAGGTTCAAGCCCCTAGCAATATTCAGCAAGAGCTGCTGTATTTTAAACATGACTAGAGGAAGCAATGCTCCACTATCCACATTTTCACACAGTTTCTTTATTGACAGCAAGGCTAGATGACAGGAACTAACCCCCACTGACCGCAGAAGGAACCTTAGGTCCCAAATCTTGAGAACCCTTAGGCTATAGATCAGGATTTGCATTTGTTCACAGATGATGGGGATGTGAGTAACACCTTTGTCTTCTTCCCTGGAAAAATATACAGTAGTCAATCAAATCAACCAAAGCATTACCCAAATCATGGAGTTCACTTGTCTTTACATGGTGAAAGACTTTGGCTTCAGCAAGTATTTTGCCATTAGGAAAGATGAAGTTCTTAAAGAAGGGTTACAAAGGGATATGCAGAAAAAGCTGAATGTCATGCAGGACTGCCAATCTTTCTGCCCCCATACTCACACTATGAGAGTAGGAAGAATGAGACCCATCCACCATCTCTCAAAAGGGAGCTGAAGATAATAATTTCTTCTCCCTTCCCCAAAGGAGAAGGGACTGACCATATGTCAGTACTGGTAGTGCTCTCTATCACCTAGGCTATGCAGGACATAATTGTAGGTTGCCTTGGTTATCTTCATTCCAGACTTGTACTCTACTTCTGCCAAGTAACACACCAATGTGAGACAACTTGTTTGAATCAGCCAGGATATTACTCAGTTGACATGTTTTAAATAAATTAGCATTATTTATTTAACAGCAGACTCATCAGGCAACAGCTTTCATCAGATTTCTTTTGATAATATTTCTAGCTACTGATTTTTTGTTGAGACACAATTATTTAATTCTTTGACCGAGTCATAAGTTCAGTGATGTTGATGTAAATTTGAAGTGAGCTAGTTGTATTCATTGGCATTATAATCAGCTAAGTTAGAAGACCTGAGAGGAGGATTTATCTCCTTGTCTCTAGTAGATTTGTTCTCAGCATACTGAATGCACTGATGGTTTGAGAAGTTCTTTAAAAAATTATGAA
Source organism: Galbula dea (assembly GCA_013399015.1). NCBI lineage: Eukaryota > Metazoa > Chordata > Aves > Piciformes > Galbulidae > Galbula > Galbula dea. The sequence goes on from VWZX01009335.1 coordinate 3,693,704, forward strand.
TGGATAATAGGAGAATTTTAATATTCTGATTTTTATTAAGTTTGGTTTCAAAAGCAATTACACCACCTGGAAAATTTTATTCTATGAAGCAAGATCAGTTCAGTAATTTTTGTTATTTCAACATTTCTTTTAGGTTTGATATTGAGCTAAATGGATATGTAACAAGAAACTTGATGTATTTTATTAGATTTTGGGTTAAAAGAAAGACTGGACTGCACATTTACAAACAGATCAAGAATTTTTTTTCTGGAACAGACATATATGAAAAGTATCAGCTAGCAGTGATGAGATTTTTTTTCCTAATACTTTTCTTAACCCTGACAATAGTAAAAGCATGTGGTGCATTGTCATGGCACAAAAATCACACAGCTCTGCTTGGTAGTGCATGATGGCAAAGATGAGAAGGGTTGTGCTGAAACAAAGAAAATAATCTCTTTCATTGCTCTGGCATCAGTGCTTTCAGTGCCAAAGGAGTTTTGGTCTTTGTGTTTAGAGAGGTGACTGTACTTTGAAATGTTCTATGTACAAAGTGAATGGGTGTTTTTATAAATATACATATCTGTATGGGCAGGGCCCCTTATGAGGACAAAGTGGACTAAATACAGACTGAGGGAATATAAACCAGACCTGTCCAGCTTCTTGACAAGTTGGTGCAAAGATTATACTTTAGTACTGCGCTCAGGAGCCAGGCAGCAAATGCACTGCATCATATTGCACAGTGGAGAAAGGCATTCAGGAGTTTTCCAACAGGAAGATTCAACCCAGAAATTACCAACACAACAGCCTTTATAGTGTACTTCTTTTAACATCAATGTTTAACTCTGAAGAGCTGACAGTTATAAAGCTGCAAGCTTGGATCTTGATAGGCCAGACTGACATACATTTATCAGTATCATTCACAGTGCGATGGATGCTAAGCAGCTCCTGAGGATTTTCTTCAGATGAAATGTTTGTCCTGCCACCCCTGCAGACATTAATTCAGTGGACATGTCTCTTGGAATCTTGCAGATAATACCTAGTCTCATAGGTTTTTTAAATGGGAAAATGAGAAATGGTCCCAGCTAGTAGTTTTCCACTGGGCACAGAATAAATCTGGCAAATACAGAATGAAAAATGAGGCTTATGTTCCAGGATTAGTCCCATTCAAAATGTCTTACGTGATCTTATGAATTTGATTTGTTTATGATTATAAATTTTGGAAGTCTAGAGTCTTTTATTACCAGGGATGGAGGCCCTTGAGGGCAAGCTGCAAAAGAATGGTGTCGAAATGTGCAAAACTAATGGGCATGTCTGGTACGTTGCTAATTCTTTTGAAGCGATACTGTGTTGGAAATAAATGCTGCTGACACATGTGGGAAGGACTGCGCCCCTTGGATCTTTTCCACCATTTTGGGAAGGCTGATGGGCAACTCAGCTAGATATAGGCAGCTAGGTGAGTAGGTTTGGGCAGCAATTTAGATAAAGCAGGTCAATGTATGTCTGTGTCAGAGCTCTGCAGTATATAAACATATCACAGTGGTGGGTGCATTACAGCTGAGGGATAGATTAGATAGACTCATGCCTGAGCAGCAGCTGCTCGTACTCAGTTTCCCAGATCTGTCCTAAGCTTTTCTGGGGCTGAATCAACCAGTTGTGCACATATGTGTCATATTATGCATGCTGTTGTTCTGGGGTTTTATTTTCATTGGCTCTATGTTATCTGCTATAAATTCTGATTTAGCAATGATGAATCATCTCACTGCCTTCTACAGTCTCCCTTCCACATGTTGCAATTCATTCAGTGCCTGTTAAGATTGTCCCAGTTTGTTTTTATTCTCTGGGATGCCTCCTTTAAATGCACAGCACTAAGTTTACTGATAGAGTTGGTTTACATATAAAGGAAAGTTACCACTCAATCATTCTTCCTTTTTATCCTAAATTCCTTAGAAAAAGTGCCGTTTCTGAAAATCTACAACCAGCATGTTCCCAGTAAGGTTTCTTCTTCTAAATTCAAGGGTATGGTGGAGTTTGACGTTAGGTCATCTACCTGTATTCACCCAACTGTGTCAGCAAAATACTTTCGCTGTTCTGCAGCTGCAGCAAATACCTCATGTGGAATTGCTGTGGACTCCCAGTTTCTCATGATGTGTTAGGAGCGCTGTCAGAGTCTTCCCCAACATGCAGTGCTATATGCTCTAAGCCACATATATTCTGATGATTCCTGCAAAGGAAGGGAGTGGAGCTGAGGGAGATAAGTTTTTAACAACCTCTTCCTGCATCAATACAACCCAACCCCCTTTGTTTTAATTGTACCAAACTCTGATTTGGAGCAATACAAACATCAAAATAAATGCAAATCTGCAAATCTCCACTCAGCAGGGGGAAGCTGTGGGGAGCTGTGTTACTGGCCACAGTCCTGGCCCTATTTAGCTAGCAGCCTTGGTTGTGTCCAGCCAGAGATGGTGGGGCATGTGATCATAGACCTCAAGGCTTGCCCTGGAAAATATTTTTTCTGCATGCCACTATGCAGATAACAGCCAAGTCATGTTACCACCCTTATCTAGGCAAATGTCCCTTCCTAGCCACACATAACACCTGGGGAAAATTTCAGCCTGAAAACTTCAAAATCAACTGCAAAAAAATCAGTATAATCAATTCCCAGGGTATCACCAAAATACAGATGCTCTGAGGGTTAGGGTTAGATTTCTTTGATTTTTCAGAAGCTGCTCAGCTAGCTCATGCTGTCCTTTTTAACATACAGTTCCCAGTCCCCTCTTTGCATCTGTGTGTGTATCTACTGCAGCATATGCAGGTATACAAATTTTATATATTTTCTTAATCTTCCTCCAAACCAGTTCTCTCAGCAGTATTTTGTTTGATTTGCACAGCAAAGGTGTTTCTTCTCTACAAAGTAAACAGAAGAGGTGCAGAGTCCCATACTTAGATGTGGATTAGGCCTTTTTAGTTGTATGTAGTTGCAGCTTTATTTTATGCAATTTCTTTTGCTTCTCTGCTAATATGCACATAGTAGTGCTAATTTTTAGGATTATTTTTCCCTGAGGGTGCTTAACCAGTGCAGAACTCTGACCTGTCCACCCATGATGGTAAATACATATACTTCCTAAGACATACTTCTGCTTGCTCCAATTCAGCCAAACCATCCTCATGATGGACACCTATTTTTTTTTGTATTTGATTGATGCCCAGTCAGATTAGTGGCTCTGTGCACAAGTACACCATCCAGTCTTTTCCAGGTCTGTTTGCTACTGTAATGGTAATTTTGTGTCAGCAAATTACCCTAAACAACATGGGACCAGCAGAAAGTTTTTCACTCATCTCCAAAGATCCTGAACTCTTATTGTTTGTTCCTTACCAGATATAGGAAATCATGCTGGAGCTCGAAAGGAAAAATGTTTATAAGTCTTAGAGCTTCACAAGGCAAGTCAGTGTATGCCATTTGCATGTCCTATTTCACAGATCTGAAACATAATCTTGAAAATCTCTTGATGGAACATGCTTCTCCCTGAAGTGCTTCTTTTGCTCCTCAGGCAGAGCGGCACCTTCTTTATAAATAAATAAGTACATTTCCACTAAAATAAACAGGGATATACTGATTTATAGTAGCTAAAGATCTGCTCATTGTTTACATAAATAAATGCAAAACACATTCCCTGGTCTTTTCTGTCAATTTTGCGGCATACAGTGAAGAACTTAAGGATGGATGGAAAGCATCTGGAAGTAGAGTTTTAGCTACGTGAAGGAATGCTTTCTCAGAAAAAACCTGGAGAAAGCCCACAGTTTCTGTAGTATTTTCCCCAGCTATTCTCTTGACAAACTAATTTGTTCTTGGAATGGATATCTCTGGTTAAAGACTTCATCCTATTCACCTAAGTACAACAGATTTCCAGTAGGATATCTGTACATGTACACATATGCATTGGAAGAGAGTGAGCGCTTATTCATGTGTCTGTTTTGCATGGCAGGAGGGTCAGAAGAGACAACAATGGTTTGTTATGGTCAAGGGTTAGGGCTGGGCTGGGCACTAAATGAGTGACAGATGCCCTCTCTTAACTCTTCTCCCTTCCCAAAGGGAATCGTAGAAAGAAAAGAGAAAGAGAAAAGGAAGAGAGACTTATGGATTGGAAAATTAAAAGTACTTTAATTAAAATAATAAAAAAATACATAAAAAAGACATTGAACCCAATCCCATTGTTGGCATCTACATCATGGGCAGCACAGATGCTGTGGGCAATCACAGCGGAAGTCCCAGACTGGACTCGGAGGTAGGTGGGAACTGGATTCAGGAATGCATGGATCGGGAGGGAAGGCAGAACAGAAGCAGTCCTCCTCAGAAGCTGGCCATTGAAGAAGCAGCTTGACCCTCATGATCCCCCAGCTTTATACTGAATATGACATATACATTTAAATATATATAATGGAATAGCTCATTACTCAGTTTAGGGTCACCTGCCCTGTCTGCTCCTCCCCACAGGTGCAGCCCTTTGGTCTGTACCTCCAAGGCGGTACACAAGATTTAGCAGTGACTGTGGTCTGCATGCCAGTCTTTGATACTGTCTATACATGTTGAGCATTATCACTAGTAGAAGCAGACACTGCGTGCAAAAACATGCTGTTAATTTCAGAAAATGCAGTTACTTAGAACATACTTAGGTGAAAAGTAAAATGACTGAACAGAATTAGTTCTGTTCTAACTCAAATGAGGACAGCCATAAATAATAAAGTATAATTACATAAGACAAAAAATATGGTTGGTAATATCTGGTTGATCTATTCTTTGTTTGCATATCTGTGTGTGTTATTGTCAGTGTGTTATGATACCTTAGTGGGTTTTGACTGTTTTCTCCTCACTTACTGCAGTGTGACTCCATCAGCTTCTCTGATATTGGACCAATATTCCTGAGCAGACCACAAACCCAATATTGGTTCTCGTGCTTTATTCTACAGATGTGATGCAGAGCAAAACCAAACAGAACATGAGGCCAAGCATGTGGTATGGATTGTGGTTAAAAAGATCAGCAATGAAAACAGCACTCACCAATTAACTCCAGTGGTTTCTGGTAAATATATATATATTTTTTATATATATTTATTAATAAAATGATTATCAAACACTCCATTCCTATTCACATCATGAGCAGTTAACCAATAGCCAGAGACATTTCATAGCACTGGTGAAAATTTACACTATCAATTACTTTTTTGTGATAGGAGTGTTTGGGGTCTTGCCACACACACGTGCCTAAAGCTCTGTTGGTGTCAGATGCTGCACAGGCTGCCCTGATGAGTGTGTTGGCATGTTCACCAAGAGCTGCTTCCTGCAAAAGTGAAGAGTTGATGTGTGTATGGGGCTTGGGTTTGGGGATTTTTTATTTCCTTTTTGGTTTGGGGGGTTTTTTCCTATGACTACATTTTAAAGCTAGCCACAGTTTCCTGAACTCTGTGTTTGCAGCATGTCCCAATGTCATTTCCGTGTGACTCAGTGTGTCAAAAGCTAGGTTGGTGCATGCAGCCTTGCTTTCCCCTGCCACCTGGCTCACAGTACAAGCACCCATAGGGGTGGAGGTCCCTGCTTCGGATGTTCAAAGCTACATGTGAGTCTTTGCTGGTACACATCAAGAGGTGGTCAGAAGTTTGACAATAGCACAGAAGCGTGCTATTTGTGGCTCTGGGACTCATTGTTTCTAAATGTCATGGTGATAAAGAATTTAGCAAGATTCAAATTTGGGTTCTGTGTTACATGAAAATAAGACTGTTGAGAAATAATAATCAGAAAGATATTTGGGAAGATTTCAAAGTGCCAAGTTTTGGAGATTTAAGCCAGCGTTTACGATCTGGCAAGACATCTCTGAGGGAAACTATGTATTCTGCCAGAAGTTTCTTGCAAATGCTCCCAAACCACCACTGTCAAAGTGAGCCTATGGGGTCTAGTTAAGCTGACCACTTGCCTGACTGATTTTTAGGTACCAAACAAGAGAAAATAAGATTATATCAGAGATTACACCACGATACATGGCTGTGACCACAACTAATGTGACAGACACGATGCAGTCACAGCAGAGAAAGGAAAACCTTTTTCATGAAAAGGAGAACAAGACAATCAAGAAATGACTCAGTCTTTGCAACATTTCAAGAAAAATATCTCTGACATTCTGCATGCACCCACCTACACTCATATATGGTGTGAGTAACTTAAGACATCTAAACATGTTTCACGGTCTTAGGTCAAAAAGGAATTACTTGTTAAAGGAAAAACTGGTAAACATGATTTAAGCACTTTTGAAAGGTGTTGTGCTTGGCACACACTTACAGAAAAGAGCTTTGGTATCTGGAGAGCAAGCACAAAATGTATGGATAGACTTCCTTGCAATCACATGGTAATTGCTCTCATCCCAAAAGACTGTCCCACCTGAAGGTGAGAGTTTTTTGGCTGAAGAGATCAGGCAGTACTCATCGCAGCCCATGATGTGATTGATCATCCTGCCCCCACACTCAGGCAAGCCTGCATGTGCTACCATCAACCAGGTATCATCCCCCCCAATTTGGGCCAGACTAGCTTTATAAAGCCTAGTGATCCAGGGAGCTGTCTGTATCCCATTTCTAATGACTTGAAACAAACCCCTTTCCTTGCTCAGCTGCCACACGAGTGTCAATTCCTCACACTCCTCACTGCTTGCTCAGCAGCACTGCACACTGCCTTGGTACTCTCAGTGAATCCTGATAATAAGTTGATTTGCACATTACAGCTGTTGGCCTCTCCATTTGATACCCAGCAGCATTCAGCATTTTCTGCCTCACCCTGGTCACCTTCCCTCTGCCAGGCTGTAGCTCCAGGGATGTGGGTGGACAGGGACTCTGTGCATGAGCTGGGAGCTTACGAGGACGTTTCTGTAGTGAGGAGCCACAGAGACTGCCAGCTTCTTGCACCAGAGGAGAGCTCAGCATTGATGACCATCACACACACATAGGCAAAGCACTGACAGCCCTGCCATCCAAGGCCTGGTGAAAACACCCTAACCTTTCCTTATCAGCAAAGTAGGCCCAGATAAATGCCAAAGGACAGAAGGATGGCAACAGCTCTAGTGGAGAGAATGAATGCTGTTTATTGTTACAGCTCTCAGTTACACCAAGGCAGCCTGGTTGAAGTTCAGCTCTTTACTCCAACCTTCATCTTTGCTGTTGTGCTTGCAGTCATTCATAAAAGTCTTTAAACTGATTTTCCATCACACTTTGTTGGTTTTGACACTTGTATAACAGGTTTTATTTTCTCTGCTCAGGTTTTCCCTGAAGCTATGATCTCCAAACAGCTCAAGAAGCCAATAATGCTTAGTTTGGATATCAGGGTCTCCCCTTCTCAGCCACATTGGCAGATGTCATCTAGCCCTACTGTAGCTGAGAAAACCATGTATGTAGCAAGATACTTCTTAACTGTGAAAGAATTTGTCCTCTTCTAGGCTTTGAGTATTTTAACAGCCATTTAACTCTGCTCTTGAGGAACAACAGATGTCTCATTTTGTTGAGAAAAACCTTTACAATTCTTTTCATAATTCCACTCTATATATATATATATATATATATATATAAAATAAATATATAAATATTTATATTTACCTATTCACATCCATTTTTAAGATAATCTAGACAGGAACACATAAATTATTATGAGACAGTAATTACTTACTGATACTAAAAAAAAATTTAAAAAGAGAGAACAAATACAGAAAAAGTGGTTTTTTTCTCATCTTCTTGCTTTTAGTGATGTCTCTTCCCTCAGTATACTTGTGACTCTTTATTGCACTGTCTGCTTACCAGCTCAGTAGATAGAGTCCAGAAGCCTGCTGAATTAGGTAAGTGAACAGTTATTTTTAACTGAGTTGAACATTACACGTTCATACAGCATGTTGTGCAATAGATATATGATGGTGTCATATGACATTCTGTCCAGACACTTGTCCTAAATTTAGCTCTAAATTTAACCTGAGAGATGTAGGGCAAATAGTTAAATGTCAGCCCTACAAAACAAACCTGCTGCATTGTGATTTGAACTTAAAGAGAGCGTAAAGCTCTGGTCTTCCCTCATGCGTGCTCAAAACAGTCAGTGCAGGCCAGCAAAGCTTTCTCAGTGGCAGTATAAAGGACCACTTCTTTGATTAGGGTTAAGATATTGTATTTATTACATAAGAATTTGACCACACAGCAAAAACAGCACTGGGTAAATCGAGATGATGGTGCAATGTCCTTTAGAACAGTCTATTCTGGTCCTTTCACTGCTCCTATCTATACAGCAACATTTCTGCAAGCTGCTGAATTTAAGTAGGGGCATCTTTTGTCTTTCGCGGGCTATTTATTTGTGGAGATGGTAAAGAAAAGACAGATCCATATCTAGAACATTTTTCCTCATGTCATTAAGGGAAGGGGAACAATGCAACAGCTATTACTGCATATAGCAGTCACAGTACTTAGAAACAAATCAGTTTTAAAGGAATTAGAGAGTACCAGAGAAATGCATCAAAAGAGACTTTGTTCATAAACTAGCCTAAGGAGAGTGGAGAGCCAAACACCCATTGTGTGCTTCCAGCGACTGCTTTAAAAAGATATTGTGGAAAGGTTGTTTCCCATCAAAATTATTTTCACTTTTCCATCATTGCTGTTTTAGAATCACTGTGTTTCCTAAGACCTTTGCTTTTCATAGCATCTTATGTCTCTTGTTGCAGCTCTTATCTTTCCACTCACCTTCAAGAGCCTTAGAGCAATGAGGTAGCAGCAACGTCTCTGAATTTTGTGGATTTTGTAAAGGTCAAGAAAAAGAGAAGTCTTCCATTAGAATTCTTACTAACACATATTATAACAAATGATATTTGCACAGCAAAGAGTAACTAAAAGATAATGTTTATGCTTTCCCACTTCCTCCAAGGAACATATATTTGTTTATATTGTCCTCAGGTTGTGTTCACTTCATATTAGCATTTCATGTTCCCTTTGACTGATTCTGCTTTCAGTTTGATTCAGTGGATGTGACCTTACAATGACATTTGCAGAGAGGCAGTGACTGCAGTAGCTGTATAATCTTCCAAAGCTCACTGACAGGGCAAGTCTGAGTTATCAGATACCTGAAATGGGGGTTTAGGACCCTGGGTATTGGGTGTTTTCTTTGATGCTTGTATTTCCAGAGGAATGAGGACTTTGTTTTGATTATATCTGGAAGGTAGAAAGTTTTTGTGTGGAGCCACTGTGCAAAGGTGGAAGCTATACACTGAGCCGAAGTCCACCCTGACTCAGGGTTGTGAGTCAGCAGCCATTAGAGTGGGATAAATTCCTCCCAAAAGGGGAATTATGTTCTTAGGAGAGCGATCTCAGAACACCTATACCTTTCCAGCACTGAAGTATTTAGGCAGCAGAGTCAGAAAGGAATAATGTATATTGTATTCCTCACCCCTGGGCACATGACGCCCTGCACCTTTTCCCATACAAGTTACTTCTGGCTCTTTGCCTCTCTCAGGATAGTGTGGCCAAAGCAATCATTAGTACTTGCAAAGGAAATTGAAACCATCTTCCCCTGTGGGAGCTTCTGTCTTCTTGTTATTTGAACACGGGTTGTGTAGCAGGAGGCACAGGAAAGTTGCTTTTGATTCTGCTGTTTGCATTTAATCTTTGGGAGTGTTTGAAGGAAGCAGAGCATGGCAACACTGAATGCAAAGCTCTGCTCACTGGAATATGATGGCAAAAGGTACAGAGGTATGTGCCCTAGGTCTGTGTTCTCAGTGATATGTGTCACACAAAGCATCTTGCTGTCTTTTCACAGTAAGAAAGTTCAGACAGGATCTAAGTAACAAGGGAACAGTTCCAGGTAATTGGTGCACAAAGAAGTGTGCTGTTATGTGTTAAATTTTTATGAGGAATTTCTCCCCAGGGACTGTTACTGTCACAACTAATCAGTATTTTCTTCTTTTAAGAATAGCCACCCATAAGCCAAGCGTTCTGATGCCGTAGTTAGTCATTGGTAGTTATAGGCTGTGGACAAGAGCACAGTTTGTGCTAATGTCTATTCTCACCTGCATTTCATCATGTGATGGCACATCTATGGCAGCTCTGCATGCACAATGGGTTTGTGATAAGCACATTAGTCTCCTAGGATGCACAAATGAGCATTATTTTTTTCACTAACCTCAACTAGCTGATTCAGTCGTGTAGCTGAGTAAAGATGAAGGGCTCAGTGGAGCTGAAGGGCTACTTTATTCTACTAATGGAAGTGGAGACTGAACAAATCTAAAACTGAAAGCAATGTTAAATATGCTTTCTTAACATGACTATGGCTGGCTATTCTGAGGAAACATAAGGAAAAAAGCAAATCTTGCTATTCTTTTCACCATTTGTTCTTTTCATATAGTCATCCTTCTTTGCCTTCTCTCCAATCTCTTTTCTTGTGCCCTGTTTGTGAGACCCTAGCTGACTCAGCATGAGTTGGCTATTTCTATAATTTTCTGTTTAAAGAGAAAACAAACAGATCCAATACTCAGTGTCTGAGTTTGAAATCTGTCCTGGAAAAAAACCATAAATTTATCTATTTATTTTGTAATCTCTTGGAATATTTTGAGGTTAAGCTGAAAATGCAGTATAACTTTGTGTGCCCCCCAGGAAACATGAGCAAATCTGATGCAATGCTAATAAATCATAATGATTGCTATTATTATGCTCTGGAGGTGTTGTACTAAAACCACAGCGTTGTTTTATTGGGGAAAAAAAAACAACCCCCAAATGTATTATTTCATTGCTGTATGATAATATTTCTGTAATCAATATTTCAAACTTCTGTGAGGTCTTCCTTTGAGGATACCAAAGTATTTCACAGATACGGTTTAAATAAGGTCTTATTTGGCAACCTCTGTCTATGTAAGTAGTCTTGCTGGCTTAGCATCTGCAATAAATTTTGGATTCTTCTCTGAACTTACTGTATTGGATTATTTCCACTTCACTATTGTAGAAAATGAGGCACAGAGGAGTTAAATTATTTGCTCAGGACAAAAGGGAGAGTTAGTGGTATCTGAAAATAGATCCTCTGAGGCACAGTCCTACCTTTTTTTTGGAAAATGGTGCAGAAGCATTCACAGGAGCTCCAAATACATTGAAGGAGTGCACAGGACTTTGCAAGGAAACCCAGGAATGTGAAAGGGAAAGGAACTGCAGTATGTTTGGTGTGAATGGCATGAGGAACTACCTTTAATATTCATAGCTGATGGGACCATGAGCCCCAGTATGTTTCTTCTAATCAAACATTCTGTCCTGGGAAACATAGGCAGCCTTGCCTTTGCCAGGCATGAATCTACATTGGCATTTTTCCTTGAGTTCTGTGGGACACCAAGCAGGCTGCAAGAGTGCCAAGGGTGTGAAACCAATTAAATACTGCCAAAAGACAAACAGAAGGGTTAAATGTGGGAGATATTCTCTCTTGGGTTTAAGCCAAGGCTGGTTACAATCTTGAAGTAATATCAGGGCAAAAAGTGCTGGATGTTGTTTAAAAGTCACAGAGGGTTGGCTGACATGTTGTCAAGGGCATAAGAGTTTCACACCCTCTTGGTAATGACATCCAGGACTCCTCTGCCTGCCACTGTCATTGCCGAATATCTTTAACTCTGGGCAAAAGAAGAGCCTTAGCACTAGTTATGAGGAGCAGATGGTATTGTGGGCAGCAGGGAAGAGGAACATGTCATGTACTGGCCATCCAGTCATGCCAGATCAAGTCAGATCAAGGAGCAAGCATGGTGAGGGAATGATGTTGTCCTGAAAGACTCTACAAGTGAAGCAGATGAGTTGGATGGGACCACGTATTAGAGGATTAGATGATCTTGCTAAATTGTCTCCTTTCAAGATTGCTCTTACTAAGCCTTGGATGGGGTAGAGGTGGGGTGTTTATGCACTGACAGGATAAGTACAGCTAGCCTGAGGCTCAACAACATACTCTGAAAGGAAACCAGGCCTTTAGCAATGTAGGCTTTATTCTCTTTATATGTAGTGTTTTGCCACAGGAATCAGTGAAGCAGGAGCTGAAGGAAAAATCGTAGGCATCATTTTGATACTATATTATAGTTTCCCTTCATTCATCATATTAGCTGGACAAATACATAGAAACCTTCCAAAATTGAGTATTATTCTCACGTTCCAGCTTATCCAAGTGTCAGTTCTCCTCCGTATGCCTGACTGTTTTCTTCTAGCTTCTTCTCTCTTCCTTGGCCAGCATGCTTTCTGCCAGATTTGGGGAAGATGGCTACCATTTCCCATTTATGGACTCAGAGTTTGAGAGAGGGTCTGCCATTCACATTTAAATGGGAGAAGAGCAGGTTTTTTCCACACTAGTGAGCTCTTACAAATACTACTTGGAATAGGTTCATAACTGCTTCTGTTTGGAATCGTGAAGTCTCAAACTTGCAGTATTAATATATATTAACCACTCTAAAACATCAATAAATGCTCATGTAATTTTTGCCTGTTGTTTAACAAGCAGCAGCTTGCTAAACAAAAAGAAACTTAAATGGAGCTCTCTTCTCCCCAGGTAAATAAAACTTGCCAGGACAACATATTTTACTTCAAAATTATACTGCGATTTTTTTTTTCGTCTTTAGGTTCCAGAAACATCTCCATATATGGTCTACTTGTCAGGGACAATAAATAATGATGTAATAAAAAGGTCAACTTTGTGTCATTTAGCTACAGGATGCTTGTTGAAATGGAGTTCTTCAGATAATGCAACAAAGAAGAACTTTAGAATGGGTAAAAGTTTCTCCTGTGCATCTTCCAACAAGAAATCTGAGATTCGGGACAACTTATATTTTGGCTTGTGTTTGCTGATCATGGGGTGATCCAGAAATAAACTCCAGGCTTCAAAGGGAGAGTGCTTCAAAGCTGTCCTGCACTTGATCGAAACATCCAGGCAAAGCAGGGACATGAATACCAGCCAGGATTTTCTGAATTAAGACTTAAGCAAGGAAATTACCCATTTCAACTGTGTTATTACCCTTTTATTTCAGAAAAAAAAAGGTAATGCAAATATGCATGTTTTCAACTTATTTGGCATTGTTCAATCTGTCAGTTTGCTATATCTATGTAAATATTTATTCCTATAGTAGTGTGTAACCTAATACCTTCACAGTGTCTTGGAAGTTTTTGTGGTTTGTGTTTGGTTTTTTGGTGTTTTGTTTTGTGGTTTTTGTTGGGTTTGGGTTTTGCTTGTTTGTTTGTTTGTTGGGTTGTTTTTGTTGGTTTTTTTCTGTGTGGGTTTTTATGTTCTGGTTTGTTGATTGGTTGGTTGTTGGCTTTGGTGTTTGGGGTTTTTTTTTCAAGTTAGCCCTAAAGCATTCACTGGTGTTAACTAGAACTTTAGCTCTGTCATTTCCTTGGGTTTTTTTAACTTGCAGGCGATGCTTATATCTTTGTCCCTATAATAGCTTGCTCAGAAATAACTGTTGTAGTTACAATATGTTAAGGTACAATGTAGTGTACAAGGCACAGTGTGAAGGAAAAAAAAATACAAAGGCAAATGATTTCTTTTATTTATAAATTTCCAGTTGATATAACATGAAGCTAATATTACACTGATAGATGTATGAATTAGTGTTTTCTGAGAAGAAACAAAAACTTGAAGGTGCATGCATTTCCAGTAAAGAATTTGCACATAATTTGATGGCTTCATAACATATGCCAGACTGATAGGTGACCTGTTTTGACAGCTGGGGCTACACAGGGGAATTTGTTTTCTTGGAGGAATCCTGGCTTTGCTCCTTCACCACTGGGCTAGAACTTGAGCAGTTTGCATAAGCTGTCATCACAAAGTATATTTGCCTGTTGCTGGAGCAAGACAGCATGAGGTGTCATCCTTCTGATGCCTTAGCTCCAGCAGATCTGATGGGCACTGAAATCTTTCCATTTAAAAAAAAAAACCACAAGCTTCCCAGTAGTACTTATCCAATACAATATTCTTGGAGAGCTGCAAAGATTTATCTGGAAACTGACTTAAACCACAGCAAAAGTGTGGCTACTTTAAGGGCTGCAGATTGACCTAGTTTCCATTGCCAACAGAAGATCTGGCCTGAAAGGTGCCACAGTATGAGCTAAAGTGGAGGCTTGGTTTACTATGAAGACTTCCAGCCCTGTTTACCTTCCCCTTTGTGTGTTCCTGCTGCTTCCAGAAGTAGAGGCAAACACAAGGGTAGGCAAACACGTATCTGCAGAAGCTGGGGCTCAATTGTTCCTTGCAAAAGGCAAAAAAGGCAAGTTGCTCCTCTTCTCTCTTTTGCAGCCTCCAAAGACTTGGGGGTTTTTTTAGAACTGTGGTTTATCACAGCCTAAACTGTAAATACTGAGGTCCTGTATCGAGTTACTCGCTGACTGGAGTAAACTCAGTGCGAAGGCAAGCAGAGTCCCTGGCTCTGCTCTCTTAATGACCTTGTCACTCACCTGCCACCCTCCTTTGACAGCAATAAGTAGTTCTGCTAATTCTGCTGCCTGGGATCTATTGAAGGAGGACAGGCAGCCTTGCTAAGCTTTTCTTTAAGGAAGTGCTGTCAATGGGGACCAGTTGGTTCAGATGCTAATGGTATTGAGTAGTGGTTCTGCATGTTCAAAGCCAGCGGTAATCCTTGTTGTTTATTTATGTTGCATCAGAGACCCATTCTCCCGAACACCACATGTTGACAGAGCTCAGAGTCCAAATATAATAGCAACCTAATTGTGTTTCTCTATGGCTTTTGCCATAATGTGAGTGGTTACCCTAGTGAGTAGTACCTTTGGTTTCAGAGATTTGTGAGGTACAACTGTTCATTAACACAGGGCAGAGTATTATAGCCTGGTCCTGGCAAAAATTTTTATTTCTAACCTTACCTTCTGGTCATCAGATGCATATAAATTATCCTCTGCATGTCACAGGACTGATTTCTACATCTAAATAAACAAACTCACTGAAATTGGGATGGCAAAATTAAGAATTGGGATCAGTTCTTATGTGGATATGATGATAAACATAGATCCAGGAGATCTTGTCACACTGAACATTAAATGGCAGCACAGGCAGCAGTGATGAGTCTTTGCCAAGGGATCACCAGTGAAGCCATTCAGACCTAAAGGCAGAGTGATCTCTAAGGAATTAACAAGGGCACTATGTCCACAGCTTTAAAAATCATATTCTACTGCAATGTTCTGTATTACCTTTTTGTGAGGACGGACTCTCCGACTGCCAGAGATGCAGGGGGCAGCCAAACAATAAAACTTCCCCAAAACCACTGAAGTTAGAGTGAAGTTAGAGAATTTAACTTAGAACTTAACTTACAGATCTGATTCCAATACTTTAAATCTTCAGTAGACAGGCTTAGAGCCAGCTGCATTTAGAAAGACCACTTTGACCAGATCTTATACAAACTGGCTCAACCATTCCTAGCAACAAAGATTTTTTTTCACACTTTTGTTATAGAAGGTGGAAAATATTTAGCTTATAGTGCACCTAGTGTGCTTTCGTAAGGCCATGCTTGGTAGTTCACCACTGGCCTCAGAAGGGGTAACCTTAGCCCTGCGGTGTGAGCTGAGCCAGGTCTGAGTGGCTGCAGCAGCACCAGGCAATGCCAGCAAGCTGAGCTGCAGTGAAAGAAGGCTAAACTGAATCAGACTGTGTTACATTAGCCTCCAGCTGAGGGCATGAGCTCACAGCTCAGTTGGCTCACCATGGCTTGTTAGAGAAATAACTCCAGTTCAGTGCCTGAACCCTATGACTCTGCAGCTTCAAACAAGAGCACCTTCAGGTAGAAGAGAAGGAAGAGTGGTGGCTCTGCTCTGCTCAGGGCTGTCACATAGGCATGCATCATGTCTCCTGCCAAACTGAGTCACCCTACACAGGTCAGTCTGAGCAAGGGGAGACAGGTGAAGGGATGCAAGAATGGCTTCAAGCCTAACTAGAATGGTCTCTTCAAGGGTTCAGGACAGCCAAGGCTGTCCCTGGCTGTCAGGATGGGCCCAAATGCTCCTGTGGCCCTAGGATGTGACCATCACACCTTCATCAGGGTTGTGCCACTTAGATGAGCAGAACTGAATGCTTCCTCTGTTTTGAGTCCTACGAAGTTTCTTCCTGCAGGATGAGTCAGTGGCAGGAGCTGCAGCCAACTCTGTTGTTTCTGCACTCCCTGTGACTCCTGTCAAAATATTTAGATAGTAAGGATCACCAACATGCAGAAGAGGTTCTCCCTTGTCTCTGTGAGTGGGCGCACCCAGTTAACTTATATGAAGAATAAGAGGGTGAAATAGGAGTGATCCCCACACTCAAATTCTTCCTTTTCCTTCCCTGTGCTTTAATGAGGTGTGATACTAAAAAAGAAGAGAGGGGAAGATATCCAGAAATTGCATTTATACTTAGATCCACTGGGAATTTAGTAAGGCACCCAAATCAGCTAGCTCCTTCGTGCTAGAGTGTGGAGTCACATTGGCAGTGGTTTTCCAAATGCTACTCAAAGCCCTGACAGCTCACAAAGGGATTCTGGCACCCAGTTCAGCAGTGTGGTAAGGCTGCACCCACTGCCTGCTCTATCTCTTGTGCCATCAGGATGCCATTGGTGGAGCTGGGCGGGATAAAGAGGGGAGATGTGTGTCCCAGGCTCAGCTGGTGCAGGTTGCCCTCAGAGAAGAGCGATTTCATCTCCACCCTTGCCTCCTCCAACGAGTCATTGTGCATCACCTCCATTAAGAGCTTAAGATCAGATCCTGCCCTCTCCACTGACTGCTTAATTTAGGTTTCTGGGTAATGATTGAGGTCAGGTCCCTACATTTAGGCATTGCAGTGCTGGATGCTGCAGACAAGCCCTCTTACTCCAGCCCATGGATTTCACACATTTGCAGCGCACCAGTTGGTGAGTACCTAGGCTGACAGACTATGAAAGTGCTGCCCAGCATGCCAGGAGCTGAGCAAGCCAAGCAGCAGCAAAAGCTGCTGGGAAAACAAAGCTGTGTCGTGGTTCTTGGCCAGCTGCTGGCTGGAGCACTGCCAAGGACAGGTAGTGGAGTGTCCGGGGCATGGAGCAGGCAGCAGCTCCACATAGGAACTATCAGTGGTTTGATGCCTGGTTTTGGTTCCCTGGTACAGCATGGGTCATAACAGAGCTGAGCCATGCCAGAGAAGCCATGCAGAGATCTGCCTGAAAATTAAAGAAAAAGAAAAACAAAACCAAAAACCAACTAAACTGGGTTGCATTATTTACAGCAACAGAAGGGTTTATTTTGGCAGTTTTTTATGGCTGTAAAATACATCCTTGGTTGTTAAAAATATGGTTAAAGAAACAAACATGATTGTCTTGACATGCATATAGATATGGCTCTGTTGGCATTTGGAGACCTACCATTTCCTCCAGGTGATGACTCTCTCTTAGCAACACATGCAGCGTTAAGGACTGCTAGAGCAGAGCAATTTCCTGACGTGAGGCTCATGGTGATGACTTGGATAAGGGGATAGAGTGCACCCTTAGTAAGTTTGCAGATGACACTAAGCTGGGTGGGAGTGTCGATCTGCTTGAGGGTAGGCAGGCTCTCCAGAGGGACCTAGATAGGCTGGATAGATGGGCATTGACCAATGGGATGAGTTTTAATAAGGCTAAATGTAGAGTCCTGCATTTTGGGCGTAACAACCCCCAGCAGCGCTACAGGCTCAGGAAGGTGTGGCTGGAGAGCTCCCCAGCAGAGAAGGACCTGGGGGTGCTGATTGACGGCCAGCTGAACATGAGTCAGCAGTGTGCCCAGGTGGCTAAGAAGGCCAATGGCATCCTGGCTTGCATCAGGAATAGTGTGACCAGTAGGAGCAGGGAGGTGATCTTGCCACTGTACATAGCACTGGTGAGGCCACACCTTGAGTACTGTGTGCAGTTTTGAGCACNAGTAGTGTAGGGCTATCGGTTGGACTAGATGATCTTGAGGGTCCTTTCCAACCATAATGATTCTGTGATTCTGTGTGATTCTGTGTGCTGGATCCTGCTGCTATCAATGTGAATGCAAGTCCTTGAGAAGCCAGGCTGCTCTGGACACTCAGTGAGCCACGGCACAGCCCCAGTCTGCTGGAGAGAGCAGCTGAGTAGAGAAGGAGAGCTGAAGGCTTTGCTCTGTCAGAAGGGCTGGTGCAGTGACAGGCAGGTCTTGAGCAGTGGGAGGCTGGGTGTCTCTGCCATCATCATGCACACGGCCTTGCAAGATGGCCCAGCTCAGTAGTGCCCATGGCTGGGCAGGTAGAGCTTGGCAGAGCTGGGAATAGAGCATGACAGCCCCAAGGTGGGAGCAGACAGCTTTATCAGCAACCTCTCTGGTGCACTTAGCCAACCTTTCACCTCTCTGCAGCTGGGGGACGTTCCCTATCACTGCTGGAAATACCACAGTATTTTGGATTGTCTTCGCTCTCTTTTAGTCCCCATTGTGGTGGTAATGGTTCACAGTCATTCTGTGATTGCTGAGTGTGCTTTGATGTTTCCCCCTTCTCCCATTTACAGCTCTCAACCACCAGTTTTTAATAGATAGTCTGCCCGTAAGACTTCAAGCTCATGACCTTGAACTTTTGTTCTGTGAGAAGCAAAAATCAGAAGTGAAACTGAGCAGTTTCAGTGCTGTTTTCCTAGCTGAGTGAAACAAAGTCACTTCAAAGAATAGCTTTGCATGTTGCTCTAGAGTTCTTCAGATAAGGTGGAAAAAATTACTCCACGTAGTCTCTATACACTTTGTGAAGGAGAGAGAACCTGCCCTTGCAGAAAACCAGCAAACAGATAGACAAACCTCTTATTTTTCTGCAAGTAGAGCAAGATATAAAACCAAAAAGAAACAACAAAAAGAGATATCCATTGGTATTCTCCTAAATAAATTAATTTTAAAGCTGTATCTCATTAATCTTATGGGGATTTCCTTTACCTATTTTTCTCCTCAGCTGTGGTAATCAGAATAAGCAGATAAAAACCTGCCTTGTTTGCAGCAGCTCCCTTCCCTTTTTTAAATATCAAGTAAATCAGTTATTTCTATATGATAGAAAGGAGTTAATAAACTAACTTTATATGTAGATTTTAGCTGATAACATTCTCTCCCTAGTGAATGATTTCTGAAGGGTTTTCTGGCTAGCCTAATCAAGAGACAGAGCTGAAGAAAAGCACAAATAGTTGAGTTTCTTTTATTTTTCATTTTCCAGATTTTGATGATCACAATTTCATTTTATAGGAAAGCATAGAACTAACCAAAAAAATGGCTACAACTGCAGCAAATACTCAAAGACAAACAATAGGCTGTGAGGAATACAGTCTGTACAGTAGCTTGAGTGAAGATGAGCTTATAAAGATGGCCATCCAGCAGAGCTTGGAAGAGGACCCCATGGGTCAGCCTGCTGCCCAGAACCACCAGAAGTCAATGGCAGCAGGCCCCAGTGAGGCAGCCGCCCCTAGCCGTGCCAGCAGCCACCACCCACCCTACAACATCTATCCCTGGCAAAGGTGAGTAAGCCCCTGCCTGAGCTCTGCCATCCCAACAAACACCCTGCCTGGGAAGAGAAAAACAACCTCCTCTCCCAAAACACGTGCTTTCTAATTAGCTTTACTGAGCAGCTGCTCTGGGAGTCTGTCATTAGTTTGAAAGCTGGAGTCTGCTATAAATCCGATGAGGTCAACAATTTACAACCTCACAGTGAAATGAGAATTGGTTTGATGATGTCTGCTTTCAACAACAAATAAAATAAGAAAAGGAAGACTGCTACAAGCTTTCCTGAAAGACAGGAGCCCTGACAAAGCCGATGGCTCCTTTTCCCCAAAGGAGCACACTGTGCTGAGCTTAGGTTTTGCCAGAGAGGGAGCACAATGTTTGTTATGGGAAAACACAGGAGAGAGTCCAAAAATAGGTACATAAAACGGTGTGACCTGGCTACCTTTTAGGCACTGCAGTCCTTAAAGGATGTAGTTACTTGAGATCAAAGTCTGACCTCAAGCACACTGCTCTCAGCCAATCACAGCTCCAGACACCAAAGCCTGGTGGCATCCCCCTGCCCTGCGATGCTGGCTGTGGATTACAGAGACCTGCTGACAGTTTCAAACCCAGATATTGTTCTCCTTTCAGCTTTTAAAAGACAGATTTCTCAAGGGGGGAAGGGTAAGGTTACAAAATCACCTTAAAAGCAAGGAAAAGTATCCTTTTAAACTTTTTTTTTTTTAATAAGCTGGGAAAAACTGAAGTTTTGCTCCTCCTTCTTTCTTGTAATTCCACCATCCTCTGATGCCTCACTCACTACCACTTGTGATTGTTTGGTTTCCAAGGCTGGGAAACGGGACAATTTGATGAGCACTAAGAGTGTTTCATAGCTGCAGAATTACGATGCAGTCCTGCTCCCACTAAAGGTTGTGGCTTCTCAGTGTGGTTACTGTGCATTTGTACTGTCAGTTCTGCTGCGGGCACCTAGTGTGGGGGAGAATAAGGGAATTCCCTGGACATTTGGTCCTGTGCTTCTCGGGGGTCCTTGGCACCTGCTGCTCTGGCAAAAGGCACCATCTGCAATTCTGTGCACTAACCTGTTCTGCCTTTACCTCAGCCCAGCAGCTTTTGACCTCCCACAGGCAGGGAAACCTTTGAAACTTGTAGCTCCAGATCTGTAACATTGCTTGACTCTTCTGCTTCCTGGGATTGCTGAGCTGGAAATGGAGCCGGCATCCAGGGAACCCTGAGTCTTTCCTCGGGACCCTGAGTCTTCCTCTGCCCCTACTTCAAACCTGCTTGCAATTTGTAGGTGATGAATGTCACCCTACCTCACCTCCTGCCTGCTTCCTGTGTGGTGGTGGTAGGGTTAACCTCACTGTTGTCTTATATGGTCATTTGAATCCCCTGACGCTTCCTCAGAGGGCCAAAAATAATCTCGAGCGGAGTGAGCAGCTGAATCCAGCGCAGAGCAAGCTGTGGCCATCTGCTTTTATTCAAAGCCCTGACCAGCAGGCTTGCTCACTCTGTCTCTGTGGATGTGTGTCTCTGTTTCTGCCTCAACATGACCTGTTTCTCCTATTCGGAGTATTTCTCTTTATTTCATTCATGTCATCACCACTCCAGGCTGGCGGCCCAGCAGAGAGGCCGTGCTCACCCGTCCAGCTCAGGGGCAGCCTGGGGCTTCAGGCGAAGGTACGATGGCAGCCTGTTCAGCGCATCCCAGCCCGCGTAAGTGCCTCCCTCTCCCTCTCCTGCTTCCCCTTCCCATGGTCAAAACAAGCCTCGCTACCTACTCTCCCCCTGACCCAGTTCTTCTCAGTGGCAATGGTGTCTGATGAAAGGGAATGGTGGTGTTCATCTGGAGCTGGTCTTGCTGAGACCTGCACTGCACACTTGCTGCTTTCTTACTCTTCCTTTCAACCTCCTAGTCAGCCTGGACCATGCCTAGGCTCTTGCAAATGATCCTCCTCAAACCTCCCTTGTTCTTTTCTCCTCCTTTATCCCTCTCCATCCCTCTAGTGCATGTGTCCTGTGGACTCTGGGTCATTCAGTAGATCTGAGGTGACAAGGACAGCAGGGAAGGGATTTCTCCACTGTGGTTTATTTATACAGGCTGGCTCCTGTGTCAACACAGTTGATGAGGCAGGCAGCTGCTGATAGTAACTGCATTGGTATTAAGTTCACAGTTGTGGGAAGAGTGGGGAAAATGAAGTTTTTATCACAGTATGTAAACAGGGTGAGAAAGTCCAGTTCTTCAAAGTAAATATTTTATAAATGTTCCCAAGATGCCATGCCTGTTCCCAACAATTCCTGCACTGTTCTGCCACACTGAGGAGGGCTGCTGGGGAGCCATACCTCATTTACCTGCCCAAGGAGGAAACCAGCTTGACTGACTTTGACTCTCTCAGCTATATTTGCTGTTGGTGGAGACCATAAATAGGCTTAGGTGGATACAGTCATGGATGAGGAAAGCAGACAGTCAAGGGGGTGGCTAGAGCTCTGTCTCAGCGCCTGTGTGTAATGGAGATATGTGGACTGTGATGGGCACCTGCCTTTAGCTATCAGATGAAGAGTGGAATGTGTTGTAGGCAGCATTTCTCTGTGTGCTGCAGAAAGCTCTTCTCTGCTTATTTTATCTACCCAGTTCAAATCCACTTTTTTTTATTCATCTTACAAGTCCCACCCTGGATGCATGATTGCAGTGATAACCCCTCCACCACTTTTCTTCTTCACCCAGCTCTACAATCTCACCCACCTAACCCTGCACCCTGGCTGATCCAGGCTCTGTCCCTGGTTCTCCACTGACGTTGTCCTCCCTGAGGTTATGAAAACCTCTTTCTGATGAAACATGAAGCCTCCCTCAGCCACACTGAAATAGCATCCTCTCATTAAGCACTTTGCACACCTTGCAAGCCTCTCTGCTGCTCTGGGTTCAATGACTGGATGGCAGGCTATTCTTCTGCACCACACATCTTAATAGAGTTCAGTCCACAAGAAGGCTGAAATAAAGCTGATAAGCTAGCTTTCCTCTGCTACCAGGTGAGACCAAAAATGTGTCTAGGAAGCCCTAGAAGAGCATGATGGCATGACAGTTTTATAGCCCTGGTCTCAGAGCGAAGCAGTGATGATAGTTGGCTTCACTTAGGGAGATGTTCCTTCATATTGACTGCATCTCACCAGGCTGCCAGAAAAAGAAGGAGCTTCCTGAAGCTTTCTGTTCTCCACTGAACCTCTTCTGCAGAACTCGTAACTGACCCTACCATACATCTCATCCACAATGAGTATTTATTATCTTGGCTACTGGCCTTTGAAATGCAGTAATTCTTTTGAGCCACCTGTAAGGTTAAGATTTCATCAGACCTTCAGGCTTCCTCCACAGTTTTAATATTAATTTTCTGTATGTCTGATGAAATACAAGCAGAAGAATGTGTTGGGTTTTTATAACAGCCAACTATGAGGCAGGCAGAACAACAATTTCGCATGGAGATTCATTAAACTTTCTGTACTGATCTAGAATTTGCTTGGCTAAACCATCTACAGCCTGGTCCAGCAAACCTCCTCATCTTACTCAGGAATATTTAAGGTCAAGTAGCCTGATAGAAGTTTACTTCATTCAGCATCTGAGGGCTTAAGCAGAAAAGAACTGATTCTTCACACATTTTAACCCTTCCACATACCTGAAGTACCCTTTGCTTTCACTGCTAACATGATTCACCTTGCATTTGCTTTGTGCCAGCCCCATGCACAGACTCCTGTTGTAGCCCACCTGGCATACAGTAACTCATTAAGTTCTGGTAACTCTATCATGTGCCCAAATCCTGAGGTCCCAGTGAGCAGCCTTGCCTATGTAACATGAACCTTTGCACAGAACAACAGATGGTTTCAGCAGCCTTGTGCCAGAGGCTTTTAAAAATGAAGATTCCCCCACCTCTGCCTTCTCCCCCAGTCAACATGCCAACTGTTGCTGTTAACTAACTTGAACAAAATTTTCACTTTTAAATGCCTATACAAAAATCTGTTACCTATACAAAACTCCCAATTATAGGTTTAGTCCCCAGGGACTGAAGTAGTATGGAGATACAGCAGTGTCCCTGGGACCTCAGCCCAGCAGTTATCAGAAAGTCAGTGGATTCCTCCTGGGGGGGCTGTGGCCAGGAAGGCAGCTGCCTGCTCTAGCTGTTATCTCCTCAGGCAAAATGCCTTGTTTTACATCCCATATCTCCCCTCATTCCAGTGTAGCTATTTTTGTGACTCTGCTGTCTTCAGGTCACTGCTTCCAACTATAGAAAGGAGCAAGTGGCACTAAATACTTTTTCACCTGGGAAATGGTGTCTTTTCACAGTCCTTGGCACACGTGTTTTGTTCACCTGTTCCACTCCAAGCCCTGAGTTTATCCTCAGAGAAGCAGCTTGGTGACTTTTCTTTCAGTTCTAGTATCAGTGGTTATGGCACAGATTGGATACTTCTGGGCAATCTAAAATTAATGATACCAGGCTGCTAGTCTGTCCAGACCCTGCAAGGCAATGAAATCCAGCGCTGCTCCTGTAATTTGAATTAAATGCAGAGGCTGTACCAATGATCTGCCTTTTGATGACTCCTGTGCCCAGTTGCTCAATTTTTGTTTCTGATCTCACTCTGTGGTGGCATTTTAGACTTTCTGCAATAACCAGAGTTGTTTGTTCCTATTGTCACTGCCCTGCACAACCTTCATCACATGCTGTATTCCTCCCCTGAGACATACATCTCCCTCCTCAGTCTCTCTGTCTTCAAGGCTGCAAGATTTTCTATTTAAAGTTAGCCCAAACCACAAACTGTCCTGTGTTTTCAATATCCTCTTGCTCTCTGTCTCTTGAAAATTCAGCCCACGTTCATTTTTGACAAGTTCCTATTAGAACTGGAAAAGTGCTTCTTCCTTTGTGTTGTTTGCTGCACTGGAGCTGAGCCATTTGGTGCCTAGAATAAGGAAGTAATGGTTGCCTTCTCCCATCACAGCTCATCAGGAGCATAAACAGATGCTAACACTGGAAGGCACAGCACCCCCCCATGCACATAGCCACTCTGCCATGGGCAAGGATCCTGCTTGCATCAGTTGCAGGATATCAGCTCCCTGCCTCTGCTGTGCTGCTGGCAGTCTGAGCCAGGGTGGAGGGATGGAGGCAGACCCTGCTGCAGGCACTGCTGATCAGTGATACGGTTCTGTCTCCTGCTGTGCAAGGAGTCCCACAGCAGATCTCAGTGCTGCTCTGCAGAAGGACTGGTATACTCATGTCACCCTTGCTCTGAAAGTGCTCTTATAGAGCTTGAAGAAATGGGTTGCTGCCTGGATGGTGCAGAATGTATATTTGGAAAAGTGAAGGTTTGTCAGAGCAAAACTTGCTTGTAGGCTACTTTTTGTGTCTCTCTTCTGGGTGGCATGGAGCACACTTCATGATCTTTGTAGGTTTTCACAATTAAGCTCTTGAAAGCTTCAGAATTAGTTAGCACTAAAGAAAATGTGACTTTCTTTTCATTTTTGCTTTCTCTGGTAAACATTAAAATACTACCTTAACACTTTTCAGTGATTCTACATATTTTAATGACTTTCTGCTCTAAAGAGGCTTCGAAATATTCCCTCCTTAATATTTTTTTGTTCATTTTACACCTAGCAGTTTCTTGGCTCTGTGGAGCCTGACAGTGGCTTGCTGGGTTCAAACTGACTGGAACATGAACCACTTCACAGCTCGGCACCAGATCCTGCCTGTGGTTTCAGAGGTCTCTGACTATTGCAGATACTTGGGGAACTAACTTGGCAAAGAGGTTTGCAAGAGTGGACTTGTCAACAGAGTTTATGGGTCTGCTCCCGAGCAGGCTTCTAAAGACTAGATTTTCACAAGTATCCACCACCTAATATGCCTTATTGGGACACTGAAGACACATTTTTGAAGGTCTATAGTGTCCAAAGTGGTTATCATTTCTGAAAATTTGAATACTCGATGCTGAAATAACAGCTGTGAATCTCTGGGGCATGGCCGCAAAGGGCATCTCAGAATTTCATTTGGAGAGGATTCTTCTGATCTGCTGTGAATGGCCAAATTAGAGCAGACACATTTTACCCCTACAGACTCTGTAGCAAGACACCATAGCCAAAAATACTGTGAGGTTTCACTAGTTTGACCAAATGATACAGTGATGTTGTGGCAAAAAGCTTCTGAGTAATGAAGAAAGCAGTAATCAAGTTTTAATCTTGTTTTAAAGAGAACTTGACCCTGTAGTCGCAGCAATCAAGGATGGAGATGAAAAAGCTGTATCCAATATGATGAAATCAGGAAAAGACCTTTCTGAACCTAATAAGGATGGCTGGATACCCCTCCACGAAGCTGCATACTATGGCCAAGTGGGTTGCCTGAGCCTGTTGCAAAAAGGTCAGTGAAGTTAAAAAGAATTAACTACAACAGGGAGAAGAAGAACATGAATAAACTAAAAAGCAGAATTAGAAGCAGTGTATGAAGCTTTTTTCCCAACCTCTCTAAGCGTAATATTAATTTCATCTTCTCTTTAAGACAGGTTTCCAGGGAGAAACCTCTAAAAGTTAGGAAGTTCAGGAGAAAGTGATATCTGAATAGATATCACAACAAAGTCTTGTAGCTGACCTCTCAGCTGTTGTGAGCTGCTAGGCTGCCACAGCTGACAGCAGTTACCCCACTTCCCATTAGCTGGAGATCCAGCCCAGCACCTCTTTGCTGGTGCTTGAAGGTGGTTAAATACTGTAGTTTATTTTCAAACTGCTACTGAAGAGCAGTTACTCAGCAGCTTTCTGCATCACCAGTGGCCACAGCTGAACATTTTAATTTAAGATGGTGACTGATTTATATTCTTAATCTGAGTTGTAGTAACTTTATAGTATATTCTTAACTTACTTTGCTGATGGAAAAGGAAAAGAAAAACATCCAAAAAATCACCTAAAACTCCCATTATTTAGAAAAGTGATGATGCTGAAGAAGCTTGTGCATTACATACCATAATGACTTTGGGCTTGATATTTTTTTCACAGCATACCCTGGCACAATTGACCAGCGCACACTCAATGAGGAGACAGCTCTTTACCTGGCCACCAGCCGGGGTAACCTGGACTGCCTGCTCACCCTGCTGCAGGCTGGGGCCGAGCCTGACATTTCCAACAAGGCCAGAGAAACGCCGCTCTACAAAGGTGAGTGGCTGCTTCTCCAGGGATGTCTTCTGGCACCACCAAGGTAGAGTTGCAGAATTGCTTGTGATGTTAGGCTGAAACTCAGGGATTAGCTCCCATTTTCTACCTCCCTCCAGTAGTCCTCCTTCTTCTATGTCTGACCTGCCAGAGAATCATAGAATCATTTTACCTGGAAGAGACCTTTAAGATCATCAAGACCAACAGTTAACCCGATACTGCTACTTCACCACATCTACATGTCTTTTAAATAGCTCCAGTGATGGTGCCTCAACCACATCCCTGGGCAGCCTGTTCCAATGCTTGATAACCTTCCAGTGAGGAAATTTTTCCTCATATCCAATCTAAACCTCTCCTGGCGCAACTTGAGGCCATTTCCTTTTGTTTTACTGCTTGTTACTTGGGGGAGGAGACCAAAACCCACCTCACTACAACTTAATTTCAGGTGGTTGTAGAGAGCGGTAAGGTGTCCCCTGAGGCTTCTTTTCTCCAGACTAAATGTCCCCAGTTCCCTCAGCTGCTCTTCATAAGACTTGTGCTCTAGACCCTTCACCAGCTTCATTGTTCTTCTTTGGATGTGGTACAGCACATCAATGTCTTTTTTGTAGTGAAAAAGTATTTTCTTGTAGTGTACTGCCATGCTTGTCTTACATAGAGCTTTATCTGCAGTCCAGGGCAGTAAGATACAGAGTCAGTTTGCACTGAATTTGGAAAGAAAGTGTTCAGGTCATGTGATTTCTGTGACATGTTTATTTTTCATAAATTGTCTGCTGCACATTGTCACTACCTGTGTTACTGTGGTGTCCATTAGGTACAAATGTACTGCACAGCATTCCCTTCAGTACCAGGCTTGGCACAAGTGTTCTGCACAGCATTCTTCAAGTCTGGCTTGAAGACTGGCTCCACTGCCACATCCTTTACAAGTCCCACACAGTGTCATTTGACAACAGCCCTGGCCTTCACACTGACCTGGGTGGATCTTTGGTCTAACTCTCTATGGCCTGGTTGTACTATATTGCCCTATGCTATATGAAATGCATACCACAACAGACAGAATCTTTTCAAAAACCTGTCCTAATCACTTGGCTTTTTTCCCAAACAGCTTGTGAACGTAAGAATGCAGAGGCTGCAAGACTCCTGGTACAGTACAATGCTGATACCAACCATCGTTGTAATCGAGGATGGACTGCTCTTCATGAGGCTGTCTCTCGAAATGACCTGGAGATCATTGATATCCTTGTGAAAGGTGGTGCCAAGATTGAGTCTGCAAACACCTATGGGATCACTTCTTTATTTGTGGCAGCGGAGAGTGGGCAGTTGGAAGCTTTGAGATACCTTGCAAAATGTGGTGAGTACAGTTGTGCCATTACATGTCTTTACTCATTTAATCCTTAATGTTTCCAAGTTCCCATTAATTCTCCCTGGCTCTGTTTTTCTGATGACACTAAACTGGGTGGAGTGGCTGACACACTGGAGGGTTGTGCTGCCATTCAGTGTGGCTCAGACAGGCTGGAGAGTTGGGCAGGGAGAAATTTAATGAAATTCAATAAGGCCATATGTTGAGTTTTGCACCTGGGAAAGACCAGACCCACGGATCAGTATAGGTTGGGGACTGACCTGTTGGAGAGCAGTGAAGGGGAAAGGGATCTGGGGGTCCTAGTGGATGGAATATTGACCATGAGCCAGCAGTGTGCTCTTGTGGCCAGGAGGGCCAATGGGATTCTGGGTTGGATTAGAAGGGGTGTGGCTAGTAGGTCAAGAGAGGTTCTTCTCCCCCTTTACTCTACCCTGGTGAGGCCACATCTGGAATATTGTGTCCAGTTCTGGGCCCCTCAGTTGAAGAAGGATAGGAAACTGCTGGAAAGAGTCCAGCACAGATTCACAGAGATGATGAAGGGAGTGGAACATCTTCCTTATGAGGAAAGGCTAAGGGAGCTGGGTTTCTTTAGCTTGGAAGAGACTAAGGAGTGACCTCATTTATGCCTTTAAGTATGTGAAGGGTGAGTGTCAGGACAATGGGGTCAGGCTCTTCTTAGTGAAGTCCAGTGACAAGACAAGAGGCAATGGTTGTAGCTGAAGCATAGGAGGTTCCATGTGAATACAAGAAAAAATGTTTTCCCAGTTCAGGTGCCAGAGCACTGGAACAGATTGCCCAGAGAGGTTGTGGAGTCTCCTTCTATGGAGATATTCAAAACCCATCTGGACATGTTTCTGTGTGACCTGGTCTAGGGAATCCTGCTGTGGCAGGGGGTTGGACTAGATGATCTTGAATCCTGCTGTGGCAGGGGTGTTGGACTAGGTGATCTTTTCAAGTCCCTTCCAAGTCCTAATATTCTGTGATTCTGTCGCTGGAGACAAGGCCTAGCCTACAGAGGTGCTGAAACCCTGTTGCTCCAGATGGCTGAATTTTGGAGGGTGTTTCATGGTCTAGATACATGAACTTCTTCAGCATTCATTCACGGTCACCTAGTTTGGAAGTAATATGGTGCTCTCTAATTGCGTTGCCTGACAGCTTTCAAAACCCATAATGCACACATGTAGCCTAAAATCCAATCAATCATAAAAGACAACTGTAGGTGGAAATAGATGGCAGAAATTGAACATCAGCCAACCCTATCTGCTCATGAACATGTGCAGTGATGGGCAAGGTTAGCTATCCTCCACTAATGAATCCTGCTGAAAATAAATAGATAGTGTTGTATAGTTAATGGGCTTGCACCAAGGAGAAGCAGACTCACTCTCCCCATATGTATACATTCAAACATATAAACTGAGTGAATTTGATTCTGGTTTACAGTAAACCCACCATTTATTGCTCTACTTGTGTAAAACAGCCTTACAGTAAGCACAATGTACTTCACTACTCTTCTGAGACATATTTTGACTGTGGGCTAGTATCGTCAATGTAGGTAAGAACTGGGTGCTGCACTTTTGAAACAAGAACTAAACAGTGATGAAGATAAGAAAAACTTCTGAAGCAGTTAGTATGGCTAAGAAAGAGATGAGAGTTGAGCAACAAAAAATGTGTTCTGCTGTCCAGCTAGCATTGTCAAGTCAGCTTTATGTGACCAGTTAGTCCATCATACTTCCTACAATTTTAGAAACTAAGCCACAATGTCATTTGTGTTTCAATTTAGACACATACTAGAATTTCCTTAAAGCTCAATTTTGAGAAAAATACAGAGGAGAAAATCCAACAAAAATGTCTGGTTGTTTCAAGCCCTTAGAAACTCTTCTGAGAATCTGAATGATGTCACTGCATTGATACGATGAGCAATGTTCATCATAAAAAGGGTTGCTTTTTCATTTCTTTTCACTAGGAACATAGTCCTGTGTTATGTTTCATCATTGCAATTCTTCTGATGTTTCCAGCTACAACATTTTTGAAAGGCCAAACATAACACAGATGTTTCAGTTTAGGGTGAGAGCACAGGGGAATGTTCTCTTTGGCAGGGAGTCCTCATAATCAAATGGGAGACTGATTGGCTTCTTTATTGGCATTTAGAAGCAAAACTCCAGCGAGCTGTTATTGCCATTTAGGTTACACATAACACAGTCTTCCTGAGGACACCATGGTACAATATATTACAGTTAAAACACGGGCTTCCAGTGCTTAAATATCTACCACAGAAAAGCTAGATTACAAATTGATTGTGACCAAAAAATATTAGCTCTTACTTTATTCTTGCATGTTATTTATGAAGCCAAACACACTCAAGAAAAAATGCCCCAAATAATCTTGTTGCTTGGGAGTTTTTTTTGTTTGTTTGGTTTGGGGTTTTTTTGTAAAACTTACCTTTTGGTTACCAGTTCGAGTCTCAGGAAGTGAAGAGATATGGCCTCAGTTGCTGCCTTTTGAAATTAAATATGTATTGACTAAGGCATGTGCAAATAAAAGCTGTTTAGAATTGTTGCTTAGTACAATGCAGATATGATAGAGTCCTATTTTAGCCTGGATATGTACTAAAATGAAAATATAGTATAAATAATATAAATGTACTTATACTGTGAATATATGGAGTATAAATAATATGTATAAATATAAATGAATATCTATTGTAAATACATAACCATAGAATTTTGGAAAACACCTCTTGAGATCATCTAGTCCAAACTCCTGTTCAGAAAGGATGTTTATACATAGTGTAAACACATAAATACTAATGGAACTATTGTGTCTGAAGAAAAGGACATGCTATATAACGAACAGCACATTTTAAAGTCTTTTCCTTTAAGTTACAGCTGGATGGTGCCTGGATTCCTGATTGGGAGCTAGTTTGCCACCTATGTTAAACTCTCCCTGACAAAATTCACATTATATTAAAAGCCATTGGAAGTCTATGATATCACTGTGTATAACTGTTATGACTGTTTCACATCTGATATGACCTCATTCACATTCCTGTCCAGCACATTTTGCAGCTCAGTGTCTTGTTCATTCAAATCTCTTCCTTCCATCTGATTTTAACCTTTTGGTGCTATAAAGATTTATTTTGTTTGTTTCCTAGGTGCTGATATAAATACTCAAGCCAGTGATAATGCCTCCGCTCTTTATGAAGCCTGTAAAAATGGACATGTACATATTGTGGAGTTTCTTTTGTCCCAAGGAGCAGATGCTAACAAAGCCAATAAGGATGGCCTGTTACCTCTTCACATAGCAGCAAAAAAGGGGATTTGCGAGTAAGTTTTGGTTCATTTCATAGCTTCAGCTTTTAGATAAGAATCTGAAGTCCTTATGAAAAAGAGGATTTAATGTCCCAGATCTAATTCTGAGCACTGTGAACAAGGAAGATGCCAGCTCAGAACTGGGCCTTCCACTTGCAGACCTTGGGTTGGTAATTATAAATGGAAGAGTGTGTTTGTTTGCAGGTTAGGGTGGGATGGGCTGGGATGAGCAGGGATGTGGGGGTGCAAGAGTCCTATTACAGCTAAATAACCTCAGGTATCTTGGAAGTGGATTAAACTGGGCTCCACAAAATATGTTTGAGATGGAATAAAAAAGCTTCGTGTGAGGTGTGTGGTGGTGGTTGTTAGTCCCCAGTAGCTATTGCAACATAGTTTGAAATCATTTTCCTGAATGATCCCACTGTGATTCTTCTGCACAAGCAGAACCTGCTGCCTTCATCTCTGGTGTGTTCAGGTTTTATTAACAATAATTCAGATAATGACAGCAGGAAGTAGTTAAGTGAATCTCTAGGGCATTAGTGAGATTGTTGCTAGAATATAGTGTCCATTTCTGATATCCTCCCTTTCTGAAAACTTTCAGGAAATTGAAAAGGCTTCAGAAAAGAAGTACACAAATCACTCAAAGTCAGGAAAATACACATTATTAGGGAGTCATAAAATGGCTCTTACTTAACAGACAAACACATAATAAGATGCAGTTGATTGTGTTTAGTATTGAGCTGAGCACATTTTTTAAACAGTGAGAAAAGTAACTAATGGAAAAAATAGCCAGGAATTGGGTAGCTTTACCAGTCTTCTGAAGTAGAGGTGTTTATAGAAGGGGGAGAAAGTCTACAGCCTATGATCAAGGATATCAATTAGGAAGATGTTGTCTAGGGATGGGATTGTTTCACAGTCACTCATATAGTGTTTACCTAGGTCTTTCAAGACCTGGGACATGCTCAGCATGCTTCTGAATCTGAATTCCTTAGTATTTACTTCTGATCCCAGGACAAGTTTTAGCTCCTGCCTTTAACCCCTCGCTGTTGGAAGGGTGAGAGGCTCACAGCTATTTTTGCAAAACACAGCTTGCAGTGACAGGCCCTTTTGATGACTGTAGTGACCTCTTCTGACTGTCACAGTTTTTGTCAAAATCCTTTCTGCAACAGTCAAAGAAGAGAGCATATCCAGCTGCAAAGATTGTTTCTAGATAATATAACTATCTTTGCAGACCACTGCTAAACCAGATTTTTTTAGATTTCAGTGTCTGAGGAACGAAAACTTTTGCAGCACTACATTGTCCCATAGGATCTTTTATCCTAGCACTCAAGTCTGCTTGGTAATGCCAACTAAGCTTCTCAAACCACTTTGATAGACCTGAGGATATTAATGTTCTGTAGTTGGAGTAGGCCTGCTTCTTTGTGCAAGCTGTGCATTCTAGAGGGCAGACCAGTGTGAATTTGTGTAATGGGTTTATACACTTACAGCATGTACCTGAATACTCTGCTAATACAGGCACTATAATATAGGTTAACTAATAGAGGCACAATTCAAAATTTTCTCTGGGGTTTCAGTTACAAAGACATTTTCTTAAAAACAAACACAGTTTAGATGAAAAATGTGCCAAAACCTGTTGCTCACTTTCAGAAAAGTTCATCTGAAAGTACAGATGGACAGATACAGAGTCTGGACCAGTTCTCTGAATCTTTTCCTACCCTCAACAGTTCCATACCCTGGTCTGAAATG
This sequence comes from Galbula dea, assembly GCA_013399015.1. Classification (NCBI taxonomy): domain Eukaryota; kingdom Metazoa; phylum Chordata; class Aves; order Piciformes; family Galbulidae; genus Galbula; species Galbula dea. Next base: position 3,726,747 of record VWZX01009335.1, read on the forward strand.
AAATTTACATGGAAAATACAACCTGAGTCTGTCCCCAGGTTATAAAAGAAAGGGCATGATTCAGATCTCACATCTATTATTCCAAAATCCAGCAGCATAAATGAGACTAAAATTCAGCCCAAACTCTGAGTTCTTTCACTTGTGAAAGACTGAACACAATTTTTTATTGTGCACAACTGCTGCAAACTAAGAGCAGAAGGAAGAAAAAAGAGCAACATCTTCTCTTATAAATATTTATTTAAATGACAAAGCTTCAGGCCCAATTGGCTGATCATTCTTAATTCCTTTGGTATTCTGTAAAATAACACTCTTCATGGTGACCTCTCTTTGTATTCCTGCAGATTTAGTACGTAATTCTGCAGGAATTACACTCCCACTTTTTGCCAGGGCACGAAGGCTCCCTACCATCAAGAATGTGGTCCCAAAAGTCAACTGTCAACTCACGTTGCTTGGTGTTTGCTTATTTTAAATGACATCTTGTCAATACTGACCTGAAATTCATAAAGGTCATCTCATCAGCTGTAGGACAATCACAAGCAGTCATTTAACTACTTCCTCCTCAAAACTGGGATGCTGAGAAGGGAAGACATTGTGAAGTGTGGGCAGATTTATTAAGTAAATCCAGGTCATTAAACTCTTGGCACGCTCATGCAAAGGATGCTTTGCCTCCTCCTTCATACAATTTCTAAGAAAAAGAAATCACAGAAGCAGGTGTCAGGGGTAAGGGGAAACTCAGCACTATTTTGAAATAGTGCATGAACCTCGGCCCTGTGACAGATGTGGAATGTGGCTTGGCTTGTATGGCCTTGGCTGCCATCACTTGAGCTGCCTTCTCCCTCTAGACAGACAAGAGATACTGCAGAGGGGGAAGTACCATATTACTGAACCAACCCCCTTTGGAAGATGAGGAAGAGGGACAGGTTCAAGCTACAAAATTAAAATCTGACACAAATTTCATGCTCTCTGCCAAAATAAATCTAGGGTACAGGGAGTGTTTTGAGGTCTGGGACTCTGCAGCATTTGTATGCAGAGCCTCAGTGTGGCACCTCTGCAGTGAGGTTCAGGTCCTCCTGGCAGACAGAAGTGATGCAGTGCCTCTTTAACTCAGATGTGAAGAACTGGCTGAAGCACATATGCTGGAGGGAAAGAACAAAACAGACCCTTAAATCTTCAAAACAGTTGATCACGGGATGACTAATGCTGGTACTTGGCATGGTGTCCTCACAGCACTCTGTGCCCTTTTTGTTATTATGGTTCTAACAGAACATTTGCTATTGGTGGGAAATTGCCAGCTCACCAGCACCCAAACCTCCTGCTCCCTGGTGAGCATCACAGCCCTGGAAGATTAGTGAGGCTGCTTAGAATTAATAAAAACTTGTGCTTAATTTTCCAAGGTATTTACATAATTTTAAAAGTTGTTTTGTTTAAAAAGGAGATGTAGAAGTGACTTGGAGACATGAATAGTCCAGCATTTAAAAAGGAACATAATCCTGTAAAGTGTTACACATCTTCAACTCTTTTTTCAGCTCCGAGGATCTTTGGAAGCTCAGGCTTTCATCGAATCATTCAGTGCATCACAAACAAAGTTTTTCCTGAGACTAGCACTTATATTTGGTTTATTTAATTATGTAAATGTATGTTTGAGGCCCCAGTGTTGAGATCAGCCATTGCAGTCAAGCTAAAGATATGCAGCATTTTAAAGGAGACGTGCTACATGCTAGGAAACTGAGCTTTGCATGTTTGTGTGTTAGAAAAGCTATCAGCTGCTTGACAGAGGAGTATGCATGGGTGACAGAAGAGGAGGTCTGCTTAGCTTGCTGGCTCCCACAAGCTCCTTTTTAGGTACTCCTCACTCCGCAGGCATTACATTACTACATGTACATTACATTACCTACTCCACAGGTAGAACATTATATAGGGAACATGGGCATTTCCTGAGACAATAGGCAAACTCGGGTTTTGGATGGTTCTGAGTGTCTTTCTGGAAATAACTTAAGGTGGCTTGTCTATAGTTACAGGATCATTCTAGTGCCTTGGCTAAACCACACAAATTTAAGAACAGGAGATGAGGCTTTAACCGGTGGGGCTGGTCATGCAGCTTCAGTGACCCCTATGGAGACATAAAAATGATCATGGGTTTGTGACTGCAGGGCTCCCCTACGTCATATATTTGAACATCATGTTACATAAAAGCACCTTGATTTATGTTGCTGTGTATAAGGCAACATCACACTTTCCAGTAGCAATCCCTGATTACTGGGGTTTAGGACTTGGTAGTACATTTTTTCTCCCTGGGCTAATGTGTGGAAACCAGCCTGGAAAATATTTTTATTTCTTTTCCTAATTGTCTTTTTTGCTTTCCTTGATCTGGGATGGATGTTCATAGCCCCATGGATTTGCCACAGCCAGAAGCTACACAGTGAGGGCCTCCAGGATGGGGATAAATTCAGGATAAAAACTAAATTGTAAAGAAGGTTGAGGAGGTCTTGGAAGCAAATATGTCCAGCAGAGAAAGGTTTTGTTTCACCTTCTTTCTGGTCTCAAGCCTCTTGCTGTGGCTATTATCCATGAGGCATACCAACACATTGTCTTGAAGCCCTTCTCTGTTGAGCAATAAAGCAATCCCAATGGAGGTGGAGAGACACAGCTTCTCAGCTGGTACCTCAGGCCAGAGGCTATGAGCCTGTTTCTCCAGTCCAACTCACAGTGCGGTGATGAAGGTGCAGAACATCTGGGACCTCCTGGCTGAGTGTCTGTTGCTTGGGCTGTAGCACCAAAGAGAAGTTACAACAGGGTAGATGAGAGTGAGCTCATTGTCTCTTCCACCATAACTGCCCCTGCAGGTGCAATTTCCTTATAGAAACAGGCTGATAATTTAAAAAAAACCTACTTGTTCCTCCATGAAGGAGGGGGCCACATAGCTCACATTTTTGGCAAGGTAAGAGCCCAGGGATTTGTTGACAAGCTTCAAGTTCACACCCTGCTTTCTCTTAGAGAGAGACGTTCCTACATTCAAATTAGCAGTCTCTCTCTTATGATTACAATCACACAGCTATGATTGCTGTATGGTCATAGATCCCCTGGAGCTCACTGACCTTCACTGACTCTCCATTTGGCAGGATTGTCTCTATGCTGATCCCTGTGACCAGCCGCACCCGTGTCAAGCGTAGTGGCATCAGCCCCCTGCACTTAGCAGCCGAACGCAACAACGATGACATCTTGGAAGAACTGATTGATGCTGGCTATGAGGTCAACACCACCCTCTCTGACGAGCGGTCCTGCCTTTATGAGGACAGACGCACCACCCCCCTCTACTTTGCTGTTTTTAACAACAACATCTATGCCACTGAGCTTCTGCTGCAAGCCGGAGCCAACCCTAATGTTGACCTCATTAACCCATTACTCATCTCCATCCGCCATGGCTGCTTGAAGACTATGAAACTGCTCCTTGACCATGGAGCAAACATAGATGCTTATATATCAAGCCATCCCACCACATTCCCAGCTACCATCATGTTTTCGATGAAGTACCTTGCTGTGCTGAAGTATCTCCTAGATCTGGGCTGTGATGCAGGTTCCTGTTTTGAGTGTCAGTATGGCAACGGCCCACACCCTGCATTAAATTACAGACGGGACAGCCTTAATGATCCCCAGCTGTCCAAGGAGCCAACCACAGTACAGGTAAGCACTGCCTAGTCCATCTACAGTACTTCTGGGGATGTCTCCTGGCCATGTATCTTGACAACTTTAATGAATTTTTTCTTCCAGCTTTCCTGTGAGAAAAGATGCTTTTATTCCCACTTGATTTACAGAAAAAAAACCTCAGTAAGGGTCTGTGAATGTTCCAAGTCCATGTCCAGTGACAGAATGATGGTAGACAAAAGCCACTGTGGCCCTAGCTTGAATTTGCAGTGAATTATAGCCATCTTGACAGCTTGCTGTCAGATCTTCAGAATTCTTTTCCTCTGGACCTGAGGTGCCAGGAATGAAACATGTTTTCTTGACAGGCAGTGTTGTATGGGTGGTAGAATATGGGCAGTAGCATGTGGGCAGTAGAAATCTGTTTGTTTTATTTGCCCTGTGATATTTGTTTTGTCTGATACAGAATTTAAGCTCCTAGTTAAATTAAAATTGTCTACTGCTTTGTTTTATGAGGGTAAACTAGGGAATGCAAATAGGTGCAACTTCTGAGTCTACTGGGTAAGGAGCCCTTGAGAGAGAACATAAATAGTTACATTAGCTATATGACTATGCATTATATTTTAAGTTTTCCAAAAAGATTAGGAGATATAGATCCATGATATCAGATTTTCAAAGCCACTTACAGATTTTACATATCCACAATTTACACATGTATCTTTGCAGTCCTTTCCAAAGCGCAGTTGGGCTCAGCTTCCATTGGGCTGGAACTGGACTCTCAATCCCTTAAAGGACTTTACAGAATCTCAGATTACATTTTTTTTCTGACCTTAGTGTAGTTGACTCCTTCCAATATATCTCAAACAAAATCTGACTCTTCAATCAAAATTTGCTACCCTTCACCATGCAAGACAACAAAAATCTCAGCATGCAATCTTTCTATTTCACAGTGAATCAGGGAAGAAATAAATCAGCTTCTATCCAGTTTAAGGGTACCTTACAAGGATTCAGAAAAAAGTGACATTTAGCCCAGAGAGATGGTCACTAATAAATGCTTCTTGGTGGTAGAAAGAACAAAGAAAAGCATGAAAAGATCCTTGGAAATCTTGACCTTTTTATCAGTCCTGTCTTCCAAAGGATTTTACTCTCCAGTAACATATCCGGGAAACAAATAAACAAACAAAACTAAATCTTAGAAAGAAGATTGTAAGAGTTTATTTCTTATCCCAAACAGAGCTGAATTCTCCTGGAGAGTGGAAAATTGCTCAAGTATACCACATTTTTGTCAAAGAAAAATTAATAAAATATATCACTTCCAGCTCTTGAACCATCATATGTATAGAATGAACAGAGAGCTGGAATTCCAAGGCAAGGAGAAATGGTTTGCCTTTAGCTCTCTATGGTATCCTAGACACTCAAAAATGGCTCTGTTTTTACTATTTAAGCACATTATTTCCCTCTGAATCTCACGTAAAATTACTTTTAGTGCCACCACCTAGAAGGTCAGACCCCTTCAGTCAGAGGTAGCAAAAGCAGTAGTATAAAATTATATCTGTTCAGAGGGAGACTGCTAAGAAGCAAATGCATACAGAATAAAAGCAATTCCTTACTTCCAATATTATTTTAAATTTGCTTCTTACTGCCAGGATTTGGCTAATAAAATTAAGTCTTGTGTGGTGTAGCTTCATGATATGGTTGTGATATGGTTTGTCTTCGGAAATACAAAGGATCTGATGAAACTATAGCCCTATCCACACAAAAAATGTGCATTTTTAATTTTCTTGTGTAGATTGTGTAAGGGTAATAAATCTGAGTGATTAGTCATCATACAGTAAAGACTGTGAGCCACTGGACGTGAATATGAAATATGCACTAACTATAAATCACAACTGTTGTTACTAAATTAATGTGTCCTAGAGAAAGTGAACGCAGAAAACTGGTTGCTGTCTCACTCCACGTTTCCAGAACTATAAAGCCAAAATCATAAACGTGGGGAGCAAAGTATCCTACTGCCGCAAGAGGGCATTCAGGGCACTAACGAAACTGCAGGCTCAGAGTCACTTTGTCCCTTAGTCAATCCCATTGCCTGTAGATGCAGGTTTGCATGATTTGGTTTGTTTTGCTGTGCTTCTTTTCCTGCATCGTGTTTTGGAATATTTTTATTTCAGAAAACGTTTTTGTAGGCTGAGCTTGTGAATAGGGAAGAAAGAAAAAGGCAGACAAGGTCTCTGGCAGAGACAAGAAAGGAGAACAGTAAGATCCAATGTTTTATTGCCCTACACATCCTCATTTAAACTCTGTCAAAGTGGAGTTACTGCTTGAGGTGGTAGCACAGATCCTCAGTTTGCAGCTCCTGTGGGTAACTGCATGGCAATGGCATATGCACTGGAGAATAACAGCCAGATATACTAAACTTCCTATAAGAAGTTCAGGTAGGAAACTGTGGGTTGTCTGCTGGGATCCTTCTGACATAGCTGTATCTATTTTTCTGGGAGACACTACATGGTGATGGTCAGAGGGGAAAAAAATAAAAAAAACAAACAAACAAAAAACAAGTCAGAAGAGTAGTAAACACTTCTGAATGCTCTAACCTTAAATAATCAAATTTGATCTAGTTACAGGAGTTTAAACTGAAAGAGGTTTAAGCTGGTGCATTTTCTTTCCTGTTTGGGGTGGGGCTGGAGGGAGCTTGCAGACAGTATCAGTGCCTAAGCTGATGGATGCTTAAGCTACCATCACTCAATTTGATTTGGCCATGTGCCTGAGTTCTTATCCACACAGCATGATTTAATTCATGTTAAAACTTTCTGACTGCTCACATGAAGATAAATCCACAGATACATTCATCATATGCAGCATCCTAACAGAGACAAATGAAGCTGTCTGGCACATATTTAGATTAAAGTGGGAAGAGAAGCTACTACTTTATTGAAATGAAACTACTTAAAGTCAGCTTCTTAAGTCTGCTCTTCAGTATCTCCATAAGTAGCCCTCCATGCAATGGCCCTGAGTACTCTGCAGCTCATACTGGGGGCTACAGAAAATTTGCCTGATCCAGGACTGAGTAAGAAAGAAGCCTCTGCCCCAGGCAGTAAGGTGTTTGCTCCCCATAAGCTGCGGATACTAGTGGGTTCACTACTAGCTGCTGTGCTCTCCCGAATCTCCCTCTTTCCCTATGTCTCCTTCGTGCACAGTTGCCCTACAGAGCCCTTCTCAAGAAGGGAAATGGACCCAGCATGCTGGGTCACTGTGCCTTGGCCTGCATGGGCCTTTCAGCAGCTCCCTCACTGTCTTGGGGCAAAGCTCCTCTTGCCCTCCCATTTCTGCAGAAGTAGCACCTTTGGACCCTGTAAACAATTCAGGATCTTTTTCATGCTCCAAAGCTAGGACATCACCAGGACTTTCTGTCCTAATTTGTGGCCTCCAGTGGTTGTAAAAAATTTGAAGGGAAACTGGTAATTGCCTTCTCTGCTGGTGAAAGGGTGAAACCACCAAAGCCATCTGGGCTGTTGCTACTGTTGCAGTTTCCACAGGTACATTCATGTCCCCCTGACTGTAGTCTGTCTGTTTTTCCTTGAAGTTTTGTGAAATGGTGTCTACTCCAGAGATAAGTCGCTGGGCTGGGCCGATCATCGATGTTCTCCTGGATTATGTGGGTAACGTGCAGCTCTGTTCCCGGCTCAAGGAGCATATTGACAGCTATGAGGACTGGGCTGTCATTAAAGAAAAAGCAGGTATGGTCACCCAGGGGAGAATCTGGCACAAATAGTCCTGCTGCTGGATTCAAAACCTCAGACACCTTCTCCCCTTAGTGTTCATGCCTTAAAATTGGTAGGCTTTACCAACAGAGACTGAATTACATTTCGGACCATGTATAAGACAACAGAAACTGCTGGGGCATCACTGACTGTGATGTTAAATGTACACCAGCTGTGGACCTGCCCCACTGGGAATGAGCATTGCCAGTGCAGAAAGGCCCATTTGGCTGCACCTGGTGTTTAGTCAGATCTGAGTGGGTTGGCAGGCAGCATGACCATCTCCACAACAGTCACCAGTAACCTTTAAGGACTTTACTAATATGCTGCTTTCCTAAATATCCTTTCCCTCAGGATGCAAAGTCTTTCACAGACATTTTCAGAATTAGTTTTCTGGCTCCAAACTAGATTTGGTAGTACACATTATATTTATTTTCAGTGGGAAGGCTGAGTATCATAAAGTGGCTTGTTTAAATCCTCCTAGAAAGCCCATTGCTAAGTCTGAGATGGGATAGAACATCCCACCCTCCAGCCCCACTTCTCTCCTTATGTCATGCCTCAGAATAAGTGAGCTGCCACCAATGCCAGATGATTCACCCCTTAATTACAGTAAAAAAACCTTTTTATCATTCTCCCATTTCATTCTTTGCCCATTTTCCTTTTGCTACTGACCTGGCCAAGCCAAGCTGTCCCTCTCAAGTTTAAATCTGTTCTGCTCATGCTGTCTTTCAGAGCCCCCACGGCCTCTTTCCCATCTTTGCCGCATCAAAGTACGAAGCCTGGTTGGAAGAAACCGCATTAAACTCCTTGACACCTTGCCTCTTCCAGATAGACTGATTCGATACTTACAGCATGATTACACACAGTGACCCCAGGCACACTGGACACACAGCAGCTTGCCGGCATGGTACCCAGTGTCATCAGCATGGCAAGGGCACACACTTCATGCACGGTGGGGAGGAATTGCTGCTGGCTTGGTCAAGTGTCCTCCAATGACTAATCTAAGAGAAATATGCTACTGAAGCATGAGTGAGAAGAAAATGGAGGAGACAGAGCTAAACATAGGACTGTTCTTAAGTATTCCAGAAGAAAACACATATGATTCACCTCAGAGCATGGTCTGTAAGGAACAAGAAATGAAGGCCAACACTGAAAAATAAGTAGTGCTGAAGAAAGTATCAGTGAGGAATTAAAAGGTATCCTGAGACTGTGGTGGAGCTTAGCATCCTTGCTGTGATCACAATCCAGAAACTGTCAAGAGCCAACATACTGGCGAAAGGAATGACATTTCCTTCACTGACTGAGATTTTTATTTTAGTTTCTATTCTACTGTTTGGGTTTCTGTTAAGTGTGCTGGTTGCTAATTCTCTAATACTTTGACACCATTCTTGCTTACACTTTTACTTTCATTTTTTTGGACCTTTCTGACTAAATACTTGATTTCTGAAAATTCAAATCTCAGAACTTTTTAATAGACTAAAATCCAGAAATGCTGATTCCTTTAAAAGTCAAGGAAAGGTTTATTTAAGAAAGATGTAGGAATTGTATTTGCACATAGTGAATACAGTTTATTTTTTATTACATTTGCAATAGGAAGTAGGTGAGATTCTGCTTGAGAGAACTTCCTAGACTGGAGATTTGATAGCAACTTGGGGCTCTTTCCTTTCTTCTTTTTGTTTTGGTTTTGGTGTAAATTAAAAGTAGCTGTACTGTAAACAGTAGCTTTACTCTGTCATGAAGTTGGTGTCAGAACAGAACAAAGCCCTAGATGAGCAGGAACAGAAAGTTGTTATGAAGGAGAGAGGTGAGGTATGTAGGGAGAGGCAATATTGCTGAACCAGCTTTATCTGGTCCTCCCCTAGAAGATCTTGTTCCTACAAAACCTAACCTCTCATCACTGGAAGAGAGACTATTTTAAAATTCTGAAAGTCTGACTTTAAGATTTATGAAAACAAATACCTAGAATTAGGCTTCCAAATCCTTAGTCAGGTGCCTAAACAATGCCAAGTTGCTTGTGCCAGGTGTAGTTCCACTTAAAACAACTGTATGTGGTGTCAGATATTACTGAGGCAGAGTAAGTGTCTAGGGATTTTGCCCTGAATTTCCTGACTTTGAAAGTCTGAAGTATCTATTAGCTCTCTTTGATGAAAGTTATCTCAGCTTCTTTGAAAATTAGGTCACCTATTTACAGCTGAGATCCACAACTGATTTATGGCAGCTTAACAAGTTACCATCTATCAGCTCAACCACTATAATTGTCCGTGAAATTCTTTTATTGAAGTTTTTAACAAGTCACATTCCTTCACAGCTGGGGAGGCTGAGGAGCCTATGAGCAGTTATTTGCAGTGACTACAGCTCAGTTGACAGGTGTGACTTGCTCAACTGATTTGATGACTGCCTCATTCCTGACTAGGCACCTAAGTAAAGACGGAAGAACCTAAATGTGCAAAGATGTCTTTGCAGATCTTATGCTAGAAGCGCAGTTATTCTTACCTTAGGTGACAAAGAAGCTGTGCACCATGGGTTTTTTTGGATTCCCCACCAAAGACCTGACAGATCTGGTTTTGTTTGTTGGCCTGGATACCATCCATGGAATCACATAGAAATGTAAGTAGAGAAAATGCATTGCATCAAATTTTATTTGTGTGAGTTTTAGACCTTAACACAGGACTAAAAGTGTGTTGCACACATACAAGTCTGTCTAGACACACAAGTTCAGATTCTGTAATAGTTTTGTGTGAAACGTGTTCAGCACTTTTGCGATAGGATGTGAGCAGAAGAAGTGGTTACAGCTACAGGCACTCTTTCCATAGATGTCTCCTTCCCAAATGCAAAAGATGCTGGGAAAAGAGCAGAATTTCAGTTCTCATGGAACAGTGATCTTCTTGTAAAGTTTTGGAAAGCCAAGTGAGATGTCTCCACTGCTGAAATGTCATCCCGTGACTTCCATTACTACCAGTTTAGGATCTATCCCCTTCTCTCCTGCAGCATTAACAGAGAATTGCTTCAGGCTGGAAAAATACTGTGTGGAAGGAAAGGAACGGGAAACAGGAATCTTTAGACCAGTTTTGCTAATGAAGGCCCTGTATTGGTAAGCAATATTTTGAGAGATAGAAAATCACCTGTGAAGCTCATGCATTCTCACTTTATGATGCTGAGCAGTTAAGATCTAGGTCTTATTCATATTGATATAAACCAGAATAAATTTCCTTCAAATTAAATGAGCATGACAGAGCAGAGTCATAGAGGGTGATAGTTACAGGCACAGCTTGGTGGAGATCATTTTCTTAAGAGCTTATTTGGTGTGCAGTGACAGCCCTGGACACCACTGGCTGATAAAAGGATCCACAATCACCAACTGCATGTATAACCACAGGGGTGGGATTTCATCAGCTATCCCAAACTGGGAATTTCCCCTGAGCCAACACTGTTATGTACACAACAAAAGTCTTTCAAGTTGCAATTTCATTTTATGTCCTTGGAGAAACTGAAAGTGGGTTTGAGTGAAGCAAATAAGGAAAGTCCATTTCTTCTTTCAAGGAAGAGATCTTCCATCTCTTGGGAGACCCATGTCCTTCTTGCTCTCAACTAATCTGTCCCAAGCAGGAGAGTCACTGAGCTGGAGAGCACTGGTCTGATGGGAACATACTGCAACTGCAAGAAGGATAAGTGCACACTGTGCACAGAAACTAAGGAGAGGAGTCTATTAAAAGGGGAATCTGGTAACTACAGTGTTATTAGGTCCATTCTGCTTGATGCTTACAGCAAATTTCACACACTCAGTTTACATTTATTTGCACTAAAATGGAGCACACTATCTCTCCACTCACTGACACAATATTTTGTGTGCAATACTGAATCTGCAAAAATTCAATGTATTTAATTGAATTACAGTTGTATTTAATTAATTACAAGATGTATTTAATGCATCTATCTAGGAGTTACTGTGAAAGAAAACCACACCAAAACCCAAACAAACCAGGCTCGTAAGCAGATCAGTAGTTCTAGTGCAAGTTGAAGTGGCTTGTTTTTACTGAGTGTGATAGATAGACTCCTTCAGAGATGATGACTTTATGTGAAATGTTCTAGGAATATTTCACAGCCAGGTTACTGTACTTTTATACTGCAACATGTGCAATTCACTTGATGTTCTTGTGCACTTTTTGGATTTTTTATTTGATTTTGTATGAAAGCTTTTTCACTTACCTTTCCCTTCCTGTTATTTATAAAAGCTATTGTGGTTTTAAGAGTTTAAATTTGCATTGTTGTAGTAAATAGCAGCTGTTGAATGTTATGTTTCCATCTTTCAAACCAAGTATGAATAAACAAGTAGATTCTGATGGGCTATCAGCTGTCCTGAATAGCAATATTGACCAACCAAATGCAAAATAGCCAGGAAAAGTCTGAATTAATTGAAGCTTGAACAATTAATAATTTTTATGCTAATCTCAGGGATGAGAGAACAGCAAGTGTTGCTGGAAAGGAGACAGAGTTGCTATTCTTTGCAAACCTTTTTGAAAGTCTCACACATCCCCTTTCAGTGGTTTTGAATATACTTAACAACTGTCTTCTGTTCATTTGTGTATTACTTCACTGTTGCTCTAGTTCAGATCTGCAGCAAGGGCCACTGCTTGCACAAGACTGGGAAAGAAAGTTCCATGTCACAGAAAATTTCAAGGATTTTAAAAAAACCCACCAGTTTAAAGCTTGGGGTAAGTGCATAAATATCTGTATTGGAGATCATTTGGAATGATCTGGTTCGTTGTAACTTAAAAAAATGCTACTCTGTTACATGGAAAATTTACAGCAACATAGATTCAAATAAGAAACAGTTTAAACAAAGAATTAAATATCCAAAAGGTAGAAACTTAATTGTAACTCTCTTCTTTCTCTGGATTTCTTCAGAAATAAAATTTCTACAGAGGATATCTCTGCCAAGTATTTTAATTTTGATAGAAATAACCCATATTCTGCTGTGATACACAGCACTTCCAAATGTCTCTTCTGAACTCAAGCAGGAACACTTGTCCACAGCAATCATTGCAATACTTGTAGTTCATTCCATGACTTCCTCTAGTCACTCAGATGGAAATCCAGAGCAATGCCAAGAAGGCTGCTCTGTGTTGACAGCAGACAGAGACTGAGACACAGTTCAGCATCCGGATTTGTCTGGATTACAACAGTGACATAGAGCTACTGGTGTGAGAAAGAATCCCCATTCCCATATGAAAACTTCCTTGCTTACAGTTCTGCAAATGAAGAGCCATAGCTCTCCTCACATTAACTTTAAAAGGGGATACTGCCTCTGGTTTCTGTTAAGAATTTCTTCCTGGATTTAAAAAACAAAACAAAACAGAACAAAAAGAAAACAACAAAAAGACCCAAACACAAAAAGGGAAAGATATCTAAGTAATCTAAATATAATCATATCTTCATTTCTGGATCAAGAGGTAATGTGATGTCTTTAACTCTCAGCTCTTTACCACCTCACACCTTGCATGTAATTGCAGGTGTGTGCTACCCAAGCCTTTTCCTGCTTTCTCTCCTGCAGAAGTACTCTATATGGCTTGATCCATATATAAAGTACTGAGAGCAGAGAGAAAGCAGCAAAAGCTACTTCCATTTCCACTTTTGGCCTGCTGGACTAAAACATTATAGCTGTTGTTTCCGTAAAAGTAAACATTGGTGGGATATAATGTGAGGTTTGGGGGAAGAATGTGCTACTTTTAGCTTGAGAATAGTTCATATCCTAATGAAAGTTGCAGCCTGGTTGCAACACCAAGTCCCATCAGAAGATCTAGAATGATACTCTACAGTTGCTTAAGATAATTTTCTAATGGCTGCAATGCACTCAAAAGTGTTACCTGTTTTTTCCCTTATGGAGATATCAAGAGTCATGGAGAGCTATGCTAGCCAGAGACCAAGGCAACCAAGGTCACTTTTTATTGAATTGTGGGAGAAGTCCCCATTAGCTTCAGGGAGAGAGCTTCAGTTTACTCCAGTATAACTGAACAGATATATAGGCCTGCAATATTAAACCTTTCAGATCTGATATTCTGTGCCTTAGCACCACTTTCTCCATGGGTTTAAGAGAAATCCAACTCAAAATAAAGTCTCCTACTAACTTTTCTAACCACCAGGAAAATACCAGACAAATCATTTACAGCCAGGTCTTGTGATAGCATCTTAAAAGCAGGCAAAAGAAAGATGTCCTAAAGATGCCCTAAAGGAATCAGGGCAGGCTACTCTATACACTTTTTTTCTATTGTATTTTATGGTTTTGTATTCAACTAATACGATTTCTCATTTGTTCTGTTGATGCAGAACAATTCCTGATGTGGAAATTCATCCTGCTTCCATTGGCACCAGCTTAGCACTAGCTAATTTCCCAGCCCCAGAAGAACTACTTTTGATTTAAATCACTCTGAATAGGTCGAGATTTCAGCCCTCCTGTCTACCCCCCAGTTGTAAATCAAACCTGTGTCTACCCAGTGGGGCAAAAGTAAACAGATGCATTTGCAGAATCACAAAAATAAAATTACCTCTTTTCTTCCCTTATTTTTTTCTTTTAATTCCCTCAGTATTTACATACAAAAAGAGCTTAAATCCATTCACACAAGTGTGGTTTTTACATTAAATACTGTCCTTCCAGTCTCTTGCACAGAAAAGGAAGTGACCTGAATATCTTGACTTCTCTGGAATTACTTCAAAGTACAAAAACTCTTTGAATGGGTTTAATTCATTTCATTTCACCGCTGCTGCCACAGGGCAACCCCAGAAAGATGTTCCCACATGGAGGAGGTCTCCTAGGTGTTACAAGTGCAGCTATGAATGGCCTGCAGCCCCGCTTGCTATGGCTCAGACAATGCCCATCGATGAAAGAGCCGTGGTTTGCCTCATGCTCCATGTCACCAGCTTCGTAAGGCTTATTCCCGATTTACACCCGTGTACTGAGAGGAGAGTGGAGCTCGAGTAGGTTCCCAACAGTTAGCAATTCACTCCAGCCCACCCATGAGGAAGAGGGTACAATCGCTGGCCTCCTTTCCCCTGCCACTCCACGCTGCCAGCAGCTCATACCTAGTGCCTGACTAGGTGTTTCAATTTACTCTCTGGAGCTGTTGTGTTCAGCGTGACTCCAACACCCCCATGGCTAAAGATAGCTGAAAACATTGAAGATTGGTGGGGGGACAGCAGGCTTAGTGGGGATGGGTTTCAAAACCATGGGCCTGTATAGTTTTTGCCCTGTGCTGTCGGCCTCCTTGCAGAAGTGCAGCATCTCTGCCGGCAGTGCGGCGCTGCTCTTCCTCCACAGCCCCAGCCCCGGGAAGGGGGATGGAGGCAGTGCACCTGGGGGCTGGTACACTCCTGGCCCAGGGCAGGGGAAGGGGCAGCAGGTCCAGGCACCCAACTGGCTTGAGAGGACCCCTGCAGGGTCCTTCTCCCCGGCATGCAGGGTAGGCTCAGGGGGGCTCTCTGGGCCAGCAGCATCTGGGCCCCGTTTGCTTTTCTTACCCTCGTAGGGAGGAGGGTCTCTGGGGACTGGTAGCCCCTCTGGGCTGGTGGGAAAGGCCCTGGCCAGCAGGCTCTGGGCTGGCCTTGGCTCTTCCCAGAAAGAGGCAGGGAGCTGTCGCTTCCTCATGGGTACCTGGTCCGGCCTTGTAGCCTCGGGGTTTTGTTCCTGCAAAACTCTTTCCTTGGCGAGGCTCTCCTCCACCTCGGCTGTCTGCAGCAGCTTCTCAGCAGAAGCCTCACCATGGGGACTGGGGTCAGGTGCCTCAGGCTGGGGGCCACGGCCCCGGTCCTCTGCCCCCTTGCGCCAACCACACTCAGGCGGTTTGCTGGGGTGGCACCGTGGGATCCGTGAGTACTTCTGAGAAAATCGCTTGAGCTGCTTCTGCAAGTATTTTCTGTGGTCAACCGACCGGCGGCAGGGAGCTGATTTATCCAGAGCTGCTTTGATGTCGCTGGAGGCCAGGTTGACAAAGTTCAGTAGGGTTTTTACCTCGCTGTCCGATGCCATCTCACTGGACACACTGTGCAGAGTTTCCCATTAAGAGTTTATAATCCACCTTCAGACAAACCTTGGCAAGCCTGTGAAACACAACAGACAGACTTAAGAGTAGGAAGCCTTGGTTCAAAGAGCACCAAACAAATGAAGGGAGGATGGTGGGACTAGTCAAACTTCTCAGCCACGCAAACAAGTTGACCATCAGCTCACTTCCATGCTGACAAACTCCCAGTGGAAGTGCTATGCTCCCACAGCCCACCACCCTGCACCACTACCCCAGCACACACTGGCACGGGGACTGCCTCTCGAAGGTCACCCAGTCTGGAGACTAATCTTATTAGATTGCGCTTAGCTGGAAAGAAGCTGGGGCGGCTGTTCCTGCCTCGCTGTAAGCAAGCACGGACACTCACCCGGCATGCGACAGCTTTTCTCACCGGTGCTGGTAGCTGCAGTGTCGTTGTGGAGAAGAGCCCCTTCCCCTCTAATCTTGTTAGGCAGGTTACACACCACCAACCTCAGCAGAGGCAGCCAGGGCCTGCCAGTGTTTGGACGCAGTTTAGCAAGCTCTTGAGCAAGCTGAATGAATATCGACTCCGGCGAGTTCGGGGCTCTCCCAGGCCAATCAGAAGCCACTTTGCCAAATACAAAGCATCCCAATCAGGCATCAGCCTCCCCTCCTCGCATTCTTTGCCATCACAAATTGTCACCATGGGGACAGCTACAGAAAGACAGCTAATAAATACAACCATTTCCCCATGATTTCTACCATTCTCCCTATCCTCTTCAGCCCTACTGAGGCCCTTCTTTTTAAAAATGACACAATCCAAAGTGCAAATGCTGAGGATGAGTTAGGAAGGTTTAGACACTGTTTTCTATGCACCCCTCCAAGCTGTCTAGGGGCTCATACTAACCATGCTTCGTTGGCATGGGACAATGTAATACAGAGGACCTGGCTAGCCTACTTTTAACCGCTCCCCATCACAGCCTTTTTTTTCTTTTTTTTTTTTTTTTTAAGGGGAGGATGATGTCAGAAAAAGGTAGGAAAGGAACAAATCTCTAAAGAGATGTGCAGATATCCATGGAAAGGGAGCTTGAGCGCTCAAGAATCTTGTCTTTATGTTTGCCCCCTCAATTGAGTTACACAAAAGCTGAATTACCCATTCAAACTACCCGGACAAAAGGATGGAGTTGGATAGTACTCTTGCATCTGTAGTCAAACAGTTAGAGACTTAAATCGAGTCGTCATGATGGAGAAAGAGTTAGACAAAGCCCATAGAATTGCCATCAGCAAACATTTTCCTGTGTCATATTAGTGGGTCTCCATGACTCCCCCTGGCCTGGGGACAATAGCACAAGTTTGCACACTCGACTACTGTCACCCTGCCAACGCTGGCAAGGAGCAGAAACAGGACAATCCTTTAAGGGGAAAGCATGCCCGCTGCAGGGAAGGTAAGAAGAGAGGGAAGAAAAGGCGTGTGAAATGCTAATTGAGCTGCTTCCTTTACTGATCCAGAGTTATGCGAGCCCTGTGCCTTCTCACAGGCTTATCCCTAAGGGGTGGCAATAATTTAATAGCATGGTAAAAATGAGAGCTGGAGGAAAAGGAGAGCAAAAGTGCTACCGTCGGTGTGCACCGGACACATCGACAAAGAACTGGCAACAGCCTGTCTGCCAGCCTGGGACTTGCAGCATGCCATGGCAAGAGCAGTGATGCTTTTGCTTTCCAGCCTGCAGCATGCCAGGGATGAGAAGCATGGAGAGGGGCAGAGGATGCGTGCACCCACCATCAGGTACATTCTGCCATCTTTGGACCAAGCACATGCATGCCCTGGGGAAAGCAGGAACTGAAATCCAAGCCATTTTGCAAGTATTAAAAAAAAAGTAAAAAAAGGCATCAAAGGCTTGAGCACTGAGGGTTGAAAATAGCTACATTTTATAGTTATTTTATTATATTTCTATTAGTCTTATTTTCCTCAGAGGAGAAGAACCAGACTATGCCACTATATCAAACACTGGGCAGAGGCCACAGGGATGATTATTCAGTGTCTGTGTACTGATGCACTCAGTGCTGCCATCCCTGTTCACATCATTTTTCCCAGTCTGGCCTGAGCACATCTGCTGCCCAGTCTCAGGTGTTTCAGGTCCAGGGAGACTCCGGGGCCAAGACATCCTGCAGCAGAGTGTGCTGCAAAGCCTTTGGCACCACAGTAGGCTGTAATACTGTGGCTGATTTGTCACAGCAGATGTGCCTCTGGTCCTCCTAGCTTCTATTTCAGAAGCTGTTTATTTGCCTAAGAGAGCTGGGGCAGCTAGCCCTGCCTGCACCCTCTATCCGCTGTGCAATCTTCTGCTTTTGGATAATTGGNATTTCGGGATGTACTACCTGGGGCCTGGCCTCTCTGTGACCCAACACAGATCTTTCTGTGCAGCTGAGGCTACAGGGAGAGATATTTTTCTTGCTCACTGAAAGAGAGGCACACCAAGGAATTGCATCTCAGTCTGCAGGAACAAACTGCCTCCTGTGCTTGAGCTTTTGAACCTAACCTAGACACCACATTTAACAGTACAACATCCCAAATAGCTAGTTCATTGCCCAACAGGGTGAGAGAAACAGAGAGACATAAGACAGGTGTGTGGGAGCAAATGATTGCCTCAGGATATTAATGAACTGTATCCTCAGAGGCCTGGCAGACCATGCCATGTAATGGTCAATGGCTCAAAGTCCAGACAGAGACCAGTGACAAGTGGTGCCCTTCAGGGGTCCGTACTGGGACTTGTACTATTTACTAATTTTATAAATTATATTGTCAGCGGGATCGAGTGCACCATCAGCAAGTTTGCTGATGACACTAAGCTGTGTGGTGCTGTTGATAAGTTGGAGGGGGGGATGCCATCCAGAAGGATGTGGACAGGGTGGAGAGGTGGGCCCAGATGAACCTCATGAGGTTTAACAAGACCAAGTGCAGGGTCCTGCACTGGGGTTGGAACAATCCCCACTATCAATATAAGCTGGGGGATGAGGAGAGAGAGAGCAACCCTGCAGGAAAGAACTTCGGGGTGTTGGTGGACAAGAAGCTGGACATGAGCAAGCAGTGCATGCTGACGGCCCAGAAGGCAAATTGCATTCTGGGCTGCATCAAAAGAAGCATGACCAGCAGATCGAGAGAGGTGATTCTGCCACTGTACTCTGCTCTGGTGAGACTTCATCTGGAATACTGCGTTCAGCTCTGGAGCCCTCAACACAGAAAGGACATGGACCTGATAGAGCAGGTCCAGAGGAGGGCTACGAAAATGGTCACGAGGCTGAAACACCTCCACCACGAAGACAGGCTGAGAGAGCTGGGATTGTTCAGCCTGGAAAAGAGAAGGTTTCGGGAGGACCTAATAGTGACCTTCCAGTACCTGAAAGGAACTTACAAAAATGCTGGGGAGGGCCTGTTTACAAAGGCCTGTAGTGAAAGGACAAGGGGTAATGGTTTTAAATTAGAGAAGAGTAGATTTAGATTAGATATTAGGAAAAAGTTCCTTACCATGAGGGTAGGGGAACACTGGAACAGGTTACCAGGGAGGTCATTGAGGCCCCGTCCCTGGAGTCATTCAAGGTCAGGCTAGACAAGGTTCTGAGCAACCATCTAGCTGGGGATGTCCCTACTCACTATGTGGGAGTTGGACTAGATGACCTCTGGAGGTCTCTTCCAACCCAGATGATTCTATACATTATGAGGCTCTATATCCAATCACAGGGGCTCAAGACCCCTGAGTTGTGCTCTGAGATTGAAGGCTAGTGGGTCAGCTAGACAGAGGTGCGTGAATATGGCTTCCCTGCTTACTTGAGAATAAAAGAAAGCCAGCACCCCTCCAACACACCCGTTGCAGAAGCCCTTTCCAAGCCCCCAGACTCCAACTGTGCCCATCTCCTCCTGGAAAGATGCTTGCCCGGTATGTGGCTCCTTGGACACCACGTGGCAGCAGTGGAGAGGCTCCCCATGCCTTACTGTGCTTGCTGCTCCAGCATCCCATTCTCCTGCAGCTGGGTAACTGCAGGGAGTCGAAGGGGAATGAACGGGTAAGCAGGATTTAAAAACCAAAGCAACCCACCCTTTCAAGGTCAGACTCAGGTTGAGCTGCCCAGGGTTTTCCCTAAGAGGCCACCGGAGCCCTTTTGTTCCTCGCTGCTCTCACCATGTTCATTCCAATGTACATGTGAAAGGAACAATTAACAATAGGGCACTCCTCTCCGAGGATCCAATGCACTTTGAAGTGTCCCCCAACCAAAGGCTCAAGAATGATACATCATTTTCCACTGTGAACATGTCAAACTAGTACAGCAATTGAAAAAATGTCTCCACATGCCTTCCCAGCATGCAGACAGGGACCAGCTGGAGAGCCACTTCATATCCGACATGTCACCCTCTGACAGCTGTCTGCTGGGGAATTTTTGGTATGTGAAGTTTTCTAACTCCTTCTTTTAAAGGAAGCACAAGAATAAATCCATTCACTTCAAAGGTGCAGCTAGGCCTCTCCTAAACATACAGTATTTCTTCCAGGACTGAATAAAGGAGAGAGAAGAGAAGATTTTCATGCACAGAAATACCTGGGAAGTGTTTTTAAAGTGTCAGTAATTGTAAGTGATGCCAACCTTTAGCCATTTCCACACCAAAACTTCCCACAGCTTATTTCCAGACAGAGGGGTGCATTCAGCAAAGGTATTCCAGAATACCTGGCCTGGACTGTGTGAGCAGACCCACTAACTGCAACATACACCATTAACTGGGGTAGGGATGGGTCTCTGCTCTAAATGCCCTGTGCAGCTCAAATGGCATGAACACCCAAAACAGTGCTGTTATTTTAATGGTCTGTAAAGAAAAGACTGAGCAGTACAGAGATAGAAAAGTCACTGTTATGACACTAGTTTACTCAAAATTCTTTTTCCTCTTCTAAAACAGAGCTTTATCTCCATTCTAGCCTGAGTAATAGATGTCACAGGGTTCACCCTGCTGTCAGGATAACAACTCTGCATATCACATAGTACACTTTCTGGGCAGACCTGTAGTGAAATCAGCTCTTGGTGGATTCTTGCTCTCCCTGATCTGGGTTATCTGTTTGTCTGAAGCACATGTCCGTATGGGAAGCACTGTTATCCTCATCTCTTCCTCACAGGTGTTAACGTTCGGTAATATCCATTAATTAAAATCAAAACAAAACCACCTTTCAGATATTTGCTTGAGAAACAAGGCTTCTTAACAATGGTCACAAGATTTTCTTTAGAAATTCACTAGAGGTTTTTCTTGTTTGTGCTAGAGGAGAGGAGAGGAGAGGAGAGGAGAGGAGAGGAAAAAAAGAAAAACAAATCTCCATTGTTATTTGGAAAAATTCATTTTTCCCTATTTGGGTCACAACCCTGTGACTCCTTACCGAGCCTAATAAATGTGCATTTTGAAGCAAAGGAAAAATGGGGTTCCAATTGTTATGAAATATGATAAGAAGATAAGCTGGAAAATTCCCAGATGGATTACCCATGAATGGTCTCTTTCTAAATTAAGGGCAGATAAAAACAAAAGTATTTCAGTTGCATGATATCTTTTCAATCACTTGCTCCTTCCTAAGCCTCTGCTCTGCCTTCACACTCGAAGAAAGAGAGAGCAAGGGTTATGAGAAGAACCAGGAGCTTGAGTGGAAGTGATGATGGCACATGGTGAAACCAGAAGAATTGGGCTGGAGGGAAGTATTAGAATGGAGGAAGACCACTAAAGCTCTTCTTTAGGGGTCCTGATTTTAGATTTCTTGTTGACAGTGGCTGAAGTAGAAAGATGTTAACGATGCACTGATGGAATAAAAATGGAAGATGCTATTTAAGATCATGCTTCCAGATCTGGGTGATGTTAACAGTGAATGCAACAGGAGAGGAAAGAACTGTAGTAACTGAGCCACACGCCTCAGGCACTGAGAGCAGGAATTTCTGCCACAAGGAAAGATGTCACTGTCTGGAATTGAAAAGGGAAAACAGGCCATAGGATGAAAACGAATTCCCCTCTATCCATTCTGACCTTCAAAAGGGGAGGCACTGATTCTGTTCAGCCTCCATAAAGGTTGTCCTCTGGACTCAGAGCCTGGCCCCAGCCTGGGCTGTGAGCCTGCCCATCCCAGGACTTGCAGGTTCATTTGAAAGGGAAAAAAACCCTCTATATTACCTTCATAAATATTTCTGTGAGAAAACTTATGTGGGCAAAGCTAGCAGCCTGGCTCCCAGTCCATGGACCTGAAGGGTGTCTGAGACATGCAAATGATGACCATGGTTGCAGCTCTGTGGTCCCTGCCCCCAGTCCCCAAGGGATGTCTGACAGTGTGTGCACAAGGGTGAAACCAAAGCCCTCAGCATCCCTTCCTACATCCCAGCATGCAGGCATCACAGACAGCAGCAGGGATGTCTCTCCCTGGCACTGACCCTGACGAAGCCTCGTCCTGCTCCAGAGCTGACTCCTCTAAGTTCAGGGAGGCAAGAAGAAGGAAGAATATGGGATTTCTCCCCAGACTCAAGCTGTCCAGTTGTCCTCTTTGCTCTCCCTTCTCGTCTCCTTGTTGAAGCTAACGCCTGTGCTCCCAAGAGAAGAGCAACCTGGCACTCTCACAAGATGAAGCTTAGAGTCTTCCCTCCCCCCCNATCCCTGATCTGCACTTGGGGACAGACTTGGAGCAGGCACTAAGTGTTGATGCCATGCACAGGCAGCGAGGGGGGGCTGCTGCTACCCCACAGCCTGCTATTCAGGCAGATGGTGGAGGGGGCCAATATGAATAGTCCCTGTCAGTCTCACAGAACAAACTTTACAATTGTGCTACGTGTTGGACTGCACGTGACTAATGCCATTCTTCTGCAGGCTGCAGGCAGAACACAGCTGTTTCTTTAAGGAAAATTTTGTTTTTTCTGGGCAGAAAAAACCACCCATGTCAATATTGTATCCATGTTTCCAATATTAAGCTCAATAATCAGGTGTGACCAAAGCCCATCCTGCCTCTCTTTCTGGTAAATTAGATTATGTTTAAAAATGAGCCTGGCCTTAGTTTGTTCCTTCTGAAGGTTTAAATTCTGCCTCCCTGCACAGCAGGTATGCACTGAGAAGCAGCAGTAAGGACAAATATAGGGACAAATGATGTAATTCTGGAATATTTCAAGATCAGTGATTAATTCAGTGCTGAACACTACATGGAGCTTCAGCTGATGAGAAATTGGGCTGCAAAAAAAGGATTAAAAAAACTACAGACATGAACATGAGCATGTGAAAAGGTGAAGACCTTCTCTTAAAAGCTGCAAAAAAAGAGAAGTGCATAGTGAAAGCTCTGGATAGGGGATGAGTCTGGAACTTGAGCCTACTGTAGAGAAGAGCCATGCCAGACCAGAAGGGTAGTGCTCCTCCCACCCACGATTTGGTCAGGCTCACAGCCCTGTTCCCTGCTCCACCCTCTTGGATGGGACTTCTCCATGTGCGTGTTTCTGCAGTGAATTCAGTGCCAGGCTCTCCAGCTCGGGTGCACCAGAAACACACTCCTGTCACTCCTGTACCTGCATTTCCTTACCATGGGGCATGCTCCTGCACCACAGCCCTGTCAGGGCTGCACCTGCAACCAGACAGTCCTTGGTGATGCAACAAGGTGTAGGCAGCCCAAGCAGTGCTGCCTTGAACTGGCCTCCTCCAGCAGTCTTGCCATTAGGCTGCAGACAAACAGCTCTCCAGCAAAACACTGGTGTGGGGTTATATTCCCAACAATTACTTCCACCTGCTTCTCTCATTGCATTTCCAGACATGGCATCAGCCCACCAGTGCTGGTGAAATGCCCCATGGAATGTGGAGCGAGACAAGAGCTTTGGTTTGCCTGGTGTGTGAACATCACCCACAGACCTTTGGGTGGATCAGCTCAGCATAGAGGGAGATCAAAGAGGCTGAGCTTTGCTTCAAGCACCTTTGCTATTCCCTCCAAGAGTGGGCAAGGTGGTGTTGAGCAAGGGTGTCTTTGATCTCCTTCCCCTTCTTGCATTAATGGACCACAGAGGCTGTAGCATACTGTGTTTCTGTGGCACTGTAGTCCCATCTCAGACTGTGTTTGTGCAGCACAAATTGCCCTTGGACTCACACTCATTTGAGGTACTTCATACATAATGTTGATATAGAGAATAAAGCTAACCATAATTACTATTTTAGTTTCTGTCTGTTGAGAAACAAAGTTAGAAATAAAATGTCATTACTGTCAAACAAACAACAAAATTATCCCTTCTAACTTACAGCTAGAAATAGCTGATGAACTACATAGCTCTTCTTGGATCAGATCTTCAAATTCTCCTGGTGGTCTGCAATACAGGAGCTACTGAGAAGCTCTTCCAGGTCCAACCGTCCTTTACAGAGGGTTGCTAAGATGAAAGCTCAGTGTTCACCGTTGATGGGCTGAATTACCTACACAGAAGGCCTAACAACAACTCTAGAGAAACTTCTAAATCTTCTGTGTACTCTCTGTTGTCTTGACTTGCAACTTTAGCACTATTCGTACTTTGGAAAATTCAAGCACCTTTGCTGTATGCAACAATTGCTCAAGGAAGTAGCATCAGCCTGTGCTGAGTTCAGTGTAATTCCTCCATCCCAGTTTTGGAAATGTCCTTATGTGAGTTGTCCTTGTGCTTCAAAGGAGAGTGGAAAGGTGACGAAGGCTGCAGCTGCTGCTGAAGGTCACCCTGAAAACCCCTCTGCTCCAGGGATTAAGCAGCTCTGCCAGTGTGCCTCTCAGGTGTTTGTACCATGAACCTGCAGAACAGGAGGGAAGAGCACTTGCATCACAGAATCATAGAATCATAGAATGGCTCAGGTTGGAAGGGACCTTAAAAATCATCTAGTTCCAACCCCCCTGCCATAGGCAGGGACGTCACATGCACTAGACCAGGTCATCCAGGGCCACATCCAGCCTGGCCTTAAACACTGCCAGGGTTGGGGCCTCCACAACCTCTCTGGGCAACCTGTTCCAGTGCCTCACCCCCCCTTTGGATAAAGAACCCCCTTCTAACCTCCAGCTTAAATTTCCCCTCCTTCAGCTTGTATCCATTCCCTCGTGTCCTGTTGCAATCAGACCAGGAGAAAAGCCTCTCTCCTTCTGCCTTATAATCCCCTTTCAGGTACTGAAAGGCTGCTATATAGTCCCCTCTAAGCCTTCTCCTCTCCGGGCTGAACAACCCCAATTCCTTCAGCCTGTCCTCGTAGGTGAGGTGGTCCAGTCCTTTGACCATCTTTGTGGCCCTCCTCTGGACCCACTCCAAGAGGTCCACATCTTTTTCATGCTGAGGAGCCCAGAACTGTACACAGTACTGCAGATGGGGCCTTACGAAGGCAGAAAAGAGAGGCAGAATCACCTCCTTAGACCTGCTGGTCATGTCTCTCCTGATGCATCCCAGGACACAGTTAGCCTTCTGAGCTGCAAGTGCACATTGCCGCCTCATGTCCAGCTTTTCATCTATCATGACCCCCAAGTCCTTCTCTGCACAGCTGTTCTCAAGAAGTTCTTCTCCTAGCTTATACTCATATCTTGGGTTGCTCCTACCCAAGGTATGAGTACCTTACACTTGGACTTGTTGAATTTCATTTGATTCTCACAGGCCCACTTTTCAAGCCTGTCCAGGTCCCTCTGGATGGCATCTCGCCCCTCTGGCATGTCAACCACACCACTCAGATTGGTGTCATCTGCAAACTTGCTGAGGGTGCACTCAATACCTCTGTCCAAGTCATTAATAAAGACGTTGAAGAGCACCGGTCCCAAGACAGAACCTTTGAGGGATATCACTCATCACCAGCCTCCACCTAGACAAGGAGCCATTGACCACAACTCTCTGACTGCATCCATCCAGCCAATTTCTTATCCATTGGATGCTCCACCCATCAAATCCATATCTCTTCAATTTTGAGATAAGGATGTCATGCGGAACTGTATCAAAGGCTTTACAAAAGTCCAGGTAGATGACATCAGTTGGTCTTCCTTCATCAACC